>JARBWK010000007.1:11927005-12545801 GCA_030556195.1 Anolis apletophallus | reverse complement strand
GATAATAGTCACAGGCATGCTACCTAGACCCCATCTACATGAGGGGAATGGCTAGAAAATGCACATCCCTAATGCACACTGCAAAAACTCATCCACGTGGAAAACCGATGCTTAAAAAGTCAGAGAAAGTCCAAAATCGGCATAAAATGCACTGCAGCGGATCACTTACGGACGCTGAACAGCTGACATTGGGGGAAAACATGCACAGCACTACCTCTGAAAATTTGGATAATGGAACGGGATATGGTGCTCTCAGGAAGGTAAACAAACATCTTTTTTCTCCCCTTCCCAAGAAGAAACCACTTTCCCCTTTTGGTTTTTGAGGTGGAAGGCGAGCTCCAGTGCCGATTCTCATCCAATGGGCTCCTGCAGTTCAGCACATTTCCCCAAATGGGCCAAGAAGGAAAGTCATTCTGTTGGATTGATTTGGCACCAAAGAAGCTCTGTGGATGCTGAAGGACCTTTTTCATGGTTCCCGGGGTGTGTGTGGAGACTCTCTGGGGTGGAACTGCAATTCTTTAATTCACATTCTGATCTGGATTAAATGACTGTGTAGAAGCAACCTAGATTAGGCATTTGCAGGGCCGTAGCCAGGGTGATGGTGGGATTAAAAGTTCAGCCCTGCCCTAAAATGTGTCAGGTTAAAAAAGAAACCTTATTTACTCATAAATTGGTTACCAGTTAAAATTCATGAGTAAACCAGTTTTGGGGGTTAGAACCTTGGGGGTTAGAACCCTTAAACACCCCACCCCCATGTTTACGGCCCTGGGCAATTGTAATTGCTATTGAGAATTCTGGCGAAGGTTTCGAAAATAAAAAAGCAACTTCCAATCTGTAATCACATTTCCCCCCCAATTTTTTTCAGGGAAAAACACTTTTTTTTCTTCTTCATGGGATTAGAATTTTTTTGTTTCTCAACACACCAAAATAAGAAAATCTATTTTCAACCATGATATGTTCTTCTGTCCCCACCGGAAATTAGTCAAGTAAAATAGTTGTTGTTGTGTTTTCTTTTCTTTTTTCTTTTTCTTTTTTTTTTTGCTCAAAAACGAAACTTTTATTGAAACTCATAAACCAAGAACTCTTTGCAATTCATTGTCGAAGGCTTTTTTTTGCAATTCATTAGATAGAAACACAAAGGGACATTTTCTCCAGTTGTCAAACTTTCCCCAGACTTCACAATGTACAAGTTGGACTCTCTTCTTGCAAAGTCCCCCCCAAAATTCATCGAATGTGAAAGGAGCGCAAATGATATTGTCTTTTCCTCTTGGGCTGGATCTGTAGAAGTCCCCATATCGTGGAATGACACCGACAGCCTTCAAACTTAGACAGTAGTTGTGTATCTGGGCTTTGGCAAGGTGTCAGTCCAAAACCCCAAAAGTCTTCAAAACTGAAATGACAATTGTGTATCTGGCCAAACTTAGATGGGTGTTGTGTATCTGGCTTTGGAAGATGTCGGTCCAAAACTTCTAAAGTCTCCAAAACTCAGTCCTCAAACTTAGATGACGATTGTGTAACTAGCTTTGGAGGGTGTCACTCCAAAACTCAAACTTAAGATGGCAGGTGTCACTCCAAAACCTCAGAAGTCTCCAAAACTGAGATGACAATTGTGTATCTGGCTTTGGAAACTGCCAGTCCAAAGAGTCTCCAAAACTTTGCTAAGGATGCACATCTTAAGATAGTCTTTTAAAGTCCCCCAAAACTCCAAAGGAACCCTTAGAATCCTCTTGGGATGGAAATACATTGCCTTGTATACTTAAGTATTGGATTTGGAGGTGTTATGGATTTGCAGCTGCTAGGTGTTTTCTTTTTTTAAAAAAAAAACCTACAACCCCAATCTTTTCAATGTCTTGTCCCCAATGGATGTAACACAATCCCAATAATTTGTGATCAGTTCAAACAATTTGCTTTTACTACCAAATATATGTTACCTACGTGGGGTTGCCTTTGAAGACTGTTCGGAAGCTGCAACTAGTCCAACGGACAGCAGCCAGGTTGATAACAGGAGCGGCACTCAGAGAGCGTACAACTCCTCTGTTGTGCCAGCTCCACTGGCTGCCAGTTTGTTACCGGGCACAATTCAAAGTGCTGGCTTTAGCCTTTAAAGCCCTAAAAGGTTCGGGTCCAACTTACCTGTCCGAACGCTTCTCTCCCTATGAACCATCGAGATGTTTAAGATCATCTGGAGAGGCCCTGCTCTTGGTCCCGCCTTCTTCGCAGGCGCAACTGGCGGGGACAAGAGACAGGGCATTTTCAGTGGTGGCTCCTCAGCTTTGGAACTCCCTCCCTAGAGACATCAGATCGGCCCCCTCCCTCCTGACATTTCACAAGAAAGTCAAGACCTGGCTATTTGAGCAGGCATTTGCTGATGAAATATAAGGCTTAATTAGATATATGGAATTTATTTATTTATTTATTTATTTATTTATTTATTTGGACTTATATGCCGCTAACTCCATACGGCTCGCAGCAGCTTACAAAGTCAAGAAACAACAATACAGAATAAAAAGACAGACAAGACAATACACAACACAGGGACTGGGGGAAGTGGAGGAGAGTCAGGGTTCGGGCAACACAGGGTGGTCTGGGGCCTATGGTAGACCCATCAGGCCATCAAAGGGTGGGAGGGAGAGGGGCTCGAGGAGAGGCTCCCCGCTGGCCAAGGGAGAAGAGTGTGGGCCAGCCTCCTCCGTCCCGAAGCCCGGCCGAAGATGACAGGCACAGTGGATCGGCAGTGTTCAGCGGCTTCGAGAATAGCCGGTAGCTACGCTTAGCGCCTGAGCCCCAAAAGGTCCTCGAGCGAAAAAAACACCTAGGCCTAGGCTCGGGGACGGGGGGCCTCCTCCCCTCCTGTTGGCTAGCCGAGCCTGAGGGACCGGGGTCGGCAACCCCGGCGCTGGAAGTCTCTGGGGGGGGTCGGAGGGAGAGGGGCTGGTGGTCCTCGGCCTGCGACGGCGCCTCCTCCGACGGCGATGCGGCCTCCGTTCCAGGTGCCCGCTCACCGTACCACCCTCTAGGCTGGCTGTCCTCCGGGCCGTCTCTCCACGGGCTGGGCCGCCGATCTTACCCTGGTCACGGGTCGGTGACGGGACAGACGGCGGTCCCAGTGTGGAGCTCGGGGGCACTGGCGACAGACGGCAAGCCCGGCGGCGGGGCCGGGCCCCCGGAGCCCTTGCCAGGGCCCGGGAGATGTCGAAGTCCCCTGGCGTTGCCGGCCGGGCGCCCAGTGATGGCGGGTGCGCTGGGACGGAGGGGGCGGGTCGAAGCGCCCAACATGGCCGGGGGGGGCGGGAATGACGACGATGCGATGGAAACTGATTTCAACATGACGCTGAGACTGCAATTGTATGTTTTTAATTGTTAATTTGTTATTATATGGGTTTTGGGGGGGGGTAGCCTTGTTGCTGTGTTGTATTGAGGGCAGAGACTGCCTGTGTAAACCGTCCCGAGTCGCCTTCGCGCTGAGAGGGGCGGTATAGAAACGTGACAAATAAATAAATAAATACCTGTCTCCTTACTGAAAAAAAAAGATGTTGATTTCCCCAGGAAGTAAACAATTTGAATGGGAATACCAGGGCTTTCCGGACCTTGATTAGGCTTCAAAAATACATGAGAAATAATTTTTAAATGGCTTTTTTTTTGTATGTAGACAAGTATTTTTCAAATGCGGCATATCCGTTTTTAGTAAAGCAGAACAAAAATGCTGAAATGGTTGGCAAGGTTTCTAACACAGTCGCTATGAAACCAGTAGAGGGCACACTTAAACCTGTTTTCACAAATTGTACACAAAAACGGCAGAGTAAAGTAATCACTCGAGTATAGAGCTCAATACAATTTATTTCCCAAAGAGATGCCATTCTGATCTCTGAATTTAATGGAAAATGAAAGTACAAAGGGATTAACCTGTGGGGACATACCTTAAAAAAAATATATAATCTCTGTAGTATTCCTGACCCACACACATTAACTGTTCATGCAAAGTAATCTAGTGTCTAAAATGAATTTAACTTCATTTCATGGGAGGTGTGTGTTATTGTGCTTTTAAAAAAATCTTATGCTTTGAAATAATTTTATTCTATTATGATGGATGTCGTTTAAATATGTTTAAATGTTTTTATAGGGTCAAACAAAACCAAGGTGAGTAATAACGATATGTAGCGCATCGATGGAGAGAATACCAGTTTAAGGGTAAGTCTCTCGGCATTATTTGCGAATGAAGATTCTTAGGAAGGACTCATCCCACGCTTATTACAAGCGCGTTGATGACTAAAAAGGCCAATCTGAGAAAGGCACGTTCGGTTGCAGAAAGCACAGCAGAAAGTCCCCTTGGGTGATGTTGTTTCCAAGTTGCGGTTCTTTCTGCGTTGTCGTTTCTCTTTGAGACCGGTTCGGCATGACTTCTCGAAAGAGGTCACAGCATTGTGGATAGTGCATCTCCATGCCTCCCGATGTGAGGCCAAGGGTGGACCATTGTTGGTGATCAATCTGGCCGAGCCTGAGATGTTATTTCAGGGAGTCATTATATCTCTTTTTGGGGGTACCTCTCTTGCGCTAACCCATGGCGAGTTCACAGTAGTGTAGTATCTTTGGGCGGTGGTGGTCCTAGAGACGTGCCTTTCCCAGCGCAGCTGTGCTTTTAATAGCATGGCCTCAATACTGGTGATTCCTTCTTGCTCAAGGACAGCAACATTCGTCACATAGTCGGTCCAGTGTATATTTAGGATTGTGCGAAGACAGCGCTGATGAAAGCGTTCGAGGAGTCGTAGGTGCTGGCAATAGGTGACCCATGTTTCAGACCCATAAAGGAGAATAGACAGTACGATAGCTCTGTACACACTGATTTTGGTGCTTTGCCTCAGGTGCTTGTTACTCCAGACTCTTTTGTGAAGCCTTCCGAATGCACTATATGCCTTTGATAATCTGTGATCCATCTCTTTGTCAATCTTGGCATCTGAAGAGATGATGCTTTCCAGTAGGTGAACTGCTGAACGGACTTAAGCACAGATTTGCCTATGCTGACGTGGGGATGATGGTGTTCTTCCTGTGGTGCGGGTTGGTAGAGGACTTCTGTTTTCTTCAGGCTGACTTCCAGCCCAAACAGCTCTGCAGCTGCTGCAAAGCAGGATGTGAGGCGCTGCAGAGCTGCTTCTGAATGGGCGCCTCCTTGCAGTGGGGGAGAGGCTTGCGTACCCTAATGAAGGGTAAGTACCATGTGAGTATATCAGAGGATTATCGCCCACAACTGACTAGGGAATATGTAAACAAACTGTCAACAGATCTGTGGTAGTCACTCAAAATCTATAATATAATAATCATAAAAGTTAGATAGATATTTCAATAGTCACACATCCAGAAGTACATTACATGTATATGCAGAGATACAAAATCTCAAATATATACTGTATATATCAATCATAAACAACAAAAATAACATCAAATACAGAGAATTATCCTCAGTGAGTCCGTGCAAGGCTAGGCATCAAGGTCCCGGAGAATACAGGTTGAAGTATATGGTACCATATTAGGAGACAAGTGGGATATATATTAATATTTTAAAATGACTAGATATTTTTAAAAATGCAATTGCTGGTCCTATTTACAGCAAGTATATCAAATCATGGATTTTTTCCCTAAATGAAACCAGCAACTGGAGATAGGCTGGAGTATTTAAGCAAGTCCATTTGGCAGTGGGTGAAAATTTCGTTTGAACAGTTATGTCATTTTTTTTACAAACACACCAGAATCTGCAGATTGACCTAAATGCATGCTTCAGCACACATTACGGGTGGGCATTTTCTGACATTTCCTCCCTTTACCCTACTTCCGTCCAGATTTTCAGGCCCATGTAGCTTTTGAAAATTTTAACCCAAACCACCAAATGTTCGAGATAGTCAAATGCATGAAAAATTTTTTACAATGAACAGACCTTCCCCTCCTTAACATCTAGAACAGGGCTGTCCAACTGGCGGCCCGGGGGCTGTATACGCCCCCCTAGCGCCTTCCCTATGGCCCCCTAAGCTTTTTAATTAAAGATAAAAATTGAAAAAAAAAATAATAATAATAATAAAAAAATACCTACTTCCGGGTTCGGAGCAAGTATCGTGAGAATACGCAATCCACACAGGATTTCGCTGTCAACGCGAGATCAACGCGTTGACAGCGAAATCCCGTGTGGATTGCATATTCTCGCAATACTCTTCGGCTAATCTACTACTGGATCGCTGAGGCCCACAGACGCGATTAGGACCTTCTTCGACTCAGTCGGTCGTCGCCTCTCTAGTCATCCGGGTACTCCTGGATCCTGCACGTTTGGAAAAGGTAGGCCGAAGCAGGGGGCTCCTCAGGGGCTCCTCATTCCCTCCCCCATCTCCCCTCATGTATTAAATATAAAATTAAATATATTTAAAGATGAAATAAGGGGAGATGGGATACATTAAAATAAGGGGAGAGGGGATGGTGGAATTAAATATATTTAATATTATATAAAAATAAGGGGAGAGGGGAGGATGGAATTAAATATATTTAGTATTAAATTAAAATAAGGGGAGAGGGGAGGATGGAATTAAATATATTTAATATTAAATTAAAATAAGGGGAGAGGGTGCCGGGGAGAGGGCGGAACCAGGGGCGGGGAGGGGGCGAAGCTGAAGGCGGGGCGGAGCCAGGGGGGCAGACCCCACGGCCCCCAGGTTATCAGTGACCGGAGTTCAGGCCCCTGGGCCGGTAGAAGTTGGACAGCCCTGATCTAGAATATTTCTAGCCGTCTCTGGGATATGTTCAACCCTATTAGCACTGGGTGAGAAGGTCTCTTCACTGTATTCTCCACTGCGGGAAATTCATAGGAATAACATTATGCACATTTACTTACTTATTTATTCGACTTGTACACCGCCACTCCCAGAGGCTCGGGGCAGTTTAAAAAACTCAGTTAAACAGTAGAACAACAAAACAATACATGTTAAAAGCATAACATTAGGATTCAAAGGCTTGCTTGAACAGAAAGGTTTTGCAAGCTTTGCGAAAGGTTACCAGGTTTTGCATAGCCTGAGTCTCGGATGGTAGATTGTTCCAGAGAACTGGGGCAATGATAGAAAAGGCCCTCCGTCGGGTTGCTGTTAGATAAGATTTCATGCTAGGAATGACCAAAAGGTTCTGATCTTCGGACCGTAGAGATCTCAAGGGACTATATGGGAACAGGCGATCCTTCAAGTACACTGGCCCCAGACCATGTAAGGCAGGGGTGCTCATTATGGTGATCGGGAGCACCTAGGTGATCTTTAGCCCTCTTCCAGGTGATCTTTGGGCGTCACCAGCCGGATGGCGTGCTCCTTCCATGCGTGCGCATGTGCGCTCCCGCCGCCTTCGCAGGGCTTCTTTTGCCAAAATGAGGCTTTAGTGGGCAGGCCTTGCACTCGTCTTGCCACGCACGGTGTGGTGACATGACCGCCCATTGGTTGCTGCTGGAGCAAGGCAAAGTCACGCGCACGGATAGGATGCAAGGCTGTGGGAGGGATGGAGGGAATGTGTGTGTGTGTGAAGGAGAGAGAGCCAAGGAGAGAAGAAAGAAATCCGGAGAACCTTTTCAGATCCTTTTGGCAGGCAGGCTGGTGGGCGCTGGAAGGAGAGAGGGAGAGAGAGAGAGAGAAAGAGACGAAGGAGGCCGGGCAAAGTGGGACAAAGCCAAGCAAGCCCCGCCACAAACCCTGCTGCTGCCCTCGGGACTCCCATTCCAAGCTGAGACTTGGGCGAGTGAGCTGTGTGGGGCTGCTTTCTTTCCTTGGTTGGGGGCAAGGAGGGAGGGCTCCGCCGTGTTCCTGGGGCTGAACCCGAGGAAGAGGGGGCTGTGGGGATGGAGACTCCACTTGCTGCTGCTTGTGCCCTCGCCGCCTCGCCCTCCCCGCCCTCGACGGAGAAAGGCGGCGCGGGCCCACGGGAGAGGTGGGGGGGGACGGCTCTTCAGAGCTGGCTAGGAAAAGCCACCCCCTCTCTCATGGACTGCCACCAGTGGGAGGGGTCCTCCTTCCTGCCAGCCATCCACTTGGGCGTCCTTTCTGAGTGACACCCTCGAAGGAAGGAAGGCGCCCCCCCGCTGCAACTGTCACTTGGGGAAGCACCTCTTCCACTCTTCCGTCTCCTGCCCAGGTAAGGAAGCCATGGGGAGGCTCCAGCCTCACGTGGGTCCCTCTCTCGGTTGAGTTTCCTGGCCCAGGCAGCAGCCAGGCGGCCCCTCTTCCCAACCCTGCGCCTTCCGAGCCGCCGCTGAAGCCATATCTGGCCGGAGCGCTGGCGGGCGCACCTATACATACCCTCCTGTTGCGTGCGTGGGAGGGGCCTGCTGTGCACGCAAGAAGCAGGATAGGATGGGGACTTCCTGCTTCGCGAAAGCACGCAGCAGGAAGGAGGAAGGCAACGAAGACATTAAGAGAGAGTGCGCGCAGGCAAGGAGTATCCCCTTCCCGGGTGCGTGCGGCGGCGAGTTCATGGGCAGGCAAGAAAGAAGCCCCGCGTGGACGGAAGGCTGCAGTAGGAGCGTGCGTGTGTGCGCTCACGTTCACATGCACAACAAGTGATCTTTTCAACTTGATTGTTCATATAGTAGCTCGCATGATGAAAAAGTGTGGGCACCCCTGATGTAAGGCCTTGAAAGTTAAGACTAACACCTTGAATGTAATCCGGTACTCAATTGGTAGCCAGTGCAGTCCCTGCAGGACCGGGGTGATGCGACAACTCACGGGCTCCCCCGCGAGCAGCCGCATTCTGCAGTAGCTTGAGTTTCCAAATCACAGTCAAAGGCAGGCCAAGGTAGAGAGCGTTACAGTAGTCAAGTCTTGAGATGACCGTAGCCTGGATCACCGTGGCCAGGTCATTCTGACACAAATAGGGGGCCAGCCGCCTAGCCTGTCACAGATGGAAAAACGCTGTTCTGCTGACCATGGAGATTTGAGCCTCTATAGTCAGCAGAAGGTCCAAAAGGACTCCCGGGCTTTTTACTGATGATGACGGGCATAATGCCATGCCATCCAGGGTCGGTAGCTGGACATCCCTATTGCCTGGACGGCCCAGCCAAAGATTTCCGTCTTCGCTGGATTCACCTTCAACCTACTGGCTCGCAACCACCCAGTAACGGCTTCAAGGCACAGATGGGAATTATTGGGTACGGAGTCCGGCCGGCCCTCCATCCTCAGAATGAGCTGAGTGTCATCAGCGTACTGATGGCACTCAAGCCCGAAGCTACGCACCAGCTGAGCAAGTGGTTGCATGTAGATGTTAAACAACAGCGGGGAGAGTATGACCCCCTGAGAGACCCCACAAACCAAGGGGGAACCCCCAGAGGTCAACTCTCCCCACCTCACTCGCTGTATCCAAATGTGGAGAAAGGAGGACAGACAGTTTTACAATATAGTTACAATATACTTTTATCCCCTTGGACAGGGATCCTCAAGCTTTTTAAGGAAAGGGCCAATTCAAAATCCCTCAGACTGCCTGGGGGCCAGACTCTAGTTTGAAAAAACAACAACCATGAATGAATTCCTATGCACGCTGCACATATCGTATTTATAGTGCAAAAACCATGAAAGAAAAATACAATATTTAAAATTAAGAGCACACATTATCCTTACTTCCCTCCTTTTTCTTTCTTTCCCTCTTCTCATATGTTTTACTCTTTCTTTTCTCCTCCTTCCCTCCCTCCCTTTTTCTTTCTTCCCTCTCCCTTCTCCTTTCTTTTCATTTTTCCTCCCTTTCTTCTCTTTCTTTCCTTCCCTCTTCTCATATATTTCCCTATTTATTTTCCTTTCTTTCTCTTTTTCTCTTTTCTTTCTTATTTCCCTCTTCTTATATCTTTCTGTGCCGTCGCACCTGGTCTGTATATACTCAGGAAGGGTGAGGACATAGACTCTCTCTACCGGGGGCTTGCTTCTTGCCTTCCTTTAGAGGCTTGGGGCTCCCAAGAACCAAGTTGGATACTATAGATAACTCAAAACAGGCTTTATTGCTTAAAACAGGGCTGTCCAACTTCTACTGGCCCAGGGGCCTGAATTCCGGTCACTGATGACCTGGGGGCCGTAGGGTCTACCCCTGGCTCCGTCCCCTCCCCGGCTCCACCCCTGGCTCCGCCCCCACCCCTCCCCTCCCCCGGCTCCAATTTACTTACAATTCCTATTATTATTAATTATAAAATAAATATATTTTACTAACATTAAATGCAGGGGGGCATTCAAAAGGGGCATGCATACAATTAAATATAATATTTTACTAACATTAAATGCAGGGGGCATTCAAAGGGCCATCCATACAATTAAATATAATATTTTATTAACATTAAATGCAGGGGGCATTCAAATACACAATTACATAATAATAACATAAAGGTTAGTCTACCTTCCCAAACGCGCGGGATCCAGGAGCAGCCGGGCACGAGCAGAGGCGACGACCGGCGAGGCAGCAGCCGGGACGTACAAATCACGTCTGCGTAGGCCGCAGGGATTAAGTAGCCGAGATTTCGGCAACCGGAGTATTGCGAGACTACGGAAGCGACACGGGATTTCGCTCTCAACGCAGGCGAGATTTCGCGTTGAGAGTGAAATCCCGTGTAGCTTCCGTAGTCTCACGATACTTGCTCTGAAACCCGGAAGTGGGTAATTTTAAAAAATATTTTAATTTATTTTATTTTATTTTTTATTAAAAAGCTTAGGGGGGCGTAGGGAAGGGGCTGGGGGGCCGCATACGGCCCCCGGGCTGCCAGTTGGACAGCCCTGGCTTAAAACATGAGTTATCTGCACTCAGGCACTTTACTTTGTTCCACAAAAGGTTAAAGAAAAATACTTGACAGGCTCTTAGTTGCTTGGAACCTGGAAGCTTCAGCCAGATGGCTCTCCACGTCCTCTCTGTCTTTATGGTCTCGAGGAAAGGACACTCGAGACCCCAGCCAGCAAAACTATACTGAAGGTATGGGACCCTCCTCTGGATGCCAGCCGACTAGTTTGAAGGTGCCTGGATTTCCTCAGAGCTACCCAACCGCCTGGTATGTTGGGCTTTCTGCATGAGACCCAGGGAAAGTCTTTGTCTTGTGTTGAGAGATGGCTTGACCAAGGCTGGCCCTGGCAAACCTTCAAATATGTCCTCTTCTGGAGAGATCCAGGAAAGCTCTGTAAAGAAATGGCTAGATTTCCAAGTCCCTGGAAAAGGGGTGGAACAAACTCAATTGGTCTCTGCTAACAATGATTGACAGGTGTAAGGAACTAATCACTGCAACCAAACCTTTGCAAAACTAAACAGGTTTGCAGAAACCTTTGGAACTTAAAGTTTGACATACAAGTGGCGCTTGCTGCACCGTGACACCTTCCTTCTTTCATTTCTCCTCCTTCCTTCTTTCCTTCACTTTTCTCTCCTCCCCTAACCTCTCCTTTCCTTTCTTTCCCTTGTTTTTTTCTACCCAGCCTTCCTCAGTCCAGCATGTTACCTCCCTCTGCTAAACCAGACAGAAAGTGATGGATTTCCCCCCCTGCTGACAGAATATGTAGAGGGGAAAAAATTCCAAATGCAGGAGTGAGTGGGTGGGTTCCAGACCTGGGACAAAGTGGAGTCTGGGTTGCAGCAGCAGTGGCCAGTGTGGTGTAGTTTGGGACTCCTCGGAAGAAGAGGTGGTGAAGGTCCTGGCAGGGGCCTGGAAAGTTGCATTGGGAGGTCAGATTTGGCCTGCAGTCCTTAGTTTGGGCCCCCTGTGCTTAGATATTAAATGTTGTTGGGCAGTAATTAGTATATAAGGCTGACTGAGCTTTTGGTGTTTGCTTCTAACTAGAGAGTTTTTGTGAAATCCTTTTAAGCGCCACACAGTTGCTGACTTAAATGTCAACATCACTGTTTCCCAACCAGTGTGCCGGGGCACACTAGTGTGCCGTGAGCAATCATCAGGTATGCCGTGGGAAATTAGAACCTCCAGGAGGGGAGGGGGGAGAGTCTAGTGTGTTGAAGTATAAAAGCCCTAAGAAACCTACCTTGATAAAGGCACAACATTACACAACCCTCCCCACGACCCCAATTCAAGCCTGGCAGGGAGGGAGGGGGCAACCTAAGTGAGAGGGAGAGTGCTGGTCTTTCGAGGCCCCCCCCCCTCCAGAAACTGTAACTCCCCAATGCCAAAATCTATTTTCCCCAAACTCCATCTGTGTTCACATTTGGGCATAATGAGTATTCATGCCAAGTTTGGCCCTGATCCAACATTGTTTCAGTCCACAGTGCTCTCTGGATATAGGTGAACTACAACTCCAAAACTCAAGGTCAATGCCCACCAAACTCTTATAGCATTTTCTCTTGGTTATGGGAGTTCTGTGTGGGAAGTTTGTGTCTTTCTGCCATTCCTGCCAGGATATCTATGTTGTGTTAATCGAAACAGGCCCAGGTTTCACACTGAGTGTATAAATACATTTTAAAACATATTAACTATATGTATTACTGTGTTAGAGTGTCATTTTGTGTCATTTTGGTTGGTGGCATGCCCCAGGATTTTGCAAATGTAAAAAGTGTGCTGCGGCTCAAAAAAGGTTGGGAAACACTGGTCTCCATTACAAATAAGACATGAAAAAAATCTTGCTTTCATGTCCGGAGATGTTTAGTGCAATGGACATTACTAACCAACACACTTATTTGAGTTTAACTTTTGGATTCATAGCATAATAGAAGATGACAGTTTATGGCTTTCTGCCTCTGGATGGCAGTAACTCCAACTTCAATGCTCATGACCCAGAACTGTAATATTCTTTAGCAAGGGATTTCCTTTGCCTTGTCAGTTGGCTGTCTAAAAGAAACACTTAATTTCATTCATTCCAGACTTTATAATCCAAATCTGAAAGCTAAGTACATGCACAGAATTTAATGTGGAACATTAAATTATGATAGCATTAAAGTCCCTTTGAAAAAATAACTAGAGCTAAGAGAGAAATGATTGGTGTGCTTATTCCCTCTGCACCTATATCTAGCCCAACATTGTTCTGTTCACATGAACAAAAGTATGCTGAGGATCTAATCAGGTTCTTATCCTTGATAATGAAACACCACCATGTATACTAACAGATAATGTGATAAAGAGGCATACCAGTTATGTAAAATTTAAACTTTTATTTACTGTAATCTGACTGGGGTTCTCAATTGCAGTTGTTTAGCAGCAAAGCATGAAACATTAAGCCTTTCTGGGTGAGCCTTTAGTCCAGGGGTGGGGAACCTTTTTTTACTCAGAGAGCCGTGAAAGCAAAATATTTGGAAATTCATTTCAATGAGAGACATATAATATAAATAATATATTTTAAGACTGAATTCAACTAAATGTGAGTCTATACGTACATACTATGAGAAAAGGATTCCCCCGGCAGAATGACGGGACACTTCAGACCTGGCTCTACAAAAGGCATGCTCAGGACTCTGGGAACGATGAGAAGACGGAAGGAAGGAAGGAAGGAAGGAAGGAAGGAAGGAAGGAAGGCAGAGGAAATAAAGGAAGGAGGGGAAAAGGAAGAAAGAAAAGAAGAACGAACTATGGAAAAGGAAGAAAAGGAAAGCAGGAGCGAGACAAGGAGGGGGAAAGAAAGAATGAAATGGGAAGGGAGGAAAGGAAAGGGTGGGGAATAGAAAGGAAAGGGAGTAAAATAGTGAAGGAAAAAGAAGAAAAGAAAGAAGGGGAAAGAGAGGGAAGTGAAAAGAAAGGAGGGAGAAGGAAACGAAGATTTGGGGGAAAAGAATAGAAGAGGAAGGAAAGGGGAGAGAGGAAGGGAAAAGGAAGGAAAGAAGGAAAAGGTGAATGGGGAGAAAGAAATGAAGAATAAGCAAGGAAGAGGGAGAATGGAGGACAGAAGGAATGGGAGAGAGGGAGGGAAAAGGAAGGAGAGAAGGAAAGGGTGAAGGGGAGAAAGGAAGAATAAGGAAGGAAGAGAGAGAATGGAGGAAAGAAGGAATGGGAGAGAGGGAGGTAAAGGAAGGAGAGAAGGAAAGAATGGAAGAGGAGGAAGGAACGAGGAGGGAGGGAGGAAAGAAGGTAGGGAGAGAGGGAGGAAAAAAGCATGAAAGATAAAAGAGGGGAAAAGAAAGGAAGAGAAAGGAAGGAAGGGGGAGGAGGGCGTGGGGCCAAGGCGGACCTTGGTGTCGATGTCTGCGAGGCAGTCCCTCCGGAAGGCGTCGAAGAGGCATAAGAACATAAGAACATAAGAACATAAGAAGAGCCATGCTGAATCGGGCCTCAGCCCATCTAGTCCAGCATTCTGTGTCACACAGTGGCCCACTAGTTGTACACGGGATCTCGAGCAGAAAGGAGGGCAAAACCCTCACCTGCTCCCGACCCCCCACAACCAGTACCCGGGGAAAATCCTGCCTGCCTCCATCAACACAGAGGTGGCACTTGGATGTCCATTTCAGAAACTACTGATTCCCTTGGTATCCATGAATCTGTCTAATCCTGCCTTGAAGCTGTCCAGGCTGACAGCTGTCACAACCTCTTCTGGAAGTGAGTTCCATAACCCAATGACCCTCTGGGTGAAGAAATATTTCCTTTATTAGTCCTAACTTTCCTGCCTTGAGCTTTAGGGAGTGCCCCCTAGTCCTAGTGTTGTGTGACAGAGAAAATATTTTTTCTTTATTCACCTTTTCTATCCCATGCATGATTTTATACACTTCGATCAAGTCACCTCTTAGACGCCGTCTTTCAAGGCTGAAAAGACCAAGGCGTTGCAACCTGGTTTCATAAGGGAGCTGCTCCATCCCTTGGATCATTTTTGTTGCCCTTCTTTGTACCTTTTCCAGTTCTGGTATATCCTTCTTGAGGTGCGGTGACCAGAATTGTACACAGTACTCCAGATGTGGCCTCACCATAGATTTGTAGAGAGGCAATACAACATTTGCTGACCTCTTTTTGATTCCTTCCTGATCATGCCAAGCATAGAATTTGCTTTTTCACTGCTGCAGCGCACTGGGTTGACATCTTCATTGAGCTGTCCACCAAAACCCCAAGATCCCTTTCCTGGTTTGTCTCGGAAAGCTTTGACCCCATCAATTGGTAGGTGTAGTTGGGGTTCTTTGCCCGATGTGCATGACTTTACACTTGTTTAGGTTAAAATGCATTTGCCACTTTGTTGCCCATTCACTCAATTTCGAGAGATCTTTCTGGAGCTCTTTACAATCAGTTTCATTTTTAACTACCCTGAACAATTTAGTGTCGTCTGCAAACTTTGCTACCTCAGAATTTACTCCTACATCCAGGTCATTAATGAATAAATTAAAAAGTAACGGACCCAAAACTGAACCTTGGGGTACGCCACTTCTCACCTCTTTCCACCCAGAGAAATGTCCGTTTATTACCACCCGTTGGGCAGCGGCTCTTGAGCTACCCAACGTTGAGGGTGATGAGCTGGGCATCCCCTGGGGGCAGCGATCCATGGATCGATCCATTTCCTCTGCCATCCATTCCTCATGTCTGCAGTTTTGGCAATGCTTTAGCATGCTTCCCCTGCTTCCCCCAACCAGACAGAAGGCAGGGACAGGACTCTCTGTGTGTGTGTGTACTGTGTAAGTCACCCTGAAAAGTAACTTTGGAGGACATAGATATTTCTGTTAGAAGAATCTCTACTGAGAGGGGAGGATACGATCTAATTACAATAATTAAGAAAAATGGCGGCCCCCAGGTTCGGTAAGGAAATTATACTTCCGGGTTGGAGCATGTGGTTCATAAAACAATTAAATTAGCTTTTTATACGAATTTAATCCGATTTCAAATAATTTTTAAACCGCAGAGACCAACCCTACTACCCACTACAAAAATGTGAAACATATAACACAATATCTGCTTTGAACTGGGTTTTCTGAGTCCACACTGCCATATACAGTAATCTGATTCAAAGTAGATAACATGGGATTTTATTCAACTGTGTGGAAAGGACCTCAGATAACCCAGGGCCGGCAGCACTTGGGTGGCGTCGGGAACCTGCGGGGCGGGACTGAGCCTTCCTCCCGCCCTGATTGCGATCTACCATAGATCGTGATCTACCTAATGAGCACCCCTGCCCTAGGGTCTCTCCTGCAGCAGGGCCCAACAAAGCTCTCCTAACCCTATGATTCTATGATTCTATCACTCAACATATCAGAAGTGACTCCAGCAGAAAATACATCTCAAATGAAGAATCCTTATTAATCTCAGAACTAGTTTGGGAACTAGTTCGGGACTAACTTATACCCATTTTATGGCCCAATCAAAATATGAGTGTAATTCTTTAGAAAAATTTTGTAATGTAAGAAGGGACCTTACCGCACAGTTTGAGATCCCTAACTTGGATCAACTATAGCTGGGGGTTTTTTTGTGCCGATAGCATTGCCCACCAAATAGTGCTATTAAGAAAATGTAACAAAAGGCAAACTACTTTGGTTGAGAGTACATCTCAGAAAATTGCTGATCTGAGAGAGGATAATGGACAATCACATCTATTGTCAAAGCAGAGGGAACCAGTGCAGCCTTTGCACAACACTGGCATAAAATAACATAACAGCACTTTTGTTTTTGCAGCAAATGACGGAAATGTACAAGGGGATTCATTAACACAGAAAGTGTATGGATCCTATTTTGGAATTTTTCAAGGACATTGTTGGGGTGCTAATGGAAGCTGTCAATGGGTAATAGTTCAAGACTATGTATGAAGACAATTCAACGTATGGGGAAAAATTCTCAAAATATAGGAAAGATATTCAAGATAAATGATTGCCAATGAAGACAGTATATAGCAAACTCGACTAAATCCAAACTTTCTAATTGTATGTTCTTACAGGTTGAACCAAATGAATAATGAAAGAAGCTTGCTGGTCTCCAAAGAAGGAAATTTGCTGGCCCATTGCTTTTTAACTGAACAGAGGGTGCAATTCCCATAGCTCAGCAAAACATAGCAGCTCTACATGCAAAATTATGCTGTATGCATTTACCACCCACTGCACCTATAGAAGGGCTGTGGAAGTCCCCAACACAGAGATATTTGTTCTTGGAGGAGAGCCACGGAAGTGGGAGTGCAGAAGCATCTGGCTCTGTCCCTGTAGACAAACAAAAAATGAGTACATCACCCACTAAAACTAGGTACTGTAGAGATTCTACAATCAGGATGAGTAACTGGAAAACAAAATATCACATATTTGGGTGAGACCCCATGGATCAAAGAAGATCTCCTGTTCAGGAAGACATCCTCTGCATGAGAAGAATGATGGAAAAATGGAAGGAGGGTGGAAGGTATAGAGTTCTCCAACTTGTCTTCAGCCCTATGTAGTTTAGCATTGTGTAGCAGGTCCACATGTTAATCTGAGCCATCTATCTTGACTTATTGAACAGCCATTTAACACCCACACTAAAACAGTCTATCTGTATACCTTTAAAAAACGGAATGTTTGTGTGTATGTGTGTATGTGTGTATGCAGAGGGCGGAAGGGCGGATATGTGGCAGCTATTTGCATAAAGTCCTTTGATTGGACAGCCTCGCCACTCCAAAATTCTAAGGCACCAGACAGAGGGCATTGCTAGCCACTGATTAGCCAGCATCCCAGAATCCAGGCCTCTACATTCAAACAACAGGATTTCTTCCCACTGAGGGGGGGAAAAAAGCCAGCAACCCAGAATCCAGGCCTCTACATTCAAACAACAGGATTTCTTCCCACTGAGGGGGAAAAAGCCAGCATCCCAGAATCCAGGTGTCACGATCACGGACTTACCGGCCCCTTAATCACACACACAGAGACGTACTGAAGGCTAACTACTTTATTGAGTAAATACAGTTCAAGATAATGTCCAATAATGATGAAAAAGCAATCCAAAAGGTTAGAAGTATCAATGTCCAAAGGAACTCAGCAATAGGCAAAAGGCATAGCAAGGCACCACAATGCTGTGGCCAGGAACAAGGCAAGGCTTCCCAAAGCTTTGGGACAGGAACAAAGGCAAGGCTTGATGACCACTAGCTATCCAGCTCGTGATCCCTACTCCGCTTCACGCCTATTCAGTAGCGACGTGGCCGGAGAACTGAGGATGCGTTCCCACGGATCCTATACTTAATCCTTCGGCCGAGGCCCCCGCCGCTCTAGGCTTCTTCGTCTCCAATCTCCGCTCACGGACCTCGGTCGGTCTAGGACCCTAGACCAAGCCCTCCTGGTAGACTCGATGTCCCGTCTCCTATCGAAAGTTCGACCTTGCCTCTCAGCAGCTGTGTCGCTATCTTCCTGAGAACTTTCCTCCCTAGCACTTTCCCACTCGGCTTCGTCCATGTTTTCACTTTCAAGCTCTTGGGAATTCCTCCCCGGGTGTTCATAACTCCCTTCGCTGCTTCCCATCTCCACCTGGTGATCGGAATCTATGCTAGGCCCAAACATCATCTCATCCCATGCCAAGCTCTCTGTAGGCGAACGAGGCCCATCCGAAGGGCCCTGTGCTTCACCCCAGTCATCTAGCTCATCCTCTGAATCCACATCTGCTGCTGCAGGCCCTAATGCTAATGGAACCCCAGGACCTATTCCCTGCCCTCCAGGCACAAACGAGAACTGCTGTGCTACACCAGGCCTCTACATTCAAACAACAGGATTTCTTCCCACTGAGGGGAAAAAAGCCAGCAACCCAGAATCCAGGCCTCTACATTCAAACAACAGGATTTCTTCCCACTGAGGGGGAAAAAGCCAGCATCCCAGAATCCAGGCCTCTACATTCAAACAACAGGATTTCTTCCCACTGAGGGGGGAAAAGCCAGCAACCCAGAATCCAGGCCTCTACATTCAAACAACAGGAATTCTTCCCACTGAGGGGAAAAAGGCCTCTACATTCAAACAACAGGATTTCTTCACACTGAGGGAAAAGCCAGCAACCCAGAATCCAGGCCTCTACATTCAAACAACAGGATTTCTTCCCACTGAGGGGAAAAAAGCCAGCAACCCAGAATCCAGGCCTCTACATTCAAACAACAGGATTTCTTCCCACTGAGGGGAAAAAAGCCCGCAACCCAGAATCCAGGCCTCTACATTCAAACAACAGGATTTCTTCCCACTGAGGGGAAAAAAGCCAGCAACCCAGAATCCAGGCCTCTACATTCAAACAACAGGATTTCTTCCCACTGAGGGGAAAAAAGCCAGCATCCCAGAATCCAGGCCTCTACATTCAAACAACAGGATTTCTTCCCACTGAGGGGAAAAAAGCCAGCATCCCAGAAACCAGGCCTCTACATTCAAACAACAGGATTTCTTCCCACTGAGGGGGAAAATGCACCATCAACATTCCCTCCCCCTTGGCTCTGTGAAAACAAAATGGATTCCTGTATTCTCCTCCCCTCAGCTTTTAGAAAACGGCTGCCTGCCATTCGGCCTTTTAAAGTTACCAATAGCAGGCCATAACATTACAGGCCCCAAAATAGAGTTTAGGGCAGGATGGCCGACGAATGATGGGATTTGCATCCCAATTCACTTCCCAGAAAACATTGTAGCCCCTACAAATCCCCTTCTCCCAGATAGGCCCAAAAGAGGCATCCATCTTCCCTCTTCAACACAGTGTGAGAGAAAGGCAGCTTCTGACAGGATCTTTAGAACAGGCACTGTCACTCTACAAGGTAAGGCCCTACTTCACTCAAAAGACACAGAGAAAACAATAAATACCTTTCTCTGATGCCTTTTAATGCTTATATAAATAATTCTGGCCCAAAGCCCCTCACCCAGCCTCATTGGACCTTACTGCTAATTCCATGCAGGCCTTTTCCATTTTTTTTACTCCTTTCTGTTTTACACGGTATACTTTCACAGGCCAGGGCGGATATGTGGCAGCCACTTTCACAGGCCAGGCGGATATGTGGCAGCCACTTTCACAGGCCAGGGCGGATATGTGGCAGCCACTTTCACAGGCCAGGGCGGATATGTGGCAGCCACTTTCACAGGCCAGGGCGGATATGTGGCAGCCACTTTTCACAGGCCACAGCGACCAGCGCGGGTGATGGACCTGCACCAAACTTAGTACACATAACCCCCCTATGACATGACCCACGTATTATGGGATTTGTAGTACTTTCCAAGACTTTGGTTCCCACAGACCACTGAGGCCACCAAAAAGGACCAATACAGACCACACTCAGCACACACAGCCCCCATGACCCCCAATGGATGATGGGATTTGTAGTACTTTTACACCCCTCTGTTCCCACAGACCACTGTGGCCCCCAACAAACACCGAGAAAGTCCACACTTGGCACACAGAGCTCCAGTGACCCACTCTACAGCCTACTGAAGTTTGGAGGGGACAGAACATGGATGATGGGACTTGCAGTACCTTCCCTCACTTCCCAATCCTGCTACAAACCTAATCCAATGACTGATCAACACCAAATCTGGCACACAGAGCCCTCATGACCCACTCTACAGCCTGGTGCAGTTTACTGTGAGACGGACCACGGATGATGGGACTTGAAGTACCTTCACTCACTTCCGAAAAACAATGCATCCCTCATCCATTCACCAATACAGACCAAACTTAGCACACAGAGCCCCCATGACCCAATCTACATCCTACTACACTTTGGGGGGACGGGACACACAGAGATGATGGGACTTGCACTACCTTCAGTAATTTCATGATACCACTGCAACTCCCAATAATGATGGATCAAGACTAAACTTGGCACACAGAGCCCCCATGACCCACTCTACATCCTGCTGCACTTTTCAAATGACCGGGCAGGGCCGGGTCCCCAAGCTAGTGTTTCATAAAAAGCAGACTGGATTGCATACAGGCCCGGATTACATTATTGTGGCGCCCTAGGCCACACTCTGGAAGCACCGCCCCTGCCCCGGGGAGGGGCCGCTTCTGGGGGGTGGGGCCACTTCCAGGGGGTGGGGCCACTTCTGGGGGGCCCTCCTTCCTCCTCCTCACTGAAAGAGGGCCCGACGCCAACAACGCGAGCGAGGAGGGGCGGCGGGGCTTTCTCCGCCCCTCCTCCCTCCGTCGCGTCGTCCCTGCCCCTCAGTACTTCAGTGAAGGACTGAGGGGCGGGCCCAATGGTGTGAGTGAGGAGGGGACGGCGGGGCTTCTCTCCGCCCCCTCCTCCCTCGCGTCGTCCCAGCCCCTCAGTCCTTCAGTGAAGGACTGATGAGCGGTCCTGACGGTGCGAGCGAGGAGGGGACGTCGGGGCTTCTCTCCACCCCCTCCTCCCTTGCGTCGAGCCGTCCCTGCCCCTCAGTCCTTCAGTGAAGGACTGAGGAGCAGGTCCGATGGTGCGAGTGAGGAGGGTACGGCAGCTTCTCTCCGCCCCTCCTCCCCTCGCGTCGTCCCAGCCCCTCAGTCCTTCAGTGAAGGACTGATGAGCGGTCCTGACGGTGCGAGCGAGGAGGACGTCGGGCTTCTCTCCACCCCCTCCTCCCCTTGCGTCGAGCCGTCCCTGCCCCTCAGTCCTTCAGTGAAGGACTGAGGAGCAGGTCCGATGGTGCGAGTGAGGAGGGTACGGCGCGGGCTTCTCTCCGCCCCTCCTCCCTCGCGTCGTCCCAGCCCCTCAGTCCTTCAGTGAAGGATAGGGGGGGGGGCGCCGCCGCGAGCGAGGAGGGGACAGCGGGGCTTCTCTCCGCCCCCTCCTCCCTCGCGTCGAGTCGTCCCCGCGCCTCAGGCCTTCAGTGAAGGCCTGAGGGTTGGGCCTGACAGTGCGAGCGGAGGAGGAGGGACGGCGGGGCTTCTCTCCGCCCCTCATCCCTCACGCCGCATCATTCCCGCCCCTCAGTCCTTCACTGAAGGACTGAGGGGCGGGGCCAATGGCGTGCGCGAGGAGGGGGTGGCGGGAAGCCACGTCAGAGGCCGTAGGGCCTCTGGCGCTCCGCGTAGGTGCAGGAGCACCCGAAATTTTTTTTTTAAAAAAATTATTTTTTATTTTATTTTGGGGGTCCGGATCTGCTGCCCCCCGCCATGGCTGCCGCCCTAGGCCATGGCCTAGGGTGGCCTTATGGGTAATCTGGGCCTGATTGCATAAGCATCTGACTATTTCCGATAGTGAGTTGTGAAATTATTGGCACAGCACTGAGATTTCTAGAGGACTGATGTCATCATTTAGTCTCTGGGCAGTGAATGCCAATCCCTATAGGTCCCCTCCTTAAAAAGAAATAAGGAAAACTTGCTTGTTTGTATGACCCTAACAAAATCCCAGTCCTTGTGTGTTTAGGCTCATAGAAAATAAATGTCTGCAAAGAACATCTGTTAAATATTTATTTATTTATTTGCGTCATTTATATTCCACCCTTCTCACACCGGAGGGGACTCAGGGCGGATCACACTGCTTATACAGGCAAACATTCAATGCCATTGACATACAACATATATAGACAGACACTCAGAGGCAATTTAACATTCCAGATATCAGTTAAATTTAGCCTCCCCACAAAGTGGTACCTAAAATTCCTACTTGGCAGATGCAACTGTCTTTTGGATTGCAAAGGTCAACAACGAGTTACACAAATTGGTTGAGAGCTCACCCCGAGGCGGGCAGGCCTCGAACTCATGACCTTCTGGTCAGTAGAGATCTTATACAGCTGACACCCAGCCAGCTGTGCCACATTCCTGGTGAGGTGGCGCAGAGAACATTTGTTAAATAACGCTGAGAATGTGGCGCAGCTGGCTGGTTGTCAGCTGCATAAGATCCCTACTGAACAGAAGGTCATGAGTTCGAGGCCTGCCTGGGTCGGGGTGAGTGCTCGACCAATTGTGTAGCTCGTTGTTGACCTTTGCAACCCAAAAGACAGTTGCATCTGTCAAGTAGAAAATGTAGGTACCATTTGAGTGGGGAGGCTTAATTTAACTGATTTCTGAACCATAAAATTATCCAGGAAATACACACAAAGGAGTGAAGGAATGCAACAGCTCCTCCTGGTGGCCAGAAAAGCTAGAATGTTAAATTGCCTCTGTGTCTGTCTTATATGTTTTTATGTCTATGGCATTGAATGTTTGCCTGTATATGTGCATTGTGATCCGCCCTGAGTCCCCTGCTGGGTGAGAAGGCTAGGATTTCTAGGAGTTGAAGTCCAAAACCCCTGGAGGGCCGGCAATTGCCCAGGTCTGCTCTAGACCATCATTACATTAAATAATCTAGAAGACGCAGTGACACAGTGCATTTCAGTTTTAATAAAGCTGGGATTTCCCTGAAGAGAATTTGCTGAGAACTTGGATCTTTTGCTGAGACATGGGATCTTTTGGAATGGGGTCTTTTGCTCCCTCCCAAAACTGCCATCTGAAAATGAGAGAAAATGGAAAGCCATTTTCTGTTAGCCACACATTAGGCATGTGACAAAATGGGAATGAGTTAGGGAGATTCCACACATGCATTGTTATTTATTTATTTATTTGTCATGTTTCTATACCGCCCCTCTCAGCCCGAAGGCGACTCGGGATGGTTTACACAGGCAGTCTCTGCCCTCAATACAACACAGCAACAAGTCAACCCCCAAGAAAAAAACAGATAATAACAATTTAACAATTAAAAACATACAATTGCAGCCTCAGCGTCATGTTGAAATCAGTTTCCATTGCATCGACGTCATTCCATATATCTCATTAAGCCTTATATTTCATCAACAAATGCCTGCTCAAATAACCAGGTCTTGACTTTCTTGCGAAACGTCAGGAGGGAGGGCCGATCTGATGTCTTTAGGGAGGGCGTTCCAAAGCCGAGGAGCCACCACTGAAAAGGCCCTGTCTCTCATCCCCGCCAGTTGCGCCTGTGAAGAAGACGGGACCGAGAGCAGGGCCTCTCCAGATGATCTTAAACATCTCGATGGTTCATAGGGAGAGATGCGTTTGGACAGGTAAGTTGGACCCGAACCGTTTAGGGCTTTAAAGACTAAAGCCAGCACTTTGAATTGTGCCCGGTAGCAAACTGGCAGCCAGTGGAGCTGGCACAACAGGGGAGTTGTGCGCTCCCTGAATGCCGCTCCTGTTATCAACCTGGCTGCTGTCCGTTGGACTAGTTGCAGCTTCGAACAGTCTTCAAAGGCAACCCCACGTGAGAGCATTGCAGTAATCTATACGGGATGTAACCAGAGCATGGACCACTGTGGCCAAGTCAGACTTCTCAAGGTACGGGCGCAGCTGGCGCACAAGTTTTAACTGTGCAAAAGCTCCCCCGGTCACCGCCGAAACCTGGGGTTCCAGGCTCAGCGATGAGCCCAGGATCACACCCAAACTGCGAACCTGCGTCTTCAGGGGGAGTGTAACCCCATTGAACACAGGCTGTAACCCTATGCCCTGTTCGGCCTTTCGACTGACCAGGAGTGCCTCTGTCTTGTCTGGATTCAATTTCAATTTGTTCGCCCTCATCCAGTCCGACACAGCGGCCAAGCACCGGTTCAGGACCTGAACAGCCTCCTTAGTAGCAGGTGGGAAGTAATCTTGGAAAAAGTTTACCCCAAGTACAGATATATTTTTGTTGACTTCTGGGACTTCCTGTTCTGAATTATTGACATTTTTACCAGTCAGGTCCTAGGTGGGCCATGATCGTTATGCTTGCCACTGAATCCTTCTTGGCAGGAAAGTGTATACAAGGATTCTTATTTCAGCTGCGTCTTGTTTGAATGTCAGGGTCATCCAGAGCTTTGATGCACTACTGTGTCATTGATTTTTCTGTACTTTCTGCTTTGTGCAGAGATCCTGCTGTCTTCATTTGTCCTTTGGCCCTGGCTCCAGGCTTCTTTCTTAATCCTGTCTCCTGATTTGTCATTTTGTCCTAGCTTACCTCAGACTACTTCCCACAATCCAGCTCAGACAGTTCTGGAATGCCAAAAGAAATGTTCATGGGAAATGATTCAGGTATGTATGAAAATATATTTTCGCTGCTGTCAAAGTTCTGCAGATGTTTTGCCTAAGGAGGAATCCTCTTGTGAGCAAAAGGCAGAAATTCCCAGATCTTAAAAATGTAACTGGACTTACAAACTCTATTTCACCTTTCCTTAAAGTGTTTCCTTATCCCGTGTGAGTAGAAACATCCAGGTTGGCTTTATTTTTTAGTGCTGCCCAAATACTGTAATTAATGTAGAAATTAGGAGCTCCAGAATTAATTTGCATGATTAAGTAAAACACCCGGAACTCATTGGGGATGAAAACACCTCTCAGCATTACTTTGCGAACGAAGATTTAGGAAGGATTGGATGTGTCCTTCGAGCCTGTGCAATGGATTTTTCTAGTGGAGCGCAGCGTGTAGGGTTGCCATTTTTTGATATAAGAAATAAGGGACACTTATGGGATTTTCCACAAAAATAAGGGACACTTCATTAAACTCAAACATTAGGTAGAAATAGTTTTATTAACAGAATAAGATAATGATTGAAACTCACAAAAGAAACTGACTTACACCCTCTTAACAGGACATGGTATGTTTCTGCATGCTTTCTCATGCAGAAAAATACATTATTAGAACTTCCCTATTTTCTCCATCTGTATTTAGTACTTGACCTTGCTGACTTTAAAAGTGCACTGTCTAAACATTAAAATAAAATAAATTTTATAAGACAGTACATCTTCATGATTATTATGTCAATAGTTAATGGTATAGTATAGTATGGGATACACAGCATTGTATAGTGTTGGGATGCACAGCTAGGCCTATTTTAACCGTTACCCAAGGGGAATGTTGGATCATGTTGGATAAAGATAGTTTCGGGTTGCTTGAGAGTTACTCTTAATTAGTCTACTGTACTTTGAAAAAGTCCTGTATCGCCTCTTCCTTCCAACGGGGACGAAGGCAGCCCTGCGAGTTGGAATCCCTGGGCAGGCATTGCCGTGGAAACCACAGTGCGCATCTTCCTCTGGTCAACCCCGCCCAGTCCTGTCCTGCTAGTCAAAAATAAGGGACAGGGCCTGAAAATAAGGGACACAAATTTTAGGGCCAAAATAAGGGACGTCCCTTAGAATAAGGGACATATGGGAACCCTAGCCATCCGGCTGAAGCTTCCTGGACCTAAGCAACCTAGAGACTGTAAAGTATTTTTAAGTGCCTGAGTGCTGGTAACTCATGTTTTGTATAATAAAGCCTGTTTGAGTTATCTATAGTGTCCAGCTTGGTCCTTGGGATCCCCAAGCCTCTAAAGGAAGGCAAGAAGCAATCCCCTGGTGTAGAGACCACGTCCATGCCCTTCCCTGGGTGTTTACAGACCGGGTGTGATGGCACAAAATACAATCGCAAAATTACCATGGAAACAAGTAATTATAGACAATACGGAACCCACGGGTCACCCTACTTCCTTTGAAGCAGGGTTTAGATCGGTCGAGTATTACAATTGTAAATATGGGACGCAGTTATTCTCCAAAAACGCCTTGATAAAGCCAAGCGGCGAAACAGTTTTCAGCAGCCAAAAATACAGCGAATGCTTTCCGTTGGCGTGTTGCTTAACTCGATCCTGCTCGAGGAGACTTCCATCCTTTGTCTCCCACGTCCTGGAATTTTTCCTTGAATGTCTACTACCCCGATCCTCTTGACATCTTTCCTATTTCCCATCATTGGATTTACAATTATTTTCACCTTTTGGAAGTGACTTTGTGGCAACCAAGGACGGACCACCTACCATACCGGACTTTAACTTGGGGCTCTCCCAGTGCGCGGCATTTCGCCTATGGGACTTTTTGCATACTCATTCATTGCGCATTCACCTGGGAGTACTTTCCCTTTCTCCCTGGTGCCTGGTATATTCACCTGTGATATGTCACACTTTAAGGTGCACATATGTATGTACTAATTATATATATTTTTGATATAGCCTTGTGCTTGTGTGTCAGTTTTGCGTTACTGTGACATAGCTCTGCTCCTTTGTTTACCCTTATCAAACTTTTAAACAGAGGGCCAGATCATAGTCCCAGAGACTGTAGGGGGGCTGGACTATAGTTTGAAAAAATGTGAATTAATTCTTATGTATACTGCACATATCATATTTGTAGTGCAAAAAAAACCCCATGAAAGAGCAATACAATAGTTAAAATGAAAAACAATTTTATCAACGGAGACTTACCAGTATTGCAATGGGAAGTGTGGGCCTGCTTTTGGCTGATGAGATAGTCAAGTTAATTAGGATTTTTGTTGTTGTATGCAGAGCCGGATCTTGCACTCTGCAAAGTAAGCATTTGCTTACCACTTGCCAATACTCAGGGGTGCATTTTACGTTGTCCCCATCGCCCCACACCATGAGGCTGAAAAGAAGGAGCGCTCTGGAGGCGGCCAGAGCCAGAGCGCCCCAGGCTGCAACATGCTCCTCCTTTTAGACCCTGCGGTGCAGGGCGATTAGCAGCTCCGGGCAGTCGGGCCTGCCCCTCGGCAATGGCGCATGCACTGAAGTTTCGCACATGTGCCATCGTCACAGGGCGAGCCCAGCCACCCAGAGCCGCCAACTGCCCCACATCACGAGGCCTAAAAGGAGGAGCGTTCCACAGCTGGAGGTGCTCCGCCTCTAGCTGCCTCGAAAACGTTCCTCCCTTTCGCCCCGTCTAGGGCGATCAGTGACTCTGAGTAGCCGGGTCCACCTCATGGCAATGGCACACACGCGGAAGTTTCGCACATGCACCATTGTCGCGGGGCGAACCCAGCCACCTATAGCCTCTGGCCGCCCAACGCTCCTCCCCCTCACCCCCGCGTAAGGCGGCCACCGACCCTGGGCAGCTGGGCCCGCCCTGCAGCAATGGTACATGCATGACACTAGCTGGCTCCATGCATGTGCACTCTGGCACGTGCACGCACCCCTCCACGAGGCTGGAGAGCGAGGGGCGCCAAAATAAGGTTCGCTTACCCTTTAAATAACCTTAGTCCGGCCCTGGTTGTATGGTTTCAAGTCATTTCAGAATTAGGGCAACCCTAAGTCTAAAGTTTAGGGCTGGCGCCAGGTAAATGTCCTTGGATGGACACATCTGGCCCATGGGCCTTCATTTGGGGACCACTGGTATAAAGTTTGCAGAAGGTATCCTCTTTAGGAATTTGTTAGGTTCTCTTGTGTGATTCTGTGGTAACACACTATAGAATTGCCTGGAACACCTAGAAAAATCCTGTAGGGAATATATTTCGTTGGATGTGGGTAGGTGAAACTTTTGTTTTGAAGATTATAGGAACATAAACAGATGCTAGTTAATTCGATTTATATCCTGCCTTTCCTGAAGTGATCTCAAGGTGGCTCTCCTCCCTCCCACTTCGCTCTCAATGACTTTGGGAGATAGGTGAGGCTGAGAAACCATCACCAGCCCAACATCATCCAGTGAATTTTGCAGCTCAGTGAGACAAATAAATGGATAACCTAAATCCCAGTTAAACTCTTTTAATCACTATGCCCCTCGGACGGACCCCCGGTGGACGGTTGGCAGCCTGCCGAGGGGAGCTCCCCCCTCTGCGAGGGGGCGATTCCATCGGTGGATGGTGCCTTGGCGGGAGCGGCGGTGGACCGATGGTGGAGCCCATGGGAGGCCCTGGGGCGCCGGGCTTCCCCGGCCCCGACGGTAAGGGCGCTGCTCGTCCAGCTCGGCGTCCCTGGTCCCGCCCCCTCTGCCTCCCTCAATGGCCAAGACCACGCCCCTGGCGACCCCTACTACGGAACGGCCGCCACCGCCGGCCTCGCCACTGGGAGCTGCGAACTCCCCCCTGCCAATGCTCTGGCAGCCCTTGGTGGGTGATGTGGATATCGAGAGGGTTCTGGCGAGGGCCCCTGAGGAGCGGCCCCGACGACGGGCAGGTCGGCTGCCAGCGATTCCTCTGGCCGCGACTAGCTCAGGTCTTCCGCCAACATCAGATGGTACCTGGCCGGCCCCCGATGACAGCCACGGGGCCGGGAACTCCGTTGGTGTGTGGGGCCCCACGACCGATCCCCCCCTGTGCCCCGATGGGCTGCCCAGGTCCGAGAGACATCCGCCGAAGCGTAGGCGGGGTCGAGGGCAGGGGGTGGGGTCGGAGGACATCCCTGCCCCACTCTGTAATGCCTCCCCCCCCATGGCGGCTGTCCCTCGGAAGGCTCCCCCCCGGAGGGCCCCGTTCCAGGACTTTCAGGAACACTGCCCGTAGGTGCGGGATGCCTCCACCGACAAGCTCCCAATGTGGGAGAGTGCGCAAGTCGCAGACAATGAGGCATGGGCCACAGACCGGCAACGACCGACATCGCAGTGACTGTCACTGCTCAGACTTGGAGTCTTTGAGGACGCTCTCGATTTGTGGGTCCCTCGGCGCTCCTCTTTTGATGGACGTGCTTGATAGCTGTATCGGGTGGCTCTGCCTCTGGGCATGAGCCTGGTCTCCCCCCCCCTATTTGCTGTTGGTTACCCTGTGATGTTTTACCTCTTGTATGTCTTGTACGTTTATCTATGTATACTTTGTATTATTGTTTGCCTTCGGCTCCTGTGAGCCGCCGCGAGCCTCAGGGAGTCGGCGGCATAGAAGTCCGAACAAATAAATAAATAAATAAATAAGTTACACTCACCCTGAAGACGCAGGTTCGCAGTTTGGGTGTGATCCTGGACTCATCGCTGAGCCTGGAACCCCAGGTTTCGGCGGTGACCTGGGGGAGCATTTGCACAGTTAAAACTTGTGCTCCAGCGCCCGTACTTGGGAAGTCTGACTTGGTCACGGTGGTCCATGCTCTGGTTACATCCTGTATAGATTACTGCAACGCTCTCTATGTGGGGTTGCCTTTGAAGACTGTTCAGAAGCTGCAACTAGTCCAACGGACAGCAGCCAGGTTGATAACAGGAGCGCCATTCAGAGAGCGCACAACTCCTGTTGTGCCAGCTCCACTGGCTGCCAGTTTGCTACCGGGCACAATTCAAAGTGCTGGCTTTAGCCTTTAAGCCCTAAACGGTTCGGGTCCTACTTACCTGTCCGAACGCATCTCTCCCCTATGAACCATCGAGATGTTTAAGATCATCTGGAGAGGCCCTGCTCGGTCCCGCCTCTTCGCAGGCGTGACTGGCGGACGAGAGACAGGGCCTTTTCAGTGGTGGCTCCGGCTTTGGAACGCCTCCCTAAAGACATCAGATCGGCCCCTCCCTCCTGACATTTCGCAAGAAAGTCAAGACCTGGTTATTTGAGCAGGCATTTGTTGATGAAATATAAGGCTTAATGAGATATATGGAATGACGACAACGCGATGGAAACTGATTTCAACATGACGCTGAGACTGCAAGGTGAGAAGTGGCGTATCCCAAGGTTCAGTTTTGGGTCCGTTACTTTTTAATTTATTCATTAATGACCTGGATGTAGGAGTAAATTCTGAGGTAGCAAAGTTTGCAGATGACACTAAACTGTTCAGGGTAGTTAAAAATGAAACTGATTGTAAAGAGCTCCAGAAAGATCTCTCGAAATTGAGTGAATGGGCAACAAAGTGGCAAATGCATTTTTAACCTAAACAAGTGTAAAGTCATGCACATCGGGGCAAAGAACCCCAACTACACCTACCAGTTGATGGGGTCAAAGCTTTCCGAGACAAACCAGGAAAGGGATCTTGGGGTTTTGGTGGACAGCTCAATGAAGATGTCAACCCAGTGCGCTGCAGCAGTGAAAAAAAGCAAATTCTATGCTTGGCATGATCAGGAAGGGAATCGAAAATAGGTCGGCAAATGTTGTATTGCCTCTCTACAAATCTATGGTGAGGCCACATCTGGAGTACTGTGTACAATTCTGGTCTCCGCACCTTAAGAAGGATATAACGGAACTCGAAAAGGTACAAAGAAGGGCGACAAAAATGATCCAAGGGATGGAGCGGCTCCCTTATGAAATCAGGTTGCAACGCCTTGGTCTTTTCAGCCTTGAAAGACGGCGTTTAAGAGGTGACTTGATCGAAGTGTATAAAATCATGCATGGGATAGAAAAGGTGAATAAAGAAAAATATTTTCTCTGTCACACAACACTAGGACTAGGGGCACTCCTGAAGCTCCAAGGAAGGAAAGTTAGGACTAATAAAGGGAAATATTTCTTCACCCAGAGGGTCATTGGGTTATGGAACTCACTTCCAGAGGAGGTTGTGACAGCTGTCAGCCTGGACAGCTTTAAGGCAGGATTAGACAGATTCATGGATACCAAGGGAATCAGTAGCTACTGAAATGGACATCCAAGTGCCACCTCTGTGTTGATGGAGGCAGGCAGGATTTTCCCCGGTACTGGTTGTGGGGGGTCGGGAGCAGGTGAGGGTTTTGCCCTCCTTTCTGCTAGAGATCCCTGTGTACAACTGGTAGGCCACTGTGTGACACAGAATGCTGGACTAGATGGGCTGAGGCCTGATTCAGCATGGCTCTTCTTATGTTCTTATGTATGTTTTTAATTGTTAATTTGTTATTATATGGGTTTGGGGGGGGGGGGTTTGCCTTGTTGCTTGTGTTGTATTGAGGGCAGAGACTGCCTGTGTAAACTGTCACGAGTCACCTTCGGGCTGAGAGGGGCGGTATAGAAACGTGACAAATAAATAAATAAATAAATAAATAAATAATGGCTCACCAAATTCCATAGATGCTTCCCCTCTGTTTCCTCTGTTATAAGTTGTTCCATATATCCTATTATAAAGTGCAACACAATTTACTAAACTTTAATAGAATTATCTATAGCACAAGAAACAGCCCCTTTCCAATCAGCCTGGGAGAAGTTCTCGTTCCTCATCGTTGGTATATTCTACAGTTAGTCAACTGTTTGCCCATTAATTTTAGCTGGGGGTGCAGGAGGAGAGGTGTTTATTTTTATTTGGTTAGTTCTGACACAATTCTACATCTGTCTGTACGTAGCAGTACACACATTTTTATAAGCTTAGCAACGGTCTCACTGGCATCATTAGGAAAAGTTCTGTAAGGTTCTCCCAAAGACGCCTATTGCCAAAGTCTAGCAGGGAGCTAAGTAAACATTGCACTGGGATTTGGATTTTATGCATGAACAACAAGGCACCCCCTATACATTTTAAAGCATTGGTCACTTGCAATCAAACGCACGGGAACATAAAAGTATAGTCTTGCTCTTAGTGCCATAAAAAGTAAATAGCAGGGCAGGGGGAATAGGGGAAAGACACACCAAGAAAACGACAATAAACCTTTTGTTCTTGAACAAGTTGAGATCAAGACTTTGTCACATGGTTATTTACATTCAAATTTAAATTACAACATAGGTTGTTTAGGACAGTGTTTCCCAACCTTTTTTGAGCCGCGGCACATTTTTTACATTTACAAAATCCTGGGGCACACCACCAACCAAAATGACACAAAATGACACTTTAACACAGTAATACATATAGTTAATATGTTTTAAAATGTATTTATACACTCAGTGTGAAACCTGAGCCTATTTCAATGAACACAATATAGATATCCTGGCAGGAATGGCAAAAAGACACAAATTTCCCACACAGAACTCCCATAACCAAGAGAAAATACTCTAAGAGTTTGGTGGGCATTGACCTTGGGTTTTGGAGTTGTAGTTCACCTATATCCAGAGAGCACTGTGGACTCAAACAATGTTGGATCAGGACCAAACTTGGCATGAATACTTAGTATGCCCAAATGTGAACACGGAGTTTGGGAAAAATAGACCTTGACATTTGGGAGTTACAGTTTCTGGGATTTATAGTTAACACACAATCAAAGAGCATCCTGAACTCTTGCAACAATGGAATTGAACCAAACTTGGCATATTGAACTCTCATTACCAACAGAAAGTACTGAAAGGGTTTGCTTGGGAATTGACCTTGAGTTTGGAAGTTGTAGTTCACCTACACCCAGAGAGCATTGTGGACTCAAAGAATGTTATGTTATGTTGTTGTTCACAATGTTGGAAGGAGGCTCACCACTTTAAGGTCCCTAAAACAGGCATGGGAAAACTTTATGACAGAATCCCCTGTCATAAAGTCATAGAGCGAGGCTGGGAAGAAGGGAGCCTGAGTGGAGAAGGAAAAGTGTTCGGCAGGAGGAGGAAGAAAGGGGATTGGAGGTTCCCATTTCCCACGGCACACCTGATGATCGCTCACGGCACACTAGTGTGCCCCGGCACACTGGTTGGGAAACACTGGTTTAGGAACATTATTTCAGTACTGGGTTTCCCCCTCTCTTTCAATCATCTCATCTTTTAAAAATTCATATTTCTACTAGAGCTTGTTTCAGATTATATTGTATTCCAACTAGTTTCTTATAGGTAAACCCCATCAGGCCTTTCTCCTTTTCTAATTTCCATTTAAAAATTTGATCTAGGGCTGTTTCGGGGCCTTCTTTTCTCCTCCACTTAAGAATGTGGAAAGAGTACTTAAATAATAAAGTTTCAGAGATAGGATATTGGATTGATTCAGTCAAAATGATTAAACATATAAAGATTAGAGAAACGCAAAGGGAAATATTAACTAGATGGTACAGAACCCCAATTTATTTATTTATTTATTTATTATTTCGACTTGTATACCGTCCTTTCCATTTGGCTCAGAACGGTTTGCATCATATCGAACAACAAACAAAGCGCATAAAAACAGTAACAGAAAAGCACAATAGTCCACCGACCAAGGATGGTTATAGGTCGAAAGCCTGCCGGAACAGTGCCGTTTTGCACGCTTTCCGGAAAGCCGGCAGCTCACTGATTACTCGCAATTGAAATAGCACATATGACAAAAACTACCACAAAACTTTGTTGGCATAAATGTGGGATAATTGGCTCCTATTTTCATATGTGGTGGGAATGTGATAGAGCAGGGCTGTCCAACTTCTACCGGCCCAGGGGCCTGAATTCCGGTCACTGATGACCTGGGGGGCCTAAGGGTCTGCCTCCACCCCAGCTCCGCCCCCTCCCCACCCTCTCCCCCAGCTCCTCCCCACCCCACCCCTCCCCTTATTTTTATTTAATATTAAATATTTTTAATTCCCTCCCCCCTCTCCCCTTATTTTTATTTAATATTAAATATATTTAATTCCATCCTCCCCTCTCCCCTTATTTTAATTTAATATTAAATATATTTAATTCCATCCTCCCCTCTCCCCTTATTTTAATTTAATATTAAATATATTTAATTCCATCCTCCTCTCCCCCTTAATGTATCCCATCTCCCCTTATTTCATCTTTAAATAATTTTTTTATATTTAATACATGAGGGGAGATGGGGGAGAATGAGGAGCCCTCTGAGGAGCCCCCCTGCTTGGCCTACCTTTTCCAAATGTGCAGGATCCAGGAGTACCCGGACGACGAGAGAGGTGACGACCGACTGAGTCGAAGAAGGTCCTAATCGTGTCTGTGGGCCTCAGCAATCCAGTAGTAGAGCAGCCGAAGAGTATCGCGAGAATACGCAATCCACACGGGATTTAGCTGTCAATGCCGGCGTGATCTCGCATTGATTGCGAAATACCGTGTAGATTGCGAATTCTCGCGATACTGCTCGAACCCGGAAGTAGGTATTTTTTTACAAAATGTATTATTTATTTTATTTTTCAATTTTTATTTTTTATTAAAAAGCTTAGGGGGCCGTAGGGAAGGGGCTTGGGGGGCCTTATACGGCCCCCCCGGGCTGCCAGTTGGACAGCCCTGTGATAGAGTGCAAGAGTGTTGTGTCTCAGACCGGAACGTGCCCCCCCTAGACCTCACACACACAAGCGGCTCTATAAACTACTTTATTTAGAATAATATAGTCCCAAAAGGCATAGGTAGGAAGCAAAAACAAGTCCCAAGGTAAAACTGGAAAGGTCTTCTAAAACGGAGTAAAACCCAACGAAAGCAATCCAAAAACGAAGGGAGGCCGTTCCAGCGGCCGAAAACAGGAACTTGGAGTCTAGGCAAACCGAAACAACGGCCAACAAGGAACTTGGAGCACCAGGGCAAATCCGCCCCAGCAATATCTTGAACTGAGAGTCTAGGTGCAGAGAAACATCTCTTCCAAACGTAGCTTCCAGTCAGTTGGACTTTTCCCAGGGCCCGTCTTAAAAGCAAATCTATTTTCTGTGAGTCCACTGAATCCCGTGTCTCACATTCCAATCTCTCCTCCTAGATCGGATATTCGCCCTTCTATCAAAACTAGCCTGCTCGTTAGTCTCACCAGGTGGACTACTATCTTGGTGGGAAAGTTCATCCTCCCTAACTCCCTGGGACCCAGCTGGCAAAGGAGATGGGTTTCTGTGAGAGCCAAGGTAAAAAAAAGTAAAAAAGTAAAATCCTGGCTGTGGGACCAGGCGTTTGCACACCAGCACAAGGCAGCATTTTAGATGGGATTTTAATGGAAAGTGGATGAATAGGGCCAATGCTTTTATGGACTAGAGTTCCCATATGTCCCTTATTCTAAGGGACATCCCTTATTTTGGCCCTAAAATTGGTGTCCCTTATTTTCAGGCCCAGTCCCTTACTTTTGACTAGCAGGACAGGACTGGGCGGGGTTGACCAGAGGAAGGTGCGCTTTGTGGTTTCCACGGCAATGCCTGCCCGGGGATTCCAACTCGCAGGGCAGCCTGCATCCCCGTTGAAGGAAGAGGCGATACAGGACTTTTTCAAAGTACAGTAGACTAATTATCCGTTACCCAAGGGGAATGTTGGATCATGTTGGATAAAGATAGTTTCTGCTTGCTTGAGAGTTACTCTTAAAATAGGCCTAGCTGTGCATCCCAATACTATACAATGCTGTGTATCCCATACTATACTATACCATTAACTATTGACATAACAATCATGAAGATGTACTGTCTTATAATTTTTTTTATTTTAATGTTTAGACAGTGCACTTTTAAACTCAACAAAGTCAAGTACTAAATACAGATGGAGAAAATAAGGTAGTTCTAATAATGTTTTTTCTGCATGACAAAGCAAGCAGAAACATAGCGTGTCCTGTTAAGAGGGTGTACGTCAGTTTCTTTTGTGAGTTTCAATCATTATCTTATTCTGTTAATAAAACTATTTCTACCTAATGTTTGAGTTTCAAGTTTTTAATGAAGTGTCCCTTATTTTTGTGAAAAATCCCGTAAATGTCCCTTATTTCTTATATAAAAAAATGGCAACCCTATTATGGACAGAACATTGTTTTAATCTGGAATGAATTCGTATGATGTTAATGTAATTGTGCTTTAATGTATTTTAATGTATTTTAATTGTTGAAGGATTCTGGGGTTTTATATTGTTCCTGTGTGGGCATCGAATTGTGCCTTACCGTAAGCCGCTCTGAGTCCCCCCTTGGGGGTTGAGAAGAGCGGGGTAAAATCCTGAAATAAATAAATAGATAAATAAAAGAATTCTCGCTGGCAGTTTCAAAGCTTATTTCCATAGAATCTTCATTAACGCCTTCCTCGGGCCAATTCCCATGTAACAAATCATTATCCTATGATAGGTCTGCATCCATAGACGTGTCCACCTCAGCCCATTCGTTTTCCTCATCCTGGGCCTGATACTCTGGCACCATAGGTACCAGACTTGGCCCACTAGGCTGGGGGGTCACACTAAGAGGTGGGGGGCCGCACAAGGAAGCAGGGAGGTCACACTAAGAGGCGGGGGGTGCACTAGGAAGCAGGGGGTCACACTAAGAGGCGGGGCGCACTATGAAGCAGGGGGTCACACTAAGAGGTGGGGGCCACACTAGGAAGCAGGGGGTCACACTAAGAGGCGGGGCGCACTATGAAGCAGGGGGTCACACTAAGAGGTGGGGGCCGCATTAGGAAGCAGGGGGTCACACTAAGAGGCGGGGGCCACACGAGGAAGCAGGGGGTCACACTAAGAGGCAGGGGGTCGCACTAGGAAGCAGGGGGTCACACTAAGAGGCGGGGGCCGCACTAGGAAGCCGGGGGTCACACTAAGAGGCGGGGCCGCACTAGGAAGCAGGGGGTCACACTAAGAGGCAGGGGCACACTAGGAAGCAGGGGGTCACACTCAGAGGCGGGGCCACACTATGAAGCAGGGGGTCACACTAAGAGGCGGGGGGCCGCACAAGGAAGCAGGGAGGTCACACTAAGAGGCGGGGTGCACTAGGAAGCAGGGGGTCACACTAAGAGGCGGGGGCCGCACTAGGAAGCAGGGGGTCACACTAAGAGGCGGGGGCCACACTAGGAAGCAGGGGGGTCACACTAAGAGGCAGGGGGCCGCACTAGGAAGCAGGGGGTCACACTAAGAGGCGGGGGGCCGCACTAGGAAGCAGGGGGTCACACTAAGAGGCAGGGGGCCACACTAGGAAGCAGGGGGTCACACTAAGAGGCAGGGGGGCCACACTAGGAAGCAGGGGGTCACACTAAGAGGCGGGGCCACACTAGGAAGCAGGGGGTCACACTAAGAGGCGGGGCCGCACTAGGAAGCAGGGGTCACACTAAGAGGCAGGGGGCCGCACTAGGAAGCAGGGGGTCACACTAAGAGGCGGGGGGCCGCACTAGGAAGCAGGGGGTCACACTAAGAGGCAGGGGGCCGCACTAGGAAGCAGGGGGTCACACTAAGAGGCAGGGCCGCACTAGGCAGCCGGGGGTCACACTAAGAGGCAGGGGGCCGCACTAGGAAGCAGGGGGTCACACTAAGAGGCGGGGGCCGCACTAGGAAGCAGGGGTCACACTAAGAGGCAGGGGCCGCACTAGGAAGCAGGGGGTCACACTAAGAGGCAGGGGGCCACACTAGGAAGCAGGGGGTCACACTAAGAGGCAGGGGACCGCACTAGGAAGCAGGGGGGTCACACTAAGAGGCTGGGACACCACAAAAAGTTCTACAGTAAGGTGATGTGGGAAATGGAAGAAATAATAGGAGATGAATTATCTTTGAATAAAATAGAATTTTTCACACAGAAATTAGATAAAAAAAGAAAAGATCACAGCCTGGAGAGAAATTGTAAAATATATGGTAGTAGCAGCACAAGCAATGGTGGCTTTGGGCTGGAAGGACCATGGGAAGTGGAAGGTCAAAAAATGGTGTGAGTATATAGCAGAATATATGCTTCAGGATTGTATTTATGAAAGAAGAATCAAATTTACAGCAGGCTGATTTAAGAAGACCTGGATTCAGAAATGGGAAAGACTGATAGAAAAGGTAGAAAGAAAAGAGAGATATAAAGTGCTGAACCATTCTCTTTGAACGATTGCTCAATTAAATTAATAGTTGAAATAAGTTAATTACTGTTCCCTGCGGGAGGGGGTGGGGAGAAGGAGGGGACTTCGTATTTGACACAAGGGCAAGGTAAAGGGAGGTAGCATAAGATTAATAAGAAGTAATAAGTGATATGTATATATAACTAGCTGAGGACCCGGCAGTGCCCGGGTTATTTGAGGAAGGCATTGTGTGCCAAGGTTGGTTCCTATTAGTTGTTTATGTGGCTTGCAGTGGTCTCAGGAACTTAGTGAAGGTACAGCGAGTCCCGGGGGCCTAGTCAGGAAGATCAAGTTAAGGAAGCCTAACAATATCCCATGAGCTGAGGCCTAGTCAGGAAAATCAAGTTAAGGAAGCCTTTCTGTCAATTTTGGGGCTGGTTTGTGTTTTATAGGGGCTTTAGTGTTGTTTGGGAAGTGAATGACCTGAAGGTACTGCAGATCCCATCATTTGTGGCTCCTCCTGCCCTAAACCACACCAGGTAGTGAAGTGGGCCATTGGTCGCCTGTTTGCCAAGTTTGGTCCTGATCTGTCAGTGCTGTGGGCCTTTCCAATTTCCCTCTGAGTCACTTTAGAATGTTTGACTGTGCTTGGCCATTTGGAGGCAGTTATGCAAATTCCATTTCAGTGGCAACCAATCCCCTCTGTCTGGGGCCGTAGAATGTTGGATTTTTGAGGCTGGCCAGTTAGAGCCCTTTATGCAAATAATCTCGCAATGGCAGCCAATCGAAACGCTGGCACATATTCCTCCGGCCGCTCGCTCGGTCGCACCACCGCAAACACTGAATTTTATTATATGTAACTAGCTGTACCCGGCACGCGTTGCTGTGCCCTATTTAGGAGATGCGAGAAAGTCTGAGTATGTAAGGGTTGGAATTGATGTTACTTATGGTCTTGGTGGGGTCATGGCTGTGTTGTTGTGGGTTGTTCTGGTGGGTGGGTGTTGAAGTCCTGGGGAGTTGTCGGTGTGTGGTGTTGCTGGCGTTCTGCAGAGCTTGTGGATATACAATGTTTTTTGCCTTTCCGTCTGCTGTGTTGATGTAGAGGTTCTGTGGTTTCCCAACTCTGGAGCACGCTACGTAGAGTTGTCCGTGGGAGAAGCATTCTGTGTCAAGGTCTGTGCCACAGATTTGTAGTGTTTGTCCTTGAGCCTTGTTTATGGTGATGGCAAAAGCTAGTGTAGTGCAGTGTCTTTCTGTTCTGGCGTTTGTTCTGCTCTTTTTTGTGTGATGTATGTAGCGTTGCGAGTGTGTCGTCCGATGCTGTTCTTTTTAGGAGGCATGGCTTGTCTTTTGGGTCAGCTTATGCCTGTGTGGAAGGAAGGAATGGCATACAAATGGGTTGAGCAGTAGACACAAGGTTGTGTTATGTGCGTATTGTGTTGTGTGTAGGTATTACTTTTGTGTTATTCTGGGGGTATGTGTTTGTCAGTGGTGCCTGTGTCCCTGGTGCCCTATTTGTCTCCCTCCTAGATCTTGGCCGTATCAGTTTAACCCTCAACTGAAATCACTCAGCATTCTAAGTGGCTTTGCCCACCGTTACTATGGTAACTGATGTTGGCCAATGGGTTTCGCTGGCTGCCACAGAGGATGCTGGGAAATGTAGTTTTATTTTTACTCGTTGTTTTCGGGGCCTTTTAGGTTTTTGGGGGGGAGTTTCTTTGCTACAAACGTACCTTGCTTGAGGCCTATTTCTGTTGGCAAGTTTTGTGTTTCTGCGTTGTAAGGTTTCTCTGTTTGAGGTAGTCTTCACATGATGGCTCTTCCTTTATATATATAGATAGATGTAGCATTATATTCAAGAATGAAGTTTGATGTGATGTTACTGTATCGGTATCAATTGAAAAAATTAAAAAATATATTTTGAAAATTCATTGGAATTCTTTTTAAGCTGATTTTAATGCAAAGGACAGAGAACAGAAAACTTAGTTTACCAAAACATAGTTCCTTCCTTGTAAAAATTATATAGTAGCGAGGAGAAAAGTGTCCATCTGTTGGTGTGTTCTTACATATTTTACACAAAATGCCATTTCATGTAACATTTGTGAGCGCATGCTCCTTTTCTGTCTTGGCTCTACTTTTAGCAGTGCTCAGCATCCATTTCCCTAATTTAATACGATGCACTGAAATGGCAATGGGCTATATAGGTCATGCTTTTGGTGTCTTTATATAAGCTAGCAAGATGACTGAAGAGAACAGCGAGCTCTTCCCTGCTATTGTCCATCGTGAAATAAAAAATTCTGAATAGCGAGCTACATGCTATGTCTTTACAACTGAAGTGAAGATGTCAAGATGTCTCCCTTTGTCGCTCTAAATGGCCTCTTCATCATTAATAATAGTCAGTTTGTGTTCAAGTCCAGCTGCCTCGTAATTGGTATTGACTCAAGTGCTTGCTTTGAAGGAGGAAGAGAAAGTGGAGAAGTGAAATGGAAGAACAGATTTCCACCTCTGTGCTTTAACTCAGCTATAGTGAGAGAATGAAAGCAACACTTGATGGATATTGACAGGGCTGTGCCAGGATGAGACTGACTGGAGATAGATAGATATTGCTGGGTTGTTTTGCGGCTTCTTCTGGTAGCTTAGTACAGTGTTTCCCAACCAGTGTGCCGGGGCACACTAGTGTGCCGTGAGTGATCATCAGGTGTGCCGTGGGAAATTGGAACCTCCAGGAGGGGAGGGGGGAGAGTCTAGTGTGTTGAAGTATAAAAACCTTAAGAAACCTACCTCGATAAAGACACAAAATTACAAACACCCCCCTTCCTACCCGTTGTCTACTTAGTCTCTCCCTCTCCATGCATTGGAAAGGCCCGCCTCCCTTTCCCCAAGTAGAGACCTCCTCTTGCCTCCCCCGGGCCTAATGCCAGATGGTTAAGTCTAGCACCGGCCCCGCCCCTCCCTCCTCCCCCTCCTCCCCGGTGCACCCGAAACTGCTCTCGACCTCCCTCCGGCTCCCTGCCCACCTCCGCCTTCCTTCCTGCCTGCTTTGCCAGCCCCAAGATGCACACCTGGGCTGCCCCGCTGACCCCCGAGGAGATGCGGCGGTGGTGAGTGAGGCTCCCCACGACCCCAATTCAAGCCTGGCGGAGAGGGAGGGGGCAACCTAAATGAGAGGGGGACTGCTGGTCTTTTGAGGCTCCCCTCCAGAAATGGTAACTCCCAAATATCAAGGTCTATTTTCCCCAAACTCCATCTGTGTTCACATTTGGGCATATTGAGTATTCATGCCAAGTTTGGTCCTGATCCAACATTGTTTGAGTCCACAGTGCTCTCTGGATATAGGTGAACTACAACTCCAAAACTCAAGGTCGATGCCCACCAAACTCTTATAGCATTTTCTCTTAGTTATGGGAGTTCTGTGTGGGAAGTTTGTGTCTTTCTGCCATTCCTGCCATTAAATGTATGTTGTGTTCATTGAAACAGGCCCAGGTTTCACACTAAGTGTATAAATACATTAAAAAACATATTAACTATATGCATTACTGTGTTAGAGTGTCATTTTGTGTCATTTTGGTTGGTGGTGTGCCCCAGGATTTTGCAAATGTAAAAAAATGTGCCGCGTCTCAAAAAAGGTTGGGAAACACTGGCTTAGTAGGCAGGTATTTTCCAGAAAAGTCAGTGATCTTGTTTAAGGAAGATCGTTTATGGGGTAATTGCTTGCTCACAGAAACAGAGCTTCTTCTCTCACTACCCTTTTCCAACAGATTCCAAGGAAGCCCCTCGGATACTGGACCAGTGCCTGGCCGCTGTGATGGTCTGGATGAGGAGGAACAAGCTGAGGATCAATCCTGATAAGACAGAGGTCCTCCAGGTTAGTCGTTCATTTGACCAGGGTATTGGGTGGCAACCTGTGCTGGATGGAGTTACACTCCCCCTGAAGTCACAGGTCCGCGGTTTGGGGGTCCTCCTGGATTCAGCGCTGACGCTTGATGCACAGGTGTCAACGGTGGCCGGAAGGGCCTTCGCTCAACTAAAACTTGTGTGCCAAGTGCGACCATACCTCATGAAGTCTGACTTGAACAAGGTGGTCCAGGCCTTAGTTACCTCTAGATTGGATTACTACAATGCACTCTACGTGGGGCTACCCTTGAAGACGGCCTGGAAACTTCAACTTGTCCAATGATCAGCAGCCAGATTAATAGCTGGGGCAAGTTACAGGGAGCGATCAACCCCCCTGTTCAAAGAGCTTCACTGGCTGCTGCTATCGCCCTCTGAGGCCTTGTTAACCTGACCCTCCTGGATAAACCACACAGCAGCTGAGGTACAACGGGTTTTATTGATAATAGTTAAGTATAGGAAAGGGGTTGGAGGCAATCCTTACAGTGCCTCCAACTAGCAGCAAACAGGAATCAGCAAGGCATGGGTGCTCCGCAGTAAAAAGGAGCACAAGCGGAAAACGAGAACACAAGCTGGATGCAAAGAGTTCAAAAGGCAAACGAGTCTTTCAGGATCAAACCCAGGGTTTCGAAGATGAACAGGAACAAGGCAATGCTGGAACAAATCAGCCCGAAGTGGCTGACTGGCAAGGCTTGGTGAAAGGCCCGACTGGCCTAACCCATGAAGTCATCTCCCAAATGCGTTGTTGGTACAAGACACTGGCAAAAGGGTCCACAGGGCAGTTATAGTATTCCCAAGTTGCGTCGCACGTCAAAAGCAAAGATTGATGGTCTCCTGTATGTTTTGTGAACTCAGTCCTCTTGGAATGCGGTGCTTGTTAGTGAAGAACATTTGTGGCAAAAGGAGTCGACTCCCGGCCTCTGTAACCCGCTTGCTCTATCAGGGAGTTAGGATGGTACAACCTTGAGAGGCCCTTGTTATGATTACATCCTTTGCCTTCTCACGGGAAAGACAAGGGGCCCTGGACAGGGCTTGAGTAAAGCAAGCTGGCTTGGAAAGCACCTCTTGATTCTCTTGGAAGGAACTCTGTTCAAGCAAAAGTGATGCCTGAGGCCGTTGAGGTGTGACAGATGTTTATTTTCTGGTCCCAATTCAAGGTACAGGTGATCACCTATAAAGCCCTAAACGGTTCGGGACCCGTCTACCTTCGTGACCGAATCTCCCTCCATGAACCAGCTCGAACCCTCCGCTCTTCCGGGGAGACCCTCCTCTCACCCTTGCCAGTCTCACAGACTCGTCTGGTGGGCACCAGGGAGAGGGCCTTCTCCTCTGTGACCCCTCGACTCTGGAACTCCCTGCTTGGAGAGATTAGGAAAGCCCCCACTCTGGAAACCTTTAAAAAGCACCTTAAAACTTGGCTTTTCCACTGTGCCTTCGGAAAGTAGACATTTAGTTTGATATTCTCGCTCTCCTCAATGCTGTTTCGGAGTCCATTAATCCCCCCCCCCCCCATGTTTACATGGGTTCTCCTTTACAAAGAACGCTACCCCGTTTATCTCACCTGAGTTTTTAACATTTCATATTTGTACATGCGGCCCGCCCTGTCATGTGTGATTTTAGATATTGTTTGCATATTGTTCTTTTATTTAGATATATGAAGTTTACTGTCTTAATCGTTGCTGTATTTATTTTGTTTTTATTGTAATTTGTTGTTTGGGCCTGACCCCATGTGAACCGCCCCGAGTCTCCATTGGAGAGATGGTGGCGGGTTATAAATAAAGTATTATTATTATTATTTATTGCTCAACTTCTGGAATTTTCTTCCCAGGGTCATACTCAGAAATGAGCTAAGCTGGGTTAAAAGATTGGTAGCCAGTATTAATTAAAATAAAAACTTCACTGTTACATTGAACCTGTATTTTTGTTGCTGCTCTTGCTTATTTTATTGACATATCATTCTTAAATCTTCAGAAGTCACAAAAATGAGGGGAAAGAAGGGGAGGACTTGATGGCACCAGTGAGAATGTAAACCTGAAAAAAAGTTGTCCAAAATGAGGACGAAAAAACCTTATGGCACATTAAAACATCAAACTGGCAAGCAATTAGAAAAGAATACAGTTAACCCTCTCTATCCACCGATTCTGTATCCACAGTTTCGACCAACCACAACTTGAAAACGTTCAGAAAACAAATTTCTCAGACTCTCTGTGGCACTAGAATTAGTCACCATTTTATTTAAGGGGTACATTTAACTATGAAATTGTATATATAGATAATACTCTATGGTGAACTCGCCACGGGTCGGCGCAAGAGAGGTGCCCCCCAAAAGAGATATAATGACTCCCTGAAACAACATCTCAGGCTCGGCCAGATTGATCACCAACAATGGTCCACCCTGGCCTCACATCGGGAGGCATGGAGATGCACTATCCACAATGCTGCGGCCTCTTTCGAAAAGACACGCCGAATGAGTCTCGAAGAGAAATGACAACGCAGAAAGAACCGCAACTTGGAAACAACATCACCCAAGGAGACTTTCTGCTGTGCTTTCTGCAACTGAACTTGCCTATCTCAGATTGGCCTTTTTAGTCATCAACACGCTTGTAAAAAGCGTGGGATGAGTCCTTCCTGAATCTTCGTTCACGAAGTAATGCCGAGATACATTTAACTATGAAATTGTATATAATGGGACTTGAGAGCCCACAGATTTGAGTATCCACAGGATGTCCTGTAACAAAAACCCAGGGATACCAAGGGTCCACTGTATATTTATTTTATTTATTTATTTACTTTGCTTCTAGACCGCCTCTCTCAGCCCGAAGGCGACTCGAGGCGGTGTACAACAGCAAAAACTGCTCAAGACAAACATATCAACAATTATCAATACAATACAATTCCAACATAAACAAATTAGCATTCAACATTAAAAACACAATATCAGTGTCTCATTAATTAAATCAACTTCCAATTGCATCGTCGTCGTTCCTTAGATCTCAATTTGACAATCATACTACATCTGCAAATGCCCGGTCAAATAGCCAGGTCTTAACCTTCCTGCGAAATGTCAGGAGGGAGGGGGCCGATCTGATGTCATTAGGAAGGGCGTTCCAAAGCCGAGGAGCCACCACTGAAAAGGCCCTGTCTCTCGTCCCCACCAATCGCGCCTGCAAAGCAGGCAGGATCGAGAGCAGGGCCTGTCCGGATGATCTTAAGCATCTTGAAGGTTCATAGGAAGAGATGCGTTCGGACATGTAAGTTGGACCAGAACCGTTAAGGGCTTTAAAGGCCAAAGCCAGCACTTTGAATTGTGCCCGGTAGCAAACTGGTAGCCAGTGGAGCTGGCACAACAGAGGTGTTGTGCGCTCCCTGAGTGCCACTCCTGATACAACCTGGCTGCTGTCCGTTGAACCAGTTGAAGCTTCCGAGCAGTCTTCAAAGGCAGTCCCACGTAGAGGGTGTTGCAGTAATCTATACGGGATGTAACCAGAGCATGGACTACCGTGGCCAAGTCAGACTTTTCGAGGTACGGGCGCAGTTGGCGCACAAGTTTTAGCTGTGCGAATGCTCCCCTGGTCACCGCCGAAACCTGGGGTTCCAGGCTCAGCGATGAGTCCAGGATCACACCCAAACTGCGAACTTGCGTCTTCAGGGGGAGTGTAACCCCGTCCAACACAGGCTGTAACCCTATGCCCTTTCGGCCTTTCGACTGACCAGGAGTGCCTCTGTCTTGTCTGGATTCAATTTCAATTTTTTGGCCCTCATCCAGTCCGACACAGCGGCCAAGCACCGGTTCAGGACCAAAATAGCCTCCTTAGAAGCAGGTGGGAAGGAGTGACAGAGTTGGACGTCATCTGCGTACAGATAACACCGCACCCCGAAACTCCGGGTGACGTCCCCCAGCGGCTTCATGTAGATGTTAAACAACATGGGAGATAGTATTGAACCCTGAGGAACCCCACAAGACAATGGTTGAGGGGTTGAGCAGGTATCTCCCAGTAACACCTTCTCAGATCGGCCCTCCAGAAAGGACCGGAGCCACTGCAAGACAGTACCTCCAAGGCCCATTTCCATGAGGCATAAGAACATAAGAACATAAGAACATAAGGATACCGTGGTTAACGGTATCGAAGGCCGCTGAGAAGTCCAGCAGAACCAACAGTGACACACTCCCCCTGTCCTGCTCCCGGTGTAGATCATCCACTAAGGCGACCAAGGCTGTCTCGGTACCATGCCCCGGTCTAAAACCAGACTGCGCCGGATCCAGATAATCCGTGTCTTTCAAGAATACTTCGAGTTGTGAGGCAACCACACGTTCCAGGACTTTGCCCAAAAAGGGAAGATTGGAAATAACTATGGCTGACAAATGGAAAATATGGATAATTGATATGCAGTCTTTGGAGATAGCAAAATTGAAAACAAATAGACCATGAAATACTGAAATCCTACAAAATTAAGTTTGGCACTCTTTGGAAAGGAAAAAAAACACTAAACAACAACCTGTGGTTCCATCTACAGCAGCCTTATTCACAATAACATGTGAATGAGACTGCTGTTGATGGGTTCAGAAAAGCACAATTACAAAAAATGACACAACGTGGAACTCATCCAATAACTCATCACTTATTCCTAGGTTTCTGGATAGAATATGAAGGAATGGTGATCCAAAATTACTAAAAATAATCTTCCTCTCTCTCCTACATGCCAACTACTTTCAAATTTAAAAATGTATCCAATGTTTTTACAAATTTATCTGATTTGTAATCTGCTGACAATTCTCCACATATCTTTTGGTTTTCTGTTATTGAGATGAACTAATCGGGTTTGCCTCTATATCGTTTCGGCAAATAAATCCAAACTGAAAGGCTGGTCCTTGAGAAATGAATGTATATTTTGATTAATATAGAGAATGTGCACATACCCACGTGTATTAAGGGAATCACATTTAAAAATGTGCACATCAGCAGAAATATGAACTAAAATATGCACAAACGTCTAACACGAAACATCTCAAAATCTAAAATGAAACCAGGGCAGGCAAAAAAAAAAACAACCAATGACACTAAAGGACCTCATATCTCTACAAGACAACTATATACAACTAGCTGTACCCGGCACGCGTTGCTGTGCCCTTTTTAGGAGATGCAAGAAAGTCCAATCATCCACGGTGTGCCCTCCTCTAAACTGCAGTTGGATGGAGTGTGGGTCAAGTTGGGTCTTTATTGGTCTTGGTTCTGGGCCACAGTGGTCTGTGGGGAATGATGGGTTTTGAAGTACTACAAATCCCATTTTCCATGGTGGTACTTCAAGTCCCATCATGCATGGTCGGGGCTCTGTGTGCCAAGGTAGGTTACTGTAAATTCATGCCATACACAATGTCCCATGAGCTGAGGCCTAGTTAGGAACAGCAAGTTAATGAAGCCTTGCTGTCAATTCAGGCCATACACAATGTCCAATGAGCTGAGGCCTAGTCGGGAGAATCAAGTTAATGAAGCCTTACTGTCAATTCAGAGCGTAAACAGCTTCCCAGTAAGTGAGGGCTAGTTAGGGAAATCAAGTTAATGAAGCCTTACTGTCAATTTTGGGCGTGGTCTGTGATTTTTTGGGGTGTAAATTTTCGATTGCAAGTGATTTGGGTGTTTGTGTTGGGGATTGGCTCAGGCCTGTTCCTTATTCTGTTTTCTAATTCACTGAGTCTTGGGTTAGCGCATACGTCAAACAAGTCACAAGACTAGAATATCAAAATCTCTATTTCATATTCATATAAAACACAGTCATGGGATATACAGGTGTATCATATGTACTCGGGCACGTTGTATACAGGATTTAGGGGGGGGGCAAGCATAACACATACAACATCCAAAAAATATAGATCAGAAGCGTAACTCCCCAAAGTAAATATAGAGAAACTCCGAGTATATCAGATCTAAGCTACCATGAGCCGTGAAGTCCAAACAGCTGGTGATACAGGGACAAAGGAGGCAAAAATGAGCTCCAAATAATAAGTTCAAAAGTTGGCCGACGGGCTGGCGATGCCAAACTTTTCGGGGCCACTCCCGTTTCGCCCGGGCGGGGCTTTTCAAGGCCATAAATGATGATTCCGTAGTCCAAATATCTGAAGGAGAACATCATATATACATCATAATACATTATAGTAGTCAAACAGACAAACCCAATATGTTATATACATTAGAGGTAACATACCATTCAGCTAAGCTGTTCAGGCTTAACCTTACCGGGAAGCAAGGTGACCATAAAGGTAAGAAAGGAAGGATCAGGAGAGTGTTATAAAGTAACTCAGGTAGGAGCAATTAGGTAATTAGTGATTGCACACTGATTACCTCGTTTAACCCATTTGGAATTTCTGAATTTAATCGGATTATCCATAGTCTTTCAAGTTTGCAAAGGGCCTTAAAGGGGTCAGTATGTGAATGCGGTTCTATTTTGTCAAGTACCCTAATGTGCAATGAATCAGGATGATGTTTATGCTGATGGCAATGTATGTAGAATGGTAGATCAGTGTTCCCCGTGTTTATTCTACTTCTATGTTCGATGAAACGTTGGCGTAACGGTCTAGTGGTCATCCCGACGTAAACAGACGGGCAGGAACAACTGATCGCATACGTGACGTGTGAACTGGCGCATGTCGCAAAACAGCGTATATCAAACTTCTCCCTAACGAGGGACAGTCAATAGTGGTGTCACTACAGATATTTTTACAAATGGAGCACCGGCCACAAACCTTAGTGCCCTTGCTAAGGTTGCTCGTGATATGTGTGTAGGCATGGTTAGAATGGGTCAGAGTGTCTCCTAAGTTACGTGTACGCTTATAAGCGATAAGAGGGGGATGCTCTAGCCCTTTGATGTGAGAGACCATCGGCCAATGTGTGCGTATGAGTTTAACCATAATGTTAGTATGTGGTGTAAGTGTTACAGGCCACACCAGGTTGTTGGACTGAACCTTAGGTTTACTCGTAAGGAGGCTGTTTCTGTCTTAGTGTCTGGCTTTCATGAGGGCTTTAGAGACTATGTGTTCAGGGTAGCCTCTTTGTAGAAAGTCCTATTTCATAGTTCTAGCTTCTCTTTCAAAATCATAGGCAAAAGAGGAGTTACGCTTAAGTCTCGAAAATTGAGTGTAAGGTAAATTAGATTTCAGAGAATGTGAATGAAAACTATTGAAATGTAAATATGAGTTCCTCTTCACCGGTTTGTTATAATTCTTAGTTTTGAGGAGGCCCCTATCGGCGAAAATGGTAAGGTCAAGGAAATTTACTTTCTCTTGACTCGCATTAGTAGTAAAGCGGATGTTGGTGTCCCAGGTGTTCAGCCAATTTCCCAAGTCATTGAGGTTAATAGTGTCATCAATAAGAAATATTACATCATCTATATATCGATGATAATGGGAAATAGCTCTGGAAAAGGTGTTATGTGAGGGTGGGAAGACATGTGTGTCCTCCAAGTGCGACATGTACAGTATGGCTAGTGATGGTGAGGCCGCTTGGCCCATACTGACCCCGGAAATTTGTAAATAGATGTCATTTTCAAATGCAAAATAATTGTAATCCAAAATGATGTCAAGGATCTGTATCAGGAAACCAACCATCTCCAATTCCTGTACATTCATCACCAGATATTCATATATTACAGCTCTTAATTCTGGTAGAGGTATGCAAGTATATAATGAAACAATATCCGCTACTATAATGGTTTGATTCACTGCTATGGGTTGGTTTTCTAATTTATGGATTACATCCGTGGTGTCTCTCACAAAAGCCTTGGTTTGACGAACTATGGGTTGAAGATAAGAGTCCAAAAAATTGGACAATGTTTCTAAAATGCCACCACATCCACTTACAATGGGTCTCCCTGGCGGAGGAAAAATTAATTTATGCACTTTTGGGAGAACGTAGAAAACGGGCGTTCTAGGATATTTTACAAAGAGATATTCACCAGTCTTTTCACTGATTACACCAGTAGCAACAGCCTCTTCAACGGTATCTCTAATAACTGAGGAAAATCGAGTGGTAGGGTCATAACTCAACGATTTATAGAATTTGGCATTTTGCAGCTGTTGTTTACATTCATTTACATATACATCTTTGTCTAAGACCACAATGGAACCTCCTTTATCAGATTTTTTGATAATAATTTCCGAATTATTGCCCAATTGTTTAGCAGTCAGCCATTCTTCTTTGGTCAAATTGGATCTATGCAAATCCTGTGCATGGTCAATTTTGTTGGCTTCTCTGATTATGGTGTTTTCAAATGTTCTAATAGAGGAGGACACCAGAGGGGGTACAAAGGTACTCTTAGGTTTGAAAATGGGTAACACAGGATCATTCCTAGGTACAGATTCTGCAAAATGCTCTCTAAGGCGCATCGAACGAAAAAGGGTGGCAAAGTCAGTTCTAATATTAAGGGCATCACATCTAGGGGTAGGGACAAATGTCAAGCCTTTGTTCAAAACCCGTAGTTCTAGAGGTGAGAGGATATGGCTAGAAAGGTTCATAACTATGTCGGGTTGCGTTTGTCTGGGGCCCTCCGAAAATTTTGATTCTGATTTTGTTTGTTATGGGGTCTGTTCTTTCTGAACCAGTATTGAGAAGTTACTTTCTGGTTCTGTCTAGGTGGAGCGGCAGCAGCAGCATTAGAAGTGGAGGGAGCTTCCTCTCTACTCGGGGGAAGGCTTTCACCTGAGGAATTGGATTTTAGCGAGTCCTGGGAAAATGTGATACGCCTGGAGTAGTATATTGGTCTTTGTGGTTCTCTATACACATTCCCCTCTTTGAAGTCCTTATCATCACGTTTGAACTTATTAAGTTTCCTTTTCTTTAGTTCACGGTACAGCTCGTCACAGGCTTGTTTAATCCGGGTTAAGTCCGGTACATTGGTGTCAACCTCTAAGACTGTTCTATATGAGGCAATCTCAGTACGCAATTCCTTGGCTTCCACCGTGGCTCTTTGCACTATCAAGGTCATCAAATCTAAGCTGCAACGTTCAATTATTCCTCTCCAATTATTAGTGAAGGTCTCATCCTTAACATAAACACCCTGAGGGATTTGTACTCTCATACCTCTAGGGATAATTTCTTTCCGGACATAATCCAACAACGAAGCCGCATTAAGCTCAACTCTAATAAGTCTCAGTTCTTTTTCCTCTAGTAGCTTAAGGGTAGGTGTAACTGTTTCTGTTTTGGCAGTTTATTATGGATCGGAATTTTCATGTTGGCTGGCCAGTGCAGCAGTTATGCAAATCCGTCCTTATTGGCAGCCAATCATGTTGTTCAGAATGTAGAGGCTGGGTGAGTCTTTGGCTGCCCCGGAGGATGCTGGTAAATGTAGTTTTATTTTTACTCGTTGTTTTGGGGGCCTTTTAGGTTTTGGGGGGAAGTTTCTTTGCTACAAACGTACCTTGCTTGAGCCCTATTTCTGTTGGCAAGTTTTGTGTTTCTGCGTTGTAAGGTTTCTTTGTTTGAGGTATACATCACATGACGTGAACCCATTTATATAATAAATTGGCAGGTAAGGGCTATTGATTTTTGTAGATCTCCAGAAGGTGTCCACCTGATGTTGGACACCTTCATTTATGGCTATGGAAGTATAATTCCACAGAAGAATAAATACTGAAAAAGACCTACATTTTTCAGTAATCCAGCTATTTATTTATCAGCACTCCCAAGTAGCCCTTTTTAACTGCCCCATCTCAGGTCCCTTCAACAACAGTCCAGATGTGGTGAAACATCAGGAGAGAATGCTTCTGGAACATGGCCATACAGCCCGGAAAACTCTCAGCAACCCAGTCCAGAAAACAATTGAAGATTTCCTTCCATCACTGTACTTCTAGAAGGATTGTGGAAAATATTGGCTTAGAGACTGTTTTTGGATGTGTGTAAACAGAAATTGAATGAGTACCGTATATATCAGTGTACTAGATGACCGACTATGTGACGAACGTTGCTGTCTTTGAGCAAGCAGGGATCACCAGCATTGAGGCCATGCTATTGAGAACACAGCTGCGCTGGGCAGGGCACGTCTCTAGGATTGAGGACCACCGCCTCTCAAAGATACTACTCTATGGTGAACTCGCCACGGGTCAGCGCAAGAGAGGTGCCCCCAAAAAGAGATATAAGGACTCCCTGAAACAACATCTCAGGCTCGGCCAGATTGATCACCAACAATGGTCCACCCTGGCCTCACATCGGGAGGCATGGAGACGCACTATCCACAATGCTGCGGCCTCTTTCGAGAAGATACGCCGAATGAGTCTCGAAGAGAAACGACAACGCAGAAAGAACCACAACTTGGAAACAACATCACCCAAGGACACTTTCTGCTGTGCTTTATGCAACCAAACTTGCCTATCTCAGATTGGCCTTTTTAGTCATCAACGTGCTTGTAGAAAGCATGGGATGAGTCCTTCCTGAATCTTCGTTTGCGAAGTAATGCCGAGAGAGAGAGAGATGACTTTTTAAGCCTGGAAAATCATTGCTGAACTTGGGGGTAGTCTAGTATGCCGGGTATAAAAAAAATCACTTCCTGATTTGGGACGCGTCGAGGGAGGAGGGCAACTGCCCAGCTGCTGTGCTCCTCCAGCGCCACTTGTCTCCCGCTGCTGAGCTTCAATTTCACCAAGGGGCTCCTCCACTCCATGCTCACCTTGGCTGTCAGTGCAGCGGTGGTGGCGATATACTCGTCAGATGGCCACGTCACCTCCTCCTCCACCGCCACACTGACAGCCAAGGCGAGCATGGAGTGGGGGCCCTTGGTGAAACTGAAGATCAGCAGCGGGAGAGAAGCGGAACTGAGGGCAGCCCTTGGTTCTGCTTGTCTCCTGCCACCAGCCTTCAGCTTTACCGAGGCTCCTCAACTCCAGGCCCACATCAGCTTTCAATGCAGCGGCGGCGGTGGCGGCGGAGGAGGCGATACACTCGCCGGGCAGCTGAATCGCCCCCTCCTCTGTCACATTGAAAGCCAAGGGAGTGTGTGTTGAAGCAAAAGAAAAAAACATATAAAATACTGTATAATAAACTGCTAGAGTTAGATACGGAGACAGAATTGGTGAAACATGTGATGGTCGAATGGGCGCAAGATGTTGGCCATACGATATTGTTGCAAGAGTGGGAGAGGGCATGGAAGGGAACCATTAAGATCTTAGGTTCTACTTCACCAGCAGAGAACTGGTATAAAATGTTTTATAGATGGCACATGACCCCTCAGAAAATTGCAAGATGTTATAAAAACACCAACAACAAATGTTGGAAGTGTAATAAGCAGCTAGGGACTTACATTCACTGCTGGTGGGCATGCACTAAAGTTCAAAAATTCTGGAAAGCTATCCATAAGCATACCCAAAAAATATTGAAGGAGAAATTCGACTTTAAACCCGAAATTTACTTATTAAACTTAATGGAGGAAGGACTAGTGTCGAGACTCCCACAGATGGCTCAAAGACACGCCAAGCTAGTAAAAGTATTTACAGTTTATTTCAACAAAAAACACAGCCACAGTCCAGCATAAAAGGAACCCACACCCAAAAAAGCCTAATAAAAAAAAACAGGGAAGACGTCCGTCTTTTGAAGTCCTTGGCTTTATTCCGGCTCGAAGTCTGTTGTGATGCGAAGACCCGTCCAAGAAGGAAAGGAAGAGTGCTTCTCCAATTCCAGGAGCTAAGTATACAAACAAACACATCAAAGCCCCCGCATCGCACAGCAACTCCCCTCCACCCATATACAATACCAAAATAAGAGACAGGCACTCACAGCAACACAGGAAAAGACCAAACGAAACGCGGTAGTCACTAAACATAAAAACACACATTAAACCCCAAACCCCCAACATACAACATTGTCAGCTAGAGCTGCCATGGCAGCTCTCCCAGAACCCAACATGGAAAACAGCCCAATACTCACAGCTTGCTGGGAATCAGGAACTACGACACAAGAAACAAGAGCAACAGATACAGGAACCAGCAACCCACCAGCAACACCTTGGCCAACCGCAGAGTCCCAAATCCCCAGGCCTTACTTTAATACCCTTACAAATCAGAGTCATCAGACTCCCCACCCAACTCTGCCCCATTCCCCTCAGCTGCAGCACTGGGTGTATTCCTCCAATCTTCCCACCTTTGCTGAGCAGTTAAAGGACCCCAGTCCGATTCAGCATCCCCACTAGGCCAAGCAGGGTCACTCGAAAAACCAAAAAATGAGCTTTCGCTGGACTCAGCATTTATCACATCCCTGACCTCTTGCACCAGTGCTGAGTCCAGCTCGGTATCACTCTCTTCTGAGGGTAACTCTACGTCAAACCCCTCAAAAGTATCATCACTGATAGGCTCCCTAAGTAATTGTCGGACCTTTCTCCTGTGCTCTGCCTCTTCCAAACTCTCAGCACTTGCAGCCCTTTTCCTCCCAGCTGCAGTCATTCTGCCCAAACCTCCCTCTTCCAGTGACATGTCCAACACAGTATCCTCCTCCCAGTTACTACCTGTAGCAACTACAGGCTCAGTTTGCTCAACTACAACAACTAGACCAGAAAAAGGTTAAACTGTTTTATTATATCTCGGCGGCCGCTAGGTTAGTGCTAGCCAAAAATTGGAAAAGGGAGGTGTAATGAAGTCAATTTGTGTATTGTTTTTATAGTTGAATATGTGGTGGTATGATAACATTTGTATTTGAAATAGGGTTAAGTATTAGACAGACCCTAAAGGGTTAACTATGATAATGGAGGCATTTCCCTCCTAAGGGAAATGTGTTGTCATGGTAACAGTGGGCGGAGCCAACCAAGGCTAGCTTTAGAATGTTAAGTTTGAATTTGACAGTTTAACTGGAAGACCAGCTCTAAGAAAGTTGGTACTGAGAGGCTCAGAGAGAGCAGTTAGAGTTTTCCTGTCAGCGAAGCGAGAGTGTAGCTTCGGCTGGGGAATCTGTTTTTAGAGCTGTGGGGAGACAGTTCTGGCGGGCTGAGCTTGTGAGCCAGTCTGTGGTGGAGAGCCTGAGGGCTAGATAGAGGCAAGGTGTCTATAAGTTAGGGTGGTAATACTGCAGAAGGCAGTTAGGCTTAGGTAGCCTATAGAAACCACTGTTTATAGGTTAGGCTGGGGAAGCTAACCTAATATATAGATAGGAAGCCTATTATGGCAAAGTATCTATAAGTACTGTCAAGCCGGTGAATGAGAAAACTCAGTCAGACATTATATTTAGGAATTTTGTAACATTAAAGATCTGCACCTCATCTGAAGTTACTGTAACCAACTAAGCTCAGCACAATCGAAACACTGTTAAAATAAACTTGTTACAGTTTCTTGGTTCATAAGTCTCATGGTATTTATTAGGCATGAGAAAAAGTTATGAAAATGATTCGTTTCGTAAGAAATTCGTAAGAAATGCTACTTTCGAGTATTTCCGCACCTGGAACGCCAACCAGGAAGTGGACTTTCTTTTTCGAACTTCGGGGCCAGGATTTTCTTAAGTGTTGTTATTAAGTCGTAAGGGGGGGGGGGCACCCTCCTTCTCTCTCACCACCCTCCCGCCTCCCTTGCCAATAAGTATTATGGCAAGGCAAGCCCTAAACTCGCTCCTTCTTTCGGCTGGAAGCCTGGAAATAATGTAAACAGAGAGGATTACTCAGAAGTAAATCTGCAAAGGAGGGCACTTTGGATGAAGGGCCCTCCTTTGTGGATTTACTTCTGAGTAAAACCTCTCTGTTTACATTTTTCCAGGCTTCCTGCCTCTCCTGCCCTGCCAGGATCTAAAGCATCAAAGAGTATTGGGGTGAGAAACCAACCTAATGTATAATAGAATGAATGCTACTGTAAGTGCCTAATATTATAAGTAATCCAACTGGTCATACCTACATTCCATGCACATGCAATAATACAGCAGTAATAACAATAACAAGAGGTAAAATTCAAACCGAAGTATTCTGACTGGTCTCTCCTCATGCGGTGCAAACGGGCTCTTCTCTTATTAGCCCGGGAAATTAGCCGGGAAAAGCCAGCGTTTGCTGCTTGGGAGCACACACATACATATTCTTGGGGGATTTGCTGCAGAATCCCGGGCTCATAGAGAAGATTCTGCAGCAAATCCCCCACCAGAATATGTATGTGTGTGCACCCAAGCAGAAAACGCTGGCGTTCCCAGGCTCACAGAGAAGAGCCTGTTTGCACCGCATGAGGCAGGGACCAGTCAGAATACTTCGGTTTGAATTTTACCTCTTCTTATACCCATTGTTATTACTGCTGTATTATTGCATGTGCATGGAATGTAGGTATATGACCAGCCTGGGCAAACTTGGGCCCTCGCTCCCTCGGGATGGGGTGAGAGAGAGGCAGCGAGGAGCGAGGGGGCTCCTCCTCCTTTTTTGCTGCTTCCAAGAATAGAATACCCCCTCCCTCCCTCCCTCCCTCCTTTGCTCCCTCCTTCCTATTTGGAGAGTCCCATCTAGAATTCAGTGTGATTTATTCAAGTTTTGGCCTACAACTCCCAGAAATCCCAGCCAATTTACCAGCTGTTAGGATTTCTGGGAGTTGTAGGCCAAAACCATCTGGAATGCGCATGCGCTGGCATACGAACTACTAACGAATTTCGTTAGTAATTGTTACATTTTTAAAAAATTTGGAAAATTTTTTGTAAGTCTTCCTATTACTAATAAAAAAATCCCCCTTAGATTTTCGATTTCCTATTTTTGGGTTCTAAACCATGCCTGGTATTTATATTTAAAGACAAGCCTCACTCTGAAGCCTAACAGGGATTAACACATCATCTCTCTTTACAAACGGTGGTCAAATAGTTACCTCAGTACAAAATGGTGGCAGCGAGATATACAGTTTCCTCACAGATTGGGGACATCTTTTCAAATGGTGGCAGCGGTGGGATAGCCTTCCCTGCCACGTTTTAATAAAGGTGAACAGTTAACATCGAATCTCCACAGGAGGATATCCCACCGACAGAGGATTGGTTTAATAAACTAAATGATTTAATGGAATCAGATGATCTGTACTGTAAAGTTTATGAGAGAAGTGACAACAAAAGGGCGGATTGGCAACCAGTGAGACTCTACCTGAAAAAATGATTTGTTAATCGAAGGACCTTGCATTATGAACTCCAATGGCAAAGGATATTAACAAGTTAAATGTTGTATTTCAAGTACTTAATATCTCCGATGACCCGAACTGGAAGATGTTCCGTGTTGTATCTATCTATTTGTGTTCTGTCTTTCTCTTGACCCCATCACTCCCTTTCCCTTCCCCATATACCCCGTACCCTTTTCCTTTCCCTGTATTACCTCCCCGAATTTCCTGTCTTTTATAATTGCTAAAAAAACTAATTAAAATATTTAATAATATTAATAAAAAAGAAAGCCAAGGGAGTCCTAGAGTGGAGGAACCTCGGTAAAGCTGAAGCCCCATGGCAGGAGACTCCAAAGCCCAGGAAAGGGACTTTGGGGCCTGAAGGGGTTGGCAAGAGGGGTTGTCTTAAAGGGCGAGTATATAAAAAAAATTGAAATTTTAAATTGAAAAGTTGTGGGGTCGTCTTCTACACCCTGTTGCCTATTACGCCGGAATATACGGTATATGTAATGTTTAACTGGGTATTCCTGCATGGCAGGGGGTTGGAATAGATGGTCCTTGTTGTAGTTGAGCAAACTGAGCCTGTAGTTGCTACAGGTAGTAACGGGGAAGAGGATACTGTGTTGGGCATGTCACTGGAAGAGGGAGGTTTGGGCAGAATGACTGCAGCTGGGAGGAAAAGGGCTGCAAGTGCTGAGAGTTTGGAAGAGGCAGAGCACAGGAGAAAGGTCCGACAAATACTTAGGGAGCCTACCAGTGATGATACTTTTGAGGGGTTGACGTAGAGTTACCCTCAGAAGAGAGTGATACCGAGCTGGACTCAGCACTGGTGCAAGAGATCAGGGATGTGATAAATGCTGAGTCCAGCGAAAGCTCCTTTTTTGGCTTTTCGAGTGACCCTGCTTGGCCTAGTGGGAATGTTGAATCGGACTGGGGTCCTTTAACTGCTCAGCAAAGGTGGGAAGATTGGAGGAACACACCCAGTGCTGCAGCTGAGGGGAATGGGGCAGATTTGGGTGGGGAGTCTGATGACTCTGATTTGTAAGAGTATTAAAGTAAGGCCTGGGGATTTGGGACTCTGCGGTCGGCCAAGGTGTTGCTGGTGGGTTGCTGGTTCCTGTATTTGGTGCTCTTGTTTCTTGTGTCGTAGTTCCTGATTCCCAGCAAGCTGTGAGTATTGGGCTGTTTTCCATGTTGGGTTCTGGGGGAGCTGCCATGGCAGCTCTAGCTGACAATGTTGTATGTTGGGGGTTTGGGGTTTTAATGTGTGTTTTTATGTTTAGTGACTACCGCGTTTCGTTTGGTCTTTTCCTGTGTTGCTGTGAGTGCCTGTCTCTTATTTGGTATTGTATATGGGTGGAGGGGAGTTGCTGTGGGATGCGGGGGCTTTGATGTGTTTGTTTGTATACTTAGCTCCTGGAATTGGAGAAGCACTCTTCCTTTCCTTCTCGGACGGGTCTTCGCATCTCAACAGACTTCGAGCCGGAATAAAGCCAAGGACTTCAAAAGACGGACGTCTTCCCTGTTTTTGTTTATTGGGCTTTTTTGGGTGTGGGTTCCTTTTATGCCGGACTGTGGCTGTGTTTTTTGTTGAAAATAAACTGTAAATACTTTTGCTAGCTTGGCGTGTCTTTGCCATCTGTGGGAGTCTCGACAGTCCTTCAAATTCTATGATTCAGGCCAGGAAAAAAAATAGCTTGATGAATCATATTCTCCAACATTTCACAGATGAAGACCAAGAAAACCATGTAGTAGCAAAGCAACACTGAGGTTTGGTCAAGTTGACTCAAATTGTTAATGAGGGAGAATGTATAAGCTAAGAGAAGACTACAGCAGGTTGTTTTTGCCAGAATTTACTGGGAACAGGAAGATTTTGTCCACTCCTCTTCTTTCCTTCCTGATTAATTCCTTGAATGCAAACACTAGCTCCACTTTCACTATCAGAAGAGGAAAATGAAAGAAGGAGAACAAGTCATTTTTTAAAGGAGCTGAAAAAGTGGGATGATAGATTAATTGGTAATGTCCCTACCCAATCAAGACAATTTGAGGATATGCTGAATTTCTGTGTATTGGACTGCTGCTAAAGGTGTAAAAGCTACTTCACTTTGTTTGTTTTTGTTGTTGTTGGTAAACATGTAAATGGGCATCAAGTGCCCCTCAGATGTTGTTGGACTGCAACTCCCAGCATCTTTCATCATTACTCTGGTGGCTAATGTAGCTTGGAGGATGCTGAGCGGTGTGTGGACACAATCCACACATATTCAAATATTTCTGCAACCCTTTGCATCGGAGAAATTTTGCACCGGGAACGTGGCGCAGGGGGCTGGGTGTCAGCTGCATAAGATCTCTACTGTAGTACGCAAAAGGTCAGCACACAATATAGTGCAAAATATATATTGAATATCACAATAATAAAAAAGGGCGTAATTGCACATATTACCGTATCTGGGCGCAGCCAGGGTAACCGTCATGTAAATATAATTCAATCATATGAGTCCTAGGTCTGCACAAAGACCAAAAAAAAGGCCTTGAAAAAGATCCCGAAACGGATTAACAATGGCCCCAATTCTTCAGGATTACCTTCCCATCGGCTTACCTTCCATCTGATCTCTTGTGGAGCCTAGATGTTTGGCTCGGTTCTTGCTTTGTGAACTGACATCATTTATGTGGGCTTTTTGATCCAGGACTCGTATGCTTGAATTATATTTACATGACGGTTACCCTGGCTGCGCCCGGATACGGTAAAATGTACGATTACGCCCTTTTCTTATTATTGTGATATTCAATATATATTTTGTACTATACCTGTATTGTGTGCTGACCTTTTGTGTACTACTGTTGACTTTAACCCTGACTCTTACTGTAAGATCTCTACTGACCAGAAGGTCATGAGTTTGAGGCCTGCCCGGGTTGGAGTGAGCTCTCAACCAATTGTGTAGCTTGTTGTCGAACTTTGCAACCCAAAAGACAGTTGCATCTGTCAAGTGGGAAATTTAGTTATCACTTGTGCTGGGAGGCTAAATTTAAATGATTTATGAGGCCATAAATCTCTAGGAAATACACACAAAAAGAATGAAGGAATGCTACAGCTCCTCCTGGTGGCTGGAATGTTAAATTGCCTCTATGTCTGTCTATATATGTTGTATGTCAAATGGCATTGAATGTTTGCCTGCATATGTGCATTGTGATCTGCCCTGAGTCCCCTGCGGGATGAGAAGGGCGGAATATAAAGGATGTAAATAAATAAATAAATAGATAGATAGATAGATAGATAATCAGATTATTTAAAGAGGTTGGATTATGCCCACTGATTACAAATATCTTTATGTAAGGGCAAAAAATAGTCATCAAGTTTAGTCTGGAGGTATTCCTCTCTCAGTGTGAAAACAACGGAGTAAAGGAAAACAACTGAAAAGGTGCGTATTAGGCATGGTTTAGAACCCAAAAATAGGGAATCAAAAATCTAATTGGGGGGGGGGGGATATTTTTTGATTAGTAATAGAAAGACTTACTAAAATGTAACGTAATTACTAACGAAATTCGTTAGTAGTTCGTATGCCAGCACATGCGCATTCCAGATGGTTTTGGCCTACAACTCCCAGAAATCCTAACAGCTGGTAAATTGGCTGGGATTTCTGGGAGTTGTAAAAAAACTTGAATAAACCACACTGAATTCTAGATGGGACTCTCCAAATAGGAAGGAGGGAGGGAAGGAGGGAGGGAGGGGGGGTATTCTATTCTTGGAAGCAGCAAAAAAAGGAGGAGGCCCCCCCTCGCTCCTCGCTGCCTCTCTCTCACTCCGATCCTGAGGGAGCGAGGGCCCAAGTTTGCCCAGGCTGAGAGGAAAAGGAAGAGGCCTGAGGCTGTGAGGAATGGTGGGAGTTGAAGTCCAAAACACCTGGAGGGCTGAAGTTGGCCCGTCATGAAGCCTCTTCAAGGCTTTAGATCCTGGCAGGCAGAAGGGGCAGGGAGGGCCTGTCCACTCCTCCTGCCCTGCCAGGATCTAAAGCGCATCAAGGCTTGGCACGCTTTAGATCCTGTGAGAAACCAACCTAATGTATAATAGAATGAATGCTAACTTATAGAGTAAGTGCCTAAATATTATAAGTAATCCAACTGGTCATATACCTCCATTCCATGCACATGCAATAATACAGCAGTAATAACAATGGGTATAAGAAGAGGTAAAATTCAAACCGAAGTATTCTGACTGGTCCCTCCTCAGCGGTGCAAACGGGCTCTTCTCTATGAGCCTGGGATTCTGCAGCAACCCCCCAAAGAATATGTATGTGCACCCAGGCAGCAAACGCTGTGCCCGGGCTTTTGGCTTTTATTTATTTATTTATTTATTATTCGGGCTTCTATGCCGCCGACTCCCTGAGGCTCGCGGCGGCTTACAAGAGCCGAAGGGCACAGTAAAATACAGGCAATAAGCTGTTAAAAACAATTAAAAACAACAGCAGTATAGTAATTAATAACACAGTTAACACAATGAACAGCACATCATCCTCAGAAGAACGAATAGATGGCGGGGCATGGGCAGGACTTACTCACCAAAGGCCTGCTTAAACAGGTATGTTTTACAGGCCCGTCTAAGCGGGAGCAAGTCCTTCATAGCCGAGTTCCGGCCGGGAGGGCGTTCCACAGCGTAGGTGCTATGACAGAGAACGCCCTCCGGCGGGTAGCAGTCAGCCTTGCGAGTTTAGCAGAGCGCATTGCAGTAATCCAGCCTTGAGATGACTGTGGCTTGGATCACTGTGGCCAGATCGTTCCGGGAGAGATAGGGGGCCAGCCTCCTTGCCTGTCGCAGATGAAAAAAGCGATCTTGCTGACCGCAGAGACCTGGGCCTCCATGGTCAGCTGGGAGTCCAAATGGACCCCCAGGCTCTTTACGGAAGGCGATGGGCATAACACCGCACCGTCCAGGCTCGGAAGCTGGACATTAACATCACCCGGGCTCATAGAGAAGAGCCCGTTTGCAGTTTGCACCGCTTGAGGAGGGACCACAGTCAGAATACTTCGGTTTGAATTTTACCTCTTCTTATACCCATTGTTATTACTGCTGTATTATTGCATGTGCATGGAATGTAGGTATATGACCAGTTGGATTACTTATAATATTAGGCACTTACTCTATAAGTTAGCATTCATTCTATTATACATTAGGTTGGTTTCTCACGTGTTGTGTGCAACTACCCCAATACTCTTTTATGCTTTAGATCCTGGAAGGCAGGAGGGGCAGGGAAGCCTGGAAAATGTAAACAGAGAGGTTTACTCAGAAGTAAATCCACAAAGGAGGGCACTTCATCCAAAGTGCCCTCCTTTGTGCATTTACTCATGAGTAAACCTCTCTGTTTACTTCCTTTGCAGATTTACTTCTGAGTAAACCTCTCTGTTTACGTTTTTCCAGGCTTCCAGCTGAAAGAAGGAGCGAGTTTAGGGCTTGCCTTGCCATAATACTCACTGGCAAGGGAGGCGGGAGGGTGGTGAGAGAGAAGGAGGGTGCCCCCCCCTTACGACCTAATAACGATACTTAAGAAAATCCTGGCCCCCGAAGTTCTATAAACAAAGTCCACTTCCTGGTTGGCGTTCCAGATGCGGAAATACTCAAAAGTAGCATTTCTTACGAATTTCTTCCGAATCATTTAATTTTCATAACTTTTTTCTCATGCCTAGTGCGTATAAAGGAAAGTGCCAATTAGGGCCTGATATGTTCATAGCAAACACCACTTTTGAATTCCTGAGAGTATTTATATTCTAATTTCTTTATTTAAAAAAACCAAAAAACAGAACCAACAAAAATATGGAAAGTGTGGGGGAGAGACTTTACAAAAATGGAAGATTATCTTTTATACGGTTTCTTCCATTGCTCAGTTTAGTCGCACCATCATGTGACAACAAGCAACAAAAGAGAACCATTATCATGCAAACCACCCTGGCACATAAAAAAAAAGAAAAGACGGGGGAAATTCCCCCACAATAAATTGATTCAACTGGTCATCATATGATTGTGTTGTGTTCCATGTAGCCCTTTCCACCAATGTAACTTTTAATCATTTCGGGCATTTTTTCTGCTCTTAGCACAAAGGGCACAATAAATATTAACTAGGAGAAAGCACCCCTTACTGAGAGAATGTGGAATTCATGAATATAAAGACCAAGGGAATGGTAGGAAGGGAGGGAGTTGGAGGTGAGAACAAGTAAGCAACATCTTTACTGTCAAATTAGAGCCACAATAAGGATTCTAAGCAGGCTTGAGTAAGTGATCCTCGGCAAGACCCTCCCCACCAGCAAGAAGCAGGGGGTATAAAATATGCAAAGTGGGAACAAACAGATAATTTCTGCAACAAGCCAAGTCACAAATTAGTCTTGGCTAATTTGAGTCTTTCTAACTCTTCTGAGTATAATCTGAGTATAAGCACCGGGAATGTGGCGCAGCTGGCTAAGTGTCAGCTGCATAAGATCTCTCGTGAGTTCGAGGCCTGCCCAGGTCAAGGTGGACTCTCGACCTTAAGTGTAGCCTGCTGCCGACCTTTGCAGCCCGAAAGACAGTTGCATCTGTCAAGTAGGAAATTTAGGTGCCACATTAAAGTGGGGAGGCAGATTTTGACTGATTTATGAGGCCATTAAAAGGAACCCAGGAATCGCTGAGGAATGCGGAAGAAACAACAAAGGGATGCTGGAAAATGCTGAGAGATGAGGAGTGCGTCAGCTCCCCCCGGTGGCCAGAAAGTTTGCCTCTGTTAGTCTATATACATGTGTAATATGTCAAGATGTATTTACTGTACTGTACTGTGATAAATGTCCCATGTTTATATGTCATATGTTGAACTGCAGGGATTGTCTGCAAGTATGTGTACTGTAATCCGCTCTGAGTCCCCTTCGGGGTGAGAAGAGTGGAATATAAATAAAGTAAATAAATAATAAATATAATCTGAGTGTAGATATTTACCTACTTGTTTATTTCTTATAATCTAGCTCATCAATGTGACTCTTTGGAAAAGATGGTTAACAGAATCCTACATGACCTGTTATGTTATGTGAGTTTACTTATGTAACTATGTAGAAGATACAGAAAAAAGAGCACAACTGAATTGCAAAGATGCATAGTGGGTCATTAGCAAGAGTGCCTGATGTGCATTGCCTCTCCATTGGTGCCCCCTTGTTGTGGGGGAGAGGCTTGCATACCCTAATGAAGTTGTGAGCTATGCTGGTGGTGGCATAATAGCCACCGGTAGGGCCTCCCATGCAAGACAGGTCACAACAGAAGGGTCTGACAAAGAGAGTCAATGGGCAGGATGGGCTCTCTAGCCTTTTGGCAATCATCCTAAGAGAAGGAAAACTCTGATTTCAAACCCAGGCAGATGGTGCTAACCCTGTAAGGTCAACCATCTAAGAGAAGGTAACTCTAATCAAACCTACGAACTGAGGAACTCGCTGCCACCGTCCTAAGCTTGTTAGGCCCCGACAGATGAACCTTTGGTTTAAAGGGTGAGGCCAGTTCTGTGCATGCTGTGCTCCACCAGAAAAATCCATTGCACAGGCTCGAAGGACACATCCAACCTCTAGTCATCAACACGCTTGTAGAAAGCATTGAATGAGTCCTTCCTGAAACTGAATCTTCGTTCGCGAAGAAAAGCTACTAATGATGTGCATTACTATGCAATCTGCACTGATGCATAGTACACATCGCTGCATGATGCACGTTGTTGTGTGAACTACATCACTCTGTGAAACACATCCGTGCACAATGAATCGATCACATAAGGATATACATCAGGTACCAATGTGCATTGAGCACTTTGCCAGCTCTGCTATGTAGTAGCCTAACAACAGCCCTCTACTGGATATGGCTACTACAGAAGTGTACAATTGGAATTCTCACAGATACAAGCCCACTTATGAAAAAGTAAGGCCCCAATAAATCAAGCCTGAAGTTTCTCTAGAAGTCAAGATGACTGTATGGAGACTATCTTACTCAGCCATATCATAAGAAGACATGATTCACTAGAAAAGACAAAAATACTTGGTAAGGTCAAAGGCAACAGCAGAAGAGGAAAGAAAATTCAAGGAAGCCACAGTCCTGAGTCTGAAAGAACTTGGCAGGGCTGTTGAAGATAGGGTGACCAGGAGGTTTCTCATTCAAAGGGTCAGCATAAGTCAAAGTTGACTTGATGGTAATGAACAACAACAAGGTCTTAATAGGATTCTGTAGCTAATATTTAGTAAAGTGGAAGGCAGTGGAAAACGAGGAAGACTGCATTATATGTGGATAGGCTCAATCAAAAAAGCACTGAGTTGAGAAGTCCTGATCAGCATTTTGACACTAAGGTGACTTGGAGATCTCACATTCATAAGGACAAATAACAACAGAGTAGCCTGCTGTCAAACCATGACAAGCATCATCTGCTAAATTATATTAAAAATCCTATTATTTCCATGGGATACAATAACATTTTTTTTGTTTTTATAATCTTCCTGCAGAGACTGATTGCCAGCAATCTACAGAAGTCATATTTCTTTATTACAGGTTTTAAATATGGTTGATATTTATATATATCTATAAATGTTGAAGGGGTAAAACAGAGAAATTAGCGTGCAGAACCTCCAAGGGGTTTCCATTACCGTGGAAGCAGGAGGCGGAGCCTGCAACTGGCCTTAGAATCTTCGAATTCAAACTTTAGCAGTTGGCAGTTAACAGTGAAAGTCGAAGGAGAGAGGGTGTGTGGAGAGTTAGTGAGAGCCCGTTTTAGCCAGCTGTCATCCGGTTTAAAAAAATACTCTGACTCTACTCTGAGAGAGAGTAGAAGAAAGCTGTGTTTGAACTGCTAGGAAATCAGTTGGGTTTAAAGCCAAGCAGTTAGTGTACAGACTGCTGAGTTATTGGTTCTGGGAGTACAGCTATATAGTATCAAGTTGCATCTCCATAGTTAGTGTATTGTAACCTTGAGATATGGGCCTCTAAGAAGATACTGTAACCACCTAAGCTTTGAACTCTGGAACCTCCACGCTTAGAACATTGAATAAACTTTGCAGTTCTTTGACAAGGATATCTCCCCATGTAGTTCCTTCACACACAAGCCTCAAAAACAACTTCTTCCTAGTGGGTAGCCAAGTATAGTGAATGGTGGCAGCGAAAGTCAACAAATAGTGTCAGTGGGAGTTTGGGTTAGAGGGATACCCTGCCCTGACACAGTAATCGGAAGGTCAGTGGGAAAGCTGACCTGTGTGAATACTTATTACATTATATGGTGGCAGCAAGTGTAAATAAAAGAAGTCTTTATATAAATTGGTGGTAAGGGTGGAACAAGAAAACTACCTGGCCACAATTGAAAGTGAAATATAGAGAGTCCTTGCACCCAGATTCTGGATTCATCAAGGACTGTTTACTCACTTGATTGACTTCTCAGTTTCCCAAGCCTCACTCCTTGTGTAGAGATTATTCCAAGCTTCTAAAGACCATTAGTGCTAAGTACCAATTTTCCCCCCAGTATGGACAATGGAGTCCAGCAATGAACCTTTAATTTTGAACTGTACAAAATCCAACTGTTCTCTCTTCTCTGCCTTGGTCTGCGATGTCAGGAGGGAGCCTTGGACAAAGAGAAGGTGGATCCTAGGAAGCACGTCTCCTGACCAACCAGGGAAGGAAGAAAGAGACCTGCTTCCCTTCCGAAGGGCATGTAACACCTTCCCCTTTTGGCAGGCTTTTGGTCCTAACTGACTGCAGTATTGTAACTGTAATCTGTTTTGCTCTGTTTTAAATGTATCTATATATATAAAAGGGAAATGGTCGTGCAAAGGGGCAAATGCACGCCACAACTACATTCCCCACACCCACAACAAAACCCAGGGCCACTCCTCCCCACCACGAGGTACATCACCCACCCACAAACACACCCCAAAAACCAACATAACCCCCCCCAAAACATTTCAACAAAAAAACATTGCTACGCATGCGCACAACCCCAAAAACACAAAATGGCCGCCAACAACATGTCACAAAACCCAACACAATCCAGAACCCGCCCCCTTGCCACCGCCGCAATGCCCACATTCTCCGCCGCTTCCACGCCGCAACGCCCCGCACATCCTCCTCCTCTAACCCACCCTCCCACCCGGCTCCCCTTGGCCCCGGCCCTCCTCCTCCCTCCCACCCCACCCTCGCCGCCGACTCCTTACCCACCTCCTCCGCCGCTTCCACGCCGCTCCTGAACACGGGACACCCGGCTGCCGCCTTGCCCGCCTTCTCCGCCGCATCCTTAGCCCCGAGGAGAGGGCCAGAAGGCCAAGGACGGCGCCGCGACCCAGAACGCAGCGGGAAAAGGCGTCCCCGCGACCCGCCTCCATGCGGCGCCTGGAAGGTAAGTCAACTACACCTCCCAGAAAGCTCCGCGCCGGCCCCTTTCCCAGCAACCGGCGCGGAGCATTCTGGGAGGTGTTCTAGACTTACTTTCCAGGCGCCGCATGGAGACGGGTCGCAGGGACGCCTTTTCCGCTGCCGCCCGGAAGTAGCCCACAATGCCCGCGCAGAGCATTGTGGGAGTGCCGGAAGCCCCGCCCTCTCCGCCATGCCCGCTTCCTCCATTACGCTGCCCGGGGACGAGGCCCAGGGGGAGCCGCATCTCCCAGCGCCCTCCTCTTACCGCGGGGTAAGGACATAGAGCGCTTCCCCATCGCCCTCCTCTTCGCCCTCCTTCTGTACACATACACACACACACATAAACAAATAAAAAATAAAAAGCCCACATAAAAACACAAATAAAAACACAAACACATAAAAAACACATATATCTACACACATAAACATACACATCTACAATAATACATACACATATATACACACATCCCCACCTCTCCATATATACCCATACATACATATACATACACATACACACACATATATATACACGTACTCAAACACAAAACACCCACAGAAAACAACACACACAAACATACACACATACCCAAAAAAAACCCCAAACACACACACACACATATAAACACACACACACACACACTAAACCATACCAGAGCACAAACATGCACACAAACCCCCAAAAACACATACACAAAAACAAATAAAAACACACATACACACACATAAATATCCACACAACAAACATTCACACATCACTACAACATACATACACTGACATTCTCACATCACAAAAATAGGGCACAGCAACGCGTGCCGGGTACAGCTAGTTGTTATATATGTTTGGTTACTGTGAACTGCCCCGAGCCTCTGGGGAGTGGCGGGTACAAGTTGAAAATAAATAAATAAGTAAATAAATAAATAAATAAATAAATAAATAAAATGTGTGTATGAGATTATAGACAAAGTGAGAGCAGAAATGCAGGCAATGTTGCCAGGAGTATGACCCAAATACTTACATTCTCATGAGGACTGTGTGGTATCGTTCTCTGAAGTTTACACCTCTGAAAAGCAAGACCGGGGGGAATGATTGCCAAGAATTACTAAATCACCTATTTTAAACAAAGTAGCCCAACTCCCTTAAGAACATGAAGGAAGAATACAGCTGTGGGAAAGAATACTAATGACGCTCAGTTCAGGAGCTTTCCCTCTGAGACATGCCAAACAATTTATACATAGATTATTATCCATATTGTCAATATTTTTGCAGATTGGTGTAAATTAGTGGCTAGGAATTGCAGCTCAGCAGAATTCTTGGATTTTATATCAGCATTAGAAAACTGCTCAGCCTTTCTTTAGCAATGTCAATAGGAATCTCTCAATCTGTGTGTGTGAGTGGCTGTTTGCATGTGTGTATAGTTCAGAAATCTGCCACTGGAGAGCTACAGGGCTCAACTTGAAAAATAAAAAGACAGAAAACAAAGAAAAATATATTTTCAAGGAATGCACAGACAAATTGGGACAATCACAAAATTATATGTGTATTTGCTAGGCTTGGTTGATCCATTAAAAATGGTTCTAAAATACAATGGGGGGGGGTTAATTAGTAACAGAAATACTTACAAATAATTTTCCAAAAAAATCTTAATTGATATGTAATTAATACCGAAATTCGTTATTAGTTCTTATTCCAGCGCATGCGCACAGTCCTCCAAGGCGCTCTAGGAGTCCCGGTTCTTCTCTATGGTTTCCCCTTGCTTCTGTAGTTTTTCCTTCTTCACTCTATGGTCTTGTCACTCCCTCCTCCTCTTCTTTCAGCCTTTATTCTTTGCTTCTCTTCCTTTCCTTCTATCTACCCCAATTTTCTGGGTGTTTAAACTGCTATTTTCCCTTCAATCCTCCAAGGCGCTCTAGGAGCCCCTGTTTTTTCTCTATGGTTCCCCTTGCTTCTTCACTTCCTCCAGGAGGCCTTTTACTTTAATTATCCTCCGACCAGGCAAAGGGCCGTGATATATCTGTAAGTACCCGGAAAAGCTATTTTGGAGAAGATAAATATTCCTGTTAGAAGAACTGAGAGGGAAGATACGATCTAATTACAATAATTAAGAAAAATGGCTGCCCCCAGGTTCGGTAAAGAAATTATACTTCCGGGTTGGAGCACATGGTTCAAAAAACAATTAAATTAACTTTTTATACGAATTTAATCTGATTTCAAATAAGTTTTTAAACCGCAGAGACGAACCCTAGTATCTGCCTTTGAGCTTCCCACTTACACCACAATGGCATGGGTTTGGTGAGGAATGTCTAAGCTCCCATCTACAATGAGGACTTAGGTTACTGTAGATTACAATCAGCCCTGCAGCAGGTACATGCTACAAGAGGTTGGTCTTGAAGGAGCAGGGAATGATGTGTGTTTTTCTGTATCTATTCATAGTGCTTGTGTTTGTTGCATGTATGGAGAGGTTGCCTCTGCGGATAAAGCCAGAGCCGAGGATTACGTGAACATTACGTTCAAGAAGAGTTATGTAGTGCATAAAGACTTAAAATAGCGTATAACTACTAAAATAATGTATAAATATTAAAATAAATATAGCATCCCTACTTTGCGGATTTTCACTTTTCGCGAGTGGTCCTGAAACATAACACTAGCAATAAATGAGGGAACACTGTAATCCTATGATTTCATGGTTTTTGAAAATCACCCCGTTATCCACGTTTAGGTCATACTGGGTGATGAAATTAATTATTTTCATTTATTTATTAATCATTTTTGTATGCCGCCACTCCCCGAGGGCTCGGAGCGGCTCACAATCACAAGCATAAAACAGATAAAAAACATCAGATAAACTATTCTAAATTTAAACTAAAACTAACTCTGCAGGGTTACAAAAATCAGCAACTAAGTGCCAGTTTGAAGAGACAGGTTTTACAGGCCCTGCGAAAGGCAAGGAGGCCTTGCAGGGCACGCACTTCAGCTGACAGAGTATTCCAGATAGTTGGAGCCACCACAGATAAGGCCCTACGCCGGGTCGAGGCCAAATGGATGGTCTTGACACCAGGCACCTCGAGGAGATTCAGATCTTCAGAGCGGAGTGATCTCTGGGGTTGATAGGGGGTGAGACGGTCCCTCAGATACATCGGCCCCAGATCATATAAGGCCTTGAAGGTTAACACCATCACCTTGAAAGTGATCCGGTGCTCGACCGGGAGCCAATGAAGCTGCTGTAAGATGGGAGTTATGTGGCTCCTCGCCGGCACTCCAGCGAGGAGTCAAGCAGCGGCGTTCTGGACGAGCTTAAGCTTCCGGATCACGGACAAGGGCAGGCCAATGTAAAGGGCATTACAGTAGTCTATCCTTGAGATGACCGTGGCTTGGATAACTGTGGCTAGGTCATCTGTAGATAAGTAGGGGGCCAGCTGCCTAGCCTGTCGCAGGTGGAAAAAGGCGGTTTTGCTGACAGTGGAGACCTGGGCCTCCATAGACAGCAAAGGGTCAAAAACAACCCCCAGGCTTTTTACTGATGATGGGCAAAGTGCCTCGCCATCCAGTGTGGGAAGCTGGACCACCCCACAATCTGGTCGAATTACCTATTTGAAGCTTTCAAAAAGTGATCTGTTGGGTACTGGTCCATTATGGCAGTGTTTTTCAACCTTTTTTGAGCCGCGGCACACTTTTTACATTTACAAAATCCTGGGGCACACCACCAACCAAAATGACACAAAATGACACTTTAACACAGTAATACATATAATTAATATGTTTTTAAATGTATTTATACACTCAGTGTGAAACCTGGGCCTGTTTCGATGAACACAACATAGATATCCTGGCAGGAATGGCAGTAAGTACACAAAGAAGCACAAGGCGGGGGTGCTTGCACAATATACAAGGGCAACTAGTAAAAGCAAACCATGAATATAAAATAACATGCAATTGGCTCTGAGTGGGAGCACCTCTATAGGAGCAATGCTATGATCTCTATGTGAGGGTGGAAGCTAGACATCCACGTTATTCATTAGGATGATACACATAGTAAATATCATGAGTAAATAAGGAGAAGCCCAATAGATATTATACAAAACATTTATCAAAAAACACACTTGAATACAAATACAGTGAGGATGTGACCTGAGTGCAACGCTGGAGCACTCTATATTGCACAAAGTTAGAAGCACGGGCTGCTAACATAAATACAGTGCATGAGAAATACAGTCACATAAATATGTGAGCATAGGATGTATACATATATAATAGATGAGACATCAAATCAACATATCCATGGCACATATCACATTTAAATGCACATATTCGTGTCCCTGGGTGTGTTTGTGAATGCAAACCGCCGGGTGATTTGCCTGGGGATGCAAAGCGGCAAAGCCACGGCTTCTCCTGCTCCGATTAGGGGAAGTTTGTTTACCTTCCGCGGGAGGTGGGACACAGACAGTCTTTTGGTGCGTCCAGGGTCTCTAACCGAACAGGGGGGTCCGGATTTTGTTATGAATACTCACTCAGAGTGCGGGATACACGGGGAAGGAGCCACCAGGTCCTGGAATTCAACAGGCTGAATAGCCATAAAGTGAAGCAAAAGTCGCAGGCTGCTGCAAACGAAAATTTCGTTGGAAGAATGGCGCGGGTTTTCCTCGTAATAGCAGGGAACCTCTGCCAGGAAGTGTAGCAGAGCACACGGGGCAACTGGGCTTCACACCATTGGTGGGAGCCTTGCCAACGGCTAAGAGTGTCTTGGCACCATAGCGTTTCGCCGTTTCGCGGATTTCGCTTCTTCAGGGCTGTGATGGGGTTGCTACACGAATGTCAAGCAGCGGAGCGTTCCGAGGTAGAATTGCATCAGGGCTTCAAAATAGAAGATCCTGTGAGGCTGGATTCTTTAAATTGTCCGCAAACTGACTGTGTTATTGTGCGGATCCTGGAACTGACATTGGATAACATCGTGGGGATACACTTTGTTTTTTGCACTCACTTCCGTCATTTCATCAAATATCGCAAGTTTTCCGTAGAGGAGCGCTCCGTGAACTCGCTACTTCCTGGTTCGCAACTCCTCTGCTCTCTGTGGCGACCACGCCGAACGACCTTATGTAAGAAATTTGATTTTTTCCAGCAGGATTGGTTACTTTGAATGTGTTTTTTGCGTATGATTATGTATGATTAATTGTGCATTTTGTACTGTGACTTAGTGGCGCTCCTTTAATAAGTAAGGGAATTGGAGGTTCCAATTTCCCACGGCACACCTGATGATTGCTCACGGCACACTAGTGTGCCCCGTCACACTGGTTGGGAAAGACTGCATTATGGTGTCTCTTGCATGTTTGAGACTACAACTATCATCTCAATCACTGCCTGTGCTGGGAGTTATAATAAACAAAACTACTGGTATCTGGAAGGCATTTTCCTAGGGCAGACCACTCTATGAAATCCAGTCCATTGAATTTTCTTCATGTGCTAGCATAGAAGATACCTAGTCAGTTACTGGGAGGAAAGGTGAAAGAAAGCAGTGGATATCAAAAGCAGAATAATAATCGGCAAGACAAAAGCTGAGAACGAGTTTGACACTCAACCGCATCTAAGAGAAAGGAAACAAGCTTCATGTTCTTTACACGTAGAAAATGTGAAAATAGTTTTGCTTACAGACCTTGTTGATACTTAAAATACATGGTGTAAAGAAGGAAAGAGAGGTTAGAAAAATAGCTTGAGGGTTAGATTGTCCAGGGAGAGGGATGGAGAAAATGTCAATAAACAGGAAATAATCATAAATATATACAGTACCTAAACTTCTATACAGTAACATGGCAAGTAGCAATTAGTGATTATGGGTATGGAAAGGTTGCTAACTCTTAGCAGTCGATTGCCATAGAATCATGGCCTTGGAAGAGATTTTGGAGGTCATCTATCCAATTATTTCACTGCATAAAATGAAATACAACATACAGCTACAGCATCCATGAAAGATTCTTCCTTCCTATGAAGGAGACCCTGTCACCTTCTGATGCAAGCTCTGTTCCTGTCAAATAATTCTTAATATCAGGCAATTTAATTTGAATTAAAATCTGCGTTCCTGAATTTTCCACTGCAGTATTCCAATAGAGGTATGGTACTTCCTTGGCCGATGGATCCCTGATCTACTACTGCATTATACATACTGTAGCTAAGGCAAACAATTTTATTAAATACTAGCTGTGCCCTGCCACGCGTTGCTGTGGCCTATAGTAAGAATTTTCGAAGTAGACGTAGATATCTGAACTATTATGAAAGAGAGGTACCTATCTCTTCCTTTTTCTTCCTCTTCCCCTTTCTCTCCTTTCTTCCGTCTCTACCTCTTTCTTTTATTCTTTCTATCTCTCTTTGGTTTCATCCTTCCCTCTCTCTGTTTCCTTCCTTTTCTCTTGCCCGCCTCTCCTTAATCTCGCCAATACTGTCCCGCTTACCTGGCAGATCTGAGGAATTCTACCTATACTGGCTGCTCGACGACAAACACGAGGAGACAACCAACCTGGTGGCCAAATATCTCATGGCCGTTCTAGCTACGAGGAACCAGCATATTAAATTGAACGCGGAAACACAATAGACTAGATACTGTTGGTGTTAAACTGTAGAGTTGAACGGAGTTTTAACATTTATATTGTTTTATTTTCTGTACAATGTGACGTTGGTCCTTGACCGTAAATAAATATCTATCTATCTATCTATCCTTTTCTCTACCTTTTCATCTCCTTTCTTCCCTCCCTGTTTCCTTCCTTCTCTCATTTTTATTTCCTTTTCTCCTCCCTTCCTTCTTTACCTCTTTCCTGCCTTTCTTTTTTCTTTCCTTTCTACTTTCTCTTCTTCCTTCCTTTAGTACCTCTTTCTTTCCCTCCCTCCCTCCCTCCTTCTTTCCCTCCCTCCCTCCCTCCTTCTTTCCCTCCCTCCCTCTCTTTCCTTCTGTGACGACTTGGGCTATAAACTGAGAGGCTTTAACCATTTGGAATGCTGCCACCAACCTAAAAATTGTTTTTAGGATTTCTGATCAAATAATAGTTAAACTAGGCTCCTAAACTGAAGGTAAACAGAAAGGTTTGTTGAGGTAAAATCTTTCTTCTGTGGTAAGGCTGGAACTGGCACACTTTGAGGTAATGAGGCACTCTGAAGCTTTCTTGTAAAGTTAACAAACAGAACTTTTATTAACTTAACAGGTAGATCTTAAAGCACAAATGTGTAACGGTTATGCAGAATAGTACAAGAGCGTGTTGGTTATATAAAATAGTTCTAGAGCGTAATGGTTACTAACGATTGTTTTCATAGATCTTCGTTACAAAACTAGACAGTTCGAAACTTGTCTTTCTAAACTCCCGCTCACTCTAATATTAAAACTAGACGTGAGTAGTCTACAACTAACTAACCTAGTTAGTTCCCTGAGCTAACACTCAGTCTACCAGAAGCACCCTAGCTACAGACTCTATCCTAGAGTCTTCCTATAGCTTGCTTCTCCAGAGATGTGAGCTAACCAAAAGCCTGTGACTGACTACCTGTCAGCTCTCACACAGAACTTTTCCTGTCAGTTTACAAGACAACTGATTGCTCACTCTCAGCTCTGTCAAGAGACTGCTTTCTCTTACAGCTCTGACAACCGACTGCCTAATAAGCTACACCTCTTTCCCTCTCAAGCAGCTTGGCTCCTCCCCTCTGCTCTGAGCCCCTCCCAGGCAGCTCTCTCTCCCTGAGAAGGATCCAAGCCACTCCCCCTTTCCTGGCCATCCTGTTTTCCATGGATGCCAAACTGCTATGCTGGTCTGGGCCTAGCATAAAATGGGTGAGTCCTCACACCTTCCTTCCCCCTTTCCCTCCTTCATTCCTTTCCTTTTTCCCTCCCTCCTTTCTTCTTTCCTTCCTTCCTGTGTGATTGGTTGCCACTGTGGTGTTATTTGCATAGGGGTTCCGATTGGTCCACCTCAACATTCTAACATTCTCAAGTGGCTGTTTGTGGAAAGGCAAGGGCCTTAGTGGCATCGTCTCCTTTTTTAGAATTTATGATTTGTCAGTTATTATTATTTTATTATTGTTGTTGGTTACACCTTGCATTGTGAGGAGTTTTGTTGCCAAATTTGGTGTGTTTTTTGTCCAGTGGTTTTTTTTGTTTACTTCAGCCTCATTACGGACAGAGCACTTATATTTATTTATATATATATATATAGAGAGAGAGAGAGAGAGAGAGAGAGAGAGAGAGAGAGAGAACAGGGCTGTCCAACAGGCGGCCCTGGGGCCGTACACGGCCCCCGAGCCCTTTCCCTGCGGCCCCCTAACTTGTTTTAATAAAATACAAATAAAAATAAATAAATAAAAATACCTACTTCCGGGTTTAGGCAAGCATCGCGAGACTACGCCAGCCACAGACGGGATTTCGAGGGAGGTCGAAATCCCGTCTGTGTCTGCATAGTCTCGCGATAGTTGCCGAAATCTTGGGTCCCATGGGATTTGCGGCTGCCTCCTCCTCCCTCGCGGCTGCTTCCAGGCCAGCCCCCATTCCCTCAGAGAGAGGGAGGAGGGGAGTGAGGCAGGGAAAGCCCCTCCTGGCTCTGTCCTCTTCCTGTGGAGGGCCCTCGCTTCCCGCCCCGCGGATGGGAGAGCCTCCACGCCCGGCCTGAGCTTGACCTCGGCTCCAGCAGGGCTCCTCGGGGATGGCAGCGGCGTTGGTTCTTCGGCCCTGTGGCGGGGCTCCCGCAGTATGGGTAAGGAAGGGCCTGGCTCGAATCAATCAATCTAAAAACAGTGGGGACGTTGGGTGAGGGGGGAGGGGTCCCTCACCGGCGGTTTCTTTGGCGACGCTTCCTTCCCCTCCTCCGTGCCCCCTCCCCCTTGTTGTGCTGCGTGCAGGGCGCAACGTGGCTTTCTTTGTGCCTGCCCCCATGGCTTGTTTTCCCTTCAGGGAGGGAGGGAGCTCTTTGGGCCTCCTCCACCCGCCTCTGGGAAAGGAGGCCCCATCAAGCCCTGCGACGGCATTGAGATGTTTGGGGGTTTTTTTGTGTGTCCCAATTTGAGTGTGGACTCAAATAACTCAAAGGTATTAGGAAACATTCCCCCAAATCCACCAGTGTTCCCATTTGGGTATATTGAGTATTCATGCCAAGTTTGGTCCAGATCCATCATTATTTGAGTCCACAGTGCTCTCTGGATGGAGGTGAACTACAACTCCACAACTCAAGGTCAATTGTAGGTAAATTGGAGCCCGGGCGGGAGGGGGCGGAGCCGGGGGCAGAGGCAGACCCTTCGGCCCCCCAGGTGATCAGTGACCAGAATTCCGGCCCTTGGGCCCGTAGAAGTTGGACAGCCCTGATATAGAAGATGACATCTCTATGGTAACTGTATGGTATGTTACACATGCCATTTGAGCACACGTGATGTTCCTTTTAAATCAGACTAATATAAATGTAATATGTCAATGGAATACATACTCCTGGGTTTGCCTATCAATTCCGTTCTGGCATATTCTTTTGTTTCACCTTTTCTACATAATGAAAAGGTTCAAGGGCAATATTTATCTGGTTTTCCATTTCTGTCTGTGTTTGACAGGGGAAGCAAAGATCCATGGAAGCTTGTAGTATATTTGGTCTCATTTATGACATGATGTTGAACATAGGTGAGAGCAAACAATGGACATTTTCCAACCACAGAAATGCCACTGTCACATATTAAATATCCTTGGAGAAGCAGTCCCAGAAAGGTGCTTTCTAAAGGTCAAAGCTCTTACCTTCAGCTTATGTGTGTATTTTCCTGTAACACAAATATGCTTGTTGTTCCTCCCACACGCATACCCCTAAGCTGGATTGTAGATGAGTCACCTTCATTAAAATGGCTTCTACCTTCCAGCATCATCTGTAGCTATGTTCTAGTGGTTCAAAGTCATTTAATTTCCCTAACAGTAAATATAATTGGCATATTTAGCTGCTGTCTGCTGACATGTTTACAAACACTAAGCAGTTGCCTCTCTTTTCTCATCCAGACCTTGACAAAGTTACTTTTGAACTAGAAGCTCCCAAATGGACCAATATCATTCTGGGATTCATAGTCCACACATGCACATACACATAAATGCATTGTCCTGGATAAGGTATGTAAAGAATATTAAAAAATATTCAGAATTTGGTATATAAAAATTGTTCGTCAGGTTTCCCAAGTGTTGAGAAACCTTGGTCAGACTGATGTGAGACTTTGCAGTTCAAGATTTATTGTCCACCAAATGTACATATTTCTGCATACTAAAATGTGTTTTATAGAGTAGTGTTTTATTATTATTATTGTTATTATTATAAACAAACTAGCTGACCCGGCCACGCGTTGCTGTGGGATTTTTTTAACTTGGGGACTGTGTGTGTAGTTATGTATATGTGTATATGTGTAGCCGTGTATATGTGTGTACTTATGTATATGTGTGTTTGTATATGTATGTGCGTGTATATGTGTTGATGTGTGTAAGTACAGGTGTGTTTATTTATGTGTGTATGTGTATATTTGTATATTTCTGTGCATGTATATATGTGTGTGTATATGTGTTTCTGTGTTCTTTTCTTCTCCCTTCTTTCCTTCCTTCCTTCACTCCATCCGTCTATCCTTTCCTTCCTTTCCCATTCCCCCCTTCCTGCTATCCTTCCTTTTTCCTTCCTTTCTTCTCCCCTCTTTCCTTCCTTCACTCCATCCTTCTATCCTTTCCTTCCTTTCCCCTCCCCTCCTTCCTGCTATCCTTTCTTTTTTCCTTTCTTTCTTCTCCCCTCCTTCCCTCCCTCCCTCCCTTCCTTCTTTCATTTCCCTCCTTCCTGCCATTCCTCCCCCTTCTCCTTGCTCTCCTTGTCTCAGTCCCTCCATTCCTTTCCCTACCTTTTTTCCTTTCTTTCGTTCATTTGGGGGGGGTGTGGTTAAGGAGGAGGGCGGGAGGAGGTGGGAGGGGCGCTGTCCCCGTTTGCTGCAGCGGAGTCCTCCAGAGACCCCGGCTTCGGCGAAGACAGCGGGCTTTCCTCCTCCTTTTAGCTCTTAATCAGCCAGCACCGCTGTGGCTTTTTCTCTTTCCTTTTTCCCAGTCTATATATTTGTGTGTTTTTTTCTGTCCTCCTGCCTCTTCTCCCTCCCTCCCTACCACCAACATTCCGACACTCTAAACTGCCAGAGGGTGGTGGCTCCCAGCCATCTACATTCTAACTGAGGGAGTATTTGTATAATGCCTATAATTGGCCAGCACCACCAACATTCTGACATCCTAAACTGCCAGAGGGGGCTGGAGTGGGGGATCATGGGAGTTGTAGTCCATAATGTTTGTTTGGATTTGTGGCCTTTGGCTCTTTTGGGGGGGGGTTGTGGTAAACATACCTCGTAGGGTTTTCTGGGTATGTGGGCTGTTTTTGTGTGTCTGCCTTGTGTGGTTTTGCTGTCTATAGGCTACTTAGGATGACAGCTCTCTTTTTATATATATAGAAGATTATATCATCTTATCTGGCACAAAAATATGAACTTTGTACCAAATAATTTTTGGTGTAAATTTTTATTGTGTTGTACGGAATTTTTTTTTACAACCTTCAAAATTGAAACAATTGAATTACAAATATTATTTTCCCCATTCCCACCACCTCCCCAGTCCCACCCATAAACCACCACCCATGACTTCCAACACCACATCATATGGAACCAGTATCTAACAAAACTCTATCCTTACCATTATATTAATAAATTCCTCATGTGGCTACTTCAAAATCTATTTTTGTCTTCTTTTTAAATACCCAAAGGCAAGTCTCAATTTCCTAACAAACTTTTCATTGTTTCTTCCCCTTAAAGACATTGAGAGCTTGGCCATTTGGATATACTCAACTAATTTTCTTCTTCAATCCTCAATTAGGGCCGGAGGTTTAGCACAGTGGTAACAACAGCTGCTAGAAGATCTTATCAACTGAATGTTACAGGTTGAAGACCATAAATAATAAATATAAATAAATAAATAAATAAGGCTGACTTGGGCAGCCAGCTGTGAGCCCTGCCTGCTGTTTACCCAAGCAGTCGAAAACAAGCCTAGCTGTGAGTAGAGCAATTGGGAACCGCTTGCGTGGGAGGACTTTTATAATGCCAATAAATAAGGAAGACTGATTGCTGGAAGGTGGAAGTCCTAACGGGTTGGCAAGCTCTTCGTCATAGGAGGATGAAGCAACAGCACCCCCTGTGGCGCAATGGAGCAACAGCACCTGGTGATACAACTGGAAGAACCAGGAAAGAACCTGTGGCTGGAAGATCCTCCTACTGTATATGTTGTATGTCTTGTATGTCAAATACAAAAAATGGCAGGGATTGTCTGCTTGTATGTGTACTGTAATCTGCCCTTAGTCCCCTTCGAGGTGAGTAGGGCAAAATATAAATAAAGTGTATTATTATTATTATGTGTATTGCTCCCATCACATTTCAGAAAGATATTGGAGAACTGGGAAAGGTAGAGATAATAGCTACCCAAAGAAGAAGTGATGGCCACCAATTTGGATTTAGACATTGAATCTTATTACACACCAAGTGGGAAATACTTTTTAAAGCAGGCAACCTGTGGCTTTTGAGGTTTCTTTATATTGACATGAAGCCAACAGGTTGGCAAGCTCTTCATCATAGGAGGATGAAGCAACAGCACCCCCTGTGGCGCAATGGAACAACAGCACCCGGTGATGCAACTAGAAGAACCAGGAAAGAACCTGTGGCTGGAAGATCCTCCTACTATATGTTGTATGTCTTGTATGTCAAATACAAAATGGCAGGGATTGTCTGCTTGTATGTGTACTGTAATCCACCCTGAGTCCCCTTCGGGGTGAGAAGGGCGGAATATAAATAAAATGTATTATTATTATTAATTAGTAGTTCTTTTCCCCCTTCCAAGCTGTTGCTATTGTAATTCTCGCAGCTATGAAACTATATTAGCAAATTTTGACATCATCTTTAATAATTCTCTCTTGAAACAAGTCCAGTAAACAGCTTTCTGGGTTTTCTTGATCTTATTAGAAATCATTTTATTAGTTTCTTTCATCACCTTTCCCCAAAATTTTTACCTCCTTACACATTCACCAAGCATGGAAAAATTGTGCCTTTGTGCACTTTAAATCTCCAGCATTCATCAACAATACAGCTCTGTGCAAAAATATCATTTTTCAACACAGAAAATTTGCTTTTCCATGCTTTAAAATGTGTGAAGGTGCACACACAAAAATAACGTGCAGGTCATCGTACTCATTGCTTCCATTAAACATGAAATTTGCAAATAATTACATGCTGTTTACCTTGTAGCAACCAAACAGAAATTTTGTAGCATTGTAGCTGAAAAACATGGGCTATTTTCACTTCTTTGTTGTGCCTATTTGCACACCTCCAAATCGGATGTTGGGAGGAGGGGTGGGGTGGGATAATATATTATTTTTTTAAAGGATAAAAGGGGTTATATAATTTTGCATTTACAGTAGATCCACATAATCAATTTTCACACAATCTGGAAATGTTGTTTTTTTTTAACCTGAAGTGAATAATGAATGGGATTTTTTCACAAAAATAAGGGACACTTCATAAAAACTTGAAAATCATCAATTGATTTTCAAGTTTTTATGAAGTGTCCCTTATTTTTGTGAAAAATTCCCTATTTTTAGGTACCTGTCCCTTATTCTTATATAAAAAGTGGCAACCCTACCCCGCGTCCAAGGCGGACGGCACATGTGTGGTGGTGCCTGGCTGGCTCCTGCTAGTGCATCTCTGCCGCCACTGTCTGAGAAAGAGGGATAGAAGAAGACAAGGAGAGAAAGAGAATAAAGGAGGAAGAAGAGGCTTAGGAGCGGAGGGGGAGGATGTCGCGCTCTACACACTTGGAACCTCCCTTGATAAACCACAGAGTTCAGCTGAGGTACAAAAGGTTTATTTAGAATAACTGGTTATAGGAAAGAGACTAGGAGTCAGTCTAAATGCCTTAAAGTGGCACCAGCAAAATAGCAGCAATGTCCCAGGAAAGCAACAATTGAATATAGTCCTTGGCACTCAGGATTCAAAGCAAGCAAAGTCTCTTATTGGCAGCAATGGAATATAATCCTTTAGCAATCAGGAACAAGGCAAAATGAAGCAAAGTCTTTGTGCCCAAGCGGTCCAGATCCAAGCAGGGCAGCCAGCAAGCTGGGCAGGTAAAGTTCTTAAGCAAGGAAGGCCGAAAGGCCTATTCAGGAACCCATGGTCTTAGTATGCAAAGTTGGCTCGAGATAGAGAGCCCTTCCAATACCAAAAGGTTATAGTTCTGTAACCCTTTGATCTTATGACGTAGTTTACGTCGATTGCCATGGTTCACATGATGTACTGCAGCTGCTGTTTAGCTAACCTCAGCAGCAAGGTATGTGAGCCCAATTAGCACCCACATCTGTGGAAAGGAGTCAACACATCTCCCGGTCTCCAGCGTCTCTGCTTATCGCCGGGAATAACAGTCATGGCCTTGAATGTTTCACCCAGCCTGCCTTGCAATGGATTCACAGGAGAAAGGCAGGCAGGCCTGGAGGGTACCTTGATGCCATCATGGCTGGAGTGTGGTTCTAGGGAAACCGAGGCCTGGGGCCTGACAGAGGAAGACAAGGAGGGCAAAGTAAACTGAGGAAGCCGGGGAGGGAATGGAAGCATGCCCCCTGCTCCAGCCCCACCCCCTACTCCAGCCTCGTCCCCGCCCTTTCCCCCTCTGGCCCTGCCCCCTCTCCCTCGCTGCACTTCCCCTCCTCTCCTCTTGCATTTATTCCTTCCTTCTTTCCCTTTGGCAAGGGAGGGGGGATGTCGTGGAGGGGGGAAAGGAATGAAACAGGGGAAGGGGGAAGGAAGGAAGGAAGGAAAGAAGGAGGGATGGAAAGAAAGAAGGAGGAAAGGAAGAAAGGAAAGGAAGAGGTACCAAAGGAAGGAAGAAGAGAAAGTAGAAATGAAAGGAAAGGCAGGAAAGAGGTAAAGAAGGAAGGAAGGAGAAAAAGAAATAAAAAGTGAAAGAAGGAAGGAAACAGGGAGGGAAGACAGGAGACAAAAGAAGAAGTGGAGAAAGGGTGAGGGAAGGAAGGAAAGAGAGAAGGAAGGATGAAACCAAAGAGTGAAAGAAGGAATAAAAGAAAGAGGTTGTCACACCTCAGTCAGGTTCCCGTAGTAAGCCAGACCGACGCCATGTTACCGCCAAGAGCTCAGAGAGCCTTGTAAACAGGCCTTTGCAGCAAACTCTAACTGAATCTCAGATAACCAAAGGGAGGCGCATCCCTGCTGTTTCTCAGGCCGATAGAGACACCTGGTACCAAGAAACCGCAGATCCTCCACTGGACACAGCTGTACCCGCTAACAAGTTTGCATTCCAAGGAGATAGAGATGCGGTGGGAAGAGAAAGTGATTCCTCTGTTCCTGTGAAAGAGTTGAGACGAAGTAAGCGCCTTCAAGAGCAATGCAGTCCAAAAGCTATAAAAGTTTGGCCCGGACTCCAGTCTGGATCTCGTGCCAACGTTTCAGCTACTTTGCCAAGTTCCGTGAATCTTCACCGGGGCCAGAGGGGCCTTCTTGCTTAGAAACTTTAAGCCTGGTCAAGTCGGGGGCCAGGACCCAGTGGATTTAGCCAATTGTGGTATCTTGGACATTGCTTCTTTTTGGGGAACCTTAAAGACCATTCTTGCTATTTTGAACTTTGAAAGCATTTTTGAACTATCCTATCTTTGCCTTTTTCTTAATTACTTATTCTAAATAAAGCATTTAACCACAGCCGCTGTGTGTTGGTCTACTAAGGGTCCGGACAAAGTCATAGTGCAACAGAGGTAGAGAAGGAAGAAAGGAAAGAAAGAGGAATAAAAAGGGGGGAAGGAATAGGTAGATATTAGGCATGAGAAAAAAGTTATGAAAATTAAATGATTCAGAAGAAATTCGTAAGAAATGCTACTTTTGAGTATTTCCGCATCTGGAAGGCCAACCAGGAAGTGGACTTTCTTTATAGAACTTCGGGGGCCAGGATTTTCTTAAGTGTCATTATTAGGTCGTAAGGGGGGGGCACCCTCCTTCTCTCTCACCACCCTCCCGCCTCCCTTGCCAATAAGTATTATGGCAAGGCAAGCCCTAAACTCGCTCCTTCTTTCGGCTGGAAGCCTGGAAAAATGTAAACAGAGGTTTACTCAGAAGTAAATCTGCAAAGGAAGTAAACAGAGAGGTTTACTCATGAGTAGATCCACAAAGGAGGGCACTTTGGATGAAGTGTCCTCCTTGTGGATTTACTTCTGAGTAAACCTCTCTGTTTACATTTTTTTCTAGGCTTCCCTGCCCCTCCTGCCTGCCAGGATCTAAAGCATCAAAGAGTATTGGGGCAGTTGCACACAACACGTGAGAAACCAACATAATGTATAATAGAATGAATGCTAATTTATAGAGTAAGTGCCTAATATTATAAGTAATCCAACTGGTCATATACCTACATTCCATGCACATGCAATAATACAGCAGTAATAACATTGGTTATAAGATGAGGTAAAATTCAAACTTAAGTATTCTGACTGTGGTCCCTCCTCAAGCGGTTCAAACTGCAAACGACTCTTTTCTATGAGCCCGGGAGGCAGCCTCTCCCGGGAAAAGCCAAAAGCCCGGCACAGCATTTGCTGCCTGGGTGCACATACATATTCTTTTGGGGGATTTGCTGCAGAATCCCGGGCTCATAGAGAAGAGCCCGTTTGCACCGCTTGAGGAGGGACCAGTCAGAATACTCGGTTTGAATTTTACCTCTTCTTATAAGCCATTGTTATTACTGCTGTATTATTGCATGTGCATGGAATGTAGGTATATGACCAGTTGATTACTTATAATATTTAGGCACTTACTCTATAAGTTAGCATTCATTCTATTATACATTAGGTTGGTTTCTCACAGGATCTAAAGCGAGCCAAGCCTTGATGCGCTTTAGATCCTGGCACGCGAGGAGGAGTGGGCGGGCCCTCCCTGCCCCTTCTGCCAGCCAGGATCTAAAGCCTTGAAGAGGCTTCATGAGGGGCCAACTTCAGCCTTCCAGGTGTTTTGGACTTCAACTCCCACCATTCCTCACAGCCTCAGGCCTCTTCCTTTCCTCTCAGCCTGGGCAAACTTGGGCCCTCGCTCCCTCAGGATCGGGTGAGAGAGAGGCAGCGAGGAGCGAGGGGGCCCTCCTCCTCCTCTTTTTTTTGCTGCGACCAAGAATAGAATACCCCCCTCCCTCCCTCCCTTCCCTCCCTCCTTCCTATTTGGAGCGTCCCATCTAGAATTCAGTGTGATTTATTCAAGTTTTGGCCTACAACTCCCAGAAATCCCAGCCAATTTACCAGCTGTTAGGATTTCTGGGAGTTGTAGGCCAAAACCATCTGGAATGCACATGCGCTGGCATACGAACTACTAACGAATTTCATTAGTAATTACGTTACATTTAGAAATTATAGGAAATTTTTTTGTAAGTCTTTCTATTCCTAATCAAAAAATCCCCCATTAGATTTTTCGATTCCCTATTTTTGGGTTCTAAACCATGCCTAGTAGATATCTACCTCTACTTTGAAAATTCTTACTACAGCAATGCGTGGCAGGGCACAGCTAGTAATTAATAAAAAATATGACTGTGGATTCAGTCTGCATGTTGTCTTTCTTTAAACCCATGGCAATGCAATGAGGGGAAAGCCATTCAGGGACATTTCACTGAGATGTCAGCTGCCTTAGGACAAAGAACCTAGAGTCAAATAACCGAAGAGGATTCAGCCTACACAGCATAAACTGCACACTGAAAGTCAGGCGGTTGGCTTCCCTGCATGTTCCTCCTTTGAAGAGGGAATTGTGATTGTTGGCAGAGGAAGGAAGGAGCCAGGACTAAACAAGAGGAAAGGAAGAAGTTGTTTTTTTCCCTCTCCATCCTGGTTTCTGCTGCCAAAATTATAATTGCAATTTACAAGATAAATAGAAGTCTAATATTATATCGTATCAAATTTAATGTGAACCTCCCGAAAACTAGTTTTAGGAGGCAATTGGGAAGGCACAAGTGAAAATGGGCACTCAAGATAAGAAGGGATTTTTTTATGTCCAGAGCATGCGCCTCTACTTTTATGTTTCAAAAAGAACAAAAACAAATATTATTTACAATACACATGCTTGAACTGCATGCCAAGTGAGTTTCCTTTGAAGTGCTTCCTTTTAGAGTAAAAGCCTACGGTAAGAGATTGTTGGTTCTGTAGTTCTCCTTTCTTTGAAATCAAGTTATAACCAAATGTGGTAGTACTTCAAGTCTGGGTTCATGAAACAGGTCTTTGATATGAATGGGAGACAGGACAGCAGCAATACCTGTATAATTAGAGACTGTAGACTCTCCTCCAATTTAAGGATGGAATCCTATTTCAAGAAACCCAGATTGAGGACTGCATTCCAGAAGTGGGCAAGCTTAAAAGCAAAAGGATGAAACCCAGGCTTGAATTGCTGTGAGATGGTGCATTGGTTGACTCTGAGCAAGTCACTCTCTTAGTCTCAGAGGAAGGCAATGTCAAGCCTCTCTTACCAAGAGAACCTAGTGACAGGATGATAGTACCGTGTTTCCCCGAAAGTAAGACAGCGTCTTACTTTCTTTTGACCCCCAAAATCCCACTACGGCACTTCGGGCACGCGTCTTATATTGGGCGACGGTACCGAAAGTAAGACTAAAGTAAGACATACTGCGGGCGGCATGGCGTGGCTTCCTGGCTGGGCGACGAGAGGCTCCCAGAGGGGCTCAAAAGGGCCGGAATCGCCCTCCTCTTCCTTCCAGCGGCGCCTTCCAGCAAGAGGGGAGAAGGCGCCGGCGGAAGTCCCGCCCGCACGGCGCATCAGGCGCTTTTCGCCGCCGCCCCGCTCGTGTTTGGAGCGCGGGCGAGCGGGGCGGCGGCGGGGAAAGACGCCTGAGTCGCCGTGCGGGCGGGACTTCCACCGGCACTTTCTTCCCTCTCGCCGGCGGCGGCTCCGCCCCTCCTCCCTTCACTGAAGGGAGGGGGGGCGGAACCGGCGAGAGGGAAAGGCGCCGCTGGGAGGAAGAGGAGGAGGATGGAAGGCGCCGCTGGAAGGAAGAGGAGGAAGATTCTGGGCCCCTTTGAGCCCTCTGGGAGCCCTCGTCGCCCAGCCAGGAAGCCACGCCATGCCGCCCCGCGCATCTTACTTTCGGGGTACGGCTTATATAAGCCGACCCCTCTCACACCCCCGATACATCTTACAATCGGGGGTGTCATACTTTCGGGGAAACATGGTAGTAGTTGTTAGCATTTAGCATGAGTAGCCCATAGAGTAACTCTAGCCCTTATAACTCTAAGTGTGATGAAATACCTCACAAAAGAAAAACACATGCGTCGTCAGCTCGGGAATGTGCCGCAGCTGGCTGGGTGACAGCTGCATGAGATCTCTACTGACCAGAAGGTCATGAGTTTGAGGCCTGCCCGGGTCAGGGTGAGCTCTCAACCAATTGTGTGGCTCGAAACTGTAAACCTGTTGCAACTAGAGCTTGAACCGGACCCTGAGTAAACCAATACACAGTTTATGCAGTTAAATGCTTTATTGAAAATAATGAAAGAAGCAAAAAGGCAAAAATGGAAATCAGCAAGGTTGTGCCCAATCCCGGATTTGGGCACACCAAAGGCCTGAATTAATCCAGGGTTAAACAATGTAGAAATGCTGCAATGGCTAGTCGTAAAAAGTCTTTGAGTCAAAGCTTAGCAAGGTAAAGTTAAGTTCCAACTACAAGACCACCATGGTCCAACACAGTTCCAAAGACAAGGCAAGGAAATGAAAAGTTGACTCGAGATGCGGAGCTCTCGCTGGACCCAGCTTTTACTACGTCGGACGACTTTCCCAGGATCGGCTGGGAAGGTTTCAGTTCCCACCGCTTCTTGGCCAGATTGGAATGTTCCCTCATTAGAGCAAACACCTGGAGGTTGGGGAGTATCACTAGTCTCATGAATCTCAGCTGGCTTATCGGCACGGGAACTAACAGGGATGCGCCTGGCCTTGAAGGCTTGGAGCTCACTTGGAGCTGACTGCAGAGGCCTGCTTTCAGGCCTTTTTGAATCCGGGGCTGTAACATGGCATTGCTCTGGTTTGGGCTTGGAAAGTGTCTGGGGTGTGACAAAACCTTTACAACCCAAAAGACAGTTGCATCTGTCAAGTAGGAAATTTAGGTACCACTTGTGTGGGGAGGCTAAATTTAACTGTTTTACGAGGCCATAAAATCTCCAGGAAATACACACACACACAAGAAAGAAAGAATGAAGGAATGCAACAGCTCCCCCTGGTGGCCAGAAGCTGGAATGTTAAATTGCCTCTATGTCTGTCTATATATGTTGTATGTCAAATGGCATTGAATGTTTGCCTGTATATGTGCATTGTGATCCGCCCTGAGTCCCCTGAAGGGTGAGAAGGGCGGAATGTAAATGATGTAAATAAATAAATAAATAAAGTAGAAAAGAAAATGTAGTTGTATTGACAGCATACAAAAATAAAACAGAAGAATTGCTCTCCCCGAAACTGTATGCGTACACAATATCCTTAGTGGAAATATAACAGCTAAGCACAAAGGAAGCAAGGAGTATCAAAAGTTTTAAATCATAACATCAATATCAAAACGGTGCCATATATATAACATGTGATCGTCACACACTGCATACGAGCCAAACATTCAATACCGTGCCAGGCGACAGGATGTACATCAAGGTAAGGATCCACGTTATGGAAAGTTCATACCCAAGTCCATGGTAAGTCCATCCCAAATCCGTTGTAAAATCCAAAGTGTCCAAACGTGGACCCCACAAAATACCTCTCCGAGGTCGCGGTTGTGCAATTCCTGATCCGGTATGTGGCTTGCAAAGCAGGGAGGCGCCCAAAGAAGCCGCAACGGTCTAAATGCGAGCCCAATCTGTTTCGCCCAAACGGGGCTTCTTCAAGTGGCAGATGGCAATTGTATAGGCGGCGTGACACAGGAAATATACACACTCTGCAATAATAACAACAATTCATACAATATACATGCGACCTATTTCCACAGTAGTAAAATACAGCAAGGCATGAGCCATACATACCAAGGCATGGTTAGAATCCAACATGAAACTTCCTGTGGACCAGAAGGTAAGTGAGGCAGGAGTTATGGTGTCTTAAATAATGCTCCCACAACTCAATTCACGTGAGCAGGGCGGAGATGGAGAGAGGTTCGTTTAACCCGTGCGGATGCTCATTTGAAGGTATGTTATCCACCAGGTTTTCCTCCTAATGAGTAAATCATGGATGTTGCTATTGGGGGGTGCTTTTACCTTTTCAAGTCCTGTAAATTTAAAGGATCCCGGGGCATGATTTTTCTCCTTAAAGAGCCTGTGTACGATACTATTGTCCATCTTGGTGCGCAGGCGAGACCTGTATTCAGACATTCTCAGGCGAGGATGGCGCCGATTGCCCCACATAAATCATTCCACAATCACAAAATAGACAGTATACACAGGCCTCTGAATCACAATTAGTATAGTCCCGCAACATATAGGGCTTCTTAGTGCATAGACTGGTGACTTCCTTACCATGGAACACCTGTTTACATGATGTAAAGCCCTTACCACATGGTCTGCAGCCAGGGGACACTATGCTCTTGGGTTGTGTGTTGTGAAGTGTGGAGTGGACCAACAGGTCTCTAAAATTCTGTGTGCGCTTAAAGGCTACTATGGGGGGAGAATGAAAAATCGGGATATTAGGTAATATGCCCCAGTATTTCCTGACGATGCTATACTCAGCAATGCTATACTCAGCAATGCTATGCTCTGCTATGCTCAAAATACAGACACACAGTATCTTATAGGCATGAGAAAAAAGTAACGGAAATTAAAAGAAGTCGTAAGTGATTCGTATGTAATGAGACTTGAGCTTTTACGGATCGCAAGGCCAATCCCGGAAGTGGACTTTCTTTTCGAACCCCTGGGCCCAAAAGTTCGTTAGAATTCTAAATATTTCGGAAGGCTCCCTATTACCCCCTCCAAAATCCAAAATCCAAAATCCAAAATCCAAAATCCCAGACATTACTCACAGTCAGATGGGGCCTTTCCATGCTCGAGGCCTACTTTAACTGAAAGGCCTTGCCTCCAGGAAGAGAAAAACCAGCCAGAACCATAGAGAGATCGAAACCGGAAGTCCTAGGGCGGCTGGAGGACTCGGGAAAAAGCGCTTTTAAACTGCAGGGAAAGGAGCCTGGAAAGGGCTGCCGTGCGGGTGGCCCCTTCCCGCTAAGAAATAACCCGACCCAGGCTTGGGTCAGCTTATATCTTAGCGGGGAAAGGGCTGCCGTGCGGGCGACCCTTTCCTGCTAAGATATAACCCGACCCAGGCTTTGGTCGGCTTATATCTTAGCGGGGAAAGGGCTGCCGTGCGGGCGGCCCCTTTCCTGCTAAGATATAACCCGACCCAGGCTTGGGTCGGAGCATATCTTAGCGGGGAAAGGACTGCCGTGCAGGCGGCCCCTTTCCTGCTAAGAAATAACCCGACCCAGGCCTGGGAAACAGGAGGAAACTCGGCCCGGGCTGCTTCCAAAGCGCGCTTTGGAAGCAGCTCGAGACACTGATCGGGAGGAATTTCCTCCTGTTTCCCAGGCTGTCTCTCAAGCGGAGGAGAGCCTGGAGAACAGGAGGAAATTCCTCCAATTGGGAACTCACAGGGGTTAAGGGAGGCATCGATGCCACCCTTTGCTCCTGCGAGGTCCCAATCCAACCTGTGTTCCCCTTAATACGGGTTGGATTCTGACCTGGCAGGGGGGAAGGGTGGCATCGATGTCTCCCTTCCCCCCTGCCAGGTCAGAATCCAACCCGTATTAAGGGAACACGGGGATTGGGACCTCGCAGGAGCAAAGGGTGGCATCGATGCCTCCCTTAACCCCTGCGAGTCCCAATCGGAGGAATTTCTCCTGTTCTCCAGGCTCTCCTCTGCTTCTGAGAGACAGCCTGAAACAGGAGGAAATTCCTCCGAATCAGCCCCGAGCTGCTTCCCAAGCGGCTGGAAGCAGCCCGGGCCGAGTTTCCACCTGTTTCCCAGGCCTGGGTTATTTAGCGGGAAAGGGAGGCCGCCGCACGGCAGCCCTTTCCCGCTAAGATATAAGCCGACCCAAGCCTGGGTCAAGTTATATCTTAGCAGGAAAGGACGCCGCATGGCAGCCCTTTCCCGCAAGATATAAGCCGACCCAAGCCTGGGTCGGGTTATATCTTAGCAGGAAAGGGGCCGCCCGCACGGCAGCCCTTTCCCCGCTAAGATATAAGCCGACCCAAGCCTGGGCGGGAGGGCGGAAGGGCGGAAGGGCAGAAGGGCGTATATGTGGCAGCCACTTTCACAGGCCACAGCGACCAGCGCAGGTGATGGACCTGCACCAAACTTGGTACACATAACCCCCCTAACCCCCTTTTCGTCCTGGTGCGGTTTGGGGGACATGACCCACGGATTATGGGATTTGTAATACTTTCAAACACTTTGGTTCCCACAGACCACTGAGGCCACCAAAAAGGACCAATACAGACCACACTTAGCACACACAGCCCCCATGACCCACTCTACATCCTGGTGCAGTTTGGAGGAGGGTGGACCATGGATGATGGGACTTGAAGTATCTCTACTCACTTCCCAAGTCCGCTGCGACCCTCATCCAATTACTGATCGAGACCACACTTGGCACACATAACCCCCATGACTGCCTTCACGTCCTGGTGAGGTTTGGGGGAGAACTGACAATGGATTATGGGATTTGTAGTACTTTCACACCCCTCTGTTCCCACAGACAACTGCGGCCCCCAACAAACACCGAGAAAGACCACACTTGGCACACAGAGCCCCAGTGACCCACTCTACAGCCTACTGAACTTTGGAGGGGGGCAGAACATGGATGATGGGACTTGCAGTACCTTCCCTCACCTTCCAAGCCTGCTACAAACCTAATCCAATCACTGATCAACACCAAACCTGGCACACAGAGCCCTCATGACCCACTCTACATCCTGGTGCTGTTTTGTGTGAGATGGACCACGGATGATGGGACTTGAAGTACCTTCACTCACTTCCTAAAAACAATGCAACCCTCATCCATTCACCAATACAGACCAAACGTAGCACACAGAGCTCCCATGACCCAATCTACATCCTGCTGCACTTTGGGGGAGGTTGGACCACAGATGATGGGACTTCCAGTACCTTCAGTAATTTCATGATACCACTGTAACTCCCAATACTGATGGATCAAGACCAAACTTGGCACACAGGACACCCCCCCCCCCAAATGACCCACTCTACATCCTGCTGCACTTCTCAAATGACCTGGGCACCGCCGGGTCCCCAAGCTAGTTAATATATAAAGTCCAGTTCAAATTTCACATTGGCCAATATTTCAATAGCAGCTCCAATAACCTGAACCAAAGATGGTGATTTCATTTCATATGTTCACTATGGCAGTAATGTGGAAAGAAAAATATATTGAGACTAAGGTCGCATAATCTATTCTTAAAATGTATCAAAATAGAGGGAGATGGTATAAGGTTGCAAAGTTGATAGGTCACACCAGGTCAGAGAAGAAAGTCAAATGGAAAGCAGGATATGGAAAAAATCTGGATCTGTGAGTTTTGCATAAGCAGCTGGTGGGACATTGTGGGAAACCGGAAGTTAGACTAAATAGACATTTGGTCTGATGAAGCAGGGTACCTCTTATCATCTCATTTTCTTTGCTTTGTAATTTCTAAAACCAGCATCATATGTGAAAGATAGGCAATAATTCTTACTCTGTGAATACACATATTAAGATTTATGGGGGGGAAAATCAACCTCTAATCATTTTCTAGTGGCATCAATAGGTCAGCTTGAATATATTTTAATACAGTTGTTCCCTCACTTATTGCTGGGGTTAGGTTATTTATTTATTATTTACTTTATTTACTTTATTTATATTCCACTCTTCTCACCCCGAAGGGGACTCAGAGCGGATTACAATACACATACTTGCAGACAATCCCTGCAGTTCAACATATGACATATAGACAAACATATGACACGTAGACGAACAGAGGCAAACTCTGGCCACCGGGGGAGCTGACGCACTCCTCATCTCTCAGCATTTTCCAGCATCCCTTTGTTGTTTTTTCCGCATTCCTAGCAATTCCTGGAGTTCTTTAATGGCCTCATAATTCAGTCAAAATTTACCTCCCCACTTAATGTGGTACCTTTATCTCCTACTTGACAAATGCAACTGTCTTTCGGGCTGCAAAGGTCGACAGCAGGCTACACTTAAGGTCGAGCACCCACCTCGACCCGGGCAGGCCTCAAACTCATGACCTACTGGTCAGATAAATCTTATGCAGCTGACACTTAGCCAGCTGCGCCACTGTCATGCCCCAGGCTGACTCCATAGCCAAGCCACATAGAAGCCATGGTAAATCCAAGGCACCAGCCAGGTATTAGAGAGAACCTTTGCAGAGGCCTCCACGTCAGCCAGCGGTCAAGGCCAGACACAGCCTTCTTTCTTCCCAACCTGATAAAGAACACTGGGAAAGCAAAGCCTTGTTATTCCTCCCTTTCTCCAGGTGCAGTCGCTAATAAGCTGACATATTTGCCTTCCTCGGGAGGCTTGGGAACGTCAGGCCCACGAACTGTTCCTGAGAAAGAGTTGCGCCAAAGTCAACGCCTCCGAGGCCAAAACAATGAGAGACCTGTTTAAGTTGGTTCCCGTTGGCGCTCGGCATCTCACGCCAACATTCAGCTTTCCTTGCCAAGCCCCACGAAAATCAAGTCCAAGACCAACCCACAGAGCCTCCACGTCACGGTACTCAAGTATTCAGCCAAGCCATCGTTTGCCAGGGACTTATCCCGGATTTTAGCCCATTGGGGTTTCAAGGCTATTTCTTCATTTATTGGATCTTGAACTCTTTTAAAACTATTGCACGGCAATACCTTGATGCTGGGAGCATCAGTGGACTATATTCGTATATCTTTCCCCTTTTCTACCTATTCTAAATAAAGCATTTAATCACGGCTGCTTCGTGGTGGTTTACTGAGGGATCCTCCAGGTCTAGGTTGCAACAGCTACATTCCCGGTTCAAGGACCTCCCGCAATGAATGAAAAACTGTGATGTAAGGATGCTCTATTTATTTTAATATGTATACATCATTTCAGTACTTATACACTATTTTAAGTCTTTATAAACATAAAATGAAGTGAAGGAAAGGCAGGAAAGGCCCTTCAAGGCTGGAGGGAGGGAGGACTGAGGAGGGAAAGCGCCTTGGAGAGTGGCACGGCAAAACCCCACAAAACAGTGAAAATACCATGACGTATATTTTAAATTAATATTTCTGAAATCTCCGAAATAGCAAATCCGCAATAAGTGAACCGCGAAGTAGCGAGGGAACACTGTAATTTCATTTTAGCTTAATAAGATGAATAGTAATATAAAAAAAATATTATGTTTGACTAAGGGTGTGTCTACACTGTAAGATTAATGCAGTTTGACACCACTTTCACTGCCATAGCTCAATGCTATGCAATCATGAGAGTCCAGCATTCTCTGCCAAAGAGTGCTGGTGCCTCTCCAAACTATGAATCCAAAACATTGAGCCTCGGTAGTTAAAGAGGTGTCAAACCTTCTTTTTAAAAGAAAAAGGAAATCATTTAATTCATTCAAGCACTTTTCTTTCATTAAAGGATCATAAATCATTTAATTCATTCAATGGGACATTTTCTTTCATTAAAGGATCTTTTATAGGCCAACAATTTGCGTTATATTGTAATAAATTCTTAATTATTAATTAATTAATTATTGTACTACGTACTCACTTCTCCCTGTCTTCTCCCCCTCATTTCCTTCCCGCCTTCATTCAGCTTCTTCTTTTTCCCGCATTTCTATGGGGAACTGGAAGTGACGCTGCTGCTAGGTAGGCAATGCATTCTGGAAAGTGTAGTCCTCCACGCTCCCCCCTCCTTCTCTTCCCCGTTGCTCTGCTGCCATGCCCCATCGCAGGGGCCAGCTTCACACACACACACGCGCGCGCTTCTCCTCCTCTCTCTCCCTGCGCTCTCTCAGATGCTTCTCTTCCCTGTTGCTCTGCTGCCATGCCCCATCGCAGGGGCCAGCTTCACACACACACACACGCGCTTCTCCTCCTCTCTCTCCCTGCGCTCTTTCAGATGCTTCTCTTCCCCGTTGCTCTGCTGGGATGCCCCATTGCAGGGGCCAACTTCAGCCCTCCAGGTACGTGTTTTGGACTTCAACTCCCACCATTCCTCACAGCCTCAGGCCTCTTCCTTTTCCTCTCAGCCTGGGCAAACTTGGGCCCTCGCTCCCTCAGGATCGGGGTGAGAGAGAGGCAGCGAGGAGCGAAGGGGGGGCTCCTCCTCCTTTTTTGCTGCTTCCAAGAATAGAATACCCCCTCCCTCCCTCCCTCCTTCCTATTTGGAGAGTCCCATCTAGAATTCAGTGTGGTTTATTCAAGTTTTGGCCTACAACTCCCAGAAATCCCAGCCAATTTACCAGCTGTTAGGATTTCTGGGAGTTGTAGGCCCAAACCATCTGGAATGCGCATGCTCTGGCATACGAATTACTAACGAATTTCGTTAGTACTTAAGTTACATTTTAGAAATTTTTGGAAATTTTTTTGTAAGTCTTTCTTTTACTAATCAAAAAAATGCCCCATTTGATTTTAGAATCGCCATTTTGGGTTCGAAACCATGCCTAGTAGTTTCCTGTATGGATTAAAACAAATATGCTTTTTTTTTAATTAAAAAAACCCACATAATCAGCAATGAAGAAAACAGTATTGTTAGAGCCTTAATTCTGGTTTTATACTGAATGTTAGAGGGACCCAAGAACCACATTTTTGATGAACCTATTGATTTAGAGATCGAAGTAACCAGACTCTATTTTTACAATAAAAAGAAATCATATTAGAAATCGGATTAGATCCCTTCCAGTCCGGCTTCCGTTTGGGGCATGGGGCGGAAACCGTGCTGGTTGCCATCTCAGACCAGCTTCATTGCCAGCTAGACAAGGACGGATCAGCGCTGCTTGTGTTATTGGACCTCACAGCAGCATTTGATACGGTCGATTACAATCTTTTGGCCCACCGCCTTGCCGTTGTTGGAGTTAGGGGAACAGCCTTGAAATTGTCCTTTCTACACAATCGGGGACAGCGAGTGGAAAGGGGAGGTCTGGTCTCCGAGAGGGCCCCTCTATCTTGTGGGGTCCCTCAAGGGGCCATACTTTCCCCTCTGTTATTTAACATCTGCATGCAACCAATTGCTGGGCTGGTTCGAAGTTTCGGGCTGGAATGTTATCAGTACGCTGATGGCACTCAGCTTGTTCTGAAGATGGAAGGCCGGCCGGACTCCGTACCCTCTTGTTTCCATCAGTGCCTTGAGGCCGTCACTGGATGGCTGTGTGCCAGTAGATTGAGGGTGAATCCAGCGAAGACGGAGATACTGTGGCTGGGTCGACCAGACTGTGGGGTGGTCAGCTTCCCACCCTGGATGGCGAGGCACTTTGCCCGTCATCATCAGTAAAAAGCCTGGGGGGTTGTTTTTGACCCTTTGCTGTCTATTAGGCATGAGAAAAAGTTATGAAAATGATTCGTTTCGTAAGAAATTCGTAAGAAATGCTACTTTCGAGCTTTTCCGCACCTGGAACGCCAACCAGGAAGTGGACTTAATTTTTCGAACCGGGGCCAGGATTTTCTTAAGTGTCATTATTAGGTCGGAAGGGGGGGCATAAGGGGGGGCACCCTCCTTCTCTCTCACCACCCTCTCGCCTCCCTTGCCAATATTATGGCAAGGCAAGTCCTAAACTCGCTCCTTCGCTCGGCTGGAAGGAAGCCTGGAAAAATGTAAACCGAGAGGATTACTCAGAAGTAAATCTGCAAGGAGGGCACTTTGGATGAAGGGCCCTTCTTTGTGGATTTACTTCTGAGTAATCCTCTCTGTTTACATTTTTTCCAGGCTTCCCTGCCTCTCCTGCCTGCCAGGATCTAAGGCATCAAAGAGTATTGGGGTGAGAAACCAACCTAATGTATAATACAATGAATGCTACTGTAAGTGCCACTGCCTAATATTATAAGTAATCCAACTGGTCATACCTACATTCCATGCACATGCAATAATACAGCAGTAATAACAATGGGTATAAGAAGAGGTAAAATTCAAACCCAAGTATTCTGACTGGTCTCTCCTCATGCGGTGCAAGCGGGGCTCGGGAAATTAGCCCGGGGAAAAGCCAGCGTTTTCTGCTTGGGAGCACACACATACATATTCTTGGGAGGGGATTTGCTGCAGAATCTTCTCTATGAGGCCGGGATTCTGCAGCAAATCCCCCAAAGAATATGTATGTGTGTGCACCCAAGCAGAAAACGCTGTCTCTTTCGGGCTAATTCCCGGGCTCCCAGAGAAGAGCCCGTTTGCACCGCATGAGGCAGGGACCAGTCAGAATACTTCGGTTTTGAATTTTACCTCTTCTTATACCCATTGTTATTACTGCTGTATTATTGCATGTGCATGGAATGTAGGTATATGACCAGCCTGGGCAAACTTGGGCCCTCGCTCCCTTGGGATCGGGGTGAGAGAGGCAGTGAGGAGCCAGGGGGCTCCTCCTCCTTTTCTTTGCTGCTTCCAAGAATAGAATACCCCTCCCTCCCTCCTTCCCTCCCTCCTTCCTATTTGGAGAGTCCCATCTAGAATTCAGTGTGATTTATTCAAGTTTTGGCCTACAACTCCCAGAAATCCCAGCCAATTTACCAGCTGTTAGGATTTCTGGGAGTTGTAGGCCAAAACCATCTGGAATGCGCATGTTCTGGCATACGAATTACTAACGAATTTCGTTAGTAATTAAGTAACATTTTAGAACTTTTTGGGAAATTTTTTTGTAAGTCTTTGATATACTAATCCAAAAAAAATCCCCCCCCCCCCCCTTAGATTTACGATTTGCTATTTTTGGGTTCTAAACCATGCCTACTGTCTATGGAGGCCCAGGTCTCCACTGTCAGCAAAACCGCCTTTTCCCACCTGCGACAGACTAGGTGGCTGGCCCCCTACTTATCTAGAGACGACTTAGCTACAGTTATCCAAGCCACGGTCATCTCAAGGATAGACTACTGTAACGCCCTTTACATTGGCCTGCCCTTGTCCGTGATCCGGCAGCTTAAGCTCGTCCATAACCCCGTTGCTCGACTCCTCGCAGGAGTGCCGGCGAGGAGCCACATAACTCCCATCTTACAGCAGCTTCATTGGCTCCCGGTCGAGCACCGGATCACTTTCAAGGTGATGGTGTTAACCTTCAAGGCCTTATATGGTCTGGGGCCGATGTATCTGAGGGACCGTCTCACCCCTTATCAACCCCAGAGATCACTCCGCTCTGAAGATCTGAATCTCCCCGAGGTGCCTGGTGTCCTGGCCATCCATCTGGCCTCGACCCGGCGTAGGGCCTTCTCTGTGGTGGCTCCAACTATCTGGAATACTCTGCCAGCTGAAGTGCATGCCCTGCAAGAACTCCTTGCCTTTCGCAGGGCCTGTAAAACCTGTCTCTTCAAACTGACATTTAGTTGTTGATTTTTGTAATCCTGCAGAGTTAATTTTAGTTTAAATTTAGAATAGTTTATCTGATGTTTTTATCTGTTTTATGCTTGTGATTGTGAGCCACTCCGAGCCCTCGGGGAGCAGCGGCATACAAGAATGAATAATAAATAAATAAATAAATATAGGTTCTATAACTAGACGGTGACTTTAGCCATTAGAATGTAGGGTGGGTTTTTTTTGGTTTGGTTGTTTTTACCTCCAATTTTCATGAATTTCAGCCTGATTCTCCAGTGGTGATGTTGTGATGATATCAACTGCAGTTGCCAAACATCAGGAAACATGAAGCGGTAGCTGCTTTGAAAATGTCAACTAGAAATCAGCAAATATTTTTACAAATATTTTTAGTAGTTCATTTGATCTTAAAACCAATTCGACTCAAGTACAAAACTTGGTGTGTTTTCATGTGTGTACGTAAGCACGTAGAACTCTAGTGTATTGCTAGAAGTAGCAATTGTTGATTTAATTATCCAAATCTATGTGTATCATTTAAATTACTCTTGGCATTACACGAACGAAGATTCTTAGGAAGGATTCATCCCACGCTTTTTACAAGCGCGCTGATGACTAAAAAGGACAATCTGAGATAGGCAAGTTTGGTTGCAGAAAGTCTCCTTGGCTGATGTTGTTTCCAAGTTGGGGTTCTTTCTGCGTTGTCGTTTGTCTTCGAGACCCATTCGGCATGTCTTCTTGAAAGAGGCCGCAGCATTGTGGATAGTGCGTCTCCATGCCTCCCCTATGCGTGGCCAGGGTGGACCATTGTTGGTGATCAATCTGGCCGAGCCTGAGATGCTGTTTCAGGGAATCCTTATATCTCTTTCTGGGGGAACCTCTCTTGCGCTGACCCGTGGTGAGTTCACCATAGAGTAGTATCTTTGGGAGGCGGTGGTCCTCCATCCTAGAGACGTGCCCTGCCCAGCACAGCTGTGTTTTCAATAGTGTGGCCTCAATGCTGGTGATCCCTGCTTGCTCAAGGACAGCAACATTCATCACATAGTCGGTCCAGTGTATATTTAGGATTGTGCAAAGACAGCGCTGATGAAAGTGTTCAAGGAGTCATAGGTGTTGGCGATGGGTGACCCATGTTTCAGATCCATAAAGGAGAATAGACAGTATAATAGCTCTGTACACACTGATTTTGGTGCTTTGCTTCAGGTGCTTGTTGCTCCAGAATCTTTTGTGAAGCCTTCCGATTGCACTATATGCCTTTTCTAATCTGTGATCTATCTCTTTGTCCATCTTGACGTCTGAAGAGATGATGCTTCCCAGGTAGGTGAACTGCTGAACGGACTTAAGCACAGATTTGCCTATGGTGACGTGGGGATGATGGTGTTCTTCCTGTGGTGTGGGCTGGTAGAGAACTTCCGTTTTCTTCAGGCTGACTTCCAGCCCAATCAGCTCTGCAGCTGTTGCAAAGCAGGATGTTAGGCACTGCAGAGCTGCTTCTGTATGGGCGACAAGGGCAGCATCGTCTGCAAAAAGCAGCTCACGGACTAGATAGTTTAGAGCAGGGGTGGGCAATTACCGGCCCTCCAGCTGGTAAACTGGCTAAGATTTCTGGGAGTTGAAGTCCAAAACACCTGGAGGGCCGGTAATTGCCCACCCCTGGTTTAGAGACTTCGTGCGAGCCCTCAGATGGCTTAAGTTGAACAAGCTGCCATCAGTACCATAGCGTATATATATGCTGTCTTCTTCTTCGAGGTCTGCCGTAGCCCTTTGGAGCATCATGCTGAAGAAGATTGCAAATAGGGTTGGTGCAAGAACACAACCTTGCTTCACTCCATTAGTTATTAGAAAGGGCTCTGAGAGAGCATTGCCATATCTGACTTGACCGCGCTGGCCCTCATGTAACAGGATAATCATTTTGAGGAATTTGGGGGGACATCCTAGTTGTTCCAGGATCTGCCACAGACCTTTTCTGATCACAGTGTCGAAGGCTTTTAAATTACTATTACATAAAGAAACCGCCATACCTTACTGGTCAGGCTTGATGAAGAGTAATAATGAATCATGTGTGAAGGGATGGAACAGAACTTCAGTGATTGCAAAATCCTCATTAAAATTACCAATTTCACCGTTTACTAAACCTGTTGCAAGCTATGCTTCAGAGCGCATGAAATTATAGATTTTTTAAAAGGCAATAGCTAAAAAGAACACACAAATGAATTTTCTCCAATGGGGAATATGATCTACAGTACGTCGAACTGTGATACTTAAAATGAAGGACACCTCTTCTGCTACAGTTACAGTCCACAATTCTCCCTCCAATAATAATAATAATAATAATAGTATATTTATACCCTGCCTTGATCTCCTAGAGGGATTTGGGGCAACTCACAAAGCTCTCAAAGTTGCCAACACACAAAATACTAAAGGTGCAAAGACCATAATCTCTGGCATTACTTCGCGAATGAAGATTCTTAGGAAGGACTCATCCCACGCTCTCTATGTTTGTCTGCCGGGGCCTAGCAAGCTTAGGACGGTGGCAGCGAGGTCCTCAGGTGTAGGTTTGATTTGAGTTTCCTTCTCTAGATGGTTGAACTTACAGGGTTAGACAAGCACCGTCTGCCCAGGTTTGAAATCAGAGTTTTCCTTCTCTTAGGATGGTTGCCAAAAGGCTAGAGAGCCCATCCTGCCCATTGACGCTCTTTGTCAGACCGACCATAATACAAAGCAATAACAACCAATATAAACATCACAACCCCCCACCCCACCCCCGGCTAACATCAGTAAAATGCAATAATAGCTGCTGGAATAAAACAACTGTAATCAATACCCAGGGGTGGATCTTAGTGGAGGCAAATTAAGCGGCCGCCTCAGGGCGCCACATGGCCAAAGGGTGCATCCAGGGCCGGGCACCACACCCCCAAATGTGCTGGCAGGGTGGGAGGAAGGCTCGCGCAGGGCGAGAGGGGGAGGCAGAGGCACTGGCCTTTCCCTTCTCCCTGCCTCGCCCTGCGCGCATCTCATCCCTCACCCTGCACATACCCCCCCCACCCCCGGGGAGGATGCTTTGCGCAGGGTGAGAGAGAAGGGGGCAGAGGCGCCCACCTTTCCCATCTCCCTTGCCCCCTGTGCGTCTCCTCCCTCTGTTGCCGCTGCTGCCGCTGGTGTACATGGGGCGAGGGAGGAGGCCACGTGGGCGCCCTTACCTGGGGGCCGGGAGCAGGACTGAGCGGCCAGACGAGCCTGCCAGTCAGAGGGCACCTAGCCCAACCCCCAGGCCTTTGCTCCCGAAATTAGCCTAGACCTGATACCAGGCCCAGATTACCCATAAGACCACCCGAGGCCTCGGGTGGCAGATTTGGGGGCGGCGGCAGTTCCGGGCCTGAAGGAAGAGGGACAAGGCGCCGCCAGAAATCCCGCCCCTAGGGAGACTCACACGGCTTTTCCTGCTGCCGCCGCGCTTGCACCGCCGCCCCTCCTCCCTTCAGTGAAGGGAGGAGGGGCGCCCGTGCAAGCGAGGTGGCAGCGGGGGAAGCCGCGTGAGTCTCCCTAGGGGCGGGACTTCCGGCGGCGCCTTGCCAGCGGCTCCACCCCTCCTCCCTTCACTGAAGGGAGGGGGCGGAACCGATATGAGGGAGAAAGGGCCGCTGGAAGTCCTGCTCCTAGGGCGACTCACGCGGCTTCCCCCGCCGCCGCCTCGCTCGTGTTTGGGGCACGGGTGTGAGCGAGGCGGTGGCAGCCACATCAATCGCCCTAGGGGCGGGACTTCCAGTGGCACCTTGTCCGTCATGTTGGCCTCGCCCCCGCAAGAGGCCCCGCCCTCCGGGGCGGCATTTAAACAGCTGGGCCTTGGGCGGCACAGTCCGCTAATCCAGGCCTGCCTGATACACACACACATATATACATACACACAAAATGATAATAGGAAGAGGGGAGGGAAAAGGGTGAGAAGGAAGGAAGGGGAAGGTAAGAAGGGGAAAGAGAATAGAAAGGGGGCAAGGAAAAGGGTGAGGAGGAAGGAAGGATGGGGAATGTACAGACCCACACAAAGAATAGGAAGAGGCGAGGGAAATAGTTTCGCACATGCGCCGTCTAACTTTGGCGTGAGGGAGGGTGGGGGATGTAGTTCACCAGGTTAGTTTGCATTTTGGAAGTGATTGCTGGTGTTGAGGGCAAAGGGCATGCGTGGGCTGGCCTGCCCCCTAGCGGGTTTGAATGTTTGTATTGTGTTTGCTCTGGGGCAGGGGGAAGGGGAAAGAAGTTGGAATTATTTTGGTTGTTTCCTCTGTGTCGGGGGGGGATGGAGGGGAGACAAGGGGTTTGTACGTGTGCAGAATATTTCTGCGCACACGCGGCATTCATTGTTGGTGCGGGGGATGCTGGGAAGTGTAGTTAACCATGTTTTTAGCTGTTTTAGAGTGTTGTGTTTAAATTTTTAGGGACTTTTCCGGGTACTAAACATACCTTGTTCGGTTGTGGGTTTTGTGGCTCGATTTGGTGTTTGTGGGTTCAGCGGTTTTGCTGTCTATAAGCCCCTAAACACGCCACTTCTCTTTTTATATATATAGATGAAGTTCAACCTGCCGAGAAAACTCCACACAAACATATACTTTTTTCACATTAATTTCATCCTACAGCTATAGGGGCTTAAAAGCATTCTTACTTAGAAGTTAAATCTCATTGAATTCAATCAGCTTTGCTCTTAAGTAAACATTTTCAGGAGCAAGATATAAATCTGTCATAATCACCATGAACTTCAAAGTCATCCTTAAAATTAAATGAGAAAGATATATCATATTAATTTTAACCTTTAATCATCAGGACACAGTCCAAATATCTTGGAATGCATTGAATTGCAGAACACCTTTTTTATGTATCTTCCATCACTTAATGTGTGTGTGTTTTTTTAAGCTGGCTTGAAGTTGGCTTTTGTATTCTCATGAAATTTATAGGGAAGGAATATTAACATATTTATGGATATTCAGTTGTTCAGTTGTTATTTATCTACTTTATCAGCTTCCTGTACTATTGCTGGCAATATTTTTAGTAGTATGCAAAAACAGCTAATAAAACATATTCGATTTCAAATGCTTTGACACAAAAATTCAAAATGGAAAACAATAATAATAATAAACTTTATTTATACCCCACCCCATCTCCCCAATGGGGACTCAGGGCGGTTCACACGAGGCCAAGCCCAAACAACAAATTACAATAAAATAAAATCAAAACACTAGCAATGAACATAATAAAAAAGATACATACATATAAATAAAAACAAGATACTTCTTCGGGGCTGTCCAACTGGCGGCCCGCGGGCCGTACACGGCCCCCAGCCCCTTTCCTATGGCCCCCTCATCTTTTTAATAAAAAACAAAAATAGAATTGATATCGAAATCCCGTGGCTGGCGTAGTCTCGCGAGACTCCTCCTGTTGCCGAAATCTCGGCTACTGAAGCCCTGCGGCCCACACAGACGTGATTTGGACGCGATCTCTCCATCCTTCTTCGGCTCCTGGCTCGGTCGCTCATCACCTCTTTCGTGACCTGGCTACTCCTGGATCCTGCGCATTTGGGAAGGTAGGCTGAAGCAGGGGGCTCCCTTTGTTATTATTAATATATTTAATGGTATATTTTGGCCCCTTTATGTGTTCCATGCATCCATCCATCCCTCTTTGTTAATTTAATAGTATATTTTGGCCATATTATGTGTTCTATGCATCCATCCATCCCTCTTTGTTAATTTAATAGTATATTTTGGCCATATTATGTGTTCTATGCATCCATCCATCCCTCTTTGTTAATATTAATATATTTAATGGTATATTTTGGCCATATTATGTGTTCCATGCATCATTCCATCCCTCTTTGTTAATATTAATATATTTAATGGTATATTTTGGCCATATTATGTGTTCCATGCATCCATCCCTCTTTGTTAATATTTAATGGTATATTTTGGCCATATTATGTGTTCCATGCATCCATCCATCCCTCCTTGTTAATATTAATATATTTAATGGTATATTTTGGCCATATTATGTGTTCCATGCATCCATCCATCCCTCTTTGTTAATTTAATAGTATATTTTGGCCATATTATGTGTTCTATGCATCCATCCATCCCTCTTTGTTAATATTAATATATTTAATGGTATATTTTGGCCATATTATGTGTTCCATGCATCATTCCATCCCTCTTTGTTAATATTAATATATTTAATGGTATATTTTGGCCATATTATGTGTTCCATGCATCCATCCCTCTTTGTTAATATTTAATGGTATATTTTGGCCATATTATGTGTTCCATGCATCCATCCATCCCTCCTTGTTAATATTAATATATTTAATGGTATATTTTGGCCATATTATGTGTTCCATGCATCCATCCATCCCTCTTTGTTAATATTTAATGGTATATTTTGGCCATATTATGTGTTCCATGCATCCATCCATCCCTCCTTGTTAATATTAATATATTTAATGGTATATTTTGGCCATATTATGTGTTCCATGCATCTATCCATCTCCCTTTGTTATTAGTAATATATTTAATTGTATATTTTGTTATTAGTAATATATTTAATTGTATATTCTGCCCCTTATTCTTTTATAATCATTCTGTTCCATTGTTTTATTTATTTATTTTATAATTAATAATGCAACTAGTAATTTGTGGGTGGAGCCAGGGGTGGGGAGGGGGCGGAGCCGGGGAGGGGGTGGAGCCAGGGGAGGGGCGGGGTGGGGAGGGGGCAGAGCCAAGGGCTTGGCCTCCCAGGTGATCAGTGAACGGAATTCCGGCCACCGGTCTGGTAGAAGTTGGACAGCCCTGTACTACTAGATATCTAAAATCACAAAGACAGGGCGGCTGCAAGCCCATATATAAAATTTAAAAATGTTAAAATTCAGGGTGGGATACTCGAAATAGCATCCTTAGAAATATGCTATCCTTAGTTTGCATCGATGAACTATGCAAACACTTAAGACATGGATCTTTGGCAAAGCTTTTAATGTGTAACTATTTTAGCTGTAATTTTATATTCTGTTTTTAGTGTGTAAGTCGCTCTCCGGTGGAGAGTGACTCATTAAGTAATAAACTGATTGATTGATTGATGTTAGGCAAAGAAATATCTTGGTTCCAATATAGACAAATTAGGGAATTTTAAATAAAAGACAAAAAGATTGGCTTCATAGACAAAAAAAACTTTTGGGACACAATCCTGAATTCAGAAAACAAAACAATAACAAAAATCTATAAGAAACTATTAGAATGGAATACAGAAACAGAGCTAATTAAAGACTGCATGGTCAAGTGAGCAACAAATATTGGACACTCAATCAATTTAGAGGATTGGGAGAAAATGTGGAATAAGAAAATAAAGTATACTTATGCATCTGATTTCAAAGAAAACTGGTTAAAAGTGATGTACATATGGTACATCACTCCTCAGAAACTGGCAAAATATTATCCAAACACAAATGACAAATGTTGGAAATGTGGAGAACAATCAGGCTCCTTCTACCACATGTGGTGGAAATGCAAAATAGCCAAAGCATAATGGAAGAACATCCATGAAAAAATAGAAAATATACTAGACATTAAGATGGAATTAAAGCCGGAATACTTCCTTTTAGGAATAAATGACTTTGAATTAGATATAAACAAAGACAAACTCTTAAACTACTTAGTAACAGCAGCTAGAATAATCTATGAGAAAGTGTGGAGAAAGAAAGAGACTCCATCACAAAATCAATGGCTAATGAAAATCCTAGATATTATGAACATGGACAAACTAACCCATTGTTTGAGCAAACGGCAGAACCTGAACATGTCAAAAACAGACTGGACACCAGTAAAGAACTTTATACAACAAGAAAACCTGAAATGGTTAATAGATATAAGATAATCTAAACAAGTTAGTGCTCTTAAGTATGATTATAACAAGGAGCTTGCCAAGGAGTGAGAGAACATAAAGAGGAAGAAAGAAAAAGTCTTATCCATCGGGAAGATGATTGGAAGTTATATTATAACCCCCTCCCCCTATACCAAATCCTTACCTAATCCCACACCCCATTCTCTTACCGTCTATCGTTTTCCCCCTCTTCTCACTTTCCTACTTTCCTATCAGTCAGAGATGTTTCCCCTCTTTTTATTGTCATATGAAAACCTCAATATTAATAAAAATGGGAAAACTAGGAGGCAAGTGATTTACACTAATTGGTATGCACTTTTTTAATTACTGAAATTGCTCAGTGTGGTGAAGTCATATTTGTTTGTTACAGTTTTTAAATGTGGTTGATATTTATGTATATGTATGTACAGTATATTGTAAGGGTAAAACTTGGCTAACCCTTAAAGGGTTAACAGTGATATTAGCTGACAGAACCTCCAAGGAGATTCCGTTACCGTGGAAACAGGAGGCGGAGCCTGTAAGTGGCTCTGGAATCTTCGGATTCAAATCTTGTCAGTTGGTGATTAACTGAAAAAGCAGAAGGTTGTGTGGAGGAGAGGGAGTCTGTTTTAGCCAGCTTTCAGCAGGGTTTAAAAAGAGTCTAGTTCTCTTCTAAGTCTGACTCTATTCTGGGAAAGAGTAGCGGTGCAGCTGGGTATTTTACTGCTAAGGAAGTAGCTTGATTCAATGACCAGCAAAGTGTGTGTAAACTGCTGAGTTATTGGTTTTAGGAGTGCAGTGACATTATATTTAAACTGTATCTCCATAGTTAGTATATTGCAACCTTAAGAAACATGCCTCTGAGTAGATTGTAACCACCCAAACTCTCGGACTTTGACACCTCCAAGCTTGAAACATTGTTTGAATAAATTTGATAGTTCTGTGACAAAAACATCTCTCCTAGTGATTCTTCCTCCCACAAGCCTTGGAAACACCTCTTTCTTAGTGGGTAGCCAAGCACAGTAAATTAATTGGTGGCAGTGGATATAAAAGAATCCTTACATATTGTGGTGGCATTGGTAGGACATTCTGCCCTGCCACAGGTTGAAAACCAGTTGAAATTTAGTTTAAATCCATATATCTCCACACATTCAGTCACATCACCACACTCAGGTTGTCTCTGCGTACCAAATTTCTCTTTCTCTATATGGTTGTAGACTATGCAGACATTGTTCTCAGAAGGAGGTGGTGGTTTACAGTACCATAAGCCACTGACAGGTCAATGAAGGCAGCTCCTGTAATCTGCTGCCTTTCAAAGCCATCTTCTATGTGCTGAGTCAGGTTCAGCACTTGCGATGTGCAGCTTTTGCCTTTCCTGAAGCCAGCTTGCTGTGGAATCAGAAAGTAGTCTATTTTTTCCCATAAATCTATGCAAAATAAGTCTCTCCAGAACTTTGTAAAGATGGCACAACAAGGAAATTGGTCTATAGCTTTATAAATAAATAGACCTAAAGGTTTATGAGAATAATAAAAAAAATAGTTGATACGTATTGCTTTTTCATCCTGCATATTCCTTGCCCTTACTTCTCTTTGGGATTGGCAGAAAAGGACTCATGAACAGACAACAATATTACGGAGGAAAAGCAGCTGTCCTCCCATGATAGCGAGGATCCCAATTCCCTAAAAATAATCACTGGGTTTGAAAATCCTCTCCAAAAGAGAAAGAGTTGGGCTTCATGTATACGTGTGCGATTTCAAAATTATTTGACTGGATTATGAAAAGGTATTGCCAAGTAGTTTTATGTAAGTTTCCTTTAGAATGTTTGCAAAAAAAAGTGACCTAGATATATCATAAACAAACAAAAGCATTTTATTACTTCGCACAGCGGACTATGCGAGTGAACACTGAAAGGGCTGTCATCAAAATTAGGTCACAGAGAAACAGGAGGGAGGTGGTTTCAGCATGCTCCAGTGCATCCTGGGATATAGAGAAATATCAAAACTTGTGTGCCTGTGTGTGTGTGTGTGTGTGTGTGTGGGGGTGATACAGAAGTCCAATCAGGAGAGAGAGAGTGAAGAACAAGAATCTGTTCAGTGAGAGGAAAGAACTGGAAATGGGATAGATCAGTGTTTCCCAACCAGTGTGCCATGACACACTAGTGTGCCGTGAGCGATCATCAGGTGTGCCGTGGGAAATTGGAATCTCCAATACCCTTTCTTCCCCCTCCTGCCGAACACTTTTTCTTCTCCACTCAGGCCCCCTTCTTCCCAGCCTCGCTCTGCTTGCTTTGCCTCACTTTGCTCACGCTGCCGCTTCTGCGGGAGGGAGGAGGGAGGAAGACATGACCCATGCAGGCGCTACTGCGCAGACTCGCCCCACGTCTTCCTCCCTCCCCTCCACAGTGCTCTCTTATTATAGGTGAATTACAACTCCAAAACTCTAGGTCAATGCCCACCAACTATTATAGTATTTTCTCTTGGTTATGGGAGTTCTGTGTGGGAAGTTTGATTCCATTCCATCATTGGTGGAGTTTGGAATGCTCTTTGATTGCGAGTGAACTATAACTCCCAGCAGTTGAGCAAGACCTTCGTGTGTGTCTTTCTGCCATTCCTGCCAGGATATCTGTTGTGTTCATTGAAACAGGCCCAGGTTTCACACTGAGTGTATAAATACATTTAAAAACATATTAACTCTATGTATTACTGTGTTAGAGTGTCATTTTGTGTCATTTTGGTTGGTGGTGTGCCCCAGGATTTTGTAAATGTAAAAAATGTGCCGCGGCTCAAAAAAGGTTGGGAAACACTGGGATAGATCATCTGAAAGCTGCCCAGCCAAACTGAGGAAAGATGCCATCTGACTTTACAACATGAGAATAACATAGACATGATCTGGAACTGAAAAGTATTTTAGTTCCTCTACATTCACAGCATGAGAAAGGATGTCCATTTTTTGCCGTGTAAAAGAGGGATGGGTTATTTAGCTCTAACTTGTCCCTTGAGAAGGTTGGGAATGTTACACAATGGCATTAGTAGAGGATCCAAGATCTGGTGCAGAGAATACCAAAGAATCAGAAGAAGAAATTTTTGATATTTCTCATATTCTACGGAAGGTAATTAGGGTGTGTTCTCTGATTTGTTCTAGTCTTTTAACTTTTTCTAGCAATTTTATACTTTTTTAAAAAAATGTAAGCTTATTCTCTCTGTTTAATTGAATTGTTTTAAGTAATTATATCTGTGAGCCATGTTAGGTCTCTGGGAGAAAGGCAACAAAGAAAGAAAGTTAATTTATTGCTTTTCTCTTGTAACCTGTCTAAGATGCCTAAGGCCAATGGTTACACTCAGTATTTTGCAATCCTTCCCACCTTTCTGCTCTTGATAGAAATTTTTTGTAAGAATCTTCTTGGCTTTTCTTCATGAACGAAGATTCAGGAAGGACTCATCCCACGCTTTCTACAAGCATGTTGATGACTAAAAAGGCCAATCCAGGATAGGCAAGGCTGGTTGCAGAAAGTACAGCAGAAAGTCTCCTTGGGTGATGTTGTTTCCAAATTACAGTTATTTCTGCGTTGCCGTTTCTCTTCGAAACTCATTCGGCGTGTGTTCTCGAAAGAGGCCGCAGCATTGTGGATAGTGCGTCTTCATGCCTCCCAAAGTGAGGCCAGGGTGGACCATTGTTGGTGATCAATCTGGCCGAGACTGAGATGTTGTTTCAGAGAGTCCTTATATCTCTTTTTGGGGGCACCTCTCTTGTGCTGATCTATTGCGAGTTCACCATAGAGTAGTATCTTTGGGAGGTAATGGTCCTCCATCCTAGAGACATGCCCTGCCCAGCGCAGCTGTGTTCTCAATAGCATGGCCTCAATGCTGGTGATCCCTGCTTGCTCAAGGACAGCAACATTAATCACATAGTCAGTCCAGTGTATATGTGCGAAGACAGCGCTGATGAAAGTGTTCGAGGAGTCGTAGGTGTTGGCAATAGGTGACCCATTTTTCAGACCCATAAAGGAGAATAGACAGTATGATAGCTCTGCACACACTGATTTTTGTGATTTGCCTCAGGTGTTTGTTTCTCCAGACTCTGTTGTGAAGCCTACTGAATACACTATATGCCTTCACTAATCTGTGATCTATCTCTTTATCAATCTTGGCGCCTGAAGAGATGATGCTTCCCAGGTAGGTGAACTGCTGGACGGACTTAAGCACAGATTTGCCTATGTTGACGCGGGAATGATGGTGTTCTTCCTGTGGTGCGGGCTGGTAGAGAACTTCCGTTTTCTTCAGGCTGAGTTCCAGCCCAAATAGCTCTGCAGCTGTTGCAAAGCAGGATGTTAGGCGCTGTAGGGCTGCTTCTGAATGGGCAACAAGGGCAGCAGCAGCAGCAAAAAGCAGCTCACGGACTAGATAGTTTAGAGTCTTAGTGCCAGCCTTCAGACGACTTAAGTCGAACAAGCTGCCATCAGTACGATAGTGTATATATATGCTGTCTTCTTCTTCGAGATCTGCAGTAGCCCTTTGGAGCAACATGCTGAAGAAGATTTGTAAATAGGCTTGGTGCAAGAACACAACCTTGCTTCACTCCATTAGAAAGGGCTCTGAGAGAGCACCGCCGTATCTAACGACAGTGCTGGCCCTCATGTAGCAGGATAATAATTTATATGCCGTCTTCTTTTTCGAGATCTGCCGTAGCCCTTTGGAGCATCATGCTGAAGAAGATGTAAGGATACAAGATAAGCAATTCATAGGTTGCATCTACATTGCAGAATTTGTGCAGTTTTAACACCTGGCTCAATACAATGGTTTTATGGGATTGGAATTTTGAAAGCCTTTAGTCTTCTCTGGAAAAGGCTGCTTTTACACAGCCAAATAATCTGGATCAGAATGCGGATGAAAGAAATCCAGTTCCCCTCTGAAGAGTCTCCATACACACCCCAGGAACCGTGTAAAAGCTCATGCAGTGTCCAAAAAGCTCCCCTCATGCTGAATTGATCCAACAGAACAAGATTTTTTTTCTTACCCCGTTTGGAAAAATGCATTGAATTGCACCAGCCCATTGGATGAGAATCAGCAATATTTTATTTATTTATTTATCATTTTTCTATATCCCCTCTCTCAGCCCGAAGTCGACTCGGGACGGTTTACACAAGGCAGTCTCTGCCCTTCAATCAAAAACACAAGCAAAACAAAACCAAACAATAACCATATAACATAACAATTAGCAATTAAAACATACAAATGCAGTCTCAGCGTCACGTTGAAATCATTTTCTGTCACATCGTCGTCATTCCATAGATTTAACCACTCCGAGCCTTCGGGGAGTGGCGGTATAGAAGTTTGAAATAATAAAATAAATAAATAAAATAATAAATAATTAAACCGTTATTTTTCATCAGCAAATGCCTGCTCAAACAGCCAAGTCTTGACTTTCTGCGAAATGTCAGGATGGAGGGGGCCGATCTGATGTCACTAGGGAGAGCGTTCCAAAGCCAAGGAGCCACCACAGAAAAGGCCCTGTCTCTTGTCCCCGCCAATCGCGCCTACGAAGAAGGTGGGACCAAGAGCAGGGCCTCTCCGGATGATCTTAAATATCTCGATGGTTCACAGGGAGAGATGCATTTGGGTAGGTAAGTTGGGCCAGAACCGTACAGAGAAGGCCATCTCCCATGACTTCACATATTATTATTTTATTATTATTATTTATTTCAGCTTGGTAGACCGCTCACTCCGAAGCTCAGAGTGGTTTACAACAACAACAATAATAATGTACATAGTACATTGCTCCCATTTTTATGACACAGAGGACAGCATCTCTAGCATGTCATAATTCTCAGGTAAGTATAGATAGGCATGCATACCTTATGAAATGGACAGAGCCAGATAACTGCTTAATGTAGCAGGTCCTGATAGTCACAAGACAGATAAATCCGGTTCATTGGGGATTGAGGGCAGCTAGTGCTCATGGAGTCGGTGCCAGTGGAAATTGTCCTTTGACATATTTTATCACCCCGTTTGGATAAATGTGCTGAGATACAGTCGCTCATTGGATGAAAATCAGCCATGGACCTCATCTTCCAACTCAAAAAGAAAAAGAAAAAGGCAATTTTTTCCCTAAGGCAGTGTTTCCCAACCAGTGTGCCGTGGCACACTAGTGTGCTGTAAGCAATCATCAGGTGTGCCGTGGGAAACTGGCTCTCTTCCCCCTCCTAGCAGCTCTTTCCCTTCCCAAAGATCCTCCCCTAGACAAAGGAAGGGCTCTGCCGAATGCCAGGGCCAGGCCCGCCTTGAGGAAACCTTCAGGAGCCTCGACTCATCGTGGCTCCAGCTCCTGCTCAGGGCTGCATTAGCCTCCCGATGCTCCCAGGTTCGCTCACTGCCCAATTCACCGACATGGAGCTTCCGGCTTTGGCTGTTCTCGCGAGAAATCCAAGCCAACACAAAAATGCCGACTCAATCACTTCTGCCCAGTGCTCTGCTTTTGCGGAGGGAGGAGGGAGGCAGTGAAAGAGGCCACACAGATCTATGAAACATATAGAGTCTATAAGGGTCTGGAGAACAAGCTCTATGAGGTGGGCATGAGAGAAGACATGATAGCAAAACACACAAAGAGACTGTATAATATCAAAAATAACATATATTAGCGCATAAACAGACACGTGGTGAATACTGTAAGGGAGCGATAACAATAGTCACTCCCTGGCGCTTACATACATCAATCTTGGCATAAATACCATACAGGAAAGCGCAGCGTGGTTCTCAGGCAAAGTCCCAAGAGTAGGCGTGGTGGAGCTCAAGAGGGGCAGCAAGGTAAACAGTTGGGATGAGGATCAATATACACAGGCGAGAAGGAAAGATAAACAGGAATTGATGCCTGGAGTGATCCCAAGCTGCGAAACATGAGCGGTAGGCTTGGTTTAAAACCCAAAAATGGCGATGCTAAAATCAGATTGGGGGGGGGGGGATTTTTTTTTGATTAGTAAAAGAAAGACTTACAAAAAAATTTCCAAAAATTTCTAAAATGTAACTTAATTACTAACGAAATTCATTAGTAGTTCATATGCCAGCGCATGCTTTATTCCAGATAGTTTTGGCCTACAACTCCCAGAAATCCTAACAGCTGGTAAATTGGCTGGGATTACTGGGAGTTGTAGGCCAAAACTTGAATAAATCACACTGAATTCTAGATGGGACTCTCCAAATAGGAAGGAGGGAGGGAAGGAGGGGGTATTCTATTCTTGGAAGCAGCAAAAGAAAAGGAGGAGGAGCCCCCCCCCAGGCTCCTCGCTGCCTCTCTCTCACCCTGATCCTGAGGAGCGAGGGCCCAAGTTTGCCCAGGCTGGTCATATACCTACATTCCATGCACATGCAATAATACAGCAGTAATAACAATGGGTATAAGAAGAGGTAAAATTCAAACCGAAGTATTCTGACTGGTCCCTCCTCATGCGGTGCAAACGGGCTCTTCTCTGTGAGCCCGGGAAAAGCCAGCGTTTTCTGATTGGGTGCACACACATACATATTCTTTTGGGGGGATTTGCTGCAGAATCTTCTCTATGAGCCCGGATTCTGCAGCAAATCCCCCAAGAATATGTATATGTGTGCACCCAAGCAGAAAACTCTGGCTTTTCCCGGGCTAATAGAGAAGAGCCCGTTTGCACCGCATGAGGAGGGACCAGTCCGAATACTTCGGTTTGAATTTTACCTCTTGTTATTGTTATTACTGCTGTATTATTGCGTGTGCATGGAATGTAGGTATGACCAGTTGGATTACTTATAATATTAGGCACTTACAGTAGCATTCATTGTATTATACATTAGGTTGGTTTCTCACCCCAATACTCTTTGATGCTTTAGATCCTGGCAGGCAGGAGAGGCAGGAAGCCTGGAAAAAATGTAAACAGAGAGGTTTACTCAGAAGTAAATCCACAAAGGCCCTTCATCCAAAGTGCCCTCCTTTGCAGATTTACTTCTGAGTAATCCTCTCTGTTTACATTTTTTCCAGGCTTCCAGCCTAAAGAAGGAGCGAGTTTAGGGCTTGCCTTGCCACAATACTTATTGGCAAGGGAGGCGGGAGGGTGGTGAGAGAGAAGGAGGGTGCCCCCCCTTACGACTTAATAACGACACTTAAGAAAATCCTGGCCCCCGAAGTTCTATAAAGAAAGTCCACTCCCTGGTTGGCGTTCCAGGTGCGGAAATACTCAAAAGTAGCATTTCTTACGAATTTCTTATGAAACGAATCATTTTCATAACTTTTTTCTCATGCCTAATGAGCGGTAAAGGCAAACGCCTTTGTTTGTAATCCCAGCTCCTAAACGGCTGATCGCCGGGAGCAGTGCTGCACAAATGCGCTGTGACTCGGAGCCAGAGCAACACACGCCATCCTGGCAGACAACCCAGAGGAGAACCACAGGCTGAAACAGCAAATCAAACCACGAAAGACATGATAGCCATGTATAAGTATGTGAGAGGAAGTCATATGTTGTGTTCATTGAAACAGGCCCAGGTTTCACACTGAATGTATAAATACATTTAAAAACATATTAACTATATGTATTACTGTGTTAGAGTGTCATTTTGTGTCATTTTGGTTGGTGGTGTGCCCCAGGATTTTGTAAATGTATAAAATGTGCTGCGGCTCAAGAAAGGTTGAAAAACACTGCCCTAAGGGATGGAGGAAAAAGGTGTTTGTTTATCATCCTGAGAGCACCCTATCCAATTCCGTTACCTGAATTTTCCTAAGATTCCAGAGCAATGAGCCATTGCAGTTAAAGTGAAATCAAATTCCATCAATTCTGCAGTGTTGATACACCCCTTGTTTGATTTTTCAAAACTTTGTTTTAGTCTATTTTATTATCATGCTGTATCCTGCTCCATATTCCCAAAGAATGTCAATTTCTGTTTATTAGCATTTCACTTCAGGCGTTGTGGCAAATAAGTTTAACCCTTGTAGAGGTTAGGTCTTTGAGACAACCTGAACACGTTTAGCAATTGAAATGAGTTCAGATGAACTCCTAGGAAATACCAAATGAAAACTCAGACATTACCTTTGTCTTCCATCATTCTTCTAAAACGGTAACCTTCGTTTAAAAATTCATCACCTAACAGTACCCTTCCCTCCTATGCTAAAGCTTGAAGAAAGGTCAAACAGAAATTGTGGACTTTATATTCACTCAGTGCTATGCACCTGCACCATTATTTTCCATCTATTTCTATTGCAAGTACCATCAAAGGGGCACATCATCAATACATTAAATATGCATCTGCAAATTGCGTAATTGCAGACTGCACACTGAAAATTAAAATTTCAGAGAGATGGTTTCTTCTGCCTTCCGGGTCAAAAAAGGCTTTAAAAGGATGGACGTTGCAAGCTATGACCCTGAAGGTAGGGTTTAGAGCCTTCCCACATGCAGGGTGACCCAGGATCTCTATAGTAATGAGTGCTAGACTCAGAAATAGTGAACCAAAACAGGATTTATTGAATTAACAACCAGTAAACGTGCTGGTGGTTCAAAGGCTTGAGTTGGTAGCAAAAGAGTCCTTTAAACAAAGGGAAAGCATTTGTTTGCCTCATGCAAAGCGATGGGATCCCAGGTGTCCTGCTCCTCTCTGGTCTTTGTAGGCCCACGACAGGGGTGCTCACACTTTTTCAGCATGGGAGCTACTGATTAAAAAACCAAGTCCCAAAGATCACCTTCCCAGAAATGTAAAACGTATAACTATTTTCTTATTTATTTATTTATATTCATTATTCATTTTTATGTACCGCTCCTTCCAGCAGGCTCAGGGCAGTTTACATAAAATGAAGTTATAAAACATCAACATTTCAATTTAATAACAACAATATAAAACCGAGCATAAAAATACATCCAACCACCCCATTTCTCCCACACTGCCATATTACCACACATATTATCAGCCAGAAAGTAAGAAGAAAGGCTTTTGAACTGCAAGGCCATTTAATACCCAGCAAGGTAAACAAAGGGGCATGCATAAATACATCCAACCACCCCATTTCTCCCACACTGCCATATTACCACACATATTATCAGCCAGAAAGTAAGAAGAGAGGCTGTTGAACTGCACGGCCATTTAATACTCAGCAAGGTAAACAAAGGGGCATGCAAAAATACATCCAACCACCCCATTTCTCCCACACTGCCATATTACCACGCATATTATCAGCCAGAAAGTAAGAAGAGAGGCTTTTGAACTGCAAGGCCATTTAATACTCAGCAAGGTAAACAAAGGGGCATGCAAAAATACATCCAACCACCCCATTTCTCCCACATTTCCATATTCCCCAACATATATTTCTCAAGGAACAAAGCAAGCAGAGAGGCTTTGGAGCTAAAAGGCCATTTTTAAACATTAAAAATAAACAAAGAGACATGCCACAGAACAATCAGCACCCACCCCAAAGTAAAAAGACCGACCTTTGAGATGCAGTAAGGAAATGACCCCAAAGCGTCCTCCTCCTCCTCCATCGTTGCTCCTATTTCCACGCCGCCAGCATGCGTGCCGCCTCCAAGAGCTCACGAGAAGTCCGAGGGGCAGAATGGGCGCTTCTGTGCATGCGCGCGGGGCCAGCCATGCATCGCGTCACCCAGGCCCGCCCCCTTTGGTCTCCTATGACTCTGAGTGGCTGGAGAAGGACGGAGGGAGGAGGAGGAATCCAAAAGAGGGGGCCCATTCTGCCTCTTGGACTCTGGAGCTTTTGGAGGCAGCGCGCAAGCAGGGAGCGGGGAGGAGCAACGACGGAGGACTTCTTTGCAGTGTGCAGGGGCGTGTGAAGAGGACCAACAGCAAAAAACCTGGTCAGGGGCCTAAAGATCACCAGGATGAGGCCTGAAGATCACCCTGGTGATCCCGATCACCATTCTGAGCACCCCTGGCCCACGATGTCCTGTAAAAACCCCAAAATCCACAGTCTCTGTTGAGGACGGGCCTCCTGTGCACTGCAGCTTGGTTGAGAGAGCAGGTAGACTCTGCAGGTGAACTAAGAATGCTATGTCCCAGCCAGGCCCAGATTACCCATAAGGCCACCCGAGGCCATGGCACGGTCGGCACGTTGGGGGGGGGCAGCGGATCCGGACCCCCATTTTTTAATTCCCCCCAAAAATTCACCAAAAAATAGGGCGCATGCGTGGCCGCCCCCTCCCTTTGCTCTGCTTTAGGAGGGAGGGAGGATCGACTCCACTCCTTACTCCGCCCCTCCCCGCCTCCTCGCCAGATTGAAGGAAGGAGGGCGGGGCGAGGAGGAGAAAGAGGCGCCCTCCTGCCGCGTGTCCTGCGCGCCGCTCACCCCTTTTCGGCGGGGCTGGCGTGACACAAGGGAGGAGGGGCGGTGGCGGGACTCCTCTCTGCCTCCTCCCTGGTGTAGCGTGGCGTCACCAGGCAGGGAGGAGGAGGCGAAGCCGCCCCGCCGCCCCTCCTCCCTTGCGTGGCGTGGCGACGCAAGGGAGGAGCAGCGGTGACGCGGCTTCTCTCCGCCTCCCTGGTTTGGCGTCGCCAGGCAGAGAGAAGGAAGCGGAAAGAAGCCCCGCCGCCGCCTTTCCTCCCTTGTGTCGCACCAGCCCCGCCAAAAAGGGGTGGGCGGCACGCAGGATGTGCAGTGGGAGGGCGCCTCTTTCTCCTCCTCGCTCCGCCCTCCTTTCTTCAATCAAGCGAGGAGGCGGGGAGGGGCAGAGCGGGGGGTGGGTGGGGCGGAGGCAGACCCTTTGGCCTAGGGTGGCAAAAGGGCCTGGTCCGGGCCTGGTCCCAGCAAGCTTAGGTTCCAGCCTTGCTTCGTCCGTGACTTCTCTGGAATGAGGGCGGAGGGGACGTCCGGCCCCTTAAATAAACTCTGGTAAAGGGTGGAGTTGAGGGCAGGTCACAGGTAGGAGCCAGGATGCAGCCCCTCCCCTGTGGTGAGCACATGGCAAGACAAAGGGCTACAGAACAAAGAGCCATGCAGGTGAATGGCAAACCAAATACAGATGTAAACAGCCCCCTAGGGGGCGTCACATGGTTCATCTTCAACTGGGCTTCTTTACACTAGTTTTCTTTGAGAATGAAGAGGATTTATTTTTGTTCCTTCTTTTTTGGAAGAACATGTTCAGGCAACCCAAAACCTTGGAATTCCATCTCAGGCCGCTTTTAGTTTGGCCTTCATTCCAGTAACCTTGACACTTTATTTATTTATTTACAGTATTTTTACCCTGCCCTTCTCAACCCCCGAGTGGGGACTCAGGGCGGCTAACAAGGCAGGAATTAGATGCCGGAGACAATAGACACTATCAAACCATAAATACAATCAAAGTTAAAAACAACAACAGATCAACAGGTTATCAAGAGTCAATTAATTTAAAATAATATTCCAACCATATCCAATCACACCCAATCGATAACGGTAAGCCATATTGCCATGTCTGTCGTCATATCAGTCCATTCCAATCCAAAGTGCTGCATTGAGTTACTGTGCAAATGCCTGGTCCCATAACCACGATTTTACCTTTGTTCTAAATGCCAGGAGGGATGGGATCAATCGTATTTTGCTTGGAAGCGCATTCCACAGGCGGGAGCCACAGCCGAGAAGGCCCTGTCTCTCATCCCCGCCAGCTGCAGTTGAGATGCTGACGGAAGCGAGAGCAGGGCCTCCCGGGATGATCTTAAATTACGAGGTGGGACGTAGAGGCATGTGCGTTCGGACAAGTAAGCTGGGTCAGAACCATGTAGAGCTTTTTAGGTCAAAACCAGCACTTTGAATTGAGATCGGAAATGGACAGGCAGCCAGTGCAGCTGACACAACAGGGGGGTGGTATGCTCCCTGTATGTAGCTCCAGTTAGCAATCTGGCTGCCACCCGTTGGACTAATTGAAGTTTCCAAACTGTCTTCAAAGGCAGCCCCACGTAGAGTGTGTTACAATAATCTATTCGGGATGTGACCAGAGAGTGGACGACCGTAGCCAGATCAGACTTCCCAAGATACGGGCGCAGCTGGCGCACAAGTCTTAACTATGCAAAGGCTCCCCTGGCCACCGCCGAGACCTGGGGTACCAGGCTCAGCTATGAGTCCAGGATCACTCCCAGACTGCGAACCTGCATCTTCAGGGGGAGGCTGACCCCATCCAACACAGGCTGTAACCCTATGCCCTGTTCGGCGTTACGACTGACCAAGAGGACCTCTGTCTTGTCAGGATTAAGTTTCAATTTGCTAGCCTTCATCCAGTCCGACACAGCAGCCAAGCACCAGTTCAAAGTCTGAACAGCCTCCTTAGTAACAGGTGGGAAGGAGTGACAGATTTGGACGTCATCTGCGTACAGATAACACCTTACTCCAAAACTCCCGATGATCTCCCCCAGCAGTTTCATGTAGATGTTGAATAACATCGGGGACAGTACTGAACACTGAGGGACTCCACACAACAACGGTTGTGGGGTCGAACAGGTGTCACCCAGTAACACCCTCTGGGACCGACCCTCCAGGAAGGACTGGAGCCACTGCAAGGCAGTACCTCCAAGTCCCATTGCTGCAAGGTGTCCCAGAAGGATACCGTGGTCAATGGTATCGAAAGCCACTGAGAGGTCCCACAAAACCAACAAGGGCACACTCCCCTGTCTAGTTCCTGGCGTAGATCATCTACTAAGGTGACCAAGGCTGTTTCAGTACCTCAGGGTATCCTCTCTAGCCCTGTTCATATGAATTTTGCACTTTTCCTTGACTCCATTTAGGACTCATTGCACTTACTTGAGCCAGAACTCATCTTCGACTTCTGTCTCATCGATAATATTGTTTTTATGATGTTGTTTTGTGACTCTGTTATGTTTTTATTTGATTGATTTTAATGTGTTTTGTTTTTATCTGTACTCTTGGTCTTATCCCTTATAAACTGCCCCGAGTCCCTTTGGGGAGATGGTGGCGAGGTATAAAAATAATTTTTTATTATTATTATTATTATTATTATTATACACTGCTATATAAAATCCGGATTATCTGATTTGAACTGTATGAGAACTCACCCATTGAAATGCTGGGCTGAGACCAGCATAGCAGTTTGGCATCCAGGAAAGCCAGGAAAAGGGGGAGTGGCTTGGAGCCTTCTCTGGGAGGGAGTGTGTGAGAGAGAGAGATGCCTGGGAGGAGCCCAGAGCTGAGGGGAGGAGCCGAGCTACTTGAAGGGGAAAGAGTGTAGCTTATTAGTCAGTCTCTTGTCAGGACTCGACGAGTGAAGAGCTTCTTGTCAGAGCTCTGAGAGAGAGAGCAGTCTGTGGTCAGAGCTGTGAGTTTAAAGCTGTGAGCTGACAGGGAAGGCTCTGTGTGATAGCTGGCAGGTAGTCAGTCACAGGCTTTCAGAAATCTCTAGGGTTTAGGGATTAGCTCATCTGTCTGAAGAAGCCAGCTATAGGAACACTCTAAGACAGTGTTTCTCAACCTGGGGGTCGGGACCCCTGGGGGGTCGCAAGGGGATGTCAGAGGGGTCAACAAAGACCATCAGAAAAAACTGTACTTCCTGTTGGTCACTGGGGTTCTGTGTGGGAAGTTTGGCCAAATTCTATCATTGGTGGGGTTTAGAATTCTCTTTGATTGTACGTGAACTATAAATCCCAGCAACTACAACTCCCAAATGTCAAGATCTATTTTCCCCAAACTCCACCTGTGCTCACATTTGGGCATATTGAGTATTCGTGCCAAGTTTGGTCCTGATCCATCATTGTTTGGTTCCACAGTGCTCTCTGGATGTAGGTGAACTACAATTCCAAAACTCAAGGCCAATGCCCACCAAACCTTTTCAGTATTTTCTGTTGTTCATGGGAGTTCTGTGTGCCAAGTTTGGTTCAATTCCAGCAGCAACTACAACTCCCAAATGACAAAATCACTGTCCCCGCCAACCCCACCGGCATTCAAATTTGGGCATATTGGGTATTTGTGCCAAATTTGGTCATGGAGAATGAAAATCCACCCTGCACGTCAGATATTCACATTATGATTGATAACAGTAGCAAAATTACAATTGTGAAGTAGCAACAAACATAATTTTATGGCTGGGGGTCAGCACAACATACGGAACTGTATTTAAGGGGTCGCGGCATGAGGAAGGTTGAGAACCACTGCTCTAAGAGATAGAGTTATAGCTAGGTGGGCTTCTGGTAGACTGAGAGTTAGCTCAGGGTACTAACTAGGATAGTTAGTTTGTAGACTGCTCACCACTAGTTTAAATATTAGTGCGAGGGAGTTTTGTTAGACTAGTTTTTACACAGTCTGTTTTAAGATCTAAGAATTCATCTTCTGTAACCAACACGCTAATGAACATTAATTGATAACCATTACACTATTGTGCCTCACTTGATAACCGTAACGCATTTGTGCCTCTCAAAGCTGCTTGTTAGTTTAATAAATATTCATCATTATTAACTTTTCAAGACAGTTTCAGAGTGCCTCATTTCCACCAGTGTGTGTGCCAGTTCCAGCAATCTATTATACACAAGCAGTAGCACTACTGTATATGCAATACAGCAAAACACAGAAAAAGACTGGATAATATCAAAAATAACATATATATTGGTGCATAAACAGACACGTGGTGAATACTGTAAGGGAGCGAAAACAATAATCACTCCCTGGCGCTTACATGCATCAATCTGGGCACAAATACCATACAAAAAAGCACAGTGTGGTTCTCAGGCAAAGTTCCAAGAGTGGGCGTGACAAAGCTCAAGGGGGGTTGGTTGAGGTAGGCAGGATTTCCCTGGGTACTGGTTGTGGGGGGTCGGGAGCAGGTCAGGGTTTTGCCCTCCCTTCTGCTCGAGATCCCCGTGTACAACTGGTGGGCCACTGTGTGATACAGAATGCTGGACTAGATGGGCTGAGGTCCGATTCAGCATGGCTCTTCTTATGTTCTTATGTTCTTATGGGGGCAGCGTGGTAAACAATTGGGATGAGGATCAAAATACAGAGGCGAGAAGGAAAGATAAACAGGAGTTAAAGCCCGGAGTGATCCCAAGCCGCAAAACATCAGTGGTGGAGGCAATCGCCTAGGTGTGTAATCCAAGCTCCTAAAGCGGCCGATCGCCGGGAGCAGTGCTGCACAAATGCGCTATGCCTCAGAGCCAGAGCAATCCACGCCGTCCTGGTAAACAAGCCGGGAGAGAGCCACAAAGTGGAACAGCAAGTCAAACCACGAGGAAAACGCCGGGCACGCTGCAACGGTTTCAGCTGCAGGGGGCCTGATCCGTTTCGCCGATAAACGGCTTTTTCAAGCGGCCAAGTGCGTTGGAAATCACAGGCGTTTCACAGAAGTAACATGGAATTCATAGCATCGTGCGGTATCATGGCCCCATCATAGGCAATTCCATGGACCCGTGAACCTTAATTGATAACCGTAATGCATTTGTGCCTCTCAAAACTGCTTGTTAGTTTAATAAATATTAATCATTATTAACTTTTCAAGACAGTTTCAGTGTGCCTCATTTCCACCAGTGTGTGCCAGTTCCAGCAAACTCTCATTTCCCAGTCTGGAAGAAGATTTTACCTCAGAATCCTCTCAGTTATTATTTGGTGATTATAATTGGATGCCTAGATTAACTGTTATTTTTATAAGAAATCCTAAGATTAATATTTTAGGTTTGTGGCAGCAATCAAAGAGTGTTAAAATCCTCCAAAGTTTTATAGCCAAGTTGTCACAAACTGCATTATAGGTCAGCATAGATTCAGATAATCCAGTTCAAAGCAGATAATGTGAATGATCTGATTTTATAAACTGGATTATATGGCAATGTAGAAGGGGCCTTAGTGAGAGAGGAACTGAAGCTGAACCAGTTGAAGGCTGAATTCTCAAATAGGCTTTTACACATTTGTATATTGAAAACATGGTTGGATTGAAAAGCTAACAAAAAGGCCACATGATTAAACTGCAGAAAATAGAAAGGATTATCCCAAAGGCATTGTGAAAACATATTTAGTAACTTTCGTCCAAGAAACAAGTGTATTTGAAGCTGCCAAACGTCTTTGTCTGAGAATTCTCACTAATTCCGCAACCGGTCATGCAATTTTTAACTTACTGGTGTCTGTCACTGTGCCAATTTAGAATTTGCTAGACAACATTATTCATGCTTGTTGTTATTAAAAAGATGGATCACATCTTTGGGAGCAAATAGATCTCACGTTTTTCAATAATGTTTTTGCAACCAGGGAATGTGTTAGGAGCATTAGAAAAAGAAATCATACAGTCAGAGCAATAATAAAGCTAATACCACAAATCCTTATTTTATTTTATTTTATTTTTATTTTTATTATTATTATTATTTTTTTTTTTATTTTTATTTTTTTTTTTATTTTTTTTTTTTTATTTTTATTTTTATTTTTTTTTTTTTTATTTTTATTTTTTTTTATTTTAATTTTTATTTTTTTTTTTATTTTTTATTTTTTTTTTTTTTTTTTTTTTTTTTATTTTTATTTTTATTTTTATTTTTTTTTATTTTTATTTTTATTTTTATTTTTATTTTTATTTTTATTTTTATTTTTACTTTTATTTTTATTTTTATTTTTATTTTTATTTTTATTTTTATTTTTATTTTTATTTTTATTTTTATTTTTATTTTTATTTTTATTTTTATTTTTATTTTTATTTTTATCTATCATTCTTGTATGCCGCCACTCCCCGAGGGCTCGGAGTGGCTCACAATCACAAGCATAAAACAGATAAAAACATCAGATAAACTATTCTAAATTTAAACTAAAACTAACTCTGCAGGATTACAAAAATCAGCAACTAAATGCCAGTTTGAAGAGAGAGGTTTTACAGGCCCTGCGAAAGGCAAGGAGGTCTTGCAGGACACGCACTTCAGCTGGCAGAGTATTCCAGATAGTTGGAGCCACCACAGAGAAGGCCCTACGCTGGGTCGAGGCCGGATGGATGGTCTTGGCACCAGGCACCTCGAGGAGATTCAGATCTTCAGAACGGAGTGATCTCTGGGGTTGATAGGGGGTGAGATGGTCCCTCAGATACATCGGCCCCAGACCATATAAGGCCTTGAAGGTTAACAGCATCACCTTGAAAGTGATCCAGTGCTCGAAAGGGAGCCAATGAAGCTGCTGTAAGATGGGAGTTATGTGGCTCCTCGCCGGCACTCCAGCGAGGAGTCGAGCAGCAGCGTTCTGGACGAGCTTAAGCTTCCGGATCACGGACAAAGGCAGGCCAATGTAAAGGGCGTTACAGTAGTCTATCCTTGAGATGACCGTGGCTTGGATAACTGTGGCTAGGTCATCTCTAGATAAGTAGGGGGCCAGCCGCCTAGCCTGTCGCAGGTGGAAAAAGGCGGTTTTGCTGACAGTGGAGACCTGGGCCTCCATAGAGAGCAAAGGGTCAAAAACAACCCCCAGGCTTGTTCACAAATGCATCATTTGATGGTTTGAGTAATTATAGCACAAGCACACTGAACTACTTCTGTCTCATTTATATCACTTCAGATGGGATTTTTTGTATTTGTGTTTTAAGTGCCAGAACCACAAAATTTCATGTCATAGTGAACCCCTTATACTTGCTGGAGTTTGGGATGCCGGACCCCCACAAAAATGGAAAAACTACATTAAAAAACAGGGCTTTTTTTTACTTGACACATTTCTCCAGGAATGTCTATGCCAGTGGTTCCCAAACTTTTTTGGCCTACCGCCCCCTTTCTAGAAAAAAATTTACTCACCGCCCCCCTAGAAATTATTTTTTAAAAAATTTAATAGCAATTAAACAGAAAGATATATGTATTAATGCAGTGGTTCTCAACTTTTTAATGCCGTGACCCCTAAATAAGGTTCCTCATTTTGTGGTGACCCCCAACCGTATTTTCGTTGCTACTTCATAAATAATTTTGCTACTCGCTGTGCTGCCGCCGGAGAGGGCTCTGAGGGGACGGGCACCTGAGGGGATGAAGAAATGAGGCTTGCAAAACCAACATAGTTTGAATACACAGGGATTCAAACTCATACTTTGAAGAACTCAAAATCCTAGGCAGGGCTAGAAAAGATCGTTGTAAAAGTAACTACCATATTTTCTGGCATATAAGACTACTTTTTAACCCAATAAAATCTTCTCAAAAGTCAGGGGTCGGGGGAGACCCGGCGGGCAAAGATGGCGGCAGGACGGACACACTGAGGCTCCTCAGAGTGCTAACTGTCTCCTCGACCGGAGGGCGATTTGCGCCCCCTCCCAGAGACGAAGCCACATCTAAAGGGATTGCAAAGCCGTAGGGAAGGTGCCGCTGACTCCAGGGATCGCCCTCTCCTCAAGAGGGGGAGATCGAGTGAGTCTGGCCTTCAGCCGAGGCGGCAAGCGGGTCGAGGGACGGGAAGCGGGGGACGACCCGCAGTAACTGCCAGCCCAGCCCAGCCCACAAAGATCGGGGCCAAAAGAGGAGGAGGAGGAGACGGGCACGAACAAATGTGAGTGCTGGGGAAGTCAGCACACATATTAAGGGGGCGGTGGAGATCGCGCCAAAAGGAAGGCCTGTCCCTCCCATGATCACATGAACCCCGATATAAGAGAGATAGAGGGGTAGAGCGAGGACAAGCAGCAGGGACCCCAACAGCCCCACGGAAGCCCCCACACTCAGGGGATCGGGCCCCCAACAAAAGAGACACAAAGGCCCAGCAAGCAGGCCACACAGAGGGGCAGTCAACCATTCCTGGCAAAGGCAGAGGGAACGGGAGGAAAAGAGCTAAAGGGAGCCAAAATGGCGGATGAGCTCTCACAGTCCTAGGAGCAGGGAAGAAGAAGAGCTTTTGGCGGGAGCGCCATCTTGGGAGAGGGAAAAAGACATTTTTCCAATAGTAAAACAGGGAACAGCACAACTGACAATAGAACTATGTCGGCACTGCATGAACGGACCTCAAGAGCAAAAGAGCGGAGGATAATGCAAGAAGAGGGACCAGAGGAGGAAGGAATAACTTTGAGGGACATCCTTGCAGAACTGCGAAAAATAGGGGAAGCTCAAGACGGATGCCTACGGAAGATGGATGCCATAATGTCTCGGCAAGAAAAGCAAATGGGAACGATCCGGGAGCACTCCCAACGTGCAAAAACAGAACCAACCGAAGAGGCGTTCCCCACAATGCCAGAGCTGCTGACCTTCTATGATGATGGAAAGGACGCACCCCAGGTCAAGGGGGAAAACGCAACAATACATGACGGTAGAGAGAAGAGAGGAAGGAGAATACAAAACCACAAGAAATATCAGAAGAAAGAGGACCTCACTCCAAAAATAGGGAGGAAGTTTCACTGGAAGTTGCAAGAATGACTTCGAAGGGCCCTAAAACTTCTGCCCCCCAAATATGAGAAGAGGGGGGAAACCAAGAAGCCGCTGCAACACCCAAAAGCCCCATCCCGGATACAGATAAGAACAAAAACAAAAAGACTGGGACGCAGCCCAATAGGAAGAGAAGCTGGACGAGAACAACCTAGCAAGGAAGAAAGAAAAACCTAAAGAACAATTGCCCCTACTCTCTAGAGGCGTATTTTAGGCCCACGAGATGTGGCATCCTGGGGATGGATATAAAAGGCCTCGAATCTCCTAAAGAGAACGGTTAGAAAGGAAGCCGAGGAAAACGAAAAGGTACAGACCCAGCTACACTAAAAGACAAGGAACGGACAATGGACACCAAACACGGGAAAGATTTTGAAGGCTAAGGAAAAGAGTTTTTTTTTTAAAAAAAGGACAAAAACGAAAAACAACAGATTGCTTTTATACCAAGAGGGTTATGAAGACCCGTCTCTGGAAAAAGAAGGAAAAAGAGCCTAAAAAGATGACTTGTAAAAAGAAATGTCCAGTTTAACAAGGAGAGAGACTGTACGAGAAAAACAAGAAGCACCCATGAACAAGGAACTTAGAAGAAAACAAGTTACCCCTATCTCTATCTTTTCTCATCACCCTTACCCATTACTATCCTTCCCAGATCCCGGACCAAACAACCTCCTCACCGCCCCTAACCCTTACCCCTTCCTACCCCCATCCCTCCCTATACCCTCAATCCGCCCTACCCCAAAACCACCCCCCCTTTTTCATCTGTATGTATTCAAAACTTTCAATAAAAATTTAATTTTAAAAAAAGTCAGGGGTCGTCTTATACGTGGGAGTTGTCTCATACGCGGAAGTAGCCTTATACGCCAGGAGTTGTCTTATAGAGTGGGTGCTGAAACTTCCAATCCAGATTGGAGAATCTGTGGTTGCCGCATATGGTGGGGGGGAGGGTCCCCTCAAAAATGGCAGAGGCCACGTCCCTGTGGCTGTATGCAGCAACTGTATCAAAGCATTAAGGGCGATGCTGTACAAGTACGGTAGAAGAAAATCAATTCATCGGAATTCGTGGACTTAATGCGGTCCTGATGGTGAGGTGAAGGGGCGCCTCACCGGGAAGGTGTAAGTGAAGGGCAGAGCAAGCTGCAGGCGTCCGGGGTGCCCGGGGTATGGAAAAAGAGAGAGAGAGTGGCTCTGGGCCCAGACAAACACACCTCTTTTACCTGCCTGGCCCACCCTTGTATCCTATGACCATCCCTCCTCCTCTGCCTCTCAGATCTTACTCCTGGAGGGTGCAGTGAAGCAGTGCAGGTGCGCAGGTGCGAGATCTGAAAGGCAGAGAAGGAGGTACAGTAATAGGAAAATTACCATATTGAAATCAAATCTGTTGCTTTAAAAAAATTATTTGGTGTGTGTTGGAAGAGGGGTAGTCTTATACGGCGAGTATATCCCAAACTCTATATTTTAACTGGAAAAGTTGGGCGGGGTCATCTTATACGCCCAGTCATCTTATATGCCAGAAAATATGGTATATCCTTCATCTTTTCCTAATTAGTACTATTTGTCTAGATGTGTATCAGTCACTTATTTAACTGATTCCCTTACATAAAACATAACAGCCCATTGCTGAATATTAAACAGCTCCCTTGAGCAAGGAGTCTTTCCAGAGTGCTTAAAAGAGGCGGTGGTAGCTCCATTACTGAAGAAACCATCATTGGACCCTGCGGTTCCCTCCAACTACCGCCCAGTGTCGAATCTTCTGTACCTGGGCAAGGTGGTTGAGAGGGCAGTAATGGAGCAGCTGCAATCCTTCCTAGATGATGCAACATGGTTAGACCCCTTCCAGTCCGGCTTCCGTTCGGGGCACGGGACGGAGACGGTTCTGGTCTCCATCACGGATCAACTCCGCTGCCAGCTCGACCAAGGCGGGTCTGCGCTGCTCGTGTTATTGGACCTCACGGCAGCGTTTGACACGGTCGACCACAATCTTTTGATCCACCGCCTGGCCATGGCTGGAGTGAGGGGGACAACCCTTAAATGGCTGACCTCCTTCCTCCACCAGCGGTCTCAGCGTGTGAGGAGGGGTGAGGCAGTCTCCGAGGGCTCCCCATTGGTTTGTGGAGTCCCTCAGGGGGCCACCCTCTCCCCTCTGTTATTTAACATATACATGCAGCCGCTTGCACAGCTGGTGCGGAGTTATGGGCTGGTCTGTCACCAGTACGCTGATGACACCCAGCTCATTCTGAGGGTGGAGGGCAGACCGGGGTCCGTCCCCGATAATTTCCAGCATTGCCTCGAAGCCGTTACTGGATGGCTGCGAGCCAGTAGGTTGGGGGTGAATCCGGCGAAGACGGAGATCTTGTGGCTGGGCCGCCCGGGCGGGGTGGAGGTCCGGCTTCCGACCCTGGACGGGACGGCGCTGCATTCAGCGCCGTCCGTGAAGAGCCTGGGTGTCCACCTGGACTCCCAGCTGTCCATGGAGACTCAGGTCTCCATGGTCAGCAAGGCTGCTTTCTTCCATCTCCGCCAGGCAAGGAGGCGGGCCCCTACCTCTCCCGAGGCGACCTAGCCACGGTGATCCAAGCCACGGTCATCTCGAGGCTAGATTACTGTAACGCGCTCTACGTTGGCCTTCCTATGTCGGCGATCCGGAAGCTCAGGCTGGTGCAGAACGCTGCCGCCCGGCTCCTGTCTGGGGCTCCAGCAGGTTGCCATACACCAATCTTGCAGGATCTGCACTGGCTGCCCATTGAGCACCGGATCGCCTTCAAAGTGTTGGTTCTTACCTTTAAGGCCTTATACGGCCTGGGGCCAGCGTATCTGAAGGACCGCCTCACCCCTTATTGCCCTCCGAGACCACTCCGATCCGAAGATGCCAACCTTTTGGTAATACCAACAATAAAGTCGGCGCACTTGACAGCAACCCGTCGGAGGGCGTTCTCAGTTATAGCCCCTACGCTATGGAACGCCCTGCCGGCCGGCACCAGGGCCTCGAGGGACTTACTTCAATTTAGACGGGCCTGTAAGACCCATCTATTTAGGCAGGCCTTCAATGAGTAAGCCCTCTAACATGCTGTTTTGTCTGCCCGGGTGTGATGCTGCTTCCTTATCTGTTTTATGCTGTATTTTAATGTATTTTTAATGTTATTGCTGCTGTTTAATTGTATGTTGACATTGATGTTTTTAACCCTGTTGTGAGCCGCCGCGAGCCCTTGGGAGTCGGCGGCCTAAAAGCCACAATAATAAATAAAAAAAATAAATAATAGTATTAATACTATATAATACTATTAATATAATATAATAGTATTAATAGTATTAATATTCAGCAATGGGCTGTTATATTTTATGTAAGGGAATCAGTTAAATAAATGATTGATACACATCTAGACAAATGCACAATGTGCATTTCGCACTTCCAACGTGTATCAGGGCATTGTCTAAAAAGTGAAATGCGTATTGGTAGATGCCAGTAAACATTTTGGAACCAGACAGGGAGTGCTGATGTGCATTAATAGTGCCTGATGTCCATCAAGACATGCTTGCCCTCATGCACAGCCCCAAAATTCACTAAGTGGATTCCATAGTGTCTCTACCATGTAGCTATGTATGAATTGATGCATATAGACTACAATATGAAATTGTAGCCCTTATTTATTTTAAAGATTGAACACAGCCGCTTGAGTCACAATGCAAGCAGAATTTGTTCTTTCGTTTTGGTCCAATTTGGCTGGAGTTACACTTTTAAAAAGCATCTGTTCCAACTTATATAAACAATCAACTTAAGAACAAACCTACAGAAGCTTTCTTGCTCACAACTTGAGGGCATCCCGTATTGATTTTTTAAACGGAAATTATTTTCCTTTTGTATCAAGTATAAAAAAATAGGCCTGTTTGATCAAAAAAGAAGTTCAAAAACCGTTCTGGATGTAGGCGGTGCTGGCGCTTTGAATATGACTGACTTTCGAAAGTTTAACCCAGTTTGGATGCGGACGTGACAGCCGCGTCCAAAACACGGCTGTTGCCCCAGGTCTAACGCAGAGGGAAGCATATCCACATCCAAACTGGGTTAAACACCCAGTTTGGACATGGATGTCCTTCCATCTGCGTCGTAACTGGGGCGAGAGCCGTGTGCAGCTCTCGCCCCAGGTCAAACTCGGAGGGAAGCACATTCACATCCAAACAATTCCTTTCCGAAAAAGGGGGTGGCGGCTTCGAAATGGCAAATTCACTTTTGGGTTGCTTACATCACCTCGAAACCGCTTCAAAAGTGAATTGAATCCGAATTCATTCCTATTTTACGAGCATTCCGACGAACTTACCCAGGCCTAATAAAAAAGCACACACGTTGTAGTTCTCATCACAAACAATTTGGAAGGAAATTCTTACCCATGTGTCGTTCCAATGAGGCAATAAATTTATTTATTTATTTATTTATTTATTTATTTATTTATTTATTGTTCAAATTTGCTAGACCGCCGCTCCACAAGGCTTGTGGGGGTTTCCAACATAACAAAATACACAGCAAGCAAATACACAGAAACATCCTAAAAACATCATAAAACATTCTAAAAACAATCAATATATCATCGGGTATCCCGATGCAACAGTTAAAATAGCTAAAACAGTTAAACCAATCTTCGGTACGAGCTGGCATAATCTGGTGGCATGGTTTGTTGGTAAAGTGCCAGTCATTCACCGAAGGCCTGCCGGAACAGCCACGTTTTGCAGGCCCTGCGAAAGACCATCAGGTCATGCAGGGCCCACGTCTCGGCCGGCAGAGAGTTCCACAAGGTCGTTGCAATCGCTGAGAATGCTCTCTGTCGGGTTCTGGCCAAACTGTAAGACTTAACACCTGGGACTACGAGAAGATTCTGACCCTCTGAATGCAGCGATCTTCTGGGTATATATGGGGCAAGCCGCTCCCTCAAGTACACTGGCCTCAAACCATGCAAGGCCTTGAAAGTAAAGACTAGCACTTTGAAGGAAATCCGGAATTCGATGGGTAACCAGTGCAACTTGCGCAGCAGAGGTGTTACATGGGCTGCTCGAGCTGCTGCGTTCTGCACCAGTTTAAGCTTCCGGATTGCCGACAAAGGAAGGCCAATGTAGAGTGCATTACAGTAATCGAGCCTCGAGATGACCGTGGCTTGGATCACCGTGGCTAGGTCGCGCCGGGATAGGTAGGGAGACAGGCGTCTTGCTTGCCGTAGATGGAAAAAAATAAATAATATATGAACAGAGTCTGGAGAAGTTACTTCTTGGGAGTATACTTTTCAAAATTGTCGTATATGGCAGTGTAGATGGGGTCATAGTTGAAATAACTGATTTTCTAAATGCTGGATATGTAAGTATTAGGCATGGTTTCGAACTCAAAAATCATGATTCTAAAATCAAATTGGGGGGGGGTTATTAGTAAGAGAAAGACTTACAAAAAATTTTCCAAAAATTTCTAAAATGTAACTTAATTACTAACGAAATTCGTTAGTAGTTCGTATGCCAGCGCATGCGCATTCCAGATGGTTTTGGCCTACAACTCCCAGAAATCCTAACAGCTGGTAAATTGGCTGGGATTTCTGGGAGTTGTAGGCCAAAACTTGAATAAATCACACTGAATTCTAGATGGGACTCTCCAAATAGGAAGGAGGGAGGGAGGGGTATTCTATTCTTGGAAGCAAAAAAAAAGGAGGAGGAGCCCCCGCTCCTCGCTGCCTCTCTCTCACCCCGACCCTGAGGGAGCGAGGGCCCAAGTTTGCCCAGGCTGAGAGGAAAAGGAAGAGGCCTGAGGCTGTAAGGAATGGTGGGAGTTGAAGTCCAAAGCACCTGGAGGGCTGAAGTTGGCCCCTCATGAAGCCTCTTCAAGGCTTTAGATCCTGGTAGGCAGAAGGAGCAGGGAGAGCCGTCCACTCCTCCTGCCCTGCCAGGATCTAAAGCATCAAAAAGTATTGGGGTGAGAAACCAACCTAATGTATAATAGAATGAATGCTACTGTAAGTGCCTAATATTATAAGTAATCCAACTGGTCATATACCTACATTCCATGCACATGCAATAATACAGCAGTAATAACAATGGGTATAAGAAGAGGTAAAATTCAAACCGAAGTATTCTGACTGTGGTCCCTCCTCAAACTGCAAAGGCTCTTCTCTATGAGGGGAAAAGCCAAAACCCGGGCACAGCGTTTGCTGCCTGGGTGCACACACATACATATTCTTGGGGGGGATTGCTGCAGAATCCGGGCTCATAGAGAAGATTCTGCAGCAAATCCCCAAGAATATGTATGTGTGCACCCAGGCAGCAAACGCTGTGCCCGGGTTTGGCTTTTCCTGGGCTCATAGAGAAGAGCCTTTTGCAGTTTGAGGAGGGAGCACAGTCAGAATACTTCGGTTTGAATTTTACCTCTTCTGATACCCATTGTTATTACTGCTGTATTATTGCATGTGCATGGAATGTAGCTATATGACCAGTTGGATTACTTATAATATTAGGCACTTACAGTAGCATTCATTATATTATACATTAGGTTGGTTTCTCACCCCAATACTCTTTGATGCTTTAGATCCTGGCAGGCAGGAGAGGCAGGGAAGCCTGGAAAAATGTAAACAGAGAGGTTTACTCAGTAAATCCACAAGGAGGGCACTTCATCCAAAGTGCCCTCCTTTGTGGATTTACTTCTGAGTAAACCTCTCTGTTTACATTTTTTCCAGGCTTCCTTCCAGCCGAAAGAAGGAGCGAGTTTAGGGCTTGCCTTGCCATAATACTTATTGGCAAGGGAGGCGGGAGGGTGGTGAGAGAGAAGGAGGGTGCCCCCCTTACGACCTAATAACGACACTTAAGAAAATCCTGGCCCTCGAAGTTCTATAAAGAAAGTCCACTTCCTGGTTGGCGTTCCAGATGCGGAAATACTCAAAAGTAGCATTTCTTACGAATTTCTTACGAATCGTTTCATTTTCGTAACTTTTTTCTCATGCCTAGTAAGTATGATAAAGCTTCACTGCCTTTATTTATTTATTTATTTATTTATTTATTCAATCTTGTATTCCGCTCCTCCCCGCAGGCTCGGGGCGGATAACAACAATGTAAGTGGGCATCATGTCACAGACATGGGGCCCTACAATAAAAACATAAAACACATTAAAAACACAAATTGACACATTTCGAGGTGCAGGGTGACATACATAGTTCTAGAGACACAATCCTTCTATGCCTAATTAAAGGCTAGTCCAAAGAGGGCGGTCTTACAAGCCCTTCTGAATGGAGCCAGCTCTGAAATGGCTCGTGCATGTCCGGCAAAGAGTTCCACAATACTGGGGCCACTGCAGAAAAAGCTATCTGTCTAGTTACAGATAGGTGGCATGAGCGGACTGGTGGTACCGTCAGCAGATTCTGTTCGTCTGACCGCAGTGATCTCGGGGTAAGTACGGGTAAGGCGGTCCCTCAGGTACGCAGGCCCTAGGCCGTGTAAGGCCTTAAAGGTCAATACCAACACCTTGAAGGCGATTCGGTACTCGATGCGAAGCCAGTGCAGCTGCCGAAGAATGGGCGTGATGTGCTCCCTCACCGGCGAACCCGCCAGCAAGCGAGCAGCGGCATTCTGCACTAGCTTGAGTTTCTGAATTGTCGACAAGGGAAGGCCAACGTAGAGGTCGTTACAGTAGTCCAGTCTCGAGATGACCGTCGCTTGGATTACCGTCGCCAGGTCGGTCCTGGACAGGTAGGGTGCCAGTCGCCTAGCCCGTCGTAGGTGAAAGAAGGACACCCTGCTGACCGCAGAGACCTGGGACTCCATGGTCAGCAGGGAGTCCAACTGAACACCTAAGCTCTTAACCGAAGATGACGGGCTAAGCTGCTCGCCATCCAGGGCAGGCAACCGACACCCACCCAGCCCAGGGCGACCGGGCCACAGGATCTCTGTCTTCGACGGATTCACCTTCAGCCGGCTGGCCCGCAGCCAACCAGTCACGGCCTCCAGGCACTGATGGAAACAATCAGGTATGGTGTCCGGCCTGCCGTCCATTCTCAGCAGAAGCTGGGTGTCATCAGCGTACTGATAACACTCCAGACCAAAGTCGCGGGCCAGCTGGGCCAGGGGGCGCATATATACGTTGAATAATAAGGGGGAGAGGATGGCCCCCTGGGGGACCCCACAATCAAGTGGGAGTCTCCCGGAAGCCTCCCCACCCCCCTCTACTCGTTGTCCCCGGTCCCGGAGGAAGGAGGCCACCCATTTAAGGGCGGTCCCCCCAACCCCGGAGCCGGCTAAACGGTGGGTCAACAATGCATGATCTACCGTGTCGAATGCTGCTGTCAGGTCTAACAAGACAAGCAGGGCTGACCCGCCCTGGTCCAGCTGGCGGCGAAGTTGGTCTGTAATGGCGACAAGCACGGTCTCCGTCCTGTGCCCAATACAGAAGCCGGACTGGAAGGGATCAAATCCAGCTGTGTCTTCCAAGAACCGCTGCAGCTGATCCGCTGCTGCCCTCTCAATCACCTTGCCTAAGAAAGGCAAGTTGGAAACTGGACGGGTAATTGGAGGGGAGCGAAAGGATCTAAATTCGGCTTCTTCAGCAGCGGTCTCACCATAGCCTCTTTCAGTCCCCTGGGAAGACTCCTTGCTCAAGGAGCTATTTAAGATCGTGCCCAGGGGGCCTCGTAGCCCTCCCGGCACGCTCTAACAAGCCAGGAGGGGCACGGGTCGAGGGAGCATGTAGTTGGTCTAGCTGCAGCAAGTAACTTGTCGACAGCTGCTGCGTCCAGCAATTGGAAACGGGTGAAGGTGGCTTTCACATAAGTGGCTTTGAACGGGAAATACTAATATTCAGGCACATAGACCCTTATATGAAAAACAATCTGCTTGTTTTTATAGTCATCATACAAATAAAACCATTCCCAAACATATTTATTCATTTGAAACCAAGAGGTCATAATGAATTCCACATAGCACCTACTTCATGGAAAGCCTGGTAAACATCAGCCCAAGTATTTTTATTGAACCATTGATGATTTTTAAGCTGTCAAGAAGGTCATTAATCAAGCCATGCCACTTGAGGAGTGAAAATCCCCACATCAGAGCACGCCCTGTACACTTTGGGGCCAAACAAACATTTTTAAAATACCTTGGTGTGCACTATATGGAACCGCAGACCATTCTAGGAGCAGCTCTACTGCTGTTGACAAGACACAAGCCACATTTTCAAAAGAACCGATCTGGAAAAGAATGTAGTGTCCTAAACAAGGTAGCCTGAAACCAGCACAGTGTCAGCCACAAAATGCAGTTAGGCCAGTAAAAAGTGACCAAAATAGAACACATTCTGCTAGGTTTGGCTGGATTGTACCGTGTAAACAGAACTATCTGCTACACATTAAACCTTATTAAAGAGGGAGCACTGGAGGTAATATTTTGAGTTCTTTTTCAGCAAGACGTGGAAAGGGGAAACCAGACAAAGCGGATGGTTTCCTAAAGCAGTCTGTAAATACTGAGCTCTCTAAGTCAGACTTATTCCATAGTTTACTGAACTGAACACTTCCCTTGTCTACTTCTTTCATATACATTTCCATTTTCTTACCTGCCATATAGTGCTAGTATATAGGTCTTTTTTCGAACTTCGGATACATGGTTACAATTACTATTTTGGAGGAAGGGGATTCTGCAACTTTACTCTAAAACAGGCCTGTCCAACAGGCGACCCGTGGGCCATACACGGCCCATCACCCCTTGGAAGTGGCCCACCTACCCTCCGGGGATAAATAATATTGGGGGAAAAATTGGAAAAAAAAATTGAAAAATTGAGGGGGGGTGAGGCCGTTCGGGGGGGCGCTCGCGGGCATGTGCTGGAGGGCAGGAGGACGCCTCGTCTCTCCCACCCAGCGTCCTGTGCGGCCTGCCCCTTTCGGTGGGGCTGGGTGACGTCAGACGCCGACGCCGAGGAGGAAGAGGTGGAGGCGCCGGCGTCTGGCGTCTCCCAGCCCTGCCGAAAAGGGGCAGGCCGCGCAGGCCGCTGGGCGGGAGAGGCGTCCTGCCCCTTTTCGGCGGGGCTGGGTGACGTCACTAAACACCGCCCGGGGACGCCGCGCAGTGACGCCGGCGTGGCGCCGTGTTCCTTCCACCTCTTCTTCCTCAGCGCTGAGGAGGAAGAGGTGGAAGGGAACCCGCGCCATGCCGACGTCACCAAGTCGCGGCGTCCCCGGCGGGGCTTTGTGACGTCAGCAAGCCTCGCCGAAAAGGGGCGGGCCGCACAGGACGCCGGCGTGGTGACGTCAGGCGTGCTAACATCAACACGCTGTCAGGAGCGCCCCGCCCCGCGAGCCCCCGCCCCACTGCGGCCCCCCAGGCCATCAGTGACCAGAACTTCGGCCCCTGAGCCAAAAGAAGTTGGACAGCCCTGCTCTAAAAACAAACAATTAATTAAGAGAAGACCTTTGCCAGCGAAGGACACTTGATCATGAGAGCAATAAATGTCTCTTCACTTTCATTTTTAGTCATTTTAATCTAAATGACATGCTCTGTGCAATATGAGTTGATATGAATGTATCATTATTAATGGCATCGTTATGGAGCTCTCTGTTACATAATTTGTGAGACTGCCTTAGGTATTATCACTGAAATATCAACGACAGGATGATTCAGACAATCTTAGTCCTCACCTTTTGCATGCCAAATCCACTTTCAACCATGACTTGTGAGAATAGATCTACATCCAATTGCTTGTTAAATGCGTTCACCCTCTCATAATTAATTGCATATTTTTGTTCTGAGTTCATAATTTGGGATTTCAAATCACAAATTATTGACTGCACCAATAATTTGAAATTGTGTGGGACATAAAAGTGAGCCTAATAACTGTACAATTTCCTGTGTATTTCCCCGTGGAGCTGTGAGGTTTGTCAGAGCTTTCTTTCCAAACAGAAGACATTAGATGTGATGATGAGAAAATTATGAAAGCAGTCAACCTCCAGAATTCTCAGGGAAATCAGAGGAAGTACAGGAAACAATATATATCAAGAAATCTCACAGAACTATGTTTTGTACCATGAAGTACAATTTGTTCACTGTTTTCTTTTTTAATGTTTGTCTTTTCACATCTGTTTTTCAGATTGCACTTTACAAACATAGTCTAAAGCTAGAATGTGCCATATATGTTCATCTAGATCAGGGGTGCTCACACTTTTTCAGCATGGGAGCTACTGATTAAAAAACCAAGTCCCAAAGATCACCTACCCAGAAATGTAAAACGTATAACTATTTTCTTATTTATTTATTTATATTTATTATTCATTTTTATGTACCGCTCCTTCCAGCAGGCTCGGGGCAGTTTACATAAAATGAAGTTATAAAACATTTCAATTTAATAACAACAATATAAAACCGAGCATAAAAATACATCCAACCACCCCATTTCTCCCAACACTGCCATATTACCACCACATATTATCATCAGCCAGAAAGTAAGAAGAGAGGCTTTTGAACTGCAAGGCCATTTAATACTCAGTAAGGTAAACAAGGGGCATGCAAAAATACATCCAACCACCCCATTTCTCCCACACTGCCATATTACCACACATATTATCAGCCAGAAAGTAAGAAGAGAGGCATTTTTTGAACTGCAAGGCCATTTAATACTCAGTAAGGTACCAAAACAAAGGGACATGCAAAAATACATCCAACCACCCCATTTCTCCCACATTTCCATATTCCCCCAACATAGATTTCTCAAGGAACAAAGGAAGCAGAGAGGCTTTGTAGCTAAAATGCCATTTTTAAACATTAAAAATAAACAAAGAGACATGTCACAGAACAATCAAGCACCCACCCCAAAGTAAAAAGACCGACCTTTGAGATGCAGTAAGGAAATGACCCCAAAGCGTCCTCCTCCTCCTCCTCCTCCGTCGTTGCTCCTATTTCCACGCCGCCAGCATGCGTGCCGCCTCCAAGAGCTCACGAGAAGTCCGAGAAGCAGAATGGGCGCTTCTGTGCATGCGCGCGGGGCCAGCCATGCATCGCGTCACCCAGGCCCGCCCCCTTTGGTCTCCTACGACTCTGAGTGGCTGGAGAAGGACGGAGGGAGGAGGAGGAATCCAAAAAGGGGGCCCATTCTGCCTCTTGGACTCTGCCGCGTTTAGAGGCGGCGCAAGCAGGGAGCGGGGAGGAGCAACGACAGAGGACTTCTTTGCAGCGTGCAGGGGCGTGTGAAGAGGACCAACAGCCAAAAACCTGGTCAGGGGCCTAAAGATCACCAGGATGAGGCCTAAAGATCACTCTGGTGATCCCGATCACCATTCTGAGCACCCCTGATCTAAATATTTCTGAACAGCTTTAGCCAGTATAGCAAATTGTAAATTCCTGTACCACAATGTGTGGAAAACCATAGCTTAAGGCTGGTGCCAACTATCACAGGATATAGTTATAAAGCATGTGAAAACTGCATTCTTTCACATGCATTTTCTCTCCTCTCCCCCACATCTGCCCTATTTATTTATTTATTTACTTACTTTATTTATATTCTGCTCTTCTCACCCCAAAGGGGACTCAGAGCGGATTACAGGTACACATACTTAGCAGCCAATCCCTGCCATTTCCACATTACACACATATAGACGAACAGAGGCAAGCTCTGGCCACCAGGGGGAGCTGACGTACTCCTCATCTCTCAGCATTCTTCAGCGTCCCTTGTTGTTCCTTCCACATTCCTCAGCGTTCCTGGAGTTCTGTAATGGCCTCATAATTCAGTCAAAATTTTCTTCCCCACTTTATGTGGTACCTTTATCTCTTACTTGACAGATGAAACTGTCTTTCGGGCTGCAAAGGTCGACAGCAGGCTACACTTAAGGTTGAGCACTCACCTCGACCCGGACAGGCCTTGAACTCATGACCTACTGGTCAGAGAGATCTTATGCAGCTGACACTTAGCCATCTGTGCCACACTCCCGCCACACTCCCTAGTAACATTTCCCTAAGTTTTGATACAATTGTATCAATTTTGATACAATTGAAGTCTGACTTGACCATGGTGGTCCACGCCTTGGTTACCTCTAGACTGGATTACTGCAATGCACTCTATGTGGGGCTACCCTTGAAGATGGCCCAGAAACTTCAACTTGTCCAGCAATCAGCAGTCAGATTAATAACCAGAGCAAGTTACAGGGAGCGGTCAACCTCCCTGTTTAAAAAGCTTCACTGGCTGATGTTTATTTTCCTGTCCCAATTCAAAGTGCAGGTAATCTATTATATAAATGGGTTCACGTCATGTGATGTATACCTCAAACAAAGAAACCTTACAACGAACAAACACAATACTTGCCAACAGAAATAGGCCTCAAGCAAGGTACGTTTGTAGCAAAGAAACTTTCCCCCCAAACATACAAGGCCCCCAAAACACCGAGTAAAAATAAAACTACATTTACCAGCATCCTCCGGGGCAGCCAAAGACTCACCCAGCCTCTACATTCTGAACAACATGATTGGCTGCCAATAAGGGCGGATTTGCATAACTGCTGCACTGGCCAGCCAACATGAAAATTCCGATCCATAATAAACTGCCAATCCCCAACACAAACACCCAATCACTTCTAACCGAAAAATCACAGACCACGCCAAAAATTGACAGTAAGGCTTCATTAACTTGATTTCCCTAACTAGCCCTCACTTACTGGGAAGCTGTTTACGCTCTAAATTGACAGTAAGACTTCATTAACTTGATTTCCCTAACTAGCCCTCACTTACTGGGAAGCTGTTTACGCTCTGAATTGACAGTAAGGCTTCATTAACTTGATTCTCCCGACTAGGCCTCAGCTCATTGGACATTGTGTATGGCCTGAATTGACAGTAAGGCTTCATTAACTTGCTGTTCCTAACTAGGCCTCAGCTCATGGGACATTGTGTATGGCCTGAATTTACAGTAACCTACCTTGACACACAGAGCCCCCACCATACATGATGGGACTTGAAGTACCACCATGGAAAATGGGATTTGTAGTACTTCAAAACCCATCATTCCCCACAGACCACTGTGGCCCCGAACCAAGACCAATAAAGACCCAACTTGGCACACCATGACCCACACTCCATCCAACTGCAGTTTAGAGGAGGGCACACCGTGGATGATTGGACTTTCTCGCATCTCCTAAAAAGGGCACAGCTAGTCACCTATAAAGCCCTAAACGGTTCGGGACCCGCCTACCTTCGTGACCGGATCTCCCTCCATGAACCAGCTCGAACCCTCCACTCCTCAGGGAAGGCCCTCCTTTCTCCCCTGTCAGTCTCACAGACTCGTCTGTTGGGCACAATGGAGAGAGCCTTCTCCTCCATGGCCCCACGACTCTGGAACTCCTTGCCTGGAGTGATTAGGAGAGCCCCTACTCTGGAGACCTTCAAAAAACACCTTAAAACCTGGCTGTTCTGCTGTGCTTTCGGAGAGTAGTCATTTAATTTCTTACCATTGCTCTCTTCAATGTCCTCGCTTTTGGAGTCCATTCCCCCCTCCTTGTTTACATGTTTACATGTTTGTGTTCTCTTCCTCGCAAAGAAGCTACTCAGCTTATATCACCCTGAGTTTTTAACATTTTATATTCGTACATGTGGCCTGCCTTGTCATCTGTGATTTTAGATATCTATTTGTATATTGTTCTTTTATTTATATGTATGCATTTTCGTTGTGTTTATTGTTGATGTTTTGATTTTTGTTTTATTGTAATTTGTTGTTTGGGCTTGACCTCATGTGAGCCACCCCGAGTCCTCAGTGGGGAGATGGTGGTGGGGTATAAATAAAGTTTATTATTATATTATTATTAATTGTTAGGACATTCAATCAATCGGTATTTGATTGGTTAGGACTTATGTATGTCTGAGCAGGTTTACTATAGCTGAAGCTAAATATTAGGTTTAGGGTATAGTGTTACCAATTTATTTACTACTATAAATAGCAGTTAATGAGCTGAGCAATTAATGCTCGTTATGCAATTATGCAACATCCTGGGTTTTTTTTAAGTAACAAAGGTGGATCTAAACATGCTATTGCCTGTAACAAAGACCAAAATAGCAACCATTCAGTGGTGTCTCTTGATTATCATATTAGCCAAATCCATCCATGGATTTAGTGCGAATCTTTAAAAAAGCTATTCAAGGTACTAAAACCATTTTGAAGGTAAGTTTCACTGTCTTAAATAGCTCTTTTAAATGTGACCTACAACAAGGAGGGACTTTATGACCACACTGGCAGAGTAACCGTGAGGTATCTCTGCCTTCTACATCAACATACAGAAGCAACATGGAACATCAATTTAATTTTATTTCATTAACAGTGATGAGGTAGGATCTTCTACCCATCTGAGTTAACTGCTATTTTCCCAGGTTTTAGGATAGGTCATAGGCATTCACAGCTCCATCTTGCCACAGAAAGCCATTCTGAGGGGTTTAGTAGAATGGACAGGGGAGTTATGGCCTGACAGCATCTACCACTTAGGGCTGTTTATCTTCATACCTAATAGTCAAGCCTGTTGCCAAGGGGACAGTTTAGGGGCAGGATGAGTGCCGGTTGCCTACCCTGGACGGTGAACGGCTTAGCCCGTCGCCTGTTGTTAAGAGCCTAGGTGTCCAATTGGACCCCCTGCTGACCATGGAGACCCAGGTCTCCGCGGCCAGCAGGACGTCATTTTTTCACCTATGACAGGCTAGGCGACTGGCACCCTACCTTTCCAGGGACGACCTGGCCACGGTGATCCAAGCGACGGTCATCTCGAGACTAGAGTACTGTAACGCCCTCTACGTTGGCCTTCCCTTGGCGACAGTTCGGAAACTCAAGCTAGTGCAGAATGCCGCTGCTCGCTTGCTGACGGGAACGTCGGTAAGGGAGCACATCACGCCCATCCTCCGGCAGCTGCACTGGCTGCCTATTGAGTACCGAATTGCCTTCAAGGTGTTGGTGTTAACCTTCAAGGCTCTACACGGCCTAGGGCCTGCGTACCTGAGGGACCGCCTTGCCCCATACATTCCCCCGAGATCACTACGTTCAGAGGAGTCGAATCTGCTCCTGATTCCATCGGTCCGCGCCTGTCACCTGTCTGCTACTAGGCAAAGAGCCTTCTCCGTGGCGGCTCCGGTACTCTGGAACTCTCTCCCGGATGATGTCCGAGCCGCCACGGAGCTTATCCCGTTCCGCAGGGCCTGCAAGACCGCCCTGTTCAGACTGGCCTTCGGCTAGGCGAGTAAGCCGAACGTACTCATCTTCCTAAGCAGCACCCTGGTTCAGGGAATGCTACAGCATGTACACTATTTTAATTTCGGGACCTATGTTGTATTTTATGTTGTATTTTAGTGTACGGCGGCATGGATGTTACATGCCAGCCAAGTTTTATGATGTTATCCGCCCCGAGCCTGCAGGGAGGAGCGGAATACAAGATGGAACAAATAAATAAAATAAAATAAATAGGGGTTCAAATCACCAAAAAAAAATCAGGTAAAAAACCCCAACAACAACCAGGTTTACTTATGAATTTTAACTGGTCAACCAAATCCCCATGCCATACCAATTATATGAGAAGCAAAATTTAGAGTCCCCCCAGAATTACAAGCACTATTTCAACCCAATTTTGATTATCCACACTGACATTACCAACTTTTCTACCAATTTACATTGCAATAGCAGCAATAGCTAACATAGTGGAAGCTACCAAAATGTGGTAGCCAGTAGGCAAAGCCTAAGGTGCAGGGCAGTGGGGGAGAGAGGGAAATTGACCTGGATTATAGGTGGAAACTGTGGAAACTGGGGTGCCTACTAGGCATGGTTTCGAATCCAAAAATGGCGATTCTAAAATCAAATGGGGGATTTTTTTTATTAGTAAAAGAAAGACTTACAAAAAAATTTCCAAAAATTTCTAAAATGTAACTTAAGTACTAACGAAATTCGTTAGTAATTCGTATGCCAGAGCATGCGCATTCCAGATGGTTTTGGCCTACAACTCCCAGAAATCCTAACAGCTGGTAAATTGGCTGGGATTTCTGGGAGTTGTAGGCCAAAACTTGAATAAACCACACTGAATTCTAGATGGGACTCTCCAAATAGGAAGGAGGGAGGGAAGGAGGAAGGGAGGGAGGGGGATATTCTATTCTTGGAAGCAGCAAAAAAAAGGGGGGAGCCCCCCCCGCTCCTCGCTGCCTCTCTCTCACCCCGATCCTGAGGGAGCGAGGGCCCAAGTTTGCCCAGGCTGAGAGGAAAAGGAAGAGGCCTGAGGCTGTGAGGAATGGTGGGAGTTGAAGTCCAAAACACGTACCTGGAGGGCTGAAGTTTGCCCCTGCGATGGGGCATGGCAGCAGAGCAACGGGGAAGAGAAGCATCTGAGAGAGCGCAGGGAGAGAGAGGAGGAGAAGCGCGCGCGCGTGTGTGTGTGAAGCTGGCCCCTGCGATGGGTCATGGCAGCAGAGCAACAGGGAAGAGAAGGAGGGGGGGAAGCATGGAGGACTACACTTTCCAGAATGCATTGCCTACCTAGCAGCAGCGTCACTTCCAGTTCCCCATAGAAATGTGGGAAAAAGAAGAAGCTGAATGAAGGCGGGAAGGAAATGAGGGGGAGAAGACAGGGAGAAGTGAGTACGTAGTACAATAATTAATTAATTAAGAATTAAGAATTTATTACGATCATAACGCAAATTGTTGGCCTCAAGGACCGTAAAAGGAAGTCTACTTCCGGGTTCGCGGCAGCGATCCGTAAAAGCTCCAAAGTCCCATTACATACGAATCTCTTACGAATCCTTTTAATTTCCATTTCATTTTTCTCATGCCTAGTGCCTACCACTGCCTCATCTAATCCAAGCCCTGCCAAAAAAAACCCCAATGGAACAGGAGCAAAGCTTCTAAGATTTCAACCCAAATGGTTCAGCAGATTTCCCTAGCTAGCCTACTCTTTTCATGTACAAGGTACAGTTACATACTGTGTGGTGTTTAGAGGAGAAGTTGGAGGTAAAGTTGCTTATCGGAAGCTTGGTATATTGGTTACTAAACCATTTGCGTGATGGAGAAGTACGCGGCAGGGGTTCCTCTGCCTCTTTCTCCTCCTCGCCCCGCCCTCCTTTCTTCAGTAAAGGAAGGAGGGCGGGGAGAGGAGGAAAAAGAGGCGCCCTCCCACCCCGTGTGCATGCGCGGCAGGGGTCTCTCCGCCTCTTTCTCCTCCTCGCCCCGCCCTCCTTCCTTGACTGAAGGTAGGGGGCAGGGCGCGGAGGAGGAGGGTGGCCTAGGGCGGCAAACTTCCTTAATCCGGGCCTGGAGGAGGAGGGAAAGGCAAGCCGTCCTTGGCAGCAGCGGCGGCAGAGGAGGAAGCCCCAGTGGCAGGCAGCGGTGGTAAAGGCGCGCATGGGGCATGGGAGGAGGGAAAGGCGTGCACCTTTCTCTTCTCCCTCACATGCCTTTCTCTCTGAGGAAGGCGCATGCGGTGAGTGAGAGAGCAAAGGGAAAGGCGTGCGCCTATCCCTCACCCCATGCACGGCTTTTCTGCCTCCTCCCGCCACCCCCGCGGCTGCGCATGGGACAAGGGAGAAGGAGAGCAAGGCCACGGAAAAGCGTGCCGTTGGGGATCCCTCCTCCTCTGTCGCCACCGTTGCTGCTGAGGAAAGCTCATGCACTGCAAGGGGGGGGGGAGGGAAAGACAGAAGAAACTAGATGACCCTTGGAGTCTCTTACAACCTTCTTCATTAGTGTTGTTGTTATTACTACTACTATTATTGAGACTGGGTGGCCATCTGCAAGGAGTGCTTTAATTATGCTTCTGCTGCATGAAGGTAGAAGGGCATTGGACTAGATGGCCTTTAGAGGTCCCTTCTAACACTATTACATTATTATAATTAATTAATTTTAAGGGGGGCACGGAGTAAAACATTTTCTGGAAAGGGGGTGGTAGGCCAAAAAAGTTTGGGAACCACTGCTTTAGACAGTGCACTATTGCTATAGCACTTTTACACCTCTAGCTTTATATTAACTCTTCTTTCAGTCTTTCCGTGGTCTTATTTCATGGATTCCTCACAGATACAGCTGAAAATTCTATTATTGTAGACTCTATCATGTAATGAGAGATGGGCTGATACACAGAACTAATTTGGAGAAACTACCCTGGTAACAAGGAGACTGGGTAAACAGCTTTACAGTTCACAGGTCTTCTCTCCAAGTTCAGCACATATGCTATTACTCTCATATACAATTCATTAAAAATGAGATGCAAGACATCACCCTAAGGCAAAATTGTTAAATGTTGCTTCAGACATTTCAACATTTTTCATTGGAGTTCAGTTCCACATCGGAAAATTCTACTATATTACTGACAGTGCAAAATGATTGTTTTTCATGCTGTTAGTAGATAGACTGGACAGTGTCACTATGTACTGTACATCAGTAACTTAATCAGTTTGTGATGTGAACAGCACTTCTGTCGCACCTACATGTTATTCTCAGTAGGAAAATTATTTCAGATAGGACAATTATAGCATGGGAAATAAACTTGAAATACTAAGGAAGGAGTTGTTCTTACTTCAAACACACATATATAAAGAAAATGAGATATTTGACTCTATCAGTGTTTGGAAAGTTTTTTGCTATTTGTATTGTAGTTCCAAGACCTCACAGGTCATTAATGAAAGTTCTATATACAGTTGTATATACATCTATCTTTACATTCTCATTTTTCAAAAGTAGTGTGCACAACTTTTAACAAAGAATGGTGACTAGTTGAGTAATGGAATGGGAAGTCAGTGTAGGGACCTGTGGACCAACAATGCTTTCCCAAAACATTTTTTTTTGCACTTAGAATGAACCATAAAAATTCACACAATACAAAAATCCAGTTTATGCAATTTTTATCTCTATATATAATAAAGTGGAATGTTTGTATGTACAGTATGTTTGTGTGTTTGTATGTATGTATGTATGTGGTAGCGTTCTGATTGGCTCCCGTCCTCTACATTCTGACAACATGATTGGTTGCCAGTGAGGGAGTATTTGAATAACACCTCTAATTGGCCAGCCAACACAAACATTCCATCACTCTAAAGTGCCAGAGGGGGATAAGGCAAAGGCCGGAGGCAGTCAGCCATGGTGGGAGGAACTCAGATAACCCAGGGCCGTTCCACAGAGCCTATAACCCTGCATATTAAGGCAGAAAAACCCACAATATCTGCTTTGAACTGGGTTTTCTGAGTCCACACTCATATAATCTGGTTCAAAGCAAATAGCATGGGATTTTATTCAGATGTGAGCAAAGGAACTCACATGACCCAGGGACCTTCCACACAGGCTTATAACCCTGAATGTTCAGGCAGAAAACCCCACCATATCAGCTTTGAACTGGGTTTTCTGAGTCCACACTCATATAATCTGGTTCAAGGCAAATAGCATGGGATTTTATTCAGATGTGAGTAAAGGAACTCACATGACCCAGGGACCTTCCACACAGGCTTATAACCCTGAATGTTCAGGCAGAAAACCCCACCATATCGGCTTTGAACTGGGTTTTCTGAGTCTACACTCATATAATCTGGTTCAAAGTGATGGACCATGGCCAATGGGACTTGCAGTACCTTCACTAACTTCCTGAGACCACTGCGAGCCACGTAAACATCTGATAAGAGCCAACTTTGGCACACAATGCCTTTCTCAAATAACCCGGGCAAGGCCGGGTCCCCAAGCTAGTTTGAAATTTAAAAAAAACTAGGATATACAGGAACAAGTATGAGTCAGGATCCTATTAACCAGGACAGTGACTGAAGGGAGAGATGGCACAGACATGGCAGCAGTTGTCATGGAGTGCTTTAACAGTAATATCCATCCCCATGAAAAGCTAAAATTGTCTGATCAGCCCTGCCGTTGCACCACTGCCCTTTCTCTTGCAGATCTTTCATTGCTTTGGTGCTGCTTCATCACCACTCAAAGCATCTGCTGCCTCTTCATTCCACTGTCACTGTTTCCGCTTCCTCTGATGTTGTTGTCATGGAGCTCCAAACTGAAGCAACTCTGACACATTGGAGAGCTGGCTTCTATGGTACCATGCCAAACTTGAGGAAAAGCTTCCCCATCCCATCCATCAATAAACACCTTGTTTCTCATTGGCTAGTGATTCCCATTACTCCTAGAAAGGTATCTGGATTTCCAGGTTGAAAATGAACATCCTTGGCTTTTCTTCGCGAACAAGGATTCAAATTCAGGAAGGACTCATCCCATGCTTTCTACAAGCGCGTTGATGACTAAGAAGGCCAATTCGAGATAGGCAAGTCCGGTTGCAGAAAGCACAGCCGAAAGTCTCCTTGGGTGATGTTGTTTCCAAGTTGCGGTCCTTTCTGTGTTGTCGTTTCTGTATGAGACATCTTTCGACATGTCTTCTCGAAAGAGGCCACAGCATTATGGATAGTGTGAAGCCAGGATGGACCATTTTTGGTGATCAATCTGGCCAAGCCTGAGATGTTGTTTCAGGGAGTCCTTATATCTCTTTTTGGGGGCGTTTCTCTTGCGCTGACCCGTGGCAAGTTCACCGTAGTCCACCTTTTCTAGGCCCCTCTCCATATGGAGCAATCAGTGCTCTCCTCAAAAAAGGCTGCTTGGTCGTTCAGGATGCTGCCGAACAAGACTGTAACTTCCCGGGTCAGCCTAGAGCAACCAAAGTCCTGAACCGCCTGCATGCAGGGATAGGTCTACGCCTTCCAGTGCATCTTTACACCTGCCGTTTCGTCCCACACCTGTCGCTACAGGGCTTTTTTGGATGTGTCCTTCAAGCCTGTGCAATTGAATTTTCTGGTGGAACGCAGTGTGCACAGAACTGGCCTCACCTTTTAAACCAAAGGTTCATCTGCCGGAGCCTAGCAAGCTGGACGGTGGCAGCGAGATCCTCAGGTTGTAGGTTTGGTTTGAGTTTCCTTCTCTTAGATTGTCGACAGTACAGGGTTAGACGAGCACCATCTGTCCGGGTTTGAATTTAGAGTTTTCCTTCTCTTAGGATGGTTACCAAAAGGCTAGAAAGCCCATCCTGCCCCTTGACCCTCTTTCTCAGACCCTTCTGTTGTGACCTGCCTGGCATGGGAGGCCCTACCAGTGGCTATTTTGCCACTGCCAGCATAGCTCACAACTTCATTAGAGTATGCAAGCCTCTCCGCCATGACAAGGGGGTGCCAACGGAGAGGCAAAAAAATGAACATGGTACCGGAGGTTTAGCACAGCGGTAACGACAACTGCTAAAAGATCTTATCAACCGAACATTACAGGTTCGAGACCCCGGGCTGGCTTAGGCAGCCAGCTGTCAGCCCTGCCTTCTGTTTACCTAAGCAGTCAAAAACAAGCCTAGCTGTGAGTAGAGAAAATAGGGACCGCTTTTCAGGGGAGGACTTTTATAACGCCAATAAATAAGGAAGACCGATTGCCTAACGGGCTGGCGAGCTCTTCGTCATAGGAAGCAACAGCACCCCCTGTGGCGCAATGGAGCAACAGCACCCGGTGACACAACTGGAAAGAACCAGGAAAAGAACCTGTGGCTCAACTGGAAGATCCTCCTCCTGTATATGTTGTATGTCTGACATGCCCCAGCCTGACTCCATAGCCAAGCCAGATAGAAGCCATGTTAAATCCAAAACACTAACTCGGGCTGGGAGAAAGCCTTTGCAGAGGCCTCCACGTCAACCAGTGGTCAAGGCCAGATGCAGCCTTCTTTCTTCTCAGGGTGATAAGAAATGCTGGGAAGGCGAAACCTCATCTTCCCCCCTTTCTCCAGGTGCAGCCACTAACGAGTTGACATATTTGCCTTCTTTGGGCAGCATGGAAAAGTCAGGCCCACAAACTGTTCCTGGGAAAGAGTTGCGCCAAAGTCAGCGCTTCCGAGGCCAAAACAAGGGGGATCCTATTTAAGCTGGTTCTCGTTGGCGCTCGGGATCTCACGCCAACATTAAGCTTCCTTAGCCAAGCTCCATGGAACCCAAGTTCAGGACTAGGCCGCAGCGCCTTCACGTCTCGGCACTCAAGTATCCAGCTAAGCCCTCGTTTGCCAAGGACATATCCCGGATCTAAGCCCAGTGGGGTTTCAAGACTATTTCTTCATTTATTGGATCTTTGAACTCTTTAAGGACCAATGCCTTGCAATACTCGGATGCTGGGAGCATCAGTGGACTATTTTTATCTCTTTCCTTTTTCTATCTATTCTAAATAAAGCATTTTAATCACGGCTGCTTCATGGTGGTTTACTGAGGGATCCTCTGGGTCTAGGCTGCAACAATGTCCTGTATGTCAAATACAAAAACAGCAGGGATTGTCTGCTTGTATGTGTACTGTAATCCGCCCTGAGTCCCCTTCAGGATGAGAAGGGCGGAATATAAATAAACTGTATTATTATTAGTAATAGTATTATCATCCAATCCGCCATGCGCTCCCCAATTGCAAACTTCCTTCTGAGTGAGTTGGGAAGCACACTGCTGTGGTTTTCTTTACTTATTGGGCTTTGTTCTCACCCTTCATTTTCCATTCACTTTATCAAAAATAGATTATAAACACATCAAGGGAGGGATATGTTTAGGTGGTTTTTCAGAAATCATTGTTTGACTCTATGTTCTAACATGGAAAATGATGTGTTAGATATATCATCGTGATCTCTTTCATTGTGTCCTGTTGAGAAACCTGACATGTTCTCAGAGGAAATGCATTCCATTTTAAACCAGTGACTAAATCTGTGCCCTTCTGTTCACCTCCAGCAGCTAAATACTGTTTTGATATATGTTTCTTCTTCTTCTTTAGCACTACAGTTTATTTTAACTTACATGGGGCCATGCTTTAGTTTATTTGTTTTGTTGGAAGTTGAAACTAAAACTATCTCCAACAGCAGGCTTGCCGCGTATCCAAATAATATTCCACAATTCCTCAGGAAAGGGGCTAAAAAATAATCCGGCAATAGAGGAGAACCCTGAAAATAGTGAAACATCATGAAATGTGATTAATAACACCAAGGGAAATATAAAACAACACGTTTCCAAGGGAATGGACTGTAAGTGCACAATGTCGGAACAATATTGTACATCTTCAGTTCTTTGCCCAGCCACCTAATAGCCAAGTTGTGTGCCAATGTAAACACAGCTGCTAAATGTTTTCTACAACTGAAAAAAAGGGAATTTATACTCTTCCCAACCCCAAATGAAGTCAGCTTCCACAGAGGCAAATTTATCCCCATTTGATAGGGAGAAAATAAGGGGAAAATTTCAGTATTCAGCAGTTTTGTCTTATTAGCACATTTTCAAGTTATAATATTACTAGCTGACCTGTGCCATACACCATTCTCTCTCTCTCTCTCTCTCTCTCTCTCTCTCTCTGTATCTCTCTCTCTCTGTCTGTCTCTCTCTGTCTCTCGTTCTCTTTCTCTTTCTCTCTCTCTATGTCTTTCTCTTTCTCTCTCTCTCTTTCTCTCTCTCTTTCTCTCTGTATCTCTTTCTCTTTCTCTCTCTCTTTTCTCTCTCTCTCTTTCTCTCTTTCTCTCTCTCTCTGTCTCTCGTTCTCTTTCTCTCTCTCTATGTCTTTCTCTTTCTCTCTCTTTCTCTCTCTTTCTCTCTCTCTCTCTCTTTCTCTATCTCTGTCTCTCTCTGTCTGTCTCTCTCTCTGTGTGTCTCTCTTTCTCTCTCTTTCTCTCTCTCAATTTATCTCTCTCTCTCTTTTTCTCTCTTTCTCTCTCTCCCCCTCCCTCCGCCCCCGCGGCCCCCTTCGCTGTTCCAGATTGGAGCAGTGAGGGGGCGGTGGAAGGAGGAAGCGGAGGAGGAGGGCCTAAGGAGGAGGAAGGGACACGGCTCCTACTCCGTGTCCGGCCCCCTCCCTCCCTCCATCCCCGGCACCCCCGCTGATGTTCCGATCTGGAACAGTGGCGGGGGCGGCAGAAGGAGGAAGCGGAGGAGGAGGGCCTAAGGAGGAGCAAGGGAGCCGGCTCCTCCTCCCTGCCCGGCCCCTCCGTCCCTCTGCCCCTGCCGCCCCCGCCGCTATTCTGATCCGGAACAGTGGTGGGGGCGGCGGAAGGAGGAAGCGGAGGAGGAGGGCCTAAGGAGGAGGAAAGGAGCCGGCTCCTCCTCCCTGCCTGGCCCCCTCCCTCCCTTCGTCCCCGGCACCCCCGCCACTTCCTGAGGAGGAGGAGGCGAGGGTGAGTGTTGGCTGCCATGCACGAGCGTTCTAAATGCACGCTGGCAGCAAAGAGGCCGGGATGCCAATTCCGTTGGGCGATTTTTGGGGCTTGTGTTTGGGGGTGTTGCGAGGTATGTGGGGCCGTTTTTTGGGGCCGTATAGGTACCTCGTGGTATGGTGGTATGTGTTGCCAATTGTAGTGCTTCTGCGGCTTATAGTTTTGGTGTCTATTTGCCTCGTTGCACAACCATTCAAAATTTATATATATAGATGCAGTACATTCATTTGGAGCTGGGTTCTGACTGCTATGGTTTGTGAAAACTGTAAAAAAAAAAAGCGGTATTGGGAGGGTCAGTCCCACTGCAACGCCAAAGTAAAATGTCCAAACTCTAGTTCTATATAATCTGCCTAGCAAGATAGCTGCACTTATGTAATTGGGATGAACCATAAGAGAAGTGTGTGTCGAAACAACTTTATTGCATTTTTTTCACTCTTATAGTTTAATGTTATTTCATACCATTTTATGGTTATTGTAAGGCAGGGGTGCCCACACTTTTTCAGCAGGCGAGCTACTTATAAAACAACCAAGTCACAAAGATCTACCTACACAGAAATGTAAAACGTATAACTATTTTCTAATTTATTAAGGATTCTTTGTATGTACAATGTATGTTGATGTACCTTGCATAACTGAATAAGCCAATATTGCACAACACACATAATAAATAATTATTTACAATTTTTTTGCAATTACCTGAGTTTACTTTGATGACTTGCACTGAATTGAATCAGCCAGGGATAAACTGGGAGAATGAAAGCACACAGACCTTTCAACTGCAAGGTCATTCAATGCTGATCAATGTGGCCAATAGGACATTAAAAAGGCACCCAGACAAGAGTTCCTTTTCCCACCCTGACATAATTCCAGAGATATAAACTGGCAGAATGGAAGCACGCAGACCTTCCAGCTGCAAGGCCATTCAATGCTGATCAATGTGGCCAATAGGACATTCAAAAATGCACCCAACATACAATAGTTCCTTCCCCCACCCTGGACATTACTTCACAGATATATAAACATGCAGAAAGAAGCCAGACCTTTCAACTACAAGGCCATTCAATGCTGATCAATGTGGCCAATGGGACATTCAAACATGCATCAAGACAAGAGTTCCTCCTCCCACCCTGACATCACTCCACAGATATTAACAGGCAGAATGAAAGCAGACAGACCTTTCAGCTGCAAGGCCATTCAATGCTGGTCAATGTGGCCAATGGGACATTTAGAAATGCATCCCCAACTAGGCCACTCTCTCAAAGGATGCCTATCATTCTCAGTCCCCTCTGAACCAAAGGGGGGGAGGGAGAGATGGTCTTATTCTTTTCTTAATCTTAACTCATCCTAACTTCCCCTTAGTTTGAGGACAGTCCCTACTTGAAGCTTGGAGAGGGCTTCCTTCCTCTTGGAGGCCTTAAAAAACACCTGGGAGGCGGCAGTGCAAGGGTTAACCTCTCCTCCTCCTCCCCCTCCCTCCCAGATTCCCGAAAGGAAGAGGTGGAGGAGGAAAACAGCAGCCAGAGGAGAAAGAGGGGGTGCTGTTGCCTAGGCTCGGAGTGGCCCGGGCTGTACCACTGCGCAAGGGCCGCGGGAGGAGAGCGGAGCATTCGAGGCCACCACTGCCAAAGGCCTGGTCACCTCCCCCGCTTCCTCCTGGGCTTTGCCTTCTCCCGCCTGGCAGCCAGCAAGTGAGAAAGCACGAGCGAGAGAAGGAAGGGAAGAAGGAAGGAAGGAGCGCCGAGGCAGCAGAAGGTGCGCTGCGCGGATGGCAGAAGTGCCCTATCCGGCTGCGATTGACCTGCTGAGGAACGAAGATCAACTCGGCGATCGCGATCAACTTCCTGGGCAGCCCTGTTGTAAGGCATACTGGCAGTGCATGGGTACTACATGGTTGGGATAAAAAAAAATCCCTATTGAAATCCGTAATGGAAGAAATGTAAGCGGAAATGCCAAATAAACATGAAAGCATGCATTGGACGAAAAGATTATTACTAAAATATAATTAAATTGTTTATCAAAACCATTTTGTATTTGTGTATTCAGGAGTAAGTGTATTCAGGATAAGTGGGGCTTATCCCTAGCTGTTTTGTGTAAAATGTAACTGGGCTCTGCTTCCTATTTATTTATTTACCATATTTATACCCCATCAACTTCTCAACCCCCAAGGGGGGAGGGACTCAGGACGGCTTACAATAAGCCCCGTTAAGAGGCTATTACACATGATCTATTATATAAAGGAGGTCCCGTCATGGAACGACTGTCCTAGATAGAGAAACCTTACAAGGCAGACACACCAAACTTGGCAACAAAAATAGGCCTCAGGCAAGGTAGGTTTTTAGCAAAAAAACCTTCCCCACCAAACCATAGAAGGCCCCCAAAACAATGATACAAAAAACCCTACATTTCCCAGCGTCCTCCGTGGCTGCCAACGAATCTCCTGGCCTCTACATTCTGACAACATGATTGGTTGCCAATGAGGGAGTATTTGCATAACGCCTCTATTGGCCAGCCAACATGAACATTCCGACCCATAATAAACTGGCAGAGGAGGATAAGGCAAAGGCCTGAGGCAGTCGCCAACACAAACACCCAATTCACTTCCCACAGAAAATTTAAACCCCTACAAATCACAGAATCACAGACCATGCCTCAAATGGGATTGTTTAAGCTCTGAATTGACAGTAAGGCTTCATTAACTTGATTTTCCCGACTAGGCCTCAGCTCATGGGACATTGTGTATGGCCTGAATTTACAGTAACCTACTTTGGTGCACAGAGCCCCTATGACCCACGCTACATTCTACTGCAGTTTGGAGGAGGGTGGACCATGGATGATGGGATTTGATGTACCTCCATGGATTATGGGATTTGTAGTACTTTCAAACCCTTCATTCCCCACAGACCACTGTGGCCCAGAACCAAGACTGATAAAGACCCAACTTGGCACACAGTGCCCCCATGACCCACACTCCATCCAACTGCAGTTTAGAGGAGGGCACACCATGGATGATGGGATTTCAAGTACCTCCACTCACTTCCAAAATACCCCACCCACACAAGCATCAACCTCTACATCAACACAGCAGACGGAAAGACAAAAAACATTGTATATCCACAAGCTTTGCAGAACGCCAGCAACACCACACACCAACAACTCCACGGGACTTCAACATCCCACCCACCAGTACAACCCACAACGACACAGCTATGACCCCACCAAGACCATAACTAACATCAATTCCAACCCTTACATACTCAGATTTCCTCGCATCTCCTAAATAGGGCACAGCAACGCGTGCCGGGTACAGCTAGTACAATAATAAAATCACAGATAAAAACATATCATAGTTAAAAACAATACATAATTAAAAACCATACAAAGCCATCATTAAAACAGTAGACCAGTCTCGTCGATCGTACTGTCATTCCAGATTGTCCCTTTACCGTGCTGCGTTACATCTGTCCAAACGCCTAGTCCCAGAACCATGCCTTTAGTTTCTTCCGGAAAGCCAGGAGGGAGGTAACCGATCTTACTTCCTTCGGGAGAGTGTTCAATAGGCAGGGAGCCACCTCCGAGAAGGCCCTGTCTCTCGTCCCTGCCAGGCGCACTTGAGCTGTAGACGGGAGTGAGAGCAGGTCCTCCCCGGATGATCTTAGATTTCGGGGTGGGATGTAGGGGTGGATGCGTTTGGACAAGTAAACTGGGCCAGAACCATTTAGAGCTTTAAAGGTCAAAACCAGCACTTTGAATTGGGTTCGGAGGTGGACCGGCAGACAGTGGAGCTAATATAACAGGGGGGTTGGTATGCTCCCTGTATGTCACCCCAGTTAGTAATCTGGCTGCCGACCGTTGTACTAGCTGAAGTTTCCGAACCGTCTTCAAAGGCAGCCCCACATAGAGTGCATTGCAGTAATCTATTCGAGATGTAACCAGAGCGTGGACTACCATCTCTGACTAGCTGGGCATGAAGGAAGTGGTATCCCAACCCCATATGAGGACCCAAGGTGAAAAAGACTAAAGAGGATAGCATAGCCAGTGGATTATTTTCAATATGAAATATTCAGGCACATTTTCAAATTGACAGATAAGAAGCTCAAAATGGGGCAGTCAGTTGGGATAGTTTGCTTGGTTTTGCTTTCTTGTAAATGTGCATACTGTTTCCATCTCATTTATCAAGAAATGTGCATATTTTAGTAGGTTCCTCTCATATATTTATTTTTACAAAAAAATTGTACTAAACAAGCCATCTGCACCAGCCAAATTCAATAACTATAGAGATTGCCAACTTGAAGGGCACCATGCACTACCTGCTTACGATGTTGATTTTAAGGGTGAAGAGCTTGCCAGAGAAAAAGTTAGCAATCCAAACTCAACACTACAAAGTTGGTTACATTCAAAGGGAATCAGACACAGACTTTGAACAGGTAAGCACTCCAAAATCTCCGCCTGGGTGGGCAAATCTATCCATTTCACTTTTCTTCATCAACTTTGTTTTCAATTATATTTTCTTCCTATTCGAATTATTTAGAAATATATGGGCAACAAAGAAATTAACTAAGAGACATTATTTCTCATCTCCCACAGACAAACAAACAAATGTACCGGGAATATGGTGCAGCTGGCTAAGTGTCAGCTGCATAAGATCTCTCTGACCCGTAGGTCATGAGTTCGAGGCCTGCCCAGGTCAAGGTGGGTGCTCGACCTTTAAGTGTAGCCTGCTGTCGACCTTTGCAGCCTGAAATACAGTTGCATCTGTCAAGTAGGAGATAAAGGTACCACATTAAGTGGAGAGGCAAATTTTGACTGAATTATGAAGCCATTAAAGAACTCAAGGAACGCTGAAAATACGGAAGGAACAATAAGGGACGCTGGGAATGCTGAGAGAAGAGGAGTGCATCAGCTCCCCCTGGTGGCCTGAGTTTGCCTCTCTTCGTCTATATGTTGTGTATGTGAAAAATGGCAGGGATTGTCTGCTAGTATGTGTACCTGTAATCCGCTCTGAGTCCCCTTCGGGGTGAGAAAAGCGGAATATAAATAAAGTAAATAAATAAATTAAATCAATGGTATTACAACTTCTCATTTTTCCTAAAATCACTAACCTGGTATTAAACAGAAAGATGAATTCATGTCATTTACTTCAGGTGTGACTTTTAGATGGCCGCAGTTCACAGGGGCACATGAATTTGTAACAAATGTTACTCCTCATGGCACTACTATTCTATAGTAGTGGGGCTGTGTGTTCCTAAAGCAAGTGGCTATGCTGCTGTTGCATTGCTGCTGGTAAGGCCTCGCATGTCTCACAAGCTTTTGCTGAGGAACCAGAAGAAACTCAACTAAGCAGATGACGCAATACTACTACAAAAATAATAGAGACTTGGAAAGTCAAGGACGAAAGTTCAAAAGCAGGTTACACTTGAATGTATGGACCTCATCATATTGATCCCATCTTTTGTCCCGTTTTGCCAGCAATCACTGGCAAAATGGAAGGGGTGTGTGGCGCCTTGAGGAGAGCCTTGTGCCCTCACTTCTTCCTCCTTTAGACAAGGGAAGGGTGGCATATCAGGCCAAGGTGTGTTGCTGATGTCCCTTTCCCCATCAGACAGGGAAAGTATGGTAAGGTGCATTAGAACATTGCTATTTCCCTTTCAGACAACAGAAAAGCCTATAAACCACAGGTAGTTCTGTCAGAGCTACCCAAAAGATGGAATGCCCACCATGGTTGGCGATAAAGTTTCTTGCCACTTCAGCCATTGATGAGGTGGGTGCATGGCCTGAGTTATATGATGACATTTGTCAGAATCTGTGGCTGAAGAGGAGCAAGGGGTCAACCACCCCACTCCCCGTGTAAAGAGGATATAAACAGGGGCGGTCTTTGCCATTACGCGGCCTACGCGGCCGCGTAGACCACCATCTTGGACGCTCCGGGGTGGGGCGCCATTGTGCCCTGCTGCTGCGCATGTGCGCTCCGCGGTTTCGTGCGCATGCGAGTGCTACGGACCTTGAGAGGTCCGGAGGCCTGCGCATGTGCGCTCCGCGGCGGCTGCTACAAGAGTGCCTACGGACCTCAAGAGAGGTCCGTAGGCACTGCGTGTGCGCGCGAGACCACGGAGCGCAGCGCAGTGCCTACGGACGTCTCTTGAGGTCCGTAGGCACTGCTCATGTGCGCTCCGCGGTTTCACGCGCATGCGCAGTGCCTACGGACCTCCAGAGAGGTCCGTAGGCACTGCGCATGCGTGAAACCGCAGAGCGCAGCGCAGCAGCAGGGCGGGCAACGCCGCGGCGCCTCACAATGGAGCGCACATTGGGAGCGGAGGGGGGGCGCCAAAATAATGTTCGCTTACCCCCCCCGGGAGAGCTCGGACCGCCCCTGGATATAATCAAAGTGAAAATATGTTTGTATCTGTCTATCATCTATCTATCTATCTATCTAATTAATTGTGTAAGTACTATGATTGTGTGTATTTTTCCCCAAGATGGTTCCCAGATCCAGAAAACATTGTGAACTCTACTAGTGTTGGATGCGGACCAAACCTGGGACACATGCGTACTAGGCCTGGTTAGGTTCGTCGTATCCATACGAAATTAGTTTTAAATTCGTATTTAAATTACTTTAGAAATGGTTTTGACGCACTGCAAGCACCCCGGAAGTGAATAACCAAATTCGAAGGCACCCCGCCATTTTTCGTAAGGAAATCACCATTTTCGGAAAAGGTTTTTCCTTCCCTGGCTTTCCCTTCTGGTCGCCTGAGAACGGCCCGTTCAGATCCGGGGTAAGGCATGGGATTCCAAATCTTAGTTCCCAGGTGGAGAGGAGGAGGGGAGTGAATGCCCTCCACTCCCCCTCACCACCTGGGAACTAACGCGGGTTAAAGATAACTAATAGGCATGGTTTAGAACCCAAAATAGGGAATCGAAAATCTAATGGGCGGTGGGATTTTTTTGATTAGTAATAGAAAGACTTACAAAATTTTTCCAAAACTTTCTAAAATGTAACATAATTACTAACGAAATTCGTTAGTAGTTCGTATGCCAGCGCATGCGCATTCCAGATGGTTTTGGCCTACAACTCCCAGAAATCCTAACAGCTGGTAAATTGGCTGGGATTTCTGGGAGTTTGTAGGCCAAAACTTGAATAAATCACACTGAATTCTAGATGGGACTCTCCAAATAGGAAGGAGGGAGGGAAGGAGGGAGGGAGGGAGGGGGTATTCTATTCTTGGAAGCAGCAAAAAGGAGGAGGAGCCCCCTTGCTCCTCGCTGCCTCTCTCTCACCCGATCCTGAGGAGCGAGGGCCCAAGTTTGCCCAGGCTGAGAGGAAAAGGAAGAGGCCTGAGGCTGTGGGGAATGGTGGGAGTTGAAGTCCAAAACACCTGGAGGGGTGAAGTTGGCCCATCATGAAGCCTCTTCAAGGCTTTAGATCCTGGCAGGCAGAAGGGGCAGGGGAGGGCCCGTCCCTCCTCCTCCTGCCAGGATCTAAAGCGCATCAAGGCTTGCACGCTTTAGATCCTGTGAGAAACCAACCTAATGTATAATAGAATGAATGCTAACTTATAGAGTAAGTGCCTAAATATTATAAGTAATCCAACTGGTCATATACCTACATTCCATGCACATGCAATAATACAGCAGTAATAACAATGGGTATAAGAAGAGGTAAAATTCAAACCGAAGTAGAGAAGGGATCAGTTTAGAATGAGAGTGGAGAACTTTTGTTTTTTTTTATGACTCAGATTCTGTTAAGATGATTAGAAGTCACATCTGCAACTAAACTCAGTTATGCTAGTGTAAACATAGCATGTATCCATGACATTTCCTATTGGTTAACCATACTTTCACTCTTCCTGCATCAGTTCATGTGCAGTTAGTCTGTGTTTGTTCATCTCTCATTTTGCAAGCTGTGATTCTTTTGTTCTCATCCATGCTGAAGGGCATATGTTACATAGCCTTTCACATGAAATATTTATTTATTATTTTATTTGAAGGATTTATATTCCACCCTTCTCACCCCAAAGGGGACTCATGGTAGAGCACAAAATACAAATGGCAAACATTCAATGCCAGGATGAATGAATTATGCACATATAAAAACATAAAACCATTGATCTCAACATTAAAACTACTGTTTAAAACCATCTTGGTCATCCACGTCAAATAGTTGGCAAGGTGAGGTTTCCAATTGCTGTCTTATTGCACTGTCCCAAAAGCTTGGTCCCAAAGCCAAGTATTTACCATCCTTCTGAAGGACAGGAGGGAGGGGGCTGATCTAATCTCACCAGGAAAGGAGTTCAATAGCTGAGGGGCAATCACTGAGAAGGCCCTCTCCCTCGTCTCTGGTGGGACAGAGAGGAGGGCATTCCTGGACAATAATACACTCTATTTATATTCCGCCCTTCTCACCCTGAAGGGGACTCAGAGTGGATTACAGTACACATACAAGCAGAGAATCCCTGCCGTTTTTATATTTGACATACATCACATACAACATATACAGTAGGAGGTTATTTTCCAGTTGAGCCAGGTTCTTCCAGGTGTATCACCAGGGTGCTGTTGCTCCATTGTGCCACAGGGGGTGCTGTTGCTTCATCCTCCTATGACGAAGAGCTTGCCATCCCGTTAGGACTTCCACCTTTTCGGCAATCGGTCTTCCTTATTTATTGGCGTCATAAAAGTACTTCCCCGCAAACCAGTTCCTAAATTCTCTATTTACAGCTTAGGCTGTTTTCAACTGCTTAGGTAAGCAGAGGCAGGGCTGACAGCTGACTGCCCAAACCAGCCCGGGGTCTCGAACCTGTAACGTTCGGTTGATAAGATCTTTAGCAGCTGTTGTTATAACCGCTGTGCTAAACCTCCGCCCCTTAATCTCCACAGTGGTTCATAGAGGGAGATGCATTCGGACAGGTAAATTGGGCCAGGGCCATTTAGGGCTTTATAGACCAAAGCCAGCACTTTGAATCATGTTCGGTAGCAAGCAGTGGAGCTGGCATGACATGGCAGTAGTGTGCTCCTTTGCCTCTCATTGGACTATTTGAAGCTACAAAACAGTCTTCAATGGCAACCCCATGTAGAGTGTGTTGCAGTAGTCTATCCTCGATATAACAAGAGCTTGGACCACCATGGACAAATCTGACTTTCCAAGGTATGGACACAGCTGGCACAAAAGTTTTAATTGTGCGAAAGCTCCTGGCTATCGCCGCAACCTGGGTTTTCTAAGCTCAGCAATGAGTCCAGGAGGAGGCGAAACTGTCAACCTGTACCTTCGGGGTGTAACCCCGTTCAGCACAGGCTGTAACCCTAAGCCCCGTTCGGCCTTGCGACTGACCAGGAGGACCTTTGTCTTGTCTAGATTCAACTTCAATTTGCTCACCCTCATCAGACCGTCACAGTGGCCAGTAGGCATGGTTTCGAACCCAAAAATGGCGATTCTAAAATCAAATGGGGGGATTCTTTTGATTAGTAAAGGAAGACTTACAAAAAATTTCCAAAAATTTCTAAAATGTAACTTAATTACTAACGAAATTCGTTAGTAGTTCGTATGCCAGCGCATGCGCATTCCAGATGGTTTTGGCCTACAACTCCCAGAAATCCTAACAGCTGGTAAATTGGCTGGGATTTCTGGGAGTTGCCAAACAAACTTGGAATAAATCACACTGAATTCTAGATGGGACTTTCCAAATAGGAAGGAGGGAGGGAGGGGGTATTCTATTCTTGGAAGCAGCAAAAAGGAGGAGGAGCCCCCCTCGCTCCTCGCTGCCTCTCTCTCACCCCGATCCCAAGTTTGCCCAGGCTGGTCATATACCTACATTCCATGCACATGCAATAATACAGCAGTAATAACAATGGGTATAAGAAGAGGTAAAATTCAAACCGGAAGTATTCTGACTGGTCCCTCCTCATGCGGTGCAAGCGGGCTCTTCTCTGTGAGCCCGGGAAAAGCCAGCGTTTTCTGCTTGGGTGCACACACATACATATTCTTTGGGGGGGGTTGCTGCAGAATCTTCTCTATGAGCCCGGGTTCTGCAGTAAATCCCCCCAAGAATATGTATGTGTGCACACAAGCGCAGAACGCTGGCTTTTCCCGGGCTCATAGAGAAGAGCCCGTTTGCACCGCATGAGGAGGGACCAGTCAGAATACTTCGGTTTGAATTTTACCTCTTGTTATTGTTATTACTGCTGTATTATTTCATGTGCATGGAATGTAGGTATATGACCAGTTGGATTACTTATAATATTAGGCACTTACAGTAGCATTCATTCTATTATACATTAGGTTGGTTTCTCACCCCAATACTCTTTGATGCTTTAGATCCCTGGCAGGGCAGGAGAGGCAGGGAAGCCTGGAAAAAATGTAAACAGAGAGGTTTACTCAGTAGTAAATCCCCAAAGGAGGGCACGTCATCCAAAGTGCCCGCCGTTGCAGATTTACTTCTGAGTAAACCTCTCTGTTTCCATTTTTCAGGCTTCCAGCCGAAAGAAGGAGCGAGTTAGGGCTTGCCTTGCCATAATACTTATTGGCAAGGGAGGCGGGAGGGTGGTGAGAGAGAAGGAGGGTGCCCCCCCCCTTACGACCTAATAACGACACTTAAGAAAATCCTGGCCCCAGTTCTATAAAAAAGTCCACTTCCTGGTTGGCGTTCCAGGTGCGGAAATACTCAAAAGTAGCATTTCTTACGAATTTCTTATGAATCATTTCATTTTCATAACTTTTTTCTCATGCCTAGTGGCCAGACTTGGGCAGCCTCCTTAGCAGCTGGTTTTTAATAGAAGAAACAGTCTGCCATATATTGCTGCTGAAGCCTCTATTTGTGTATTGATGATGTGGAGCTCGTTGTTCACCTTCCCCCAAATACTATTTATTCTACTGGTTGGATACACTACTGTTGCTTATTCCCCGATATAATGAAACTCCATGAAATGGTGCAGAAAATGAAACATCCAGACTGATGAGCGGAGGAGGAACTGTGTATTTTGGGATGCACTGTGGTCTATATTTAGAGTGTGTAACAAGTATAATGTTTATGCTAGTCAAGTCAGTAAAAAAGTCCAACTCCTTACATAACTGCTGTTTGCTCAAATAAAATTATCTAACAACATTCTAGCTTACATGTTCCAGCCTACAGTATGGCAATAGTAAAGAGCTTTGTTAACACAGATTGATAGATCCCCATTTGGTTCCTGGTGATCTATATTTCAAGAAAGGACCATGCCAGTATTCTTTAAGAGATTCCTAGTTGGGGAAGGATGTTACAAGGCTGCCACATATAATTGTGCTTCTGCTGTTATGGACTAGCCTTCAGTAACTCTTCCACAGCTGAAGCACTGTAATTTATTTATTTTACTTTTATTTACTTCATTTATATTCCGCCCTTCTCACCCCGCAGGGGACTCAGGACGGACTACAATGTACACATTACATTTAGATACACAAACACACAAGACAGACAGAGGTAATTTAACATCTGGCCACCAGGGGGAGCTGTCGCACTCCTTCATGCCTCAGCGTGTTTCCTGGAGATCTTTTTATGGCCTTGTAAATCAGTTAAATTAAGCCTCCCCACTACGTGGTACCTTAATTTCCTACTTGACAGATACAACTGTCTTTCGGGTTGCAAAGGTCGACAACAAAGGTCGACAACAGACTACACAATAGGTTGAGAGCCCACCTCGACCCGGGCAGGCCTCGAACTCATGACCTTCTGGTCAGTAGAGATCTTATGCAGCTGACACCCAGCCAGCTGTGCCACATTCTCGGTGTAATCTATCCCTGCATCAGCCTGCGGACAAAAAAAAATTCCCAACTTGGGCTACAGGAAGCTCCAAGTAACAATTTTCATGTTAATCCAGCTACTTGCCAAAGCTTCATGCAGCAATTTGCTGTAATTTGTCATGTTATGTTTACTGTCACAATTATTTCCCTCTCCTGCAAAAAAGAAAGTCAACACCCCCCCCCAAAGAATAAATAGATAATTATAGGACTTTCAGTCATTCTTCTTGGGAGAGCATGGAGGGCTGTGGAGACATAATATTTTGTAAGGATGACAGTCTATTTATATGCTTCCTGAAATCCTTTGGACATTTCTAGTGTTGCAGTCACGAGAAACCACTTTTGCTTTGCAGACAGTTTTACTTGCGAGCTAAAGTCAACACATCTTTTAATGGATCAATGGAAAAAGCAACAAATTATGATGCCATCTTGGGAACTATATCCCACAACTCTATTATTTTGTTAGCTTCAGTCTTACTCAGCTATATATAGGGTTACTCATTTTTGTAGGTGAATCTACAACGTATCACAGACAGCTCAGAATGCTTTTCCCATGAATCCGTTTTCCATTCCAAACAGTGGCTTTTGTAGTCACATCCCCTCTTAGGCTGGACTCTTATATTCCAGGAGTTCACAGTCTTTGGGTCCCCAACTGCTTTGAATGTTAACACGAATGAAGAAGGTAAACACCGAGTAGGGTTGCCATTTTTTGATATAAGAAATAAGGGACATTTACGGGATTTTTCACAAAAATAAGGGACACTTCATTAAAAACTTGAAACTCAAACATTAGGTAGAAATAGTTTTATTAACAGAATAAGATAACGATTGAAATTCACAAAAGAAACTGACTTATACCCTTTTAACAGGACATGGTATGTTTCTGCATGGTTTGTCATGCAGAAAAAACATTATTAGAACTACCTAATTTTCTCCATCTGTATTTAGTATTGACTTTGCTGACTTTAAAAGTGCACTGTCTAAACATTAAAATAAAATAAATTTGAGAGCTTGTTTGGAGGTTCTAGCAGGGGAGCGCAGCTATCGTAAACCCGGGACCGAAGACTGGAGACCTCGGTACACTCCTTCTATACCTGGGACGTCATCCTCTTCCACCGAGCGCGCAGCTTCGGGAGGGACGCACATGGAGCGGTGAGGGAGGAAGGGGACACCCACCTAGCCAGCCAGATCAGCCGAATCAACCCTGGCGATCAATGGGGTGACAGATGTCGCAGCCAGATCGCCCTCACATCCAAAAACTCAAATACGCATATGCCAACGAAATTAAAGAAAACTGGGTCAAAATGTAGTGTGTAGAGGTGTAGCTAGATACATCCAGAGTAGGACTATCTGTGGTGAAGTTAAGATTTACTAGGCAGAGAGGAGATCTTGTCAGTAAACTCTTGGAGGGAGAAAGAAGTACTTTGTAACTAAGATTTGTGCTGTTTAAAGCAGTGTTTCCCAACCAGTGTGCCGTGAGCGATCATCAGGTGTGCCGTGGGAAATTGGAACCTCCAATACCCCCGCCAAACCCTTTTTCTTCTCCACTCGGGCTCCCTTCTTCCCAGCCTCGCTCTGCTTGCTTTGCCTCGCTTTGCTCTGGGGCGAGTCTGCACAGTAGCGCCTGCATGGGTCACGTCTTCCTCCCTCCCCCCTCCTGAACACGCTCACACTGCCTCCTTGGATCAAATGTTGGCAGAAGCGACAGTGTAGAAGAAAAAGTAAGTGTTCAGCAGGAGGGGGAAGAAAGGGCGCGAAGGGGAAGGGGGAGGAAGAGGTCTCTGTCGAAAGCTGGCATGGGCAAACTGGGACCTTCCAGGTGTTTTGGACTCCAACTCCCACCATTCCTAACAGCCTCAGGCCCTTTTCATCCCCCCCCCCCTCAGCCATTTAAGCAGGAAAGGGCCTCAGGCTGTTAGGAATGGTGGGAGTTGAAGTCCAAAGCACCCAGAGGGCCGAAGTTTTCCCATGCCTGTTTGAGGGACCTTAAAGTGTTGAACCTCCTTCCAACATTGTGATTCTGGATAGAAAACAAACAACAACATAACATAACATTGTTTGAGTCCACAGTGCTCTCTGGGTGTGGGTGAACTACAACTTCCAAACTCAAGGTCAATTCCCAAGCAAACCCTTTCAGTACTTTCTGTTGGTAATGAGAGCTCAATATGCCAAGTTTGGTTCAATTCCATTGTTGCAAGAGTTCAGGATGCTCTTTGATTGTGTGGTAGCTATAAATTGAGCAAGACCTTCATGTGTGTCTTTCTGCCATTCCTGTCATGATATCTGTGTTGTGTTCATCGAAACAGGCCCAGGTTTCACACTGAGTGTATAAATACATTTAAAAACATATTAACTATATGTATGACTGTGTTAGAGTGTCATTTTGTGTCATTTTGGTTGGTGGTGTGCCCCAGGATTTTGTAAATGTCAAAAATGTACTGCGGCTTTAAAAAGGTTGAAAAACACTGGCACAAGGTACAGAGAGAGAGAGAGAGAGACTGAGTGGGGGAGTGTGTTTGGGTTGTGTTAGAGATGGAGGCATTCAAAGCCTTTGGAAATGGGGCAACAAGCCCCCCTGTTGCGGAACAGCTGGCTCTCCTGCCAGTCAGAAGGCATGGCATACATTCCCTTCCAATTCTATAATTCTTGGATTCAATGAATCCGCCCTCACTTTCCTCTACATCCTGCTCTGAAGAGTTAAGCACCTCCATGTTCTTCCAGGCAGAAGTCCTATTACTGGGATTAAGTTCCAGAGCACATCTCTACCCGAGAATAGTAACGTCGGCTTGCTATATTGCTTCTTTATGGATTTCATCCTGTCTTCTGACAAGCAAAGGAAATAGTGAGATGGCTCATGGGTTAGGCATTTTCGTGCAGCCCGTTTACCACATTCGAGTATTTTCAGGCGCTGCTGCTTTACTTCTTCCCTCGCCGCTTTCCTCTTTGCCTTGATCTCATCCGCAGTTCTTTTAATAAGCCTCCTAAGACTTCAAAGTGGCAAGTTGGAGTCTGGGCCATGATTCATAACAACAAATCTAACAGACAGTACTTTTTGTGAATTTAGGTCAATGCATCACTCTTAGAGCACATTATAAATTCATCACAATCACAGCCCGGAGAAATTTTTTATTCCCTGACAAGAGTGCTTCCTTCGACATGCTGCAAATATCTCGTGAAATTTGAACTCCAGATTAAGTATTGATTAAGTTTAATAAATTATAATGTGCTGCTGATGGGTAAGTGGGTTTTCAGTGATACGGGTGAACTCTGTTTTCCCTAGCTTCCCTTTCTCTCTTTCCTTCCCGTTCCTCTCCCATCTCTTTTATTTTGATCAAAGTGAGCACATATGAAGATACAAATGCTGCAGTCCTTATTACAGACCAAATTTCATAGGATCTGCTGGGACATTTTTGGCGTAAATAAGTATAGGATTGTTTTTATCCTATAGAATCCTATAATTTGTTGGGTTTTTTTTTCAAACAAATTTTTATTTTATTTTAACACACACAAAAAAACATACCAAACACTCACAGAACATTTACAATTCCCACCACCAACATGAGGCTTATTCCCTTTTTATATTCATTTCTTATGAGACATTTTTATATCTTTATCTTTATACCTTTCCATTCTATTTACCATATAACATTTGTATCCTATTTCTTATGGCTTGATCTCCAGAATGATTCATAATATGATTCTTTACCCTTGTCCATCTTTCTTCCATTTTTCTCATTCTATTTTCATTAATTTTTGAAGCATTTAATTTCACATTCATAATTTCAAATTCCATTTCTTCCACCATATAATGATACCATTTGTTTACTGTCCATTTTGATTTATCTTTCCATCCTAATACTATTACTGCTTGTGCACATTCTATTACTGCTTCTTTTATTTCCCTATCATTTTCCGTTTTCTCCATTTTTCCTATTACCGCTATTTCCTTTGTTATGATCCACTCATTTCCTAGAATTTGTTTTGCCTGATTTTGTATAGTCTGCCAAAAATATTGTATATATTCACATTCCCACATCATGTGCATAAATCGCCCTTTCTGTTGGCATCCGTGCCAGCACTGACTACTCCCCTTTTTATAGTAGTATGCTAATTGACAGGGTGTACGATACCATTTATGCAGTATTTTCCTCCTCATTTCTCATACTTTGGTATTCCTTTTCATCCCTATAATCTCTACCACATTTCTCATCTCTTGTTCCGTAATTTGTAGCTCCATTTCCCACATACTTTTCAAATCCCGTATTGTACCTCCATCTGCCTCTAATAGCATTGTATATATATTGCTGGCCTGTGCCTTCATTCCTTCCCATTTGTCTCTTATTATCTTTTCAAAGGCGGTATCTTCACTCTTAACCATATTAATATTATCTTTTATTCTACAGTATGCACAAATTGCTCTTATCTGTAACCAATTCTCTTGTCCAAGCCATTGTTTAATTCTATTCTCCCTATAATTTGTTTTTGTGTGTGCAAGCGTGTGCAAGCATGATTTTTTTATCCAACATGCAGACACAGTGGTTGGATAAAAAATGGCCACAACTTGTTTATTGAAAACAGGAACGAAGGGTTGGCGGCTATGCTTGGGTCCTGGATCAGGGTAGACAGCCCCCATGAATGTCCAAAGGTGATAGCAAGCCTGGGGTACGAGCGGCACAATGCCTGTCCACGGAAACTCGGCACCCCAGGGGGCCTGGGCGTTATCCCCCTAACAACCAAGGGGTGATAAGCAGGGGTAAGCGAACATTATTTTGGCACCCCCCAAAAAACATTATTTTGCCCTCCCCCCATGTAAAACAAATATACAATTATAATATCACAATACCATTAGTAGTATTATATTGTATCAATGTATATACAATATATTATACCATACTACATTATATCATAATTATATTATACTACATTACAATATAATTATATTATAATATATTGACATTATAATATAATATAACATTCTATTATATTATTATAAAATAATAAATAAAATTATTTATTTAAATAAAATTATCCTCTACTAAATATTTTCATTACTCCTATAAAACTCAAATAACCCAAAATAAAGTAAAATAAAATATTATATATTACTATTTTGTACAATACCACTATACTGCAATATCGTTTGTAATATTACATGAAATATAAAATATATCATTATTCTATTGTTATATTGTATTTTTTATTATATTGTATGACAATATTAAGCAGAACTGTATAATAATCAACAAGAAATGCAATGTAAAAACATCAAAATCAGAATCTATTACCTACCACCCGTCTCATAATCCATAGGAGTCTCCCATAAGTCCAAAATTAGGATCCCAATGTAAATGTAAATAGAAAAACAGCCAAAATGTTCAAATGAGGTCGAATACAGGCCGCGCGGCCTGGGCAAACTTGGGCCCTCCCTCCCTCTAGGTGTTTTGGACTCCAACTCCCACAACTCCTCATAGCCTCAAGCCCCTCAGGTCTAGGCAGAGATAGAGCCGAAGAAAGGAAGGAGGGAGAGAAGAGGTCACAGAGGAGGAGGAAAGCCCTTCATTCATTCCTTCACTTACACTTCCTTCACTGATTCTTTTCTCCTTCCCCGCAAATGCACGCACGGCGAAGACAAAGGGAGAGGGGAAGCTCCCTACTCTGCGCAAGGGAGCTACTGGGCATGCACGGAGGTTTTCGTGCATGTGCAGTTGCTCCTGTGCTCAACTTCAGCTCCGGAGCAACTGCAGCCAGGATGGCGCCCCCTTCCCAGATGGCGCCCTGCAGCCAGGATGGCGCCCCCTTCCCAGATGGCGCCCTATGTGGCCACTTACTTGGCCTACCTGTAGGACCGCCCCTGACGATAAGCCAACCTGATCCAGGGGCCAAGCCACACGCCAAACACGGAGTTGCGACAATGAACATAACAAAATATAATCTCTGAACGGGGTAACAATGAAAACCAGATAAACAAACAGAGCACAACCAACGATGCAATGAGTAGGGAGGGTGGGAGGCAAAACCAGCCTGCCTTCGAATGAGGCCAGGCAGTCGCGGGCAGCTAAGTGATCTGCCCGTGTAGAAGTGCGAGCTGTCCGGAAACAGGGAGGGAGCGGGGCGGAGCCAGCCCCCTCATTGGCCAGCCGGCCTAGATGGCGGGAAGCCTTCCCGGCATCCGGGGGCTTCTGGGAGAAAGAAGATCCCCCAGGCAACAAGATGGCAGGAGGGCAACGCTGCGCCGCAACCAGCGTGGCCGGTAAGTCGGCCACACCCATCCCATGCATAAAATCCACAGTTCTAAAGTGGCTGTTTCCTTAATTTTCTTTTGCCAATAGGCAAAAGTATTTTGTTTAATTGGGTTGTTAATTGGGGCCACTTATACTAGGATGCCTTGGGTCTTACAAACTATAAATCCTAGGATTCCATAGGATACACTTTATTTTATTTATTTATTTACTTCATTTCTACTCCGCCCTTCTCACCCCGCAGGGGACTCAGGGTGGATTACAATGTACACATTACATTTAGACACACAAACACACAAGACAGACAGAGGCAATTAAACATCTGGCCACTCAGTGTGTTTTATGGCCTCGTAAATCAGTTAAATTTAGCCTCCCCACTAAGTGGTACATTTAATTTCCTACTTGACAGATGCAACTGTCTTTCGGGTTGCAACGGTCGAGAACAGGCTACACAATAGGTTGAGAGCCCACCTCGACCCGGGCAGGCCTCGAACTCATGACCTTCTGGTCAGTAGAGATCTTATTCAGCTGACACCCAGCCAGCTGCGCCACATTCCCCAGTTGCGGTATCTATACAGTGGGCATGGTTAGGTTTGGTCGCAATCTTCGCAATTCGGAATAAATTCGGAAAGATTTGCGTTTTGAAGCGATTTCAAAGTTTTTAAGGAAACCGAAAGTCCCTTTGCCCTTCTGAAGCTTTCCCCCCATTTCTGTTACGAAGGAGTACGTGAGTCGGAAGTTATTCAATTCAATGTTTCCCTGCTTCTCTTCCCTGTCCTCTGCTCAAGCTTGGGAAGCCGTGTTAAAAAAAAAGCCGCGTTAAAGAAACAGCCTGGGCGAATGTCCCCCTTCCGTTCTCTTTCTCTCCATTCTCCTTCTTCCTACTCGTTTCCTCCTCTTCCTCCGCTTAAGCAGCTGAGGGAGAAAAGGAAAGGGCCTGAGGATGTAAGGAATGGTGGGAGTTGAAGTCCAAAACACTTGGAAGGAATATCTGATCTGCTCTCAGGCCCCATAGACATTGCCATGGAATGCATCTTGAAACTGCATTATGTATATACTCAGTGATGTAGACATCTATCATGCAGTGTAGCTGCCTTCTATGAGTCTCCATAATGCATAATGCACTAGGTCTACAGTTTGAATCCGGTTTACCAGTTTGAATCCCGTTTTGCAGTTTGAGTCTCATTCTAAAGTGGCTCCATATAGTGCCTGAACAGATTAAATCAGTGTTTTTCAACCTTTTTTGAGCCGCAGCACATTTTTTACATTTACAAAATCCTAGGGCACACCACCAACCAAAATGACACAAAATGACACTCTAACACAGTAATACATATAGTTAATGTGTTTTTAAATGTATTTATACACTCAGTGTAAAACCTGGGCCTGTTTCAATGAACACAACATAGATATCCTGGCAGGAATGGCAGAAAGACACAAACTTTCCACACAGAACTCCCATAACCAAGAGAAAATACTATAAGAATTTGGTGGGTATTGACCTTGAGTTTTGGAGTTGTAGTTCACCTATATCCAGAGAGCACTGTGGACTCAAACAATGTTGGATCAGGACCATATTTGACATGAATACTCAATATGCCCAAATGTGAACACAGATGGAGTTTGGGGAAAATAGACCTTGATATTTGGGAGTTACAGTTTCTGGGATTTATAGTTAACACACAATCAAAGAGCACCCTGAACTTTTGCAACAATGGAATTGAACCAAACTTGGCATATTGAACTCTCATTACCAACAGAAAGTACTGAAAGGGTTTGCTTGGGAATTGACCTTGAGTTTGGGAGTTGTAGTTCACCTACACCCAGAGAGCACTGTGGACTCAAACAATGTTATGTTGCCCCAGAGCAAAGCGAGCAGAGCGAGACTGGGAAGAAGGGAGCCTGAGTGGAGAAGAAAAAGTGTTCAACAGGAGGGGGAAGAAAGGGTATTGGAGGTTCCAATTTCCCACGGCACACCTGATGATTGCTCACGGCACACTAGTGTGCCACGGCACACTGGTTGGGAAACACTGGATTAAATGATGCATTTGAATCTCATTTCTTTCCCAGTTCTCACTGAGAATTTTTTTTGCCTTGCCTAGAATAAAACAGGTGCTTTCTAGTTGTGTGGTATTGTAACATTTTGTGTAGCCTGCACTATTATGGAGAAGATTAAACACACTTGAGGACATTTGTCATGTTTAATTCCCCAACGTCTGACGACTGTAAAAGAAAATTTGTTTCTAGTCATGTCATGGAATGCAAATTGTTTTTTTCTCATTTTTTGCACAGATTTGTCATCCTTAACATGTTGTTTTGTGTTTAGCTTACTTGCAGTCTTTTGTATTTTGAACTCTGGTATGGCCTGTGACTGAAACAAATACAGTGAACCGAACAAAACTATTTCCAGTAGTGTCCAAGCCTGATGGTTTCTAATCACTGCAAAAAGGACTTCTGTTCTGGTTTGCCAGCAATTACACTAATTTGGTGTTTTTTTTTGTTAAGAAAAAACTCTTCTCTTTACTGATCTCTTTTTTTGGAATTCTCTTTCCAATATAACATGTTACTTTTATCATTAACAGACTTACCTATCACAAACAGTAGCATTCTGGAGCATCAACATTAAAAATAGACTGGATACCAGCAAAGAACTTTATAACTCAAGAAAACTTGAAATGGTTGTGTTTACATGGGTGATACAACTCCAGCCAGGTAACCAATGAGGCACAAACACAAGTGGTTGGGTGAAAATTGGCCACAACTCATTTATTAAAAACAGGAACAAGGGTTGGCGGCCATGCATGGGTCCTGGATCAGGGATCGGACAACCCACAGATGTCCGCAGACTCTTGCATGCCTGGGTGCCATTGGCCCAATACCGGTCCATGGAAACTCGGCACCCCAGGGGGCCAGAGCGTTAACCCCCTTACCACCAAGGGGTGATAAGCCAGCCAGATCCAGGGCCCATGCCACACGCCAAACACAGAGTTGCGACAAAGAACATAATAACAACCAAAAAGTCAACAAGATGCAAACGATGAATATACAACAAGAACATGTACAACCAAACAAACAATGTAAACTAGTAGGGTGAGTGGGAGGAAAATCCGTCACTGGTCCTCCGGTGCCAGCTGGAAGCCTCGGGCAGCCTAGGTAGGCTGTGTAACACACAACGCTATACCGTACACAATCACAGGGCAGAGCTGAGAGAGAAATTAATCAAACAGCATCATGTAGTAAAAAATCACTTTAGTCTATTTTATATCAAATGTGCTCAATAGCTTTACAATATCACTGTGGTGCAATGTCATGCAATTTACACATATTACAACAAGTAACACAAACAGATGCAGCCCTTACAATCTACTGGGCCAGAGCAACGCTCACACACTCAGTCAAAGTCACCCTGAAGTCAGTCGGAGTTCATCAACTCACATACTGCAGTCCGAGTCACTGGGGGAGCCTTGAAGCATGGGAGAGCTTTACTACCATACCGGGGAGGAGCGGCTAGAAGTCCCAAGCGCCCTGAGGAAGCGGTTCACGCGAAACGGCCACCTTGGCGTCAGTTTACCTTCTGCCGTAGGCGCCTGCCCATTTGGCAGTTTGCCAGCTCTCCCATGCTTCAAGGCTCCCCCAGTGACTCGGACTGCAGTATGTGAGTTGATGAACTCCGACTTTTTTACTACATTTTTTACTACATTTTTTACTACATTTTTTACTACATGATGCTGTTTGATTAATTTCTCTCTCAGCTCTGCCCTGTGATTGTGTACGGTATAGCGTTGTGTGTTACATTGCCTAGTAGCATTTAATTCCATCCTCCCCTCTCCCCTTATTTTAATTTAATATTAAATATATTTAATTCCATCCTCCCCTCTCCCCTTATTTTTATTTAATATTAAATATATTTAATTCCATCCTCCCCTCTCCCCTTATTTTTATTTAATATTAAATATATTTAATTCCATCCTCCCCTCTCCCCTTATTTTAATTTAATTTTAAATATATTTAATTCCATCCTCCCCGCTCCCCTTATTTTTATTTAATATTAAATATATTTAATTCCATCCTCCCCTCTCCCTTATTTTAATTTAATATTAAATATATTTAATTCCATCCTCCCTCCCCCTTATTTTTATTTAATATTAAATATATTTAATTCCATCCTCCCCTCTCCCTTATTTTTATTTAATATTAAATATATTTAATTCCATCCTCCCCTCTCCCCTTATTTTTATTTAATTTTAAATATATTTAATTCCATCCTCCCCTCTCCCCTTATTTTTATTTAATATTAAATATATTTAATTCCATCCTCCCCTCTCCCCTTATTTTAATTTAATATTAAATATATTTAATTCCATCCTCCCCTCTCCCCTTATTTTTATTTAATATTGAATATATTTAATTCCACCATCCCCTCTCCCCTTATTTTTATTTAATATTAAATATATTTAATTCCACCATCCCCTCTCCCCTTATTTTTAATGTATCCCATCACCCCTTATTTCATCTTTAAATATATTTAATTTTATATTTAATACATGAGGGGAGATGGGGGGAGGGAATGAGGAGCCCCCTGAGGAGCCCCCTGCTTCGGCCTACCTTTTCCAAACGCGCAGGATCCAGGAATACCCGGGCGACGAGAGAGGCGATGACCGACTGAGTCAAAGAAGGTCCTAATTGCGTCTGTGGGCCTCAGCGATCCAGTAGTAGAGTAGCCGAAGAGTATCGCAAGAATATGCAATCCACACGGGATTTCGCTGTCAACACCGGCGTGATCTCGCGTTGACAGCGAAATCCCGTGTGGATTGCGTATTCTCACGATACTTGCTCCGAACCCAGTAGGGTTTTTTTTCAATTTTTATTATTTTTTTATTTTTCAATTTTTATTTTTTATTATAAAGCTTAGGGGGCCAGAGGGAAGGGGCTGGGGGGCAGTATTTGGTTCTATTTTTCAAATTTTCGGTTTCAGTCATGGCTATACACGCTTGCGAATCTTCTTTAATTGTTATAGGAGTTTTACATTGTTCTTGTACATCATCCATTAATTGTTGCAACCATTGAATTTCACTTATTGATTCCGATAAAGCAGAATATTCCGATTCTGTAGTACTACGTGATACACAATTCTGTTTACGTGAACGCCATATCAACATGTTGCCAGCATACTTGACTATTATCCCTGTCACTGATCTACATTCTTGTTCAGTAGCAAAAGAACTATCTGCAAAACATTCAATGTCCTCATCATTGTTATCAAAAACTAAACAATAATCAATTGTACCTTTAAGATATCGTATCACTCTTTTGAGTGCAACCCAATCTATATCTCTGGGTTTGGCTACTCTTCTACTCAAATAACTAACTGCATAGCTGATATCAGGCCTGGTATTATTTGCTATATACATCAGACTTCCAATTACAGAGTGATAGACATCAGTTCTTTCAGTTCTTTCAAAAAATTGTTGAGATTCCTGACTCACATAATCCACTACCATAGGGGTGGATACAATCTTGGCATCTGTGAGTCCACATTTAGTAATTAATTGTTCTATTTTCTCTTGTGAATCAAAATTATTTTACCAGTCTCAGTTTTATTTACTTCTAGTCCCACATACTTTTTAAGAGTTCCTAAATTTTTTATCTTAAATGTTCCCTCTAATTCTTTTTGTACTTTGGTGATTTTATCTAGATTTTTAGCAATACAACAAACATCATCAACATAAAGAAGAAGACCAACCCAATCGTCTTTACTACCTCTTGTGTATACACATGCATCTGCAATACTTCTTCTGAACCCGAGTCGACACAACTGTTCATGTACGCATAGATTCCAGCATCTTGCTGATTGTCGTAGCCCAGATATTGCTTTTGAGAAGACAAACTTTACTATTAGATCTGAAACCTGGTGCTTGCTCCATGTAAATTTCTTCTCCTAACTCAGCATTAAGATACGCGGTTTCGAAATCAAAGTGTCTGAGTTCTAATTGACGTTTGGCTGCTAGTGTGAGCATTAATCTTAAACTTTCTGGCCTAGCAGTTGGGGCAAATGTCTTATCATAATTCTCAAATTTGACCTGAGTCTATCCTTTCGCTACTAATCTAGCTTTATGTTTATAAGTACCATCAGGCAGTATTTTTCTTTTATAAACCCATCTACAATCCACCACTTTTTTGGTTTTTTGGTCTCTCTACTACAACAAACACTTTTGNTGCATCATAGACATGTATTCAGTATCCATGGCTGTTAGCCATTCAGCTGCATCCATACTTTTGGTAGCTTGAATATAATTCTCAGGCTCACTTTCTAACATCAAATTTGTTGTAGTTTGATATACCATGGGATCACCATACCTATCCGGAGGTTTCTAACCCTTTTACTCCTTCTCAACGTTATTCTCTCTGAACCACTTAATTCTTCTTCTTCATTGTCTTTAGGCTTGCTTTTCTTTTTCCTATCCCTAAGCCTGGAACGTGGTGAAGGAACATTTAACATATCGCTATCTGATAGTGAATCTTCCTCAATATTGACATGGGCGTCTTCAGTAGTCTCAATTTTCTGCCCAATATGTATGAAAACATCTTTATTACAATGTAACCTTTCCCATCCACTATGGGTTTCAAAACTTGCACTTCTGGAAAATACTATTTTTCCTCTACCTGCATAAAAACGATATTTATTCCTTCGTATCCAAGAAAACGCAATTTTGATATTTCTGTTGACCTTTACATCTTTGTTGAGCAGGAATAAGTACATATGCATATTGTCCAAAAATTCTCAGATGTTCTAGTCTGGGAGATCTACCATATAGTGAAAAATATGGTGTTTGTTCTATGGGAGAACACCACACACGATTAAGAACATAGTTGGCAGTGGAGACTGCCTCTCCCCATAAGTTATCCGGGGCTTCTGCATCCTGTAACATACATTCTTTCATAGTATTAATTATGCCAATACGTCTTTCAGCTAAACCATTTTCGGCTGGGTTGTACGGATTGGTAGTATTATGCCGTATTCCAGTTTCTTTTAGCCAATTCTGGAAATCATGTCCACAAAATTCACCCCTCTATCCGAAACCAAAGAAGACACTTTATAAGGGAAAGATCGTTCTATCATACGCACCCACTGTTGAAACACTGTGAACACATCACTCTTGTTTTTAAGATTGTATACAAAACCATATCTAGAAAAATGATCAACTATTACAAAAAAGTACTTAGCCCCACCTTCACTCTCTGAAAGGGCCCGGCTAGATCAGCATGAACAATCTCAAAAGGTCTACTAGTCTCTCTTGCTTCTTTTTACTACAGGAAAAGCTTTAAGTTTGGCTTGTTTGCATACTGAACAATCTAAATAGCGATCACATTTTAACATTTTCAATTCAGGACATACACTCGCTAATTTTTCTAAACCACTGAAGCTTACATGTCCTAGTACTCTATGAAAATAATGTGCACATAACTTGTGCAAAGGTTTGTTTAGATCCTTATTCACAAGTTCCCTTTCAGAACCATCATTCCCATCGGCCTCATCGGGAACAGCACAGTCTGTAGATACCATCATCACCCTTGCTTCAATTTGGCTCGATGATCTGTCTCCATGTTCATTGCCTCTGTGGTAATAGTCTCTTCTTTCTCTTCCTCCAGACACTTCCATCTTGGCCTTGCATTCCCTGGCCAGGTGGCCTATTTTCCGGCAATTGTAACACCTCTTTGCAGTAGCCACTCCACGCATACTCTCAAAGACAGGATCAGCTTCTTTCAGCAATGGCTTTTGCTGAAACTCCCTCTCAAGAGAGCATCCTCCTCCACATCCTCTGTCTCTGTTGTAATAGCCTCTTCTTCCTCTGCCTCTAGACCTCTGCGTCTTAACCTTGCATTCTCTGGCCAGGTGTTCCCTTGAATTGCAAATAAAACACCTCCTTGCAGTAGCAACTCCACGCACACTCCCAAGGACAGGGTCAGCTTCTTCCAGCAATGGTTTTGCTGAAACTTCCCCTCAAAAGGGCATTCTCCTCTCTGTTCTCTTTCAAAGACAAGCCTGTCTTCTTCTTCCAGTATTCTTGAACAAACAAGGTCTAGTGTAAGATCTCTGGCACGCACAGTCTGTAGAGAATGTAGCACTGGGTCCCAATCAGCAGACAAACTCGACATTAATATGTAAGCTTGATTCTCAGCAGTAATTTCCACACCTCTAGACTGGCATTCTACAAACAGTTCCTTCATCTTCTTTATATGACTCCGCACATCTCCACCATCCTCCAACTTGGCCCGGTACAAGCGTTTAGTCCAGATCATCTTTCCAAGTACAGTCTCACGTTGATGCACAGCCCTTAAAGCATTCCAGGCATCTTCAGCAGTCTGCAAGCCTCTAACATGTATTAATTGATCTGGCATTAGACAGAGGACAATAGTAGACAAACCTCTTTGTATCTTCTCATCATCTTCTTCTGCACCCAGGATGGTATTCAATAATCCTTCACGTGTCAAAAAATGTCTCATATACATAGACCATTGCGGATAATTAGAATCAGCTAACTTCTCAATTACAGTGAGGGGATTGTTTGAAGCCATTTCCTCTCTCACTCAGAAGATCTCCTTTACTCGGATTCACAGCCCAGCCTCTGCAGTTCAACACAATTTACTCACAGCAGACTTCTGGCAATCTTCTTCCCATCAAGGCTCATTATGTATTTATGGCTGTTCTCTATTTAGTGAATGGATTGTACCCAGTCAGTTTCCCCTTTGGAAGATCTTCGGTTGCACCCGAAATTCAGCCCAGCTATTTTCCTATAGCCTCCGGCAATCTCCCCTCTGATCTGGCTACTCACAAGACTCAGTGGCTTTATGGCTTCACACCCAGTACCATAAATCTTCAGGGTCCCAGCACGCCCCGCTGTGCAGATATCACCGCTTCTTCTGTGTAAACACACCGTCTCCCAGCAGCAAAAACCTCCTCTGCAGCAGCTCCGATACAGCCTCAAGGTCCTTTCCAAAAACTCTAAGCTTCAAAACAAACTTAATCAAACTTTCTCCTTGGCAGAGGGCCCATAACCAATGTTAAGATTAAATTCTCTGCAGCGGATGTTTGATGTTGTGAAGCTTGGATAAACCAGGACGCTGAGTCGGTAGTTAAAAATAAAACAATTCTTTACTCACAAAACAAATCCACTTCACTTCTCAGCACAATCTCTTCGAGAGCACCTCCCAAGGTTAGATAACAAAGCTTTATACTAAACGCTGAGGAAAGTTTAGGCCAGGTGTCCTTCGTCACTTCCCACTCTACATAACACTTAAAGATATACATACACAAATTAACATTTCATTACTATGGTACATTCTCTCAATTCCAACAGGAATTAAATATATTTAATATTGAATTAAAATAAGGGGAGAGGGGAGGATGGAATTAAATATATTTAATATTAAATTAAAGTAAGGGGAGAGGGCGCCGGGGAGAGGGCGGAGCCGTGGGCGGGGGCAGACCCTACGGCCCCCAGGTCATCAGTGACCGGAATTCAGGCCCCGGGGCCAGTAGAAGTTGGACAGCCCTGTTCTAAATAAAGCATTTAATCACGGCTGGTCTAAAGTGGTTTACTGAGGGATTCTTTAGGTATAGGGTGCAACAGAAACCTTCCTGCCACCAAGGGGCTTCTGGAAGGAAGAAGCTCCCTCCCCACCAACAAAGATGGCGGTGAGGACATCCCCGCACCACAACCCGCTCGGCCGGTAAATCCGTTGTGAAGAAGATTGGAAGCAGGGGCAGTCTTTGCCATTACGCGGCCTACGCAACTGCGTGGAGCGCCATCTTGGACGCAGCGGGGTGGGGCGCCATCGTGAGGCACCGCGGCGTCGCCTGCCCTGCTGCTGCTGCGCTGCGTTGCCCTCCGCGGTTTCGCGCGCATGCGCAGTGCCTACGGAGCTCTCTTCCGGTCCATAGGCACTGCGCATGTGCGCGGAGATTTACGCGCACATGCGCAGTGCCTACGGACCTCAAGAGATCTCCGTAGGCACTGCGCATGCACGCGTAAATCTCCGCACACATGCGCAGTGCCTATGGAGTTCACTTGAGCTCCGTAGGCACTGGGTATGCGCGCGAAAACCTCCGGTAAGTCAGGGAAGGCGAGAGGGGTGGCGGAGAAGAGGGGGAGCTGAGTGAAAGGAGCCAGAGGAGCGGGAGGGGGCAAAATAATGTTTTGGGGGGGCACCAAAATAGTGTTCGCTTACAACTTAGAATTACCCTAGACCGCCCCTGATTGGAAGTCAAACATACAATATACCTTACCAACCCCCTCTCACCCTTCTATCCCACCTCCCCTCACTTTTTTACATCCCTACCCCATTTCCACCAAACCCTTTCCAACCCTTTCAACCCTTTCTCATCCACCTCCCACTTCCCCTTTCTTTTTAACCTACTGTGTAATCAAAACCTAATAAAAATCATTTAAAAATACACCTGCCTGTCACAAACAGTAGCATTGTGGAGCATCAACATTAAATATTTGTTGCAGAAGAAGCTTTCATGGAAAAGAACCCACTTCTTCAAGGGAACTCCACAAGACCCAAATCCTGCAATAATTCAGGTAAGTTCTAAGGTGCCACAAGGTTATTTGTTTGTATTCGTCCTTACAAAATTCCTCAAGTAACCTGGGCCTCTGAAGTCTGACAGAGTTAGGCAGGAACCCTCGATCTACAAAGTGTGTATGTCATGTACTGAGAAATCAAGAACAAGGTGCCTCCAAGCTCATTCTGGATTTGTTTTCAATAGGAGCAGTGAACTTGGGTTTATAGCCTTTTTCTTTTCTTTTGCACAAAAGTCCGCTCTGTTAGCCCAGTGTTCTTCATATCATTGCTTATATAAAGAGGATGCTTTTGTTGAAAGGCTGCTGCTGGGAGTCAGGAACGCTTTCTGATTTATGGTAGATCCAGCCTGTCAAACACCCAATAGATCCATCTCAACCATTTACATTAACTGGACAACTGTATCTTATTTGCAATATAGTGGAAGCAGCATCTTTCAAATTACCTTAGGGCAGTGTTTCTCAACCAGTGTGCCGTGGCACACTAGTGTGCCGTGAGCGATCGTCAGGTGTGCCGCGAGAAAAGCTCTCTGCCCCCCTTCCTTCCCCCCTCCTCCTGCTGCTTGGGAGAGGAGGAGGAAGGGCCGAGTGGCGGTGAAGAAAAAGAAGGGGCCGAGGCACCACCTCCTTCGGCCGTTTCCCCAGCCAGCCTCCAATCTGCCATGACTCCCGCTACGAATCTCACCCCTCGCTCGCTGAAGCCGCGCGGAGGAGGAGCCCCGCCTACTGAAGCCTGTCCACTGCTCATGCTTCTCCTCTGTGGGAGAACTGAAGCTGGGGGGCATGGACGGCCTGGCTCCGCCCCTCCCCGGCTTTCAGTGCTCCCACAGCTTTGCCAGCCTTGAGGGGGCAGTGCCAAGCCAGCATTGTGCTTGCTCTGCCACCGCTAGCTTGGCACTGCCCCCTCAAGGCTGGCAAATATGTGGGAGAACTGAAGCCGCGTGGAGGGGCGGGGCATGGCGCAGCCTGGCTCCTCCCTCTCCCCCAGCTTCGGCACTCCCAGCAGGTCACCATTCTTTACTGTGTTAGAGTGTCATTTTGGTTGGTGGTGTGCCCCGGGATTTTTTTAATGTTAAAAGTGTGCCGCGGCTCAAAAAAGGTTGGGAAACACTGCCTTAGGGCACAAAGCTAGCGCCAGAGGGGGGTAATAGAGCAAGCAATTTTTGTCCTCCAGCACCTAATCATCCTTCTGAGAGGGCCACCTTGCTCTGCCTTCCAGAAGGTCAACTTTGCTTAGAATATTTACAAGTACGAGAGGCTCAGGTTTTTGCAGACAGGGTGGCAGGAATGAACTATATTGTTTGCCTGGCCACCCCCGAAATAAGACACACGACAACAGTGGTTGGGTTCAAATTGGGCAACATTTATTTGAATTGTTACCTATTTAACTGTCACAACGCAGGCCCTGTCTCCACCCCGTAATCACACACACACAGACGATGTCAATTAACTATTTATTAAGCACCAAATTAGTGGCAGGCGTAGAAGATAAAATGTCCAAAAAGTAAAGATCAAATAGTCCAAGGTAAAAAGCAATCAACGTCCAAAGTATTCAACGGTAAGGATCAAAACAAGGTCCATAAAAACAAAGCGAATCAAGCAAGGCAATAGAATCCGTAGTTAGCAAGGTAAATCCAAAGTTCATGGAATCAACAAGGTTTCAAGGCAGTACTTGGCAAGGCAAGCCAGTCTATAGCTTCCAGGAGGACAGCAAGCTGCTACGTCTCTCCAGCTCCGACGTGGCCGGCAATCTGAGGAACTTTCCCATGAAGTGAATACTTAATTCCCTCCTTTGTGAGACCAGCGCCTTTCTAGGCCTCGCTTCCAATCTCTCCGTGTAGCCTCAATACTCCCCCTTCGGTCGAATCTCCGCTCAGGAATGGCACGATCTGCGCTGTTATCTCCCTGGGAAACTGGTTCGACCTCAGCTTCCATGTCCTCCTCAACATCTGGCGTAAACACCTGTTCCTGTGACCCGAAACCTCCCGGCCTTTCATATTCCGTATCAGATCCGGAATCAGGAGAAGCCTCGTCCTCAGAATAGGCCTCCGGCCAGGTGTCATCTCATAGCAGGCTCTCTGTTGGCGATGCGGGCCCTTCCTCCCCTCCATCACCTTCATCGGGGGTCTAAAGCAAACGGAACCTCTGGGGCCGCAACCTGCCCTCCTGGCTGAGGTGGGGGCAGATTGGCCTCCTCCCCCCCGGGTCAGACGGGGGCTGAGTTGCTACATTAACTGTCCTTAACCTTAACTCAAGGGGTGTCAGGAATTTGGTGTATCCAATTCAGGTAGCCACCCTACCCGGTTTCGATGTTAATTTGCGGGCGAAACACCTGGATTCCTTGGCCAACCGACCAAGGCAACCCGTTAAGGGAAATGAGCGCGAAGTCTGGCCCCCAAGATATTGAGACCAGCCTCCTCCCATTTCAGGCCACTTAACAGAACTTCCCCGATCAACTTGAACTTTGGTTGAGTATTAACATGATGGCCTTCACCCCTAATGGGAGGTGCCTTAGGTGCACACCAAGATATGGGAATTTCCCTATCTATTTTCCGCTAAGTCTATTTATATCCACCCCTCCCCTCTAGCCCCTAAACAGTAAAGGGGGGTAGGCAACCCCCCCTATCAATGGAGGGGGGGAAACTCCTCCCTGGCTCCAACGGGCAACCGGGCCGATACTGTTAATGGGCGGGAGTGGTGGGTCAGCGTCTTCAAACAAAGTGAGCAACTGGGGCTGGCTTCCGGTGGATGAATCTTATACACAGAGTAAGGCTCTAATACTAACAGCACTTAAACACGCTATGAAAGCTAGCAAAGAATAAAGAATATGCAAAATTGTGTCTTTCACTTTTTTATATAAAAGTATCAAAGTATACCATTCAGGTATGGTGCAAGGTGTAGGTATATTTCACTATATAAATTCACAGTGTTCACATAATACATTCATATTTGTGACCATATATCAATCATTCATAATATGCATATAACAGTGTCACAAAGTGGATATCACAGTGTTAATATCACATAAATTCTAAAGCAAGGTACTGGTGTAACTATAACAGAACCAACAGGTTTATACTACCTACACCTTGCACCATACCTGAATGGTATACTTTGATACTTTTATATAAAAAAGTGAAAGACACAATTTTGCATATTCTTTATTCTTTGCTAGCTTTCATAGCGTGTTTAAGTTCCGGTGGATGAAGCCACGCCCCAGTTGCCGCGAGGCTCCCTCAGGAACCTCCCCTTTTCACGCCACTCGAGGGAGGGAGGCAAAACTCCTTTCTCCCAGTATGCACTGGGGGAAGGTGACCTTCTCACATTCCATGTATTCCTATCTGTGTTAAAATGTTGTTTTGATTAGTACTGGGGGAGTTTGTTATTTGGCTCACTTTACGAATCTTTATGTGGCCAAAACATGATGTGATAAACTACCAAAAAATTAATATCGGATTGCTCCATTTACCCATTGCTCCAAAATGTCAAGATCATGTGGAAGGTGATTTCTAAATCTACAGCAGAGAGTTGGGAAAGTTCAGGTGTTGGAACATCGATAGAAGACAGCCTCCCTGGAATGAAAAATCATAGCTCCTAATTTGCCAACCTTATATGCTATGTGTTGCATGATCATTCTAAACCAGGGGTCAGGAACCTATGGCTTGGGAGCCAGATGTGGCTCTTTTCATGATTGTGTCTAGCTCTCCAGAGCAGCCCGGGCCTCGGTTTCCCAGCATGCAGCAGGGAGGAGTGACACAAATGTGCCGCTACTGCCGCTTCCGTGCCACCATCTGTTGGAGGTAGGTGCGAATGTTACAATTGGCCACTTTGATTAGCATTTAATGACCTAGCAATTTCAAGGTGTATGCTTTTACTGCCTGGGGGATTTTTTTGTTGAGAGGAGATTAGCTGTCCCTGATTGTTTCTTGTCTGGAGTTATCCTAATTTTGAGTGTTGTTCTTTATTTACTGTTTTAGAGTTTTTAAAAAAATACTGGTAGCCATTCCATAGTAGATTAATGGAGTCAGAGACACAAAGAGTTGGAAGAGATGACAATTAAATCTCTGTTTAGAAACCTCCAAAGGAGACTCTTCCACACTCTGAGGCAATATATTCTACAGTCAAACAGTTTTTAAGGTTGGCAAGTCCATCCAAATGTTTAGGTGGAATCTCTTTTCCTGTTTAATTCTTGATGGGATGACTTGCTCAGCTGGTTTGAGGTTTCGGACTGGAGTGCTATCAGTACGCTGACGACACCATACTTGTTCTGAGGATGGAAGGAGGTCTAAGCTCCGTGCCTGGAAATTTCCATCAGTGCCTTGAGGCCATCACTGGATGGCTGTGTGCCAGCAGGTTGAGAGTGAATCCAGCAAAGACGGAGATACTGTGGCTGGGCCGTCCGGACAGTGGGGTTGTCCAGCTTTCTACCCTGGATGGTGAGGCATTATGCCCATCACCTTCAGTAAAGAGCCTGGGAGTCATCTTAGACCTGGGGTGGGCAATTATTTTTACCAAGGGGCCACATGAGAGCCAAAAAATATTATAGAGGGCCCCACCTAAAGGCGGAACTACATGCTAATCTACATAATTTATTATTTTATTCACTTACTATATTTACTATATATTACACATCATTAATATTAACATATTAATATATCAAGAAATATTCATATATTATTAGTAATTATATCATAATTATATTATAGTATATATATAGACATTATAATATATTGAAATTATAATATAATATAACATTATATTATATTATTTATTATATTATTATATTATTATAAAATTATTATACAATAATAATAAAAACCACTAAAATAAAATAATGCTTCCTTGTATTCCCCTTCTCTGGAGAGTTTTATGCAAAGGCTTGATGGCCATCAGTCGGGGGTGCCTGGCCTTGCTATTGCTGGCACTGGGAGAGCCGGAGTGAGTGAGAGGGCGAGCGGGCGCGCGGGCAAGGCAAGCGGCGAGTGGACGGGGCGAGCGAGCCTGCCTGCCTGCCTTCCTGCTAGGCCCTTAGGAGGGCCAGATAGAATTGGCTAAAGGGCCGCATCTGGCCCTCAGGCCATAGTTTGCCCACCCCTGTCTTAGACACTTTGCTGACAATGAAGGCTCAGGTCTCTGCTGTCAGCAAAACCACCTTTTTCCATCTGTGGCAGGCTAGGCGGCTGGCCCCCTATCTGTCTAGAGACAACCTAGCCACGGTGATCCAAGCCACGGTCATCTCAAGATTAGACTACTGTAACGCACTTTACATTGGCCTACCCTTGTCCGTGGCCTGGAAACTTAAGCTCGTACAGAACGCTGCTGCTCGACTTCTCACTGGGGCCTCAGTGAGATGTCACATAACACCTATCTTGCAGCAGCTCCACTGGTTGCCGATCGAGTACCAGATCACCTTCAAGGTGATGGTGTTAACCTTCAATGCCTTGTATGGTCTAGGGCCGGCATATCTGAAGGACCGTCTTACCCCCTATCAGCCCCAGAGATCACTTCGCTCTGAAGACCTATTCAGATCTATTGGAAGTACCTAGCTTTAAGGCCATCTGCCTAACATCTATGGGGCGCAGAGCTTTCTCTATTGTGGCGCAATCCCTCTGGAATGCTTTGCCAACAAAAGTTCGGCCCTGTGAGACTTGTCAACGTTTCGCAGGACTTGTAAGACTCATTTGTTTCAGCTGGCCTTTGAATCTTAGCTTTTGTTTTACTTAATTGCTAATCTCTGTTTTATGGTGTGTTTTATTGGGTATTGTGGGCCGCTCCGAGCCCTCGAGGACTGGCGGCATACAAGATTTAATAATAATAATAATAATGCTGTGAAATAATTAGGAATGAGGAATCCTTGCTGATTTTCTGCACATTTCCCACCAACAGAGCTCACCTCTGCCTTCTGTACAATCCTGTCAAAAAGATCAACTTTCTCATATTCATTTACTTTTATGCAGGTGCGGTCTAAGATAATTTTAAGTGGTAAGTGAACACTATTTTGCCCCCCCCCCAATATTATTTTGCCCCCCTGCCGGCTCCTTCCACTCAGCTCCCTTGGCAGGCAGCGGCGGCTCTCTCTTCTCCGCCGCCCCTCTTGCCTTCCCTGACTTACCAGCCTCGTCCTTTGGCAGCGGCCATGACCCAGGTGAAGAACAGCCCCAGCTGGCAGAGCCAGGCAAAGAACAGCCCCAGCTCGGAGGTCAGGAAGCAGAGCAGAGCAGCGCGAAGAGCGGGTAGGAGAAGTAGAAGCGGCGTCGAGCACACAAGGCCCAGAAGCAGGCAGCCGCGGCTGCCTGCTTTTGGGCCTTGTGCGCACCGACATCGCTTCTGGCCATGCGTGGAGGTTTTCATGCATGTGCAGTTGAGCTCCGGATCCACTGCGCATGCGGGAAAACCTCTGTGCATGCCCAGAAGCTCCTGCAGGCAGCAGCAGGGAGGTTTGCTACGGCGGCACCCATCCCTGCTGCTGCCTACAGAAGCTTATGGGCATGCGCGGAGATTTTCACGCATGCCCAGAAGCTCCGGAGCTGAAGTTCAGGGAGGTTTGCTACGGCGGCGCGGGCAGCGCAGCCAGTGCGGTGGCGCCCATCCAAGATGGTGCCCCACGCAACCGCGTAGTTTGCTTACATGGTGAGACCGCCCCTGCTTTTATGATGTGCACCACTAGCACTTCTAACATTTACAAGATATACTGTATTAAAACAATCAGATCTGTGTTTGAAATACATCAAAGGCTCATGGCTCTAAAAGCAAGGAAAATTGTCAGAATGGAAAAACAATTATATGCAGAAATTTACAAGTTTAATTTCTAATTAAAAGGACCAGAAAACAAATGTTTTACTCCTGGATGTATCTCACCAATCTTGGTCAACCATGCTGGGCAAGTCTCTGTCTAAGCCCTTTCCGATATTTAACCTTTGCCCAACCTTTCCTGCATCTCTCAGTCATACTGCCTAGTGCATGTTTTTGGATTACTGGAAGCCTACAAATCCATCCTTCAAACCTGGTAATTAACACCAAAGGGGGAAAATGCCACAGAATGTGCACAAGACAGGAGCATACCAAGGCAACTGAAGAAACCAAAGTGGTTTAAAAAAAGTTTGGGCAAAGTATGCACTGTGTTGCCAAAAGAGGACAAGAGGACACATAAGGACATATAGTTCTGGGTTTGACCTATTTTGCTTGATTTCATTTTCAGACTTCGTAAGCCAAGCTCCACTGAGTTCCTGAGGAAAATATTCTAACTGGCATTTTTGCTGTGAGTCAGTCCTTGCACAAAAAAGTGCTTTGTGCATCCAGATAACATTAGTAGCTGTCTAGCTGCACGTACCAGGGAACCGAGCGAGCAAAGCAAAATCAGACGGCAGAAGATTTGGTAATAACAACTGCTCACAGTACATTTTGACAGCGTCTTCTGTCAGACAGCCTCCCGAAAGCCTATACAAAAGATCACACACTGGAGATTATTTAGTCTAAGAAGAACCGCCATCACCCTAGTTCTGTGTTCTCAGTTGTTAACACAAATGAGGAAGAATCAGCCATATCTGAAGAGATAGGGAACCATACTCGAAATAAAGTTATTTCCATTAATTCAGAAATGTTTTAGAAATTATGTCAGAAGTATTTGAAATTGAATAAGTCAAAGCAAATTTGCAGAGTAGAAGATATCCATATGGCAATGAATGTTAGATTGCAGATAGATTTCAGAAACATTTTGGGTTTCACCCAAGGTGTCTCATGTCAAGTGAGGAACAAAGAATGTTTAAAAGTTTTCTGATACAAAAGTGCATTTTAAAAAGAAATATATAATAGTTTTCAATGATGTACCCATGTTAATCTTGTACAAAAAGAAGAAGAGAAGAGGAAAAAAATAAATATATGTATCAGCATCTTTAAGACTAACTAGTATTATTTCAGTAAGAGCTTTCATGAATATAAACTCACAATTTCAGATGCAGCACACAGTGGTATTAAGACTTCAAGTATAAAGGATACTAGCTGTGCCCTGCCACGCGTTGCTGTGGCCTATAGTAAGAATTTTTAAAGTAGAGGTAGATATCTGGACCATTATGAAAGAGAGGTACCTACCTCTTCCTTCCCCCCTTTTTCTTCCCCTTCCCCCTTCTCTCCTTTTTTCCTTCTCTACTTCTTTCTTTTGTCCCTTCTTGCACTCTTTGGTCTCATCCTTCCTTCTCTCTGTTTCCTTCCATCCCCCCTTTTCTCTACTTTTTCACCTCCTTTCTTCCCTCCCTGCTTCCTTCCTTCTTTCACTTTTTTATTTCCTTTTCTCCTCCCTTCCTTCTTTACCTCTTTCCTTCCTTTCCTTTCTACTTTTCTCTTCTCCCTTACTTTTGGTACCTCTTTACTTCCTTCCCTCTTTCCTTCTTTCACTCCATCCTTCTCTCTTTCTTTCCTTCCTTCCCCCTTTCCTTCCTTCCCTTTCCCCTCCCTCCTTTCTTCTCTCCTTCCTTCCTGTCTGTTCTCCCCTAATACCATGGTAGAGTCCCTTCTAACTCTATTCTATGAGTTTATGTAATATAGTAATATATAGTAGTAACATTATATTATGTATGTATGTATATATGTATGTGGAGGGTGGATATGTGGCAGCCTTCTGATTGGTTTCCCCTATGGTATTATTTGCATATGGCTTGTGATTGGCCAGCGTCAACATTCTAAGACTCTGAAGTGGCTGAGAGGGGAAAGGCAAGGGCCTGAGGCTGTCAGAAATGGTGATTGGTTGCCACTGTGGCGTTATTTGCATATGGGTTCTGATTGGTCCACCTCAACATTCTAACATTCTGAAGTGGCTGTTTGTGGAAAGGCAAGGGCCTTAGTGACATCTTCTCTTTTTTTAGGATTTGGGATTTGTCAGTTTTTTTAGGGTTTTTTTTTGTTTTTGTTGGTCATACCTTGCGTTGTGAGGAGTTTTGTTGCCAAATTTGCTGTGTGTTTGTCCAGTGGTTTTTTGTTTATTTCAGCATCATAACAGACAGAACGTATATATATGTGTGTGTGTGTGTATACACACACACACACACACAGAGAGAGTTGCGGGAGTGGAATAGAAGTTCATGCTACAATAAAAGCCACCTTATGACATTGTAAAATACTCAGTTTCTGAGATTGAATAAGAATGATTTCGAACGGGTCCCATCGCATGACGTTTGCCACATCTCAATACTATTCTATTGGAATCTGTCTGCAAAGCATTGCAGAAACTGATAATTTGCAGATGGGATTCTAATTATGTTTTTTCCCCGAAATACTACTGATTCTTCCATTGCTGAAGTGCTGTTTCTGTATGTGATAGGAAAATCTGTATGCATCCCATCAGCAGCGATACTTTTAAAAAAGCAATAGAGTGATGTAGGGTTGTTTTAAATGGATTGGGAGGAGCCAGCCTCTTATGGTGTAGTGAGTCAAAAGACAGTATTTTCAAATCATGAGAATTGTAACGATCAGGTGTGATAAGAGTATACATCCCATCTCAATACAGTATGCATCCAGTGCTAAAAAATATGGGATACATACTGATATAAATGGATTATATCCCAATGGGATAATGTCCTCAGCAGAGGCGGCCCTAGGTAATTTTAAGTGGTAGACAAGCATTATTTTGGTGCCCCCATCTCATTCCCCCCCAAATAATTATAAAACTACTAATAATTTATAATATGATAGATAATAACCTAATAAATATAAATAATTTATAATGAAAATAATAACCTAATAAACAGTAATAATTAGTGAATATAAATACAATTCCTCTCTCCAAAACAGCCCCCTCCTTCCTCTCTCCCTGACTCCTTACATAGAGCCTCTCCACACGGGAGCCGTAGGAGTGGTGCGGGGCACAGAGGTCCAGGGCCGGGGAGGCATTGTCGTCCCTCGGCTCCAGCTCTGCGTCGCCGTGCTCTGAGCCGTAGGGCAAGAGCCTGGACCCCCAGCCCCCGGGCAGCGCGACAGCAGTGCCCACTACACTCGCAACAGCCCTGGATCCATCACACATCGCTTCCACTCTGGGCAGCAGCAGCACACTCCTAGCGAGGCGACAGAGCCTGGAAGGAGGACCAAGTTTGGAAACCCCGCTGCTGCCGGGAAAGGGAGAAGAGGGGGCCCAGCCAATGGGCGGAGCACGCTCTGCACTCTCAGCCAATCCCAAGCCGCGGAAGGGCTTCAATCGCCTGCCCTGCATCTCCAGCCTCCCCAGCCCCTTTCCACGACTATGGCCTGCCTACTTTCAGCAGCCTCGTGGTTTTCAGCGCCTTGGGCTCCCGCGCTCCCCAATGCGCAGGTGCAGAGGTGCAGTTTCCAGCCACTGGCAGCGTGCCCCTCCAGATCTGGCACTCTTGATGGCCGTCTACACCAGTGTTTCCCAACCTTTTTCGAGCCGCGGCACACTTTTTACATTTGCAAAATCCTGGGGCACACCACCAACCAAAATGACACAAAATGACACTCTAACACAACATCCTTGAAGACATAATAAAAGCAGATTAAGACCAGAGTAGAGGTTACAGTTTAGAGATTGAATGCCTATAGTAATACATATAGTTAATATGTTTTTAAAATGTATTTATACACTCAGCACTCAGTGTGAAACCTGGACCTGTTTCGATGAACTCAACATAGATATCCTGGCAAGAAATGGCAGAAAGACACAAACTTCCCACACAGAACTCCCATAACCAAGAGAAAATGCTATAAGAGTTTGGTGGGCATTGACCTTGAGTTTTGGAGTTGTAGTTCACCTATATCCAGAGAGCATTGTGGACTCAAACAATGTTGGATCAGGACCAAACTTGGCATGAATACTCAATATGCCCAAATATGAACGCAGATGGAGTTCAGGGGAAATATACCTTGACATTTGGGAGTTGTAGTTGCTGGGATTTATAGTTCCCCTACAATCAAAGAACATTCTGAACCCCACCAATAGAACAGGGCCACACTTCTCACACAAAACCCCCCAGGAGGCAAGAGGAGATCTCTACTTGGGGAAAGGGAGGCGGGCCTTCCCAATGCATGGAAAGGGAGAGACCAAGTAGACAACGGGTGGGGAGGGGGGTGTTTATCGAGGCAGGTTTCTTAGGGTTTTTATACTTCAACACACTAGACTCTCCCCCCCCCTTTTCCTGGAGGTTCCCATTTCCCACGGCACACCTGATGATCGCTCACGGCACCGGCACACTGGTTGGGAAACACTGGTCTACACCACCGAGTGCGTTGAAATGCCTCTGGTCCTTAGTCTTAAAAGTGCTTCCACATTCCTCCTCCTCCTTTCTACCTTTTAAAGTTACAGCAGTTAGGAGAAGACGCAAACATTGTGAAAAAGATAAAAATATAATATAACCTAAGTTTTAGATTTAGAAAGTCAATTTAATCATGAGTGTTGCATATAATTTGAGTGCAATATTGTGTGTGTTTACTTGAAAGTAGAGAGCCTTTGCTAAAAAAAAAATAAATATAGGATTGCTACCTTAAAATGGCTGAGACTTTTCCATAGTGGCACCCCAGCTGTGGAGTTCAATCCTTAGATAGGATCATTCAGCTTCCTTCCTCTTAAGTTACAGATAATGTCCTAAGACATTCTATTTCTAGTGTAAATTAAAGTAAATTAAAGGACAAAAGTTTGAGGAAATTCACAGTTGGCAAGGTGTTGCTGGGTGCCCATGTCTTGTTTTGGAATGTGGCGCAGCTGGATAAGTGTCAGCCGCATAAGATCTCTCTGACCAGTAGGTCATGAGTTCGAGGCCTGTGCGGGTCGAGGTGGGTGCTCGGCCTTTAGTGTAGCCTGCTGTCGACCTTTGCGGCCCGAGGGACAGTTCATTTGTCAGGTGGGAGATAAAGGTACCACATTAAGTGGGGAGGCAAATTTTGACTGATTTATGAGGCCATTACAGAACTCCAGGAATCGCTGAGGATTGCGGAAGAACAACAAAGGGATGCTGGAAAATGCTGAGAGAGATGAGGAGTGCGTCAGCTCCCCCTGGTGGCCAGAAGTTTGCCTCTGTTCATCTATAGATGTCTAAATATGTCTATGTTGTCTATATATGTTGAACTGCAGGAATTGTCTGCAAGTATGTGTACTGTAATCCGCTCTGAGTCCCCTTTGGGGTGAGAAGAGCAGAATATAAATAAAGTAAATAATAGGCCTGGTTGATCCATGGTTCTAAATGGTTCAAAAGTACTTACAAATCAAAAGTTCTGGTGGTGAACATTTCAGAACTCTATCAAAATTTCATTATTATTTCATTATTGGTGATTTCTAAGACAGAACCAATAAGGAGCTGCCATCTATATATATAAAGGAAGAGTTGTCATCGAACGACCGTCCTAGGCAGAGAAACCTTACAAGGCAGAGACACCAAATTTGGCAACAAAAATAGGCCTCAGGCAAGGAAGGTTTTTAGCAAAAAAAACCTTTCCCCTTAAAAAAAAACCTAGAAGGCCCCCAAAACAACAAATAAAAAACTACATTTCCCATATAATGCATCCTTCCCTGCAGGCCACAGCATCCTCTGCGGCCACCAGCGAAACCCATTGGCCAACATCAGTTACCATAGTAACGGTGGCCAAAGCCAGCCAAGGCTAGATTAGAATGCTGAGTGATTTCAGATTAGACAGTTGGTGTTTGAGGGTTAAACTGTCGAGGCCAAAATCTAGGATAGAGACAAATAGGGCACCAGGGACACAGGCACCACTGACAAACACATACCCCCAGAATAACACAAAAGTAATACCTACACACAATGCAATACGCACATAACACAACCTTGCGTGTACTGCTCAACCCATTTGTATGCCATTCCTTCCTTCCTTCCACACAGGCATAAGCTGACCCAAAAGACAAGCCATGCCTCCTAAAAAGAACAGCATCGGACAACACACTTGCAACGCTACATACAGTACATCACACAAAAAAGGGCAGAACAAACACCAGAACAGAAAGACACTGCACTACACTAGCTTTTGCCATCACCATAAACAAGGCTCAAGGACAAACACTACAAATCTGTGGCATAGACCTTGACACAGAATGCTTCTCCCACTGACAACTCTACGTAGCATGCTCCAGAGTTGGGAAACCACAGAACCTCTACATCAACACAGCAGATGGAAAGACAAAAAAAATTGTATATCCACAAGCTCTGCAGAACGCCAGGAACACCACACACCGACAACTCCACAGGACTTCAACATCCCACCCACCAGAACAACCCACAACGACACAGCCATGACCCCACCAAGACCATAAGTAACATCAATTCCAACCCTTACATACTCAGACTTTGTCGCATCTCCTAAATAGGGCACAGCAACGCGTGCCGGGTACAGCTAGTTTATAATGAAATTTTGAAAGTTTTGTTAGTGTTCTGAAATGTTCACCACCAGAACTTTTGTTTTGTAAGTACTTTTGAACCATTTAGAACCATGGATCAACCAGGCCTAGTAAATAATAATAATAAAGTCCCACCTTTTTTTATAAAAAATGCTGATTTGTTTTATGGCTCGGGATGTTCCCATAATCTATTCCCTGCATAGCATAACTCCTTTAGATAATTTTCCACCATTTCTGAATGCCTTCAGATTTCTTCCTCGACTGCCATTTTTGTGTGAAAGTCTAGTGAAAGTGGGATTTTTACATTGACACCAGCTAAATTACTTCCCTGAATCAGAAAGCCGACTATCTGATTAGCTTAAGCTTCTCTCCCTTTGAAATGCAATGAGGTTTTACATGCTTACCTTTGCCTCGATTGTGACCATAACCCAAGAAACCAATCCCACATGAAAATGGGAGCCAATTTATTTCCTGCAGACACAAGGCAATCACAGCCTTGTTTCCCTGTTTTCAAATAGTACAACATTGGGTTATTGTAGAGATTCATGACACCCATAGGTTGTTAAAATTGCATAAATATATTGCTAGGTCTTCTTATATCAGAGATATGTTCGACATGTTTATATCTTTGTCCTTTTTTAACATGTGTTATTTAGCATGCCTTTAACAATTTATGATATAAAACCGAAAAGCTAACCAAATATAATAATAATAATAATAATAATAATAATAATAATACACTCTCCATGAAGGAGTAGGCATTTTTCCATCTGAAAAATTTCTAGCTACAGTTGAACTGAGGCAAAGTGTTAAAGCAACTTGACAGAAATCCCCTAAAGGAAAGAAGGCTGGGTGTCGGGGAGGGAGGAAGCCACGAAACAAGGTCAGTGCACTAAAAGGTCTCTGAAAGAAACATTTTTCAAAAATTATAAAAGAAAGTCTCAGGTAATTTTTCAACCCTAGTGTGTTTTAAGCCAAGAAATAAATATAGCACAAGGGTGTTTATGATTCATTGTCAATGGCATCTGTCAATCCAAGAAATAAGTGGATTGTATAAGTTCATCTCTTTCGCTCGCTGCCCTCTCTTTATCTCTCCCTCTTCCTATCTTATGTATGAGGGATCACATCTGGCATCCTCCTGGCATGACGACATATAAACACAGTCAAGCCGGAAGGAATGGGAAATGGCCGTGCCAAGATGTGGCGTATTCAGTATATACATAGATTGTTAAAACATGGTGAGGCCAAAATAGAAGATGGATAGTATTTGGGAATGAGAGAAGGAATGCTTAGGACAGTGTTTCCCAACCTTTTTTGAGGCGCGGCACACTTTTTACATTTGCAAAATCCTGGGGCACACCACCAACCAAAATGACACAAAATGACACTCGAACACAGTAATACATAATTAATAAGTTTTTTAATGTATTTATACACTCAGTGTGAAACCTGGGCCTGTTTCGATGAACACAACATAGATATCCTGGCAGGAATGGCAGAAAGACACAAACTTCCCACACAGAGCTCCCATAACCAAGAGAAAATGCTATAAGAGTTTGGTGGGCATTGACCTTGAGTTTTGGAGTTGTAGTCCACCTATATCCAGAGAGCACTGTGGACTCAAACGATGTTGGATCAGGACCAAACTTGGCATGAATACTCAATATGCCCAAATATGAACGCAGATGGGGTTCAGGGGAAATAGACCTTGACATTTGGGAGTTGTAGTTGCTGGGATTTATAGTTCCCCTACAATCAAAGAGCATTCTGAACCCCACCAATGATAGAACTGGGCCAAAATTCCCACACAGAACCCCCAGGAGGCAAGAGGAAGTCTCTACTTAGGGAAAGCAAGGCAGGCCTTCCCAATGCATGGAGAGGGAGAGACCAAGTAGAGTTCTTAGAGTTTTTATACTTCAACATACTAGACTCTCCCCCCCTTGGAGGTTCCAATTTCCCACGGCACACTTGATGATCGCTCACGGCACACTGGTTGGGAAACACTGGCTTAGGAGGTCACAGTCAACCTTTGCATCTAAGCATAACGGGAGAGAGAATGGGTAATCCACTTACTCATCCCGCTAGTTCACCTACAAAGTCCTTGCTATTTCCCCAGTGTGACTAAGAAGGTTGCGTGTGTATACACCTCCCGCCAGAAAACCAATGAGGCACGAACACAAGAGTTTGGATGAAAATTGGCCACAACTCATTTATTAAAAACAGGAACAAGGGTCGGCGGCCATGCATGGGTCCTGGATCAGGGGAAGGACAGCCCACATTTTTCCAAAGACGCTTGCGTGCCTGGGTGCCACCGGCCCAATACCGGCCAACTAGAACTTGGCACCCCAGGGGGCCAGGGCATTATCCCCTCTTACGACCAAGGGGCTATAAACCAGCCAGATCCAGGGCCCATGCCACATGCCAAACACAGAGTTGGAACATAATAACAGAAACATCAACATAGTGCCGATGATTATACAGCAGGGCAAAGTGCCAAACATGCCAATACAAGTAGGCAGGCAGTGGGGGGCTTCAGCCCCCCCCCCAAATTCTCAGGGTGGTCCACGAAAAGGCCTTACTGGTACATTATTTAAACTGTTATGCTTATTCATATCATGATCTGATCACCATGCTCATTATATCCCACATTCATGGGGTTATTGCGATAACAATACAAAAGGTTTGCTAGGGTAGACCCTCTTCCACCCTGTCTCGGCCCCCCCAACCAAACTCAGCCCCGAATCAAAATCCTGGCTACGGCCCTGCAAGTAGGGAGGGTGGGAGGAAATAAAAGATCTGGCACCGCGTGCAAGCAGGGCAGCCCAGGCAGTCTTAAGTAGGCTGCCTGGGTGGAACTGAGGGCTGGCCGGCTGATGACAGAGGGCGGGGCGGGGCCAGCCCTCCCATTGGGAGGAAAAAGCCCCCCTTCCCTCCAAACAAGATGGCGGTGAGGACATGCCCCCCCCCCCACCGCAACCCGCTCGGCCGGTAAGTCGGCCAAGCCATTTCTTTGAGGCAAATATAATTTACGCCACTGATGGAGAGCTTTTGTGTACAGATAACCAGGCATACAGGCTACAGACCAGAGTTTGGGAAAGTGTCATTTTGAACTACAGCTCCTAGAATGCCCCAGTTAGCTTAGCCACTAGCCTTGCTAGGTGTGGGAGTTGACGTCCAAAGAGAATGTTTTAGGATCTGATCCAAATCACTTTAGCTTGATGGGTGTGTCTATGAACAACACAATGGGTGCATTGTAGAATTAATGCACTTGACCTGCCATGGCTCAATGCTATGGAATCATGGAAATTATAGCTTTGGAAGGTTTTTAGCCAATAGCACTGATAGTTCACCAAACTACAACTCCCATGATTTCATAGCATCCAAGCATGGCTGTTCAGGTGGTGTCAAACCGCATTCATTCCGCAGTGAAGATGTGCCCTTAGACAAAGAAATGGGGAGAGGGGGAGGAAGATTTTCATTATCTTGACCAGGCAAGTAACAGAAGTGAGAGCTTAGTTCTAAACAAAATTGAATTTATGGCACATTAGGTTATGCTAAGTAACCTGTACTTCAGATGAGATCCTGGGAACAGGACACGGCATAAAAAATCAGTAATGCATAATAAGCTGCTTCTGCACAATACTAAAATACAGGTTTCCCAGAATTAACTGGATAATTCATTAGAAGAAAGCATGACAAAAAGCTTTGTCTTCCTATTTTCATAGGGGCTTTCCAAGATTACTCTAGCTGCAAAATTCTGGAAACATATTGCTGTTAAGTTCCAGAACCTTTAGAACACAAACGGGGGTGGTTGCTGGTAAGCTAGACAAAAGGTAAAGGATACACAAATGAAGAATCAATTAGGATGATGTATCAAGTATGGTTTATATCAGGGCTGTCCAACTGGCGGCCTTGGGGCCGCGCGATCCGGTTCGCAGCGGCAGGGGAGGGAGGAGGAGGAGTAACACGGCCCCCAGCCTGTTAGACACGGCCCCCGCGAGGCCCCCGGCCACCATTATTAATTTTTTTTAAAAAAAATCTATTTGTAATCCCAGTGAGAGACTCCGATGAGTGCAGAGGCTGACGAGGAAACCATTAGTACAGGATCCGTCGCTCGTTTCAACCCAGAATGGGTCTTTATCAAGGAGTGGATCACCTCTTTCTGTTTGGTCATTCCTGCCATGTCGTAGTATATTGCCTTATTTCATGCTGTGGACATAGTGGTGACGGGCCTTGATAAAGACCCATTCTGGGTTGAAACGAGCAACGGATCCTGTACTACTAGGACTTAGTACATCCATGAATTAAAATAAGTAATATTTATATGTAAGTTCATTGTCTCTAAAAGATACTGTCCATGGAGACATTTGACAGCAATATCTAATCCCACCAAAGCTTGCATGGGGAAGTCCAGACAATACCTGCCAAATGTCTGCCTGTCACTTGCCAGTCTTTGAAGTAAAAAAAAATATGAAAAAAGACAATAACTGTCCCCCCCCCCCCTCTCCAGGCCAACACAAGGAAGAAAGCATCCTTAAAGTACTTCTGCTGCACTGCCAAGTTTCAGATGAAACCATCAAGCTGTTTTCTGAGGATAAGCAATGAACACTAGATTATTTCTAATTATAATTGTGGAATGTAGTTCATTGGATGCCACTCTAACATACAGCCATGACTATGGCCCTGTAATATACAGTGTATTTCTAACATAACATTTATCTTTTAAATAGCTACTTAACCTTCAGCATAGGAAGTCAAGTTGCTTTACAGCGAAAGGAATGAAGCCAGGAATGTTTATATGTAAAGCACACATTCCATCGCTGGGCTGTGGTCCTTTTCCTCCCTATTCCATGTCGTTTTTATACAGTTCGTGGGAAACATTTAGATACATTCCGTGTCCAGAAAAATCTCACAATGAAGTCCATGTACCCAACAGGAATGAAGTGTATCTTACTTGAAATCCAGATGAATTGTTTTCTGTTATTAATAGAGGGGCTAGCAAGGGGAGAGAGACTGGGACCACCAGCAATTGAGACAGAAAATACAACCACTTCCACCCATGAATTCTGAGAATGTAGGCAACATTCCTTGAGGCTCTGATTCCGGTGCCATTCCTCTCATATTAGTCCAATCGCTTCTGGTCTAAACTAAAGGTTATGCCTTCAGAGTGATGTTTTAAAGTTCATAAGTGCTCATCCATATTGCTCACATCAAGGCTCAGCTGTCTTAACTAAAAGATCATAAGCATATACTCTGCTATTGATGACATAATAATAATAATCTCTATTTATAACCCGCCTCCATCTCCCCAAAGGGCCTTCAGGGCAGCTAACATGAGGCCAAGCCCAAAAAACAATACAAACACAATTGAACATAAAACAGCAAAAGAAATAAAATCTATCTATCTATTTATCTATATATACACACACACACAAGCTGTACCCGGCAGCGTTGCTGTGCCCTATTTAGGAGATGCGAGAAAGTCTGAGTATGTAAGGGTTGGAATTGATGTTACTTATGGTCTTGGTGGGGTCATGGCTGTGTCATTGTGGGTTGTTCTGGTGGGTGGGATGTTGAAGTCCTGTGGAGTTGTTGGTGTGTGGTGTTCCTGGCGTTCTGCAGAGCTTGTGGATATACAATGGTTTTTGTCTTTCCGTCTGCTGTGTTGATGTAGAGGTTCTGTGGTTTCCCAACTCTGGAGCACGCTACGTAGAGTTGTCTGTGGGAGAAGCATTCTGTGTCAAGGTCTATGCCACAGATTTGTGGTGTTTGTCCTTGAGCCTTGTTTATGGTGATGGCAAAAGCTAGTGTTGTGCAGTGTCTTTCTGTTCTGGTGTTTGTTCTGCCCTTTTTTGTGTGATGTATGTAGCGTTGCGAGTGTGTCGTCCGATGCTGTTCTTTTTAGGAGGCATGGCTTGTCTTTTGGGTCAGCTTATGCCTGTGTGGAAGGAAGGAATGGCATACAAATGGGTTGTGTAGTAGATGCAAGGTTGTGTTATGTGCGTATTGTGTTGTGTGTAGGTATTACTTTTGTGTTATTCTGGGGGTATGTGTTTGTCAGTGGTGCCTGTGTCCCTGGTGCCCTATTTGTCTCCCTCCTAGATCTTGACCGTGGCAGTTTAACCCTCAACTGAAATCACTCAGCATTCTAAGTGGCTTTGCCCACCATTACTATGGTAACTGATGTTGGCCAATGGGTTTCGCTGGCGGCCGCAGAGGATGCTGGGAAATGTAGTTTTTTAAATCATTGTTTTGGGAGCCTTCTAGGTTTTGGGGGGGAAGTTTATTTGCTAAAAATCTTCCTTGCCTGAGGCCTATTTTTGTTGCCAAATTTGGTGTCTCTGCCTTGTAAGGTTTCTCTGCCTAGGACGGTCGTTCGATGACGACTCTTCCTTTATATATATAGATATATATATAATGACAAATAAGATAAACAATATAGCAACACATAGTGCGAGAGAGGGTCAATAAGTCCATGACTTTTTGAATTTCCCACCTCTTAACTGAAAGGGCAACATGGCTCCTGTCAACAGGCATCTGTCAGTTGACTCCTGTCAAAATTTGAACAAGCTGCATCATTTAGTTTGTGTTTGACAGCCATTGATAGCAGACTACAGCGTGGTTTGAGGAGAAAATGGAAAAAAGTGAATTTTGTGTGCTCATTAAGCATTTTTTTTGCGGAAAAACCATCACTCAAACCAAGGCTAAGCTTGATAAATACTATGGGGTCTCTGCACCATCAATTTCAATGGTAAAAAGGTGGTTTACTGATTTTCGTTGTGGCCGTACAAGCACGGAAGATGCCAAACGTTCTGGACACCCAGTTGAGGTCTCTACACCCGAAACAATTGAAAAAATTCACAATATGGTGTTGGTCGATCGGTGATTGAAAGTGCGAGAGATTGTGGAAGCCGTAGGCATCTCACGTGGCTCAGTGGTTTCAATTTTAAATGATCACTTGGGTATGAGAAAGCTTTCCACAAGACGGGTGCCGCCTTTGCTCACAATCGACCACAAACGCAATCGTGTGACAATTTCGCAGGAGTGTTTGGCGTTGTTCAACCGTAATATGGATGTGTTTTTGCACCATTTCACAACCGTGGACGAAACGTGGATCCACCACAACACACCAGAGACCAAACAGCAGTCAAAACAGTGGGTTTCTCGGGGTGCATCGGCGCCAAAGAAGGCCAAGGTGGGTTTGTCAGCCAATAAAGTCATTGTGACCGTTTTTTGGGATGCACGCGGTATAATCCACATTGACTCCCTTCAAAAGGGTAAAACAATCAATGGCGAATATTATGCCAACTTATCGGGTCAATTTAATGAGGATTTGAAGGGGGGGGGGAAACAACCGCATTTGACCAAGAAAAAAGTTCTTTTGCACCAGGACAATGCAAGGGTGCACACATGTGCAGTTGCCATGGCAACAATCCATGAATTGGGATACGAATTGCTCCCTCATTCGCCTTATTCTCCGGATTTAGCCCCGAGTGACTATTTCTTGTTTCCAAACCTGAAGAAATGGCTCGGCGGAAAGAGATTTGATTCCAACGATGAAATCATCTCACAAACAAATACCTATTTTGATGACCTCGACAAATCTTATTTTTTGGAAGGGATAAAAAAATTGGAGAAACGTTGGACAAAGTATATAGAGCTCAAAGGAGACTACATTGAAAACAATAAAATATTTTTTTATCCAAAGACTTGTATTTCATTCAAAGAGTCACAGACTTATTGACCCACCCTTATATAATCAGCGGGTGGGTCAGATGTCTGGGATAAAATGTTAGAAGGTTAAAACCCTGGGTGTGATAGGAACACAGAGTGTATTTGTAGGAAAGGAGCCCAAAAAGGAGGAGCAGTGTGGTTTAAACTTTATAGAGGGGGAGCTGCTTTATCAGGAGGGCGATTTGGAGGTAGGAACAAACAATGAGTTGAATGGTCACTTAAGGATCTATACTGTAGACAGGTCACTAAGATTGGTTAGTAAGACTCCATCCCACTCCCCACAAGACTCAAAACATCCGGAGACAATCTGCTTTGGAATGCATAAGGCAAAATGCTGGTTTTGACCTTTAAAGCTCTATACGGTTTTGGCCCAGCTTACTTACTTGTCCGAACGCATCAACCGCTACGTCCCATCCTGTACCTTAAGATCAGGGCTGTCCAACTTCTACCGGCCCAGGGGCCTGAATTCAGGTCACTGATGACCTGGGGGGCCGTAGGGTCTGCCCCGCCCCTGGCTCCACCCCTCCCCGCCCCCAGCTCCACCCTCTCCCCTCTCCCCTGATTTTAATTTAATATTAAATATATTTAATTCCATCCTCCCCTCTCCCCTTATTTTAATTTAATATTAAATATATTGAATCCCATCCTCCCATCTCCCCTTATTTTTATTTAATATTAAATATATTTAATTCCATCCTCCCCTCTCCCCTTATTTTTATTTAATATTAAATATATTTAATTCCATCCTCCCCTCTCCCCTTATTTTTATTTAATATTAAATATATTTAATTCCATCCTCCCCTCTCCCCTTATTTTTATTTAATTTTAAATATATTTAATTCCATCCTCCCCTCTCCCCTTATTTTTATTTAATATTAAATATATTTAATTCCATCCTCCCCTCTCCCTTATTTTTATTTAATATTAAATATATTTAATTCCATCCTCCCCTCTCCCCTTATTTTTATTTAATATTAAATATATTTAATTCCATCCTCCCCTCTCCCCTTATTTTTATTTAATATTAAATATATTTAATTCCATCCTCCCCTCTCCCGTTATTTTTATTTAATATTAAATATATTTAATTCCATCCTCCCCTCTCCCCTTATATTTTTATTTAATATTAAATATATTTAATTCCATCCTCCCCTCCCCCCTTATTTTTATTTAATATTAAATATATTTAATTCCATCCTCCCCTCTCCCCTTATTTTTATTTAATATTAAATATATTTAATTCCATCCTCCCTCTCCCCTTATTTTTATTTATTATCTCCCCTTATTTTTATTTATTAAATATATTTAATTCCATCCTCCCTCTCCCCTTATTTTTATTTAATATTAAATATATTTAATTCCATCCTCCCCTCTCCCCTTATTTTTATTTAATATTAAATATATTTAATCCCATCTTCCCCTCTCCCCTTATTTTTATTTAATATTAAATATATTTAATTCCATCCTCCTTATTTTTATTTAATATTAAATATATTTAATTCCATCCTCCCCTTATTTTTTTTTTTTTTATTAAATATATTTAATTCCATCCTCCTCCCCTCTCCCCTTATTTTAATGTATCCCATCTCCCCTTATTTCATCTTTAAATATATTTAATTTTATATTTAATACATGAGGGGGAGATGGGGAGGGAACGAGGAGCCCCTGAGGAGCCCCCTGATTCAGCCTACCTTTCCAAACGCGCAGAATCCAGGAGTACCGGAGACGAGAGGCGACGACCGACTGAGTCGAAGAAGGTCCTAATCGCGTCTGTGGGCCTCAGCGATCCAGTAGTAGAGTAGCTGAAGAGTATCGCGAGATTACGCAATCCACTTGGGATTTCGCTGTCAACGCCGGCGTGATCTTGCGTTGACAGCGAAATCCCGTGTGGATTGCGTATTCTCGCGATACTCGCTCCAAACCCGGAAGTAGGGTTTTTAAAAATTATTTATTTTATTTTTCAATTTTTATTTTTTATTAAAAAGCTTAGGGGGCCATAGGGAAGGGGCTGGGGGCCATGTACGGCCCCCGGGCCGGCAGTTGGACAGCCGTGCCTTAAGATCATCCGAGGAGGCCCTGCTCTCGCTCCCGCCTACATCTCAAATGTGGTTGGTGGGGACGAGGTATAGGGCCTTCTCGGTGGTGGCTCCCCGTCTGTGGAACGCACTCCCTATTGATATTCGATCAGCTTCCTCTCTCCTGGCATTCAGAAAAAAAAGTGAAATCCTGGTTATGGGACCAAGCGTTTGCACTTTAGCACGATACGGCACTTTGATTGGATTGATTGGCAATCTGGTGGACAAGACCTAATGCTTATGGATGGAATACTGTTTTAAGTGTTGTGAATGTACACGATGCATTTTAATGTAAATTGTTTTTTTAATGTATTTTAATTCTAGCTGTATTTTAATGTATTTTATTCCTAATTGTTTGCTTTTATTATATGTATACTATGTGGCATCGAATCGTTGCCGTTGTTAGACTGCTCTGAGTCCCCCCTCGGGGGTTGAGAAGAAGCGGGGTAGAAATGATGGAAATAAATAAATAAATAAATTCTTCTGCTTGTTATGCTTCACTTATGACCTGTCACACATAATCCCCCTCCCCCGCCCTTCATGGCGACACTTTCTCCATCACATGGGGAAGTGTCACTAAACTGGAGCAGAAGTATGGTGGCTGCAATGGAGCCAGCACAACACAGGACCCTTCCCATGTTGAAGAGGTAGCATCCTAGGACACTTCCACACCGGTTGGGGGAGGGACCTCTGCCAGAAGTTGGGAAACATTGTGTGTTGGATTGTATGCCATATGTCCCTCAACTGGCAGGCAAGTGTCCAGAGACCCTTACATTGGTACGTGTGGTGAGATCTCTAGCCTAGGTTATTTCTTCTCAATTAGCCATTTTGTGGTAACCTCACATTGAAGTGACTTTAGTAAAATCCCCTTCTGGAACAACTATATCAGGGCTGTCCAACTTCTATGGGCCCAAGGGCCGGAATTCCGGTCACTGATCACCTGGGGGAGGGCGAAGGGTCTGCCTCCGCCCCGGCTCCACCCCTCCCTGGCTCCACCCCCGCCCCAGCTCTGCCCCCTCTCCAGCTCCGCCCCCTCCCCGGCTCCAATTTACTTACAATTGACCTTGAGTTGTGAAGTTGTAGTTCACTTCCATCCAGAGAGCACTGTGGACTCAAATAATGATGGATCTGGACCAAACTTGGCATGAATACTCAATATACCCAAATGGGAACACTGGTGGATTTGGGGGAATGTTTTCTAATACCTTTGAGTTATTTGAGTCCACACTCAAATTGGGACACACCAAAAAAAAAACCAAACACCTCAATGCCGTCACAGGGCTTGATGGAGCCTCCTTTCCCAGAGGCGGGTGGAGGAGGCCCAAAGACCTCCCTCCCTCCCTTCCTCCCTGAAGGGAAAACAAGCCACGGGGGCAGGCGCAAAGGAAGCCACATTGCGCCCTGCACACGGAGGAAGGCAGCACAACAAGGGGGAGGGGGCGCGGAGGAGGGGAAGGAAGTGTCGCCAAGGAAACCGCCGCTGAGGGACCCCTCCCCCCCCTCAGCCAACGTCCCACTGTTTTTAGATTGATTGATTCAAGCCAGGCCCTTCCTTACCCATGCTGCGGGAGCCCCGCCACAGGGCCGATGCGCTAACGCCACCGCCGGCCCTGAAGAGCCCCGCTGGAGCCGAGGCCAAGCTCAGGCCGGGCGCAGCGGCTCTCCCATCCACGGGGTGGGAAGCGAGGGCCCTCCACAGGAAGAGGACGGAGCCAGGAGGGGCTTTCCCTGCCTCACTCCTCCTCCCTCTCTCTGAGGGAATGGGGGCTGGCCTGGAAGCAGCCGCGAGGGAGGAGGAGGCACGCGCCCAGGCCGGCCGCAAATCCCGTGGTACCGGAGATTTTGGCAGCTATCGCGAGACTACGCAGCCACAGACGGGATTTTGACCTCCCTCGAAATCCCGTCTGTGGCTGGCGTAGTCTCGCGATGCTTGCCTAAACCCGGAAGTAGGTATTTTTTTAAAAAATTTTTTTTATTTTTTATTTGTATTTTATTAAAACAAGTTAGGGGTGCGTAGGGAAGGGGCTCGGGGGCCGTGTACGGCCCCAGGGCCGCCTGTTGGACAGCCCTGAACTATATGGAAGTACAGGTGCTCCTTATGAACAAACAAGCATGTGTGAATTTTACATAGAATAAGTCCTCAACTGCAAAAAAAAAATCTTGTCAGTCAAGGAATTTTCTCACCAGGGCCTTGAAAACTCACAAAGCATGCTTTTCAAGAAGATTTTCTGTCATAATCAGAAAGACTTGGGACTCGAGATGTGTCAAGCAGGTCTAGATGAGGTTACACTTCCCCCGAAAGACTTTGTTCCCATATTCAAATGCTCCTGCATCTATCTCTCCAAATGTCAGCCCATATAGATGTGACTGTCAGGAATGCTTATTACCTGCTTCAGCTAATACACCAGCTCCACTCTAGAACTGGAAGACCTAAAAATGGTAGTGCACACACTGGTCACTTCAGGGTTTGACTTCTGCAATGCTCTTTGCATTGGGCTACCTCTGTACTAAGTTCAGAAACTCCAGTTACTTCAAAACATAGCATCCAGAATGGTTACAGATACATCTGGGAGAGAACGTATCACCCCTATACCAAAATAACTCCGCTGGCTGCCAATTAGTTTCCAGGAAAAGGCCAAAGTGTTGGTTATGACCTTTATTTATTTATTTATAATTCAAATTTAATAGACCGCATCTCCCGAAGCTCATAGCGGTTTACATAGATATAAACGCACAATCGCACAGCATCCCAACATCATTAAAACATCATTAAAACATCCTAGCAACATTAAAATATTCCTAACAGTAAAATACAACATGAAAGGTCAGAAAAAAGGAGGGTGCCAGTTCGTGGCGCGGCAAGTGGTCAGAGGCGGGTTTGTTCTACAGAGCGTTAGTCAATCGCCAAACACCTGCCGGAATAGCCAGGTCTTGCAGGCCCTGCAGAAGGCCATCAGATCGTGCAGGGCTCGTGTTTCTGCTGGCAGGGTGTTCCACAATGTTGGTGCGGCCACTGAAAACGCCCTCTGCCGAGTGCTAGCCAACCTACATAATTTCGCATCAGGGATCTCGAGGAGGTTGAGGTCCTCTGAACGCAGTGATCTTCTGGGTACATATGGGGTAAGCAGCTCCCTCAAGTATCCTGGCCCCAAACCATGTAAGGCCTTGAAAGTCAAGACTATCACCTTGAAGGAGATTTGGAACTCAATCGGTAATCAGTGCAGTTCGCGTAGAAGAGGTGTTATGTGCACGGTTCTGGCAGCTCCCAGCAGGAGGCTTGCAGCCGCGTTCTGCACCAGTTTAAGTTTCCGAATCGCCGCCAGAGGTAGGCCAATGTATAGCATGTTACAGCAATCGAGCCTCGAGATGACCGTGGCTTGGATCACCGGGGCTAGGTTGCAGAAGGAGAGATAAGGAGCCAGGCATCTAGCTTGCCGGAGGTGGAAGAAAGCTGTCTTGCAGGCATAAGCAATTTGTGCCTCCATTGACAGCTGGGGGTCCAGCCGGACCCCAAGGCTCTTAACTGACGACTCCGGGCATAGTGCCACGCCGTCGAAACTCGGCAGCTGGATCCCCTCCCTACCCGCGCGGCCCAACCACAAGATCTCCATCTTTGCCGGATTCACCTTCAACTTACTGGCTCGCAGCCATCCAGTTACGGCTTCTAGGCAGAGTTGGAAATTATCGGGTACAGATTCCGCCCCAGCGTTCACCCTCAGAACGAGCTGGGTGTTATCAGCGTACTGATGACATTTCAGCCCGAAACTCCGCACCAATTGGGCGAGTGGTCGCATATAGATGTTAAATAACAGCGGGGAGAGGATGGCCCCCTGGGGACCCCGCAATGTAAGGGGGAGCCCCCAGAGACCTCCCCCCCACTTCACTCGCTGCAGGCGGTTTTGGAGGAAGGAGGAAAGCCAGTTGAGGGCTGTCCCCCTAACCCCCGCCACCACCAGGCGGTGTGTCAACAGTTGGTAATCGACAGTATCAAACGCTGCCGTAAGATCCAATAATACGAGCAGTGCTGATCCGCCTCGGTCCAAGTGGCAATGGAGTAGGTCTGTGATGGAGACCAGAACGGTCTCTGTCCCATGCCCAGAACGGAAGCCGGACTGGAAGGGGTCTAGCCTTTACAGGAAAATGGTTTGGGTCCGATCTACCTACAGAATCGACTTTCATTCCATCCACCTTAGGTCCTCTGCAGCATGGCTAGTCTACTTGTGGCACCCCCACGGGGCTGTTTTCACATCTGCATTTTGTATTTGGTTGCCCTCTTCCTGTATGGGTCTTTGTTCCATTGTTGTGGCCATGCGGGCACTTAGCGGTGGATCTGTGTCTTGGCTCCATACCTGATGTCACCGCCCTTGACTCCTCCTCTTCCAGAGGTCACTTGGGGGCTGGACTTCCTTTCTGCCTCCATTCCAGAGACCACATGGTACATAGCAAGGTGGAAATCTAAGCTATCTGGGACAAAGCAACTTAGTTCACTGCTACTAGGCCTAACCTTCGCTCTCAACCAAGCCTGCAGTACAAAGGAGGATTCGTTCTCATCATAAACTGTGGATTTTGGGGCTTATACAGGACTTTGCGAGTCTACAAGCCAGAGAGCAACAGGATACCTGGGATCAAAATAGAGGTGCCATCACTCTGCAAACAATAGGCAAGTGAAAGCTTCCCTTTTTCAAGGACTTCCTTTGCAACCAACTAAGCATTTTGGACCACCAGCATTTTCACTGGTTGTATTCAATAAATCTTGTCTGGTTCACCATTTTTGAGTCCAGCACTCATTCCTAAGATATTCCAGGTCTCCCTGTACGTGGGACGGCTTTTCTCTACCTTCAGGGCCCCATAGCTTGCATGTCCATCCTTTTAAAGCCTATTTTTGGCCCTGAAGGCAGAAGACTACTCCAACCTGTCAGAACCCGACTGGCAACCGTCACCCAGAGGACATTTTAAATGACTTCCCCAAGACTGTGGGATGACCTGCTAGAAGGGATCTGAAAGCTAAAGAAGCTGTCAAATTTTAAGACACAAATTTAAGACAATTTTCTGAGTGCTTTTAGATGGATAAAAAAAACTTATTTGAATTTGAAATAGTTAAATCTTAATTGAAAATTTATTGTTTTTTGGGGGGTGACCATTTCATTGCAAAAATGTATAAACTGTTGCTATAATATGAAACAGAGGAAGAACAAATGAAATATTGCAGGGCTGTCCAACTGGCGGCCCTGGGGCCGTACACGCCCCCAAGCCCCTTCCCCACGGCCCCTTAACCCCCTGCAAGACATCAGGGTTTTTTTAAAAAATTGAAATTTTTTTGAAAAATTTTGATCTCGGGGGGGGGCGGCCCGAGGGGGGGCGCAAGTGAGGAGGAGGCGGAGGGAAGCCAAGTCAGATGCCCTAGGGCGGGACTTCCCCCGCCTCTTCCTCACGCGCAGGGGCTCGCGGCTTGCGCGCCAGGGCAGGAGCGGCGAGCCGCCTCCGCCCGTGTCCTTGACTCTTGCAGCGGCCGTGCCTGAAGGAAGGTAAGCTCCCGGGCTTACCTTCCTTCAGGTGCAGCCACTGCAAGAGCTAGGGAGACGGCGGAGGGCGGCTCGCCGATCCCCCGGCCCACCTCCCGCCCTGGTGCGCATGCCCGGCATCTTGCGCGACCCATCCCTTTTCGGCGGCTGGCGTCACCCCGCCGAAAAGGGGCGGGTCACGCAAGATGGGAGCTTACCTTCCTTCAGGCGCGGCCGCTGCAAGAGTCAAGGACACGGCGGAGGGCGGCTCACCGATCCTGCCCTGGCGCGAAGCCCGGTATCTTGCGCAACCCGCCCCCTTTCGACGGGGCTGGGTGACGTCAGGCGTGGCGCCTGATGTCACCTCGCCCGGAAAGGGGCGGGGCGCAGGACGCTGGGCATGCGCACCAGGGCGAGAGCGGCCCTGCCCCCCACGAGCAGCCACGCCCCCACTGCGGCCCCCAAGGTGATCCGTCACCTGCATTCCGGCCCTTGGGCCCGAAGATGTTGGACAGCCCTGAAATATTGTCTTGCGAAATGGTCTCAAAATATAGATACACAAATTCAGCTGGAATAATAGAAGACGATGCGGACAAAGAGTATGAAATATACTTTGAAGCATTATTTGAAAGACAGATTTCATAAAATGATACGCATAGGCGGTAGTTGATGCCAAAGGTCCTAATGTCTATAAAGGCAGTTCTAGTAAAAACTGGGCATGTGGTAAAAATGTTGTGACATTGAATCCCCTTTGGAAGAGATAAAGATATAAATAAATAGATCTTGTCTCTCGGCATTACTTCGCGAATGAAGATTCTTAGGAAGGACTCATCCCACGCTTTTTTACAAGCGCATTGGTGACTTAAAAGGCCAATCTGAGATAGGCAAGTCTAGTTGCACAAAGCACAGCAGAAAGACTCCTTGGGTGATGTTGTTTCCAAGTTGCGGTTCTTTCTGCATTGTCGTTTCTCTTCGAGACCCGTTTGGCGTGTCTTCTCGAAAGAGGCCGCAGCATTGTGGATAGTGCGTCTCCATGCTTCCTGATGTGAGGCCAGGGTGGACCATTGTTGGTGATCAATCCAGCTGAGCCTGAGATGTTGTTTCAGGAAGTCCTTATATCTCTTTTTCGGGGCGCCTCTCTTGCGCTGACCCGTGGCGAGTTCGCCATAGAGTAGTATCTTTGGGAGGCAGTGGTCCATCCTAGAGACGTGCCCTGCCCAGCGCTGCTGTGTTCTCAATAGCATGACCTCAATGCTGGTGATCTCAAGGACAGCAACATTGTCACAATAGTCAGTCCAGTGTATATTAAGCATTGTGCGAAGACAGCACTGATGAAAGCGTTCAAGGAGTCATAGGTGTTGGCGATAGGTGACCCATGTTTCAGACCCATAAAGGAGAATAGACAATTCGATAGCTCTGCACACACTGATTTTGGTGCTTTGCCTCAGGTGCTTGTTGCTCCAGACTCTTTTGTGAAGCATTCCAAATGCACTCTATGCCTTTGCTAATCTATGATTTATCTCTTTATCAATCTTCGCGTCTGAAGAGATGATGCTTCCCAGGTAGGTGAACTGCTGGATACCAAGTGTATCGGTAGTTACTGAAAAGGACATTCAAGTGCCACCTCGGAGTTGGTTGAGGTAGGCAGGATTTCCCTAGGTACTGGTTGTGGGGGTCGGGAGCAGGTCAGGGTTTGCCCTCCCTTCTGCTCGAGATCCCCGTGTACAACTGGTGGGCCACTGTGTGATACAGAATGCTGGACTAGATGGGCTGAGGTCCGATTCAGCATGGCTCTTCTTATGTTCTTATGTTCTTATGCTGAACGGACTTAAGCACAGATTTGCCTATGCTGACGTGGGGATGATGGTGTTCTTCCTGTGGTGCGGGCTGGTAGAGAACTTCCATTTTCTTCAGGCTGACTTCCAGCCCAAATAGCTCTGCAGCTGTTGCAAAGCAGGATGTTAGGTGCTGCAGAGCTTCTTCTGAATGGGCAACAAGGGCAGCATCGACCAGGACAAGCAGTGCTCCCCTTAAAAAGGATGCTTGGTCATTCAGGATGCTGCCGAACGAGACTGTCATCTCCTGGGTCAGTCTCAAGCAACCAAAGTCTTGAACCGCCTGCATGCAGGGTTGGGTCTGCAGCTTCCAGTGCAACTGTACACCTGCCATTTCGCCCCTCGCCTATCACTACAGGGCTTTTTCGGAAGTTGGATGTGTCCTTCAAGCCTGTGCAATGGATGAAATCCGGCCCCCTTTGCAGAAAAACCCCCATTAACTATATTTAAACTTCGTCTGTCATATCTATAAGACATAACACAAGATCACATTTGGATTTTTCAAGCACTATAATGGAAAGGTAAACTGTCAGCTCACTATAGCTACTCCTAAATGTATGATTTGATATGGTCAAAATTGACTAATCAATAAAGAATTTTTGTTATGTTACTCCTAAATGAAGACACAGGACGCCATCTGGTATCACTAGGAATTTTATTACAGGAATCAAAGACATGCGAAAAGCTGAGAGTGCCAAACATCCCGGGTCACTCCCTTATATACCCACTCCCACATTCAAAAATACATTTCCCGCTTCAACACAGGGGCAGTCCTACAAGATAGGCCAAGTAGGCGGCCGCCTAGGGCGCCATCTGGGAAGGGGGGCCATCCTGGCCACATGGGCCGCCATCCTGGCCCTGCCGATGTTCCTCAGGCAGTGCTGCAGCTGCCTGCTTTTTGACCCCGGCCTTGTGCGCTCCGATGCCGCTTCTGGGCACGCGCGGAGGTTTTCACGCAGGCGCAGTTGCTCTGGAGCTGAAGTTGAGCGCAGGAGCAACTGCACATGTGCGAAAACCTCCGTGCATGCCCAGTAGCTCCCTTGCGCAGAAGCCTGTAAGCAAAGCATTCCCTATCGGGCAGGCAGAGAGTGCTTCCCCTCTCCCTTTGTCTCCGCCGCACGCGTGCGTTTGCAGGGAAGGAGAAAAGAATCAGTGAAGGAAGTGTAAGTGAAGGAATGAATGAAGGGCTTTCCTCCTCCTCCTCTGTGACCTCTTCTCTCCCTCCTTCCTTTCTTCGGCTCTATTTCTGTCTAGACCTGAGGGGCCTGAGGCTATGAGGGGTTGTGGGAGTTGGAGTCCAAAACACCTAGAGGGAGGGAGGGCCCAAGTTTGCCCAGGCCGCGCTGCCTGTATTCGACCTCATTTCAACCTTTTGGCTGTTTTTCTATTTACATTTACATTGGGATCCTAATTTTGGACTTATGGGAGACTCCTATGAATTATGAGACGGGTGGTAGGTAACATATTCTGATTTTGATGCATTTGCATTTCTTGTTGATTACTATACAGTTCTGCTTAATATTGTCATACAATATAATAAAAATACAATATAACAATAGAATAATGATATATTTTATATTACATGTAATATTACAAACAATATTGCAGTATAGTGGTATTGTACAAAATAGTAATATATAATATTTTATTTTACTTTATTTTGGGTTATTTGAGTTTTATAGGAGTCATGAAAATATTTAGTAGAGGATAATTTTATTTAAATAAATAATTTTATTATTTTATAATAATAATATAATAGAATGTTACATTATATTATAATGTCATATATATAATACAGTATATTGTAATGTAGTATAATATAATTATGAAATAATATAGTATGAGTATGGTATAATATATTGTATATACATTGATACAATATAATACTACTAATGGTATTGTGATATTATAATTGTATATTTGTTTCACATGGGGGGGGGAAATAATGTTTTTTGGGGGGGGCGCCAAAATAATGTTTGCCTACCATTTAAAATTACCTTAGACCGCCCCTGCTTCAACACAGAACCCGTGCGTATCTCCCACCAAGTCCACTGGTCACTTCGTCCCACGCCGAGGGTCTGCAGGTGCCTTATCTTGAGTGAGATTGTCAGTAACCTTGATTTTGGGCACAATATCAGGTTCGTGGCAGCAGGGCAGCCCAGGCAGTCTTAAGTATGGTGCCTGGGCGGAAGTGAGGGCCGGCCGGCTGATGGCTAAGGGCGGGGCCAGCCCTTCCATTGGCCGCTCGGCGCTGGTGGCGGGAAGCCTTCCCGTCACCCAGGGGGCTTCTGGGAGGAAGAAGCCCTCCCACCCCCTTTCCTCCAACAAGATGGCGGTGAGGACATGCCCCCCACCACAACCCGCTCGACCGGTAAGTTGGCCAAGCCATTTCTGACAGTAAACTATTATCAGTTTCAAATAAAGGCAGACAAAATGATCAATTTAGGGCAAGTTTGAACTTGCACATGCACATACAGTCACATCTCAACTTAATTATCTTTCGGAGCAGTATTAAAGTTCATATATATCTATACAGATTTTAATGCTGCTGAAAAAGAAATGTACATACTGTATATGCTGCAGCTTATAGTCTGACAAATTGACTTCACATCACAGCTGCCTATGCAATCTGTCAGATGCCACTTCTGCCTTAGAAGTTTCTACCTCTTTACAAGGGATTATACTTTGAAAATGTAGTCAAGGAATCTCCAGGTTCTAATTCAGCTTTCAGAGGGAAAGAGAGAGAACGAGAGTATATGCATTATTAATAGTGTGGCTGATGGCTTCTGTTCTTTTGAATGACTGAATAATACATCCAAGATCATTAGTTTCCAAATAAAATCATTATGAATCAGCCCTGCATTTGCAGCGAAAGAAAATAAGGCATTTTTTTTTATCTTTGTGAATTGGCTGATATGTTGACAATTTGCACGGAATGAGGTTTTCTTTTTGTGCTTTGCAAAAAAACAACAAGCCATAAACAGAAATGAAATAGGCTTTCCTCAGAGTACTCAAACAATGAACAGGAAATGGGCATATTGTAAATGTAATGATCTGCTATGCCTCCTCCCATGCACAATTATGAATTACAAGTCATACAGCAACAAGTAAAGCATCCAGATGTAAGTTACCATAAACACGTGGGAGTCTAAGAGCAAGAGTGGTAGCTATTAGGCCTGGTTAGGTTCGTCAGAATGCTCCAAAAGTCGGATTAAATTCGGATGTAATTCACTTCTGAAGCGTTTTTGAAGGGCTTTAAACAACCCGGATTTAATTTGCAGTTTTGAAGGTGGCGCCACCATTTTCAGAAAGGCTTCGGGGCCCTTCGGATGTGGAGGGAAGCCCATGGCTTTGGAAGCCCATGCCTTTCCTCTGGATCTGGATGGGGTCATCCAGATTCAGAGGGAAGGCGTGGGTTTGGAAGCTCTCGTCTTCCCTACGGATCTGAATCCCCGGGGCCGTCCAGATCCAGAGGGAAGCCATGGGTTTGGAAGCCCATGCCTTCCCTATGGATCTGAACGCCCAGGGCTGTCCAGATTCAGAGGGAAGCCGTGGTTCGGAAGCCCATGCCTTCCCTACGGATCTGAATCCCCGGGGCCGTCCAGATCCAGAGGGAAGCCGTGGGTTTGGAAGCCCATGCCTTCCCTATGGATCTGAACGCCCGGGGCTGTCCAGATCCAGAGGGAAGCCGTGGGTTTGGAAGCCCATGCCTTCCGGGGCCGTCCAGATCCAGAGGGAAGCCGTGGGTTTGGAAGCCCATGCCTTCCCTATGGATCTGAACGCCCGGGGCTGTCCAGATCCAGAGGGAAGCCGTGGGTTTGGAAGCCCATGCCTTCCCTATGGATCTGAATGCCCGGGCCATCCAGATCAGAGGGAAGCCGTGGGTTTGAAGCCCATGCCTTCCCTATGGATCTGAACGCCCGAGGCTGTCCAGATCCAGAGGGAAGCCGTGGGTTTGAAGCCCATGCCTTCCCTACGGATCTGAATGCCCGGGCCATCCAGATCCAGAGGGAAGCCATGGGTTTGAAGCCCATGCCTTCCCTATGGATCTGAATGCCCGGGGCCATCCAGATCCAGAGGGAAGCCGTGGGTTTGAAGCCCATGCCTTCCCTATGGATCTGAATGCCCGGGCTGTCCAGATCCAGAGGGAAGCCGTGGGTTTGGAAGCCCATGCCTTCCCTATGGATCTGAATGCCCGGGGCCATCCAGATCCAGAGGGAAGCCGTGGGTTTGGAAGCCCATGCCTTCCCTATGGATCTGAATGCCCGGGGCCATCCAGATCCAGAGGGAAGCCGTGGGTTTGGAAGCCCATGCCTTCCCTATGGATCTGAACGCCCGATCAGATCCAGAGGGAAGCCGTGGGTTGGGAAGCCCACATCTTCCCTATGGATCTGAATGCCCGGGCCGTCTAGATCCGGAGGGAAGGTGTGAGCTTCCAAACCCAAGCCTTCCCTCCAGATCTGGATGCGGGGCCGCCCAGATCTGGAGGGCAGACATGGGCTTCCAAACGGGGTTAAAACACCCCGTTTGGAGCAGATGCTGTCATGTTTAAACTGGGTTAAACATGACAGCATCTGTCATTATTGAAGCCATTCCGAATTTCGGAATTATTTCCAAATTTATTCCGAAAATACTGCGGAAAACTTCGGATGTCAAACAGATTCGAAGCACCAGCACCCCCTACATCCAAAGCAAGTTTTGAACCATTTTTTAAAGGCTCAACCAGCCCTAGTAACTATAGTTAAGGGGAACAATCTACTTCAAGGATAGAGAATGGATGTCCCTTCTGATCTTGTTTAACTACCATTCCCAGAGTGGCTCATCATTGGTCAGGCTGGCTAAGGATGATAAGAACTGTGATCCAGCAATATTTCAAGGCCACGTGTTCCCTATTCTGATTGATCAGGCACTCTGACCACTGTTGAAGTGAATAGCCACTGCAGAAAAGTGCTACTATGCCCTTACAATTCTCGGTTCATTTCATTTGGCTCAGGCTATTGAAATTTTCCCCTACTGTGCCCTTAGAATACTAACTGCCTTTCAAAATGGACTTTTTGCGTTATTGCTACACTGCTGGTTTATGTGCCTTTCATCCATTCATTCAATAAAAATGAATCTAGGTGGGAAATATCATTAGGCTTGTAATTACAGAATATAAATTGACTGAAGGCTGCTGTGAGTGTAAACACAGTATATTATTGTTTTCTGCATTCAGTTAACTAAAACTAAATAAACAAGAAAGCCTTTCCATTTAACCTCTTGTATTAAGGGCATGCAGTGTTCACTCAGGCTCCAAAATGCTGAGATATTGCAACAGTTAGAAGCAAGGCTATGGGGCAAAGACTTTACATCAGGGGTGCCCACACTTTTTCATCATGCGAGCTACTATATGAACAATCAAGATGAAAAGATCACCTGTTGTGCATGTGAGTGTGTGCGTGCACGCGCACGCTCCTACTGCAGCCTTCCGTCCGCGCGGGGCTTCTTTCTTGCCTGCCCACGAACTCGCCGCCGCACACACCCGAGAAGGGGATTCTCCTTGCCTGCACGCGCCCTCTCTCTTAATGTCTTCATTGCCTTCCCCCTTCCTGCTGTGTGCTTTCACGAAGCAGGAAGTCCCCATCCCATCCTGCTTCTTGCGTGCACAGCAGGCCCCTCCCACGCACGCAGCAGGAGGGTATTTATAGGCGCACCCGCCAACGTTCCAGCCAGATATGGCTTCGGCGGCGGCTCGGAAGGCGCAGGGCTGGGAAGAGGGGCTGCCTGGCTGCTGCCTGGGCCGGGAAACTCAACCAAGAGAGGGACCCACGTGAGGCTGGAGCCTCCCACGGCAGCCTCCCTCCCTCGAGGCTTCCTTACCTGGGCAGGAGAAGGAAGAGTGGAAGATTTGCTTCCCCAAAGTGACAGTTACAGCGGGGGGGGGGCGCCCTTCCTTCCTTCCTTTTGAGGGTGTCACTTAGAAAGGATGCCTAAGTGAATGGCTGGCAGGAAGGAGGACCCCTCCCACTGGTGGCAGTCCATGCCCACGGGAGGGAGAGAGAGAGAGAGAGAGAGAGAGAGAGAGAGAGAGAGAGTCTCTTCCTAGACAGGCTCTGAAGAGCCTCTCTCTCTCTCTCTCTCTCTTTCCGTGGGCCCTCGCCGTCTTTCTCCTTCGAGGGCGAGGGAGGGCGAGGCGGAGAAAGGCGGCGAGGGCACAAGCAGCAGCAGCAAGTGGAGTCTCCATCCCCGCAGCCCCCTCCTCCTCGGGTTCAGCCCCAGGAACACGGCGGAGCCCTCAATCCTCGCCCCCAACCAAGGAAGGAAAGCAGCCCCACACAGCTCGCTCGCCCAGGTCTTGGCTTGGAATGGGAGTCCTGAGGACAGCAGCAGGGTGTGCGGCGGGGCTTGCTTGGCTTTGCCCCACTTTGCCCAGCCTCCTTCGCCTCTTTCTCTCTCTCTCCCTCTCCCTCTCTCCTTCCAGCGCCCGCCTGCCTGCCTGCCTGCCAAAAGGATCCAAAAAAGTTCTCTGGATTTCTTTCTTCTCTCCTTGGCTCTCTCTCTCTCACACACACACACACATTCCCTCCATCCCTCCCACAGCCTCGCATCCTATCCGTGCACGTGCCTTCGCCTTGCTCCCCCCCCCCAAGCAGCAACCAATGGGCGGTCATGTCACCACACCGTGCGTGGCAAGACGAGCGCCATGGCCTGCCCACTAAAGCCTCATTTTGGCAAAAGAAGCCCCGCGAAGGTGGCAGCGGGAGCGCACGTGCACGCGCATGGCAGGAGCGTGCCATCCGGCTGGTGAGGCCCAAAGATCACCTGGAAGAGGGCCGAAGATCACCTAGGTGCTCCCGATCACCATAATGAGCACTCCTGCTTTACATCATATGTTATGGTTAGTTCCAGATTCAATGTTAGTTAGAACTGTATGGCAGCTCATAGCAGAGTGGGGACCAAAGTCCCAAATATATCTCTTCATTGGAATATTTATTTATTTGTTTACTATATTTGTATTATTTATTTATTTATTTACTTTATTTATATTCCGCTCTTCTCACCCCGAAAGGGACTCAGAGCAGATTACACATACTTAGCAGACAATCCCTGCCATTTCCACATACACAGTACACACTGTACACAGTACAAACAGTACACAGTACACACTTATAGACGAACAGAGGCAAACTCTGGCCACCAGGGGGAGCTGATGCACTCCTAATCTCTCAGCGTTCCCAGCATCCCTTGTTGTTCCTTCCGCATTCCTCAGCGTTCTTGGAGTTCTCTAATGGCCTCATTCAGTCAAAATTTGCCTCCCCACTTATTGTGGTATCTTAATCTCCTACTTGACAGATGCAACTGTCTTTCGGGCTGCAAAGGTCGACAGCAGGCTACACTTAAAGGTCGAGCACGCACCTCGACCTGGGCTGGTCTCGAACTCATGCCAGCTGCGCCACATTCCCGGTGCTGCCTTTGTATACTGCCTTTCTCAGCCTTTCAGCAACTCAAGGTGGTTTACAGGCAGCAAATCAATACACATAATATCAAATGCAAATAAAAACATTAAAATACAATATAAAACCACAACAGAAACAATAAAAACCAACATCATTAGCATCTCCTTGTTAAAACATTGTCCAATTCCATCATCTAGTCATTCCATTTCCTAAATACATGGACAAGACTCATGAATAGCATTTGAAGCTGTTATGCTATAGTCTTGTGCACTGATTCCGTCTGATCAGTTCCCTTCGGCCAATCTGGCTAATTCAACATGTTCAGTTGGCCGTAAGAGTAAGGGCTCAGGAGTCACATTTCTTTCATCCACATCAGACCATTTGGTGGCCGGCACCACATGGCATGCGGGGAGGCTGCTGCATGCTGCTCACATGGGGTTTCCCTGTGAGCCCTGTCTGTTGGGCCAATCAGAATAGAAGAATGCCATGACGTGTCTTACGCAAACTGTGTTGGTGCCTCCACTGCTCTCAGTTTTGTCCTGGCTCTAGAGAGGTGCTTCAGTCAGATTATCTTGCCAAACTCGCTCTCAGCTTTATTTTTTGGCTTGGCCTCTATAACAAGATGAGTGATCGGTCAGTTAGGGCAGGGCGCAACCTTATCAATCTACCCCACCCTAACGTATACCAAACGTAACAAGGGAAGAGGTTAATCAGTGTATTTGAAACCCAAGAATCAAAACTATGATAAACTGGAATGTTCTTCCAGCCGGTATTATTAAGCCTTTGGCTGACTTGAGGTATCTTAGGCAAGACTGCTCTGGCTTTGTATTCAGGCCTGTGTACTGAGGTAATACTGAAGATATTACTTCTTCAAGATATACGCTGCCACCATTAGACTTTAGATTGCTGCAGGCAACTAATTGAAAACTTCTTTGACAGAGGCACACATGAGGCAGATGTGTTGAACAACTAAACAATTAAGTTTATTTAAGAGAACTTACAAAATAGGCATTAAGCTTAGTGGTTCAGAAATATTGGTACAAAAATGTATGGTTCCTTTAAGCCAGTGTTTTTCAACCTTTTTGAGTCGCGGCACATTTTTACATTTACAAAATCCTGGGGCACACCACCAACCAAAATGACACACAATGACACTCTAACGCAGTAATACATATAGTTAATATGTTTTAAAATGTATTTATACACTCAGTGTGAAACCTGGGCCTGTTTCGATGAACACAACATAGATATCCTGGCAGGAATGGCAGAAAGACACACACGAAGGTCTTGCTCAACAGCTGGGAGTTATAGTTCACCCGCAATCAAAGAGCATTCTGAACTCTACAAATGATGGAATGGAATCAAACTTCCCACACAGAACTCCCATAACCAAGAGAAAATACTATAAGAGTTTGGGTTTTGGAGTTGGGTTTTGGAGTTGTAGTTCACCTATATCTAGACAGCACTGTGGAGGGGAGGGAGGAAGACGTGGGGCGAGTCTGCACAGTAGCGCCCGCACGGGTCACGTCTTCCTTCCTCTCCCCTCCTGCAGACGCGGCAGCGTGAGCAAAGTGAGGCAAAGCGAGCAGAGCGAGGCTGGGAAGAAGGGAGCCTGAGTGGAGAAGAAAAAGTGTTCGGCAGGAGGGGGAAGAAAGGGTATTGGAGGTTCCAATTTCCCACGGCACACCTGATGATTGCTCACTGCACACTAGTGTGCCACGGCACACTGGTTGGGAAACACTGCTTTAAGCAGTTTAAATCTTTGTTACAAAACACCTCTCCTTTCTCCCTCCAAGAATTTACTGACAGGATTTCCTCTCTGCCTAGCAAATATTAACTCCACTACAGATAGTCCATACCTGGATCTATCTCTCCACTTTTCTACCCACTATCTCCCTGATAGTTGTAGAATCTTATACACTACCTAACTCTGCTAGCTACCTGACCAATTTTCAGGCTACTTAACACTATCTCCCACAGCTGCTCTCTTACACTCCCTCCAAAGACCTCTCTCACTGAACAGTCAGACTCTCTGACAGGGTTTTTCAAAACGACCCCTTTCAAGTCATTTTTTTCTTTTCCTAAGGTAGGCTCTGCCCCCTTCTCTTCCAGCCAATCCTAACTCCCCTCATGTCCCTCCAGGCTTACTCTTAGGCATGCCCCCTTTTGGAAATGAGATCCAAGATGGATGCCCCAGGCAACTATCTAAAAAATGGCTGGCAATTCTTGGGCCTACTTTTCCAGGCTTTACCAAGCCTACCAGGTACAGAATTCATCACAGCCTGTTGTACTGTAGACCTGAAGGATCCCTCAGTAAACCACTTGAGACCAGCCATGATTAAATGCTTTATTTAGAACAGGGCTGTCCAACAGGCAGCCCGTGGTCCGTACACGCCCCCCCAGCCTGTTGGCCACGGCCCCCGCTACCCTCCTGAAAGAATTTATTTTTAAATATATATTTTTTTTAAAAAAATTTTTTTAAATTATATATATTTTTAAAGGTGGCCGGGAGGCGTGCAGGGGAGGAGGAAGGGAGCCAGCTCCTCCTCCCTGCACCGCCCCCTCCGTCCCTCTCTCCGCGCCGCCGCTGCGAGATCACAGTGGCGGGGGGAAGGGAGGGGAGGAGGAGGAGGCGGGGCAGGGAGAAGGAAGGGAGCCAGCTCCTCCTCCTTGCCTCGCCCCCTCCGTCCCTCTCTCCACCCCCGCCGCTGCAATCCGGTTCGCAGCGGCGGGGGAGGGAGTGGAGGAGGAATCCTCCCTTCCTCCTCCTCCTTCCCCGGCGCCGCGGCAATCGGGACACCGGCTGCGCCGGGAAGGGCGGGAGGGAGCACGGGGGCGGGCCTCCTCCTCCTTCCCGGCGCTGCTGGTGTCCCGGTCGCCGCCACGGCGGGAGGAAGAAGGGAGGAGGAGGAATCCTCCCTTCCTCCTCCTCCTTCCCCCCGCCGCCGCTGCGATTGGGACACCGGCTGCGCTGGGAAGGGCAGGAGGGAGCGAGGGGGCAGGTCTCCTCCTCCTCCTTCCCGGTGTCGCTTGTGTCCTAATCGCCACGGCGGAGGGGGGGAGGGGAGGAGGAGGAATCTTTAGCAGGAAGGGCGAAGCCAGGGAGGGCTCCCCTTTGCTTCGCCCTTCCTGCTAAAGTGTCACACCAGCCTCAGAAACGGGCAAAATCGCCTGCTTCTGCCGCCCGGCATGACACTTTAGGAGGAGGGGCCGGGCGGGGCGGGGCGGCCCCCAGGTCATCAGTGACCTGAATTCTGGACCTTGGTCAGTTAGAAGTTGGACAGCCCTGATTTAGAATAAATGGATAAAGTAGATAAAAATATAGTCCATTGATGCTCCCAAGCATCAGGGTATTGCAAAGCATTAGTCCAAAAGTAAAACAGGATCCAAAGGTAAAAAGAGTCTTAATGCTCCAATGGGCTAAATCCAGGAATAAGTTCTTGGCACAAAGACTTGACAAACAGAGTCCAATGGCCCAGGCAGAGTTCCGTGAAGACTTGGCTTGAAGCTAAACATTAGCGAGAGATGCCACACATCTCTAAGACCTAACTTAAATGGGTCTCACAGGCTTTGATCCTTACGACGCAGAGGTGCGTCGTAACTGGTTCTCATGAACTGATCCCGGCTGGGCTTCCTCAAGCCTCCCGCATCAGAATGGTATGTCAACTCATTAACGCCTGCACCTGGGCGGAAGGGAGTTAACCCAACTCCACTTTCCCAGTGCTTCTTATCGGCCCAGGATGGAGCTCGGCTTCGCCTGTCCTTGAACGTGAATTGAACTGGAGGCCTCTGCAGAGGCTTGCTTTCTGGCCTAGCCGGAATCTCTGAAACAACATGGCTTTGGTCTGGTTTGTCTAAGGAATCAGGCTGGGGTCTGACACAGCCTCTCTCTAGCATTGAATCTTTTTGATTTTCCTTTATTTTCCTTTATTTTCTTTTTTAAAAAAATTTAGTGGGACTGGAAGTTAGGAAAGTTCAGAACGGGTGGGTGAGGTGCATTTGCGTGTTTGGGGATATGCCCTGAACATTAAGACTTAAAATAATATGCTCCAAAAATATGTTTTCCCCCCAAACTTGGCCAGATTTCCCACAATACAAATGTTTTTTTCCTCTCAGTGGATCATAAAGGGGTGTTTTTCTAATAAGTGTAATAGTGGGGCACTAGGCTGTAAGATGTGTGATGTGGAAGTGCATCTTTGGCACTTGGCCGGAAGGAATGGTGCCCTGCTCTCTGAGAAGTTACAGGGCAAGGCCAGCAGGGGATACCACTTGGGGAATTTTTTAAAGGAGATTTTATTTCTAAAGAAGAAAATAAAATTTTAAAAATCAGGGGATGACCCAAATGTTATGAAACTTAGTGGGTTAACAGTGTGGACATTTTCATCCCAATAGCCCTAAAATGACAGGAAGGGAAGCACAGCCAAAATGGGCTGGATCTAGCCATATTGTTCGGCTGCGGAGTGAAAACAGCTACCCACCCATTTTTAGGAGGCATGCAAAAATGAATCTGGGGTCTTCCGAAATTTGGCCAACACATACTAATCAAGGTTCAGTCAAAATGCACAAGCCTATTATGGAAGTTAAGTTACCAATTTAAAATATAACTATCACCTTGATAATCAATGCTGCCCATTGAATATTACAGGGTCAATACCCCGACTCTTTATGGAGAGAAAAAATGGGATATAAATAAACAAAAACATAATAATAATCCCTAATCTGGGATTCTGAAATCTGAAATATGCCAGACCTCAAACTGACCACATGAGTGACAGATGGAGACACTTTTGTTTTCTGATGGCTTGGTATATAACAACTTTGTTTTTCAAACTGTGAAAAGCAATGTATATAAAATTACTTCCACGTTATGTGTTTAAACTATAAATCAGGGCAGTCCAACTTCTGCCGGCTCGGGGGCCGGACTTCTGGTGAGTGATCACCTGGGGGGCCACTCAGCCACGCCCTGGCCACGCCCCCCGGCCACGCCCCCGGCCACGCGGCTCAGTCCCCTCTCCCAAAGCGTCAGAACAGCTGTTCTGACGCTTTGGGGGAGAGGGAGGCTCCGCGGGGACCACCCCTCCCTTCCAAGGCATCATGGCAGCCGTGGAAGCTGGCGGTTTCACCGGCTTCAGCGGCTGCCGTGATGCTTTGGGAGAGAGGGAGGAGCCACTGGGGGCTCCCCATGGCTCCGCCCTCCCTCCCAAAGCGTCATGCCAGTGTCAGAAGCAGGCAAAACTGCGCACATGCGCACTGTTTTGAATTTATTTCGGGGATTTTTTTTGGATTTTTTTTTTGCGGAGGAGAGGAGGGCCGCGGGCAAGGGGCTCGGGGGCCGTGTATGGTCCACAGGGTGCCTGTTGAACAGCCCTGCTATAGATGAAACATAAATGGATTTAATGTTTTGTCTTGGGTTCCATTGCCAAGATAAACTAATTCTGTGAGGAACTGTTTCGATTGTTTAAATTGTTTGTTTAGATTGTTTAAATTGTTTAGATGTTTTAGGTATTTAGCTGCGTGTTTTATTGTAAATCGCCCAGAGCCACCTGGGATGGGCGATTAATAAATCTCAAAATAAATAAATAAATTCTCCATCATGTGAGCCCTTTTCTCTATTTCAATTAAAAATTGCTGTTCTATTCAAGAACATTTTTAATATACAATCTTTATTGTGATTTTAAAATATATAACACAGTGAAATTTAAAACTTAATGAAAAACAGAAATAAGAAAAGATACAGATATAAAAAAAAGATAAATGTGTGGCTTTTGTTCGACCTCGGTATGGTTATTTTCTTTCCATTCTTGTCTATCTTTTTCTCTCTCCTCTTCTTTGGACTTAGCTGGAGTTTATACACACACACACACAAACATACACACACACACATATTCTGTGACATCTTTTTAATCAAATTTATATATTTTTAGAAATGTATTTACTGGGCTCTAATCTCTTTCCTTTTGTGGATTATCTTGACATTTTGCTATGAGATATGTCATATTTTTGCCAGCTATTGATCTATTGTGGGAATTTCCTTTTGTCTCCAGAGTCTGGCATATTTTATTCTCGCTGCGGTTATCATGCAAGTCAGGATAATCTCTCCGTTTTGTCTATTTTCTTGGTTTATTATTCCCAAGAAGTAGAACTCAAATTTCAACTGGATATATTTTTTAATTTATTAATTATTTCAATTTATATACCACCCTTCCCAGGAAGGCTCAGGGTGGTTTACAACAACAACCAACACAATCGCAGTAAAATATTAAAACATAAAAACAGCCTTAGACCAGAGTGGACTATGCAGCATTTAAAGGTTAAACGCCTGTCGAAAAAGGTAGGTTTTACAGGCCCTCCTGAAGGCCTGCAGATCAGTTATTGATCGGGTCTCCTCAGGAAGGGCGTTCCAGAGAACAGGCGCTACTGCAGAAAAAAGCACGCTGCCGCGTCGATGATAAGCGGCAGACCTTGAGCGATGGAACTTCCAATAGATTTTGATCCATGGACCATAGTGGCCTCTGGGGAATGTGCGGGGAAAGACGGTCTTTCAGGTACCCTGGCCCCAGACCATGCAAGAGGTTTGCTGCAACACTAAACGTGTCCAAAGATATCTTTTTCTTTTAAATATATATCTTTATTGGTTGTATCATTTCAAAATCACTTGGCGTGGAACATATATATCTTCCCAAATGGGGATGTGGAATTGTAGTGAATCATCCAAAAACAAATATCACAGAGCTCTCAAAACGGACTAAGATGCACAAATCCAAAAATTATATATTTCCATATTTCGTAATCTTGACATATATATAATCCGGATTGAGGGGCTCCCAGGGGTCGACGGACTATGTATCTTAAGGCCTCGCCGTCTCGCCAGGGAAACCTGGCTTCATCGGGACCCAAAAATTATAGTTTTGTTTTTTTAATTCCACTGGTCCGATCATCTATGAATAAAAATAAAAATAAAAATAAAATATAACATCATTTCAGCATATATAATAATAAGCCCACCAGTTGAACAGGACAACCCTTATGGCAAGGCTAAACATGTATATTACATACCATTTGTAGTATTCACATCAATGTATATCTCTGAGTGGACGCAGCCACTACTTCGCATTGTAGTCAACGGACAACACATAACACCGGAGGTCTACCTTACATGCACTCCTACTTTGCTCCAGGTGAAACCTACTCCAAAATTTCACTGATTGATAAACAATCATTGTGGCCCAGAGGTAACTCGCTGCGTAGATCACGCCCACTTTCGCCCACGTAGTATCTATTGCATGGACAAATTAAACAATAAATAATATTTCTACTGCCACATGTTGCTCTTGTACGTAGTTTAAAAGTATGTTTGCCTTCTAGGTCAGTAATGGTTTCTTGGATCGAGATATGTCTACATATCGTACAATGATGGCATGGTTGGGTGTGTGTTTTCCCTTTGGGAGGATCTTGGGGGATTCTATGATCTGCATGGATCAATAATTGTTTAATATTAGGTGTCTTTTTGTTGGCTACCATAGGAGGTTTTTCCAATCCTGGAATCGAGCTCACAATGGGCCAGTATTTCCGAACAATTTTCGAGATAGAGTGGGAGTGTGGGGTGAAAGTTAGGGGCCAAATAATGCGTTCACAGGGTGTTTTGGGACGAGGTTGGAACAGGTTATCTCTGGGGATTTTGCGAATTTTATTCAAAGATTTGTAAAGAATAGAATGCGGGTATCCCCTTTCTTTTAATTGTGATATCAGGACCGCGGCCGATTGTTGAAAATCCACCTCTCTAGAGGAGTTGCGCTTAAGGCGGATCAACTGGGAGAATGGGAGATTGTATTTTAGGGAGTGTGTGTGGTGGGACTCGAAATGCAAATATGAGTTACGGCTGGTAGGTTTGCAGTAATTTTTTACTCTCAGGGTGTTTTGCTCTCTAAAAATCGTTAAATCCAAAAAAGTAATGTTGAGGGTTTTTTTTTCAAAAGTAAATTTAATTGATGGGTTCCATGTGTTGAAGTATCTCATTATTGACTCTATATCGCCCTCTCCTGACCAGATAAAGAAAACGTCATCAATATAACGATAGTAATGCCTAATGGGGGCTGTAATGTCTAAATCTGGGTACAAAAATTGCATTTCTAAGTCTGACATGAATAAATTCGCGACGCTGGGGGCTAGGGATAGTCCCATTGAAATACCGCCATTTTGTAAATAAAAATCACCATCAAATGTAAAATAATTATAATCAAACACAATGTCGATTAATTCCATAAGAAATGCAGTAGGCGGGGTGCGTGGTATGGGGCGGGAGTCCAAAAGCTTGTAAATAACTGTCCTTGCTATCTTCAAATCTATATTGGTATATAATGAAACAATATTTGCAGTAATAAACACATCCTGATCATGTAATATCATTCCATCAATTTTAGAAATTAGATGTCCCTAAAATACAATCTCCCATTCTCCCAGTTGATTCGCCTTAAGCGCAACTCCTCTAGAGAGGTGGATTTTGAACAATCGGCCGCGGTCCTGATATCACAATTAAAAGAAAGGGGATACCCGCATTCTATTCTTTACAAATCTTCGAATAAAATTCACAAAATCCCCAGAGATAACCTGTTCCAACCTCGTCCCAAAACACCCTGTGAACGCATTATTTGGCCCCCTAACTTTCACCCCACACTCCCACTCTATCTCGAAAATTGTTCGAAATACTGGCCCATTGTGAGCTTGATTCCAGGATTGGAAAAACCTCCTATGGTAGCCAACAAAAAGACACCTAATATTAAACAATTATTGATCCATGCAGATCATAGAATCCCCCAAGATCCTCCCAAAGGGAAAACACACACCCAACCATGCCATCATTGTACGATATGTAGACATATCTCTATCCAAGAAACCATTACTGACCTAGAAGGCAAACATACTTTTAAACCATTATAAGAGCAACATGTGGCAGTAGAAATATTATTTATTGTTTAATTTGTCCATGCAATAGATACTACGTGGGCGAAAGTGGGCGTGATCTACGCACGAGGGCCCAGGAACATAAATCGAGATTTAAAACACGTAATGAATCCTCACCACTCTATACTCATTATAAACAAAATCATCATTTTAATGATTTCAAAATCCTGGTATTAGAAATTATTGCGCCAAAACCATATCAGGATCATAAAGACTGTTACACCAAAGAGAAGTTTTTTGGATTCATTCCCTAAAAGCGAGTTACCTCTGGGCCACAATGATTGTTTATCAATCAGTGAAATTTTGGAGTAGGTTTCACCTGGAGCAAAGTAGGAGTGCATGTAAGGTAGACCTCCGGTGTTATGTGTTGTCCGTTGACTACAATGCGAAGTAGTGGCTGCGTCCACTCAGAGATATACATTGATGTGAATACAACAAATGGTATGTAATATACATGTTTAGCCTTGCCATAAGGGTTGTCCTGTTCAACTGGTGGGCTTATTATTATATATGCTGAAATGATGTTATATTTTATTTTTATTTTTATTTTTATTCATAGATGATCGGACCAGTGGAATTAAAAACAAAACTATAATTTTTGTCCCGATGAAGCCAGGTTTCTGGCGAGACGGCGAGGCCTTAAGATACATAGTCCGTCGACCCCTGGGAGCCCTCAATCCGGATTATATATATGTCAAGATTACGAAATATGGAAATATATAATTTTTGGATTTGTGCATCTTAGTCCGTTTTGAGAGCTCTGTGAAATTTGTTTTTGGATGATTCACTACAATTCCACATCCCCATTTGGGAAGATATATATGTTCCACGCCAAGTGATTTTGAAATGATACAACCAATAAAGATATATATTTAAAAGAAAAAGATATCTTTGGACACATTTAGTGTTGCAGCAAATCTTTTGCATTTTACTTTGATGCTGCCTTGAGGACACTCTTCCTCTCCTTTCGCCCAGACCATGCAAGGTCTTAAAGGTTAGCACCATCACTTTGAACGCAATCCGGCTCTCAATCGGGATTTTCATTATTTCTTGAATCTCTCCGTGTATTGTTTCCCAAAATTTTCTTGCTTTTTGGCAAAGCCACCACATGTGGAAAATGTCCCTTCTTGTTCTCCGCATTTTCAGCACTTTATATTTATATTCTTATAAGATTTTCCTAATTTGTGTGGTGTGATGTAGCACCTGTACATCATCTTTAGCCAATTCACTTTTAAATCGGAATGGAACGACTGGACTATGTGATCGGATGTGATTGGATAATGATTTTAGCCTTTAGTCAATTCTCTTTTAAATTGGAATGGAACGACTGGACGATGCGATTGGATAATGATTTCAGTAATGAGATGCTGAGGATTTGTGTTTTTATTGGTTTTGTATGGTTTTTTAATATTTGTGCAATGTTGTAAATGCTATTTTGTGTTGTTGGGGGCATTGAATTGTGCAAACTGTAAACCACCTTGAGTTGCCTTCAAGCTGAGAAAGGCGGTATATAAATACGGTAAACCAATCAATCAATCAATCAATCAAATAAATTGTAAGCATATGTACAGTATATCTTATTTCTTGTGTCCAAATGTCCTCCCATTTCTCCATATGTATAAATCTTCCAATATTTTTGGCCCACTTAATCACACATTCTTTTACCTGTTAAGAAGTAAAGGTTCAAATCCAGGATGGCAAGCCCACCTCTTCTCCTTTCATCCGTCAAATTCTTAAATTTTATTCAGGGTTTCTTCCCTTGCCAGACAAATCTTGATAGGTTTCTTCTCCAATCTGAGAAAATCAAGATTTTTTTATAAAAAAAATCAAAGTAGAGAGATAACACAGCCTATTAATTATTTTGTTGCAGTTAAGGGGCAAGGACTTGCTCTTGTGACATCAAGCTATGCACTTTGTGTAATATCAAGCCAGTCAGAAACCAAAATTACTAAAGCTTAAAGGCTGTGGTTATTTCTATGGACTTTTGGATCCAGCCATGTGAGATTTCAGTGCCTCCCATTCTATCAGTCTGCCCCAAATCAGCATTGAATGATGTGCAATCCAACTAGGGTTCCCATATGTCCCTTATTTTAAGGGATGTCCCTTATTTAGGCCCTAAAATTTGTGTCCCTTATTTTCAGGCCCTGTCCCTTATTTTTGACTAGCAGGACAGGACTGGGAGGGGTTGACCAGAGGAAGCTGCGCGCTGCGGTTTCCACGGCAATGCCTGCCCGGGGATTCCAACTCACAGGGCAGCCTGCGTCCCCGTTGGAAGGAAGAGGCGATACAGGACTTTTTCAAAGTACAGGAGATTAATTAACCGTTACCCAAGGGGAATGTTGGATCATGTTGGATAAAGATAGTTTCTGGTTACTTGAGAGTTACTCTTAAAATAGGCCTAGCTGTGCATCCCAATACTATACAATGCTGTGCATCCCATACTATACTATACCATTAACTATTGACATAATAATCATGAAGATGTACTGTCTTATAAAATTTATTTTATTTTAATGTTTAGACAGCGCACTTTTAAAGTCAGCAAAGTCAAGGACTAAATACAACCTCTTCGGGCTGGCCTTTAATTAGGCACACTGGACTAAGAACTATGATATATGTCCTCTCAACCCGTGTCTTGACGATGTAACCTGTTTTAAATGTGGTTTTATGTTCTTATGTTTTTATCAATTGTAGGGTCGCATGTTGATATGCTACAGCATGCCGCCCATGTATTTCTGTTGTGATCCGCCCCGAGCCTGCTGGGAGGAGCGGAATACAAAAGTGAATAATAAATAAATAAATAAATAAAATTAGGTAGTTCTAATAATGTTTTTTTCTGCATGACAAAGCATGCAGAAACATACCATGTCCTGTTAAGAGGGTGTAAGTCGGTTTCTTTTGTGAGTTTCAATCATTATCTTATTCTGTTAATAAAACTATTTCTACCTAATGTTTGAGTTTCAAGTTTTTAATGAAGTGTCCCTTATTTTTGTGAAAAATCCCGTAAATGTCCCTTATTTGTTATATCAAAAAATGGCAACCCTAAATCCAACACTCTGTAGACATTTTGGGACACTAATTGTGGCAGTGTAATTTTGCAATGCAGAATCTGGAAGGCTAATGAGGGACTAATGGTATAAACATGAAAATATAGGAGGAAAATAGATTTTTCCAAAAATAAGCTGCCTATTATGGGCTCTTAACAGTGTGTTTTGGAGTATGTTTCAAGGGTAGATATATTGTGAAAATAATGATGGGCTCACTGGAACATAGTGATGTGCTGAGGTCAGCAACTCACTGTGAAAAAAACCTGAAATTGAAGCCGCAATCTGAGTCTGCCCAACATAGATTGAACCCTCTCTAAGTTGTCTGGAAAGCTTAGTTCATTGTTGTGTCTGATGGGATTGGTTTTGGAAGTTTTATATGTTTGGTGCATTTTATGAATTATTTAAAAAGGGTTAATTAATCGCCGGCAGCTGTTGCTAACTTGTTACAGACATGCACGCAAGTCTGAGTGAAGTGACTGGTGCTTGGTGGATTAAGGCTACAGTGCCCAAGGATAATTGTTCAAAGCACCCCAACAAAAGATGCCCTGTTCAGCGCTGACAGCCCCTATCATCCCTCTTGTAAGCTACTTCTGAAATGAAGCTTTGATTTGACAGCTCAAGGGGCAAGTGTCTCTGACATCGAAGGATGTGTATGTTAGTGTTCCTGATGAAAAGGTTGGGTGTTTACATCTTTTCTTATTGCTCTCAGGATTGATTGTCGCTGGATGTTGGTGGCTCTTTGTAGGATGGTGGATATTAGGCATGAGAAAAATGAAACGGAAATTAAAAGGATTCGTAAGAGATTCGTATGTAATGGGACTTTTGAGGTTTTACGTATCGCTGCCGCGATCCCGGAAGTAGACTTCCTTTACGGTCCGTGAGGCCAACAATTTGCGTTAGGATCGTAAGAAATTCTTAAGTATTATTAATTAATTAATTATTGTACTACTCACTTCTCCCTGTCTTCTCCCCCTCATTTCCTTCCCGCCTTCATTCAGCTTCTTCTTTTTCCCGCATTTCTATGAGGAACTGGAAGTGACGCTGCTGCTAGGTAGGCAGGCAATGCATTCTGGAAAGTGTAGTCCTCCAGGCTTCCCCCCCCCTTCTCTTCCCCGTTGCTCTGCTGCCATGCCCCATCGCAGGGGCCTGCTTCACACACACACACACACACACCCGCGCTTCTCCTCCTCTCTCTCCCTGCACTCTCTCAGATGCTTCTCTTCCCCGTTGCTCTGCCATGCCCCATCGCAGGGGCCAGCTGCAGCCCTCCAGGTACGTGTTTTGGACTTCAACTCCCACCATTCCTCACAGCCTCAGGCCTCTTCCTTTTCCTCTCAGCCTGGGCAAACTTGGGCCCTCGCTCCCTCAGGATCGGGGTGAGAGAGAGGCAGCGAGGAGCGAGGGGGGCTCCTCCTCCTTTTTTTGCTGCTTCCAAGAATAGAATACCCCCTCCCTCCCTTCCTCCTTCCCTCCCTCCTTCCTATTTGGAGAGTCCCATCTAGAATTCAGTGTGGTTTATTCAAGTTTTGCCTACAACTCCCAGAAATCCCAGCCAATTTACCAGCTGTTAGGATTTCTGGGAGTTGTAGGCCAAAACTCCATCTGAATGCGCATGCTCTGGCATACGAATTACCAACGAATTTCGTTAGTACTTAAGTTACATTTCCGAATTTTTTGGGAAATTTTTTGTAAGTCTTTGATATACTAATCAAAAAAAATCCCCCCCCCCATTTGATATAAGAATCGCCATTTTAGGATTTTAAAACTTGCCTAGTGGATATGCTCTCAGTTTCACTCCAGACTTTAAAGGAGCTATCTATAGTACTAACTATCCTGAAATAAATTCAGCACCTTGGAAAGCTCATTTAAACTTCAAACTAGTGCCCTGGGGGGGATTCATCATCTCAGCTCTGTCTGAGCAACCAGCTTCCACTGAGTCCTATGGGTTCAGCCATTGTTAAGAGTGAAAGCAAATAACATGCAGATGATGCAAAAATTGAACTGAATATATTTTTTTCTCATACTAAAATGCCTAGTAGAATTTACCTCGTGTGATATCGGGATACTTTTCATTTCCCTCTCCCTGGTCTACATCACTTGATGCTAATACTGCAAGTGGCTAGATGGAGATATAGAATATTATGTCATTGCAGAAAATAAAGTATAGTCAGTCTTACACAGGCGTGGGCAATTACCAGGCCTCCAGATGTTTTGGACTTCAACTCCCAGAAATCCTAACAGCTGGTAAACTGGCTAGGATTTCTGGGAGTTGAAGTCCAAAACACCTGGAGGGCCGGTAATTGCCCACCCCTGGTCTTACACATCCATGGATTTTGTATCCACGGATTCAACCATATACAACCTGATTTTTTAAATAAAAAAAAATCTAAAAAGCAAATCTTGATTTTTCATTTCTCTTTCTCTGGCATTACTTTGCGAATGAAGATTCTTAGGAAGGACTCATCCCACCCTTTTTACAAGCACATTGTTGACTAGTCGGAAGTTGGATGTGTCCTTCGAGCCTGTGCAATTCATTTTTCTGGTGGAGTGCAGCATACACAGAGCTGGCCTCACCCTTTAAACCAAAGGTTCATCTGCCGGGGCCTAGTAAGCTTAGGACGGTGGCAGCGAGGTCCTCAGGTCGTAGGTTTGATTTGAGTTTCCTTCTCTTCGATGGTTGACCTTACAGGGTTAGACGAGCACCATCTGCCTGGGTTTGAAATTAGAGTTTTCCTTCTCTTAGGATGGTTGACAAAAGGCTAGAGAGCCCATCCTGCCCTTTGACGCTCTTTGTCAGACCCTTTGGTTGTGATCTGTCTGGCATGGGAGGCCCTAGCGGTGACTATTATGCCAACGCCAGCATAGCTCACAACTTCATTAGGGTATGCAAGCCTCTCCCCCACGACAAGGGGGCACGAATGGAGAGGATTTCATTTCACCCCCCTGATTATTACGAGTATTATTATTATCATTATTATTATTATTAAGGATGTCATCTTACTATGCCATATCATGGAATTCAAGCAACGAAATGTTTTGGTATACACAGGAGTCCTAGAAACAATCTCCAGCATATACCCACTGTATTTCAGACATTCAGAAAAGAGGAGGTGAGTTGAAAGTATGTTTCAATACAAAACGAAGGGGGCAACACCGTAGTGTATACAAGAAACCGCTAGGGTTATAAATAAGCAATATCAATTATGTCAGATATCAAAAGTGATCAATTTATGGACAAAAATAATTCATTATCAACACCATTCATTCAACACAAATATCTAGGCTCTCCACTAAAAGAGTTCAACACAAGAGGTACAGTACATACTAGTAATCAAAATACATATACCGTATTTTTCGCACCATAAGGCGCGCCTGCTGATAAGACGCATCCTGGTTTTGGAGGAGGAAAATAGGAAAAAAGGGAGCCCTGCGGAGGCGCTGCGGCCTCTTCCTCCTTCCTTCCTTCCCTCCCTCCCTCCGGCCTCTTTTCCCGGCGTACTTACAGCGCGCGGCCGGCGAGGCCTTCCTCCCCTTCCTCCTCGGCAGAGGCGCATCTTCCTGACGTCAGGAAGATGCGTCTCTGTCTTCGGGTCTCCGTGGGGGCCACCCTTGTGACCCGAAGACAGAGGCGCATCTTCCTGACGGCAGGAAGATGCGCCTGCTGAGGAGGAGGAAGGGAGGAAGGCCTCGCCAGCCACGCGCCAGCACGCACGGAAAGAGAAGGCTGGAGGGAGGGAGGGAAGGAAGGAGGAAGAGGCCGCAGCGCCTCCGCATGGCTCCCTCCCTCTGGCCTCTCTCCTTCCGTGCGTACTTACAGCCGGCGAGGCCTTCCTCCCCCTTCCTCCTCCTCGGCAGAGGCGCATCTTCCTGATGTCAGGAAGATGCGCCTCTATCTTCGAGCCACGAGGGCGGCCTCCATGGAGGCGAAGACAGAGGCGCATCTTCCTGACGTCAGGAAGATGCGCCTCTGTCTTCGGGTCTCCGTGGAGGCCGCCTCGTGGCCTCCCCTCCTCCTGCTCCACCTCGGGTTCCTCCCGCCGCCGGTAAGTACTATATATCCCCCCTCTGCTCCCCCCTTCTGCCTGCGTCTTCGCTCCATAAGACGCAGCTGATTTTTCATCCCACTTTGGGAGGAAAAAAACTGTGTCTTATGGTGCGAAAAATACGGTACATATATCGATTCAGAACAACACATTGGAAGGCTATATGCCAAAAGGGTAGCTCCTTGTTGGTGGAGCAGGGGGGGGGTCATTCAAGTCCCAGTGGAGGGGTACAATACCTTGGAAGTGTCGAGCACAACTTGAACTCAAGTGGAGCCGATATCGTGAAAGGGATAAAATCCAAGAGGACAAAGTAGTATCGACAGGTAGAAATCCTGAAGCGCTGGTTCCCAAAATCAAACAATGTTGTGGTGTGGGTGGAGTGACGAGTGGACGAGGAAAGCAAACCCAGCTGCCGGGGCTGAAGAAGCCGCGAGGTGGGGCTTCCGCAGAGAGCCGCGAGTACGCACACCCACAGGCGAACCGCCAAGCAGCCCCCATTTACGGAAAGCCGCCGAGGGAAAGCCAAGCCTCGTCGCAGGCAGAGTGGAAAAGCCAGAACGTAAACTCCTATGCGTGATGGAAAATAAGGACAGGAACCAAGCGGTGGTTCATTGTTCAATTTTGGGAACCAGCGCTTCAGGATTTCTACCTGTCAATACTACTTTTTCCTCTTGGATTTTATCCCTTTCACGATATCGGCTCCACTTGAGTTCAAGTTGTGCTCGGCACTTCCAAGGTACTGTACCCCTCCACTGGGACTTGAATGACCCCCCCTGCTCCACCAACAAGGAGCTACCCTTTTGGCATATAGCCTTCCAATGTGTTGTACTGAATCGATATATGTATATGTATTTTGATTACTAGTATGTACTGTACCTCTTGTGTTGAACTCTTTTAGTGGAGAGCCTAGATCAGTGTTTTTCAACCTTTTTTGACCCGCGGCACATTTTTTACATTTATAAAATCCTGAGGCACACTACCAACCAAAATGACACAAAATGACACACTAAAACAGTAATACATATAGTTAATATGTTTTTTAATGTATTTACACACTCAGTGTGATACCTGGTCCTGTTTCGATGAACACAACATAGATATCTTGGCAGGAATGGCAGAAAGACACAAACTTCCCACACAGAACTCCCATAACCAAGATAAAATACTATAAGAGTTTGGTGGGCATTGACCTTGGGTTTTGGAGTTGTAGTTCACCTATATCCAGAGAGCACTGTGGACTCAAACAATGTTGGATCGGGACCAAACTTGGCATGAATACTCAATATGCCCAAATGTGAACACAGATGGAGTTCAGGGAAAATAGACCTTGACATTTGGGAGTTACAGTTTCTGGGATTTATAGTTAACACACAATCAAAGAGCATCCTGAACTCTTGCAACAATGGAATTGAACCAAACTTGGCATATTGAACTCTCATTGCCAACAGAAAGTACTGAAAGGGTTTGCTTGGGGGGAAAGTGTTCGGCAGGAGGGGGAAGAACGGGTATTGGAGGTTCCAATTTCCCACGGCACACCTGATGATCGCTCAGGGCACACTAGTGTGCCACGGCACACTGGTTGGGAAACACTGGCCTAGATATTTGTGTTGAATGAATGGTGTTGATAATGAATTATTATTGTCCATAAATTGATCACTTTTGATATTTGACAGAATTGATATTGCTTATTTATAACCCTAGCGGTTTCTTGAATGTATGTTTGCCATTTCAAGAGATCTATTCTTTTTCTACTTATGTCTGTCTTCAGGCAGAAGAAATTTACCATGGTGTCAATTTTCCTCTAAGTAACATGCTGCCTGAGCTTTAATCCACCTCCCCCTGTGCCAAATAATTCATCCCTTTGAGAGAAAAAGTTGTTAAGCTGTGCAGCTGCACAGATAAATTTCTATGACAAAACAATGCCTTGAAAATGGAAAGATGGCAAGAGTATGTGTATGGTGGGAATGTCATCACATACTTTAGCAATATTACAGAGATGTCTGAACACCCTACTGCAGGCACACATATTTATCAGTTATATAGAAGACCTCTCACCATTTCTAATTACAAGTATACATCAATTAACAGAGTAGATATGTTCCTGAATATTGATTCTTTAATAGAAAATGTAATAGCAGAGGTAGAATAATGTAGCACGAATAGGGATCGACTCCCATTGCACTAAAAAAGTAGGTCAATATATTTCAGCAAACTTTTTATCCAAAACAAACAATATGGGCAGGGAGGAGGGAGGAGCCGGCAAGGAGGTGGGGGTGGAGCCGGGGGCGGGGAGGAGCCGGGGTGGGGTAGGGGTGGGGAGGAGCCGGGGTGGGGCGGGGGCAGAGCGAGGAGGAGCGGGGCGGAGTGGGGGTGGGGGCGGGCAGGAGCCTGGGGCGAGGAGGAGCGGGGGCTGAGCGGGGAGAAGTCGGGGCGGGGTAGGGGGGGGGAGGAGCCAGGGTGGGGCGGGGGCAGAGCGAGGAGGAGCCGGGGCGGAGTGGGGCGGGGTGGGGAGGAGCCTGAGGCAAGGAGGAGCCGGGGGCTAAGCGGGGGAGGAGCCGGGGCGGAGAAAGGGTGGGGAGGAGCCGGGGTGGGGCGGGGGCAGAGCGAGGAGGAGCCGGGGCGGAGTGGGGGCGGGGCGGGGGAGGAGCCTGGGGCGAGGAGGAGCCGGGGCTGAGTGGGGAGGAGCCGGGGGGCGGAGAAAGGGTGGGGAGGAGCCGGGGTGGGGTAGGGGTGGGGAGGAGCCAGGGTGGGGCGGGGCAGAGCGAGGAGGAGCCGGGGCGGAGTGGGGTGGGGCGGGCAGGAGCCTGGGGCGAGGAGGAGCCGGGGCTGAGCGGGGAGAAGTCGGGGCGGGGAAAGGGTGGGGAGGAGCCGGGGTGGGGTGGGGGCAGAGCAAGGAGGAGCCGGGGCGGAGTGGGGCGGGGTGGGGAGGAGCCTGAGGCAAGGAGGAGCCGGGGCTAAGCGGGAGGAGGGGGGGGCGGAGAAAGGGTGGGGAGGAGCCGGGGTGGGGCGGGGGCAGAGCGAGGAGGAGCCGGGGCGGAGTGGGGGGCGGGGCGGGGAGGAGCCTGGGGCGGAGGAGCGGGGGCTGAGTGGGGAGGAGCCGGGGCGGAGAAAGGGTGGGGAGGAGCGGGGTGGGGCGGGGGCAGAGCGAGGAGGAGCCGGGGGGCGGAGTGGGGCGGGGAGGAGCCTGGGGCAAGGAGGAGCCGGGGGCTGAGCGGGGGGAGTCAGGGGCGGGAAAGGGTGGGGAGGAGCCGGGGTGGGGTGGGGGCAGAGGGTGGAGGAGACAGGGGCGGGGTGGGGCGCGGGGCGGGGAGGAGCCTAGGGTGAGGAGGAGCCGGGGGCTGAGCGGGGAGGAGCCAGGGGCAGGGAAAGGGTGGGGAGGAGCCGGGGTGGGGCGGGGGCAGAGCGAGGAGGAGCCGGGGGCGGAGTGGGGGCGGGGCGGGGAGGAGCCTGGGGCGAGGAGGAGCCGGGGGCTGAGTGGGGAGGAGTCAGGGGCGGGGTGGAGCCAGGGGCGGGGGCAGAGCCTTTGGCCTAGGGTGCCAAAAGGCCGGATCCGGGCCTGCTCTCCAGTTCACAGCATCCACTGCTTGAGACTGATGCCACACTCTATCTAATGGTAGAGAAAGCTTTGGGAAGAAACCACTGAATCCCAACAGGATTTGAAGTTTTTAAAGAAAAAAGCAAGATAATAATCATAATCAAATTAATGTTATTGAAGCATGGAAAGGCATTTGGCAGTGCCAAAAAAGCTCCACTGTGCTGTCACAAACCATTACCGTTCTTGCTTTGCGCCGAGAACTGAAGCTGTGTTCAACCCTTCACAGCTTTGCAATGATGCCAGTTGCTGCTGCTTTATTATTCCTACAGCAAACAAGGTCCTTTAAATAAATTTTAAAAAAACACCAAGTCTTCTAATTTTCACAATGTAGCCTTGTTTGAGACTGTCAAAAATCTCTCTGTAATGCGACATATACGTGTTTAAATGCCGATCCAATTCTAAGCCGTGCAAGAGAAAAAACACCACAAATTCATTCAAATAATTGGATAAATATAGAGAATGAGAGGAAAGGCGTAAGTTAACCAGCAAATATTCTGCATGGCAGGAGTCCATTTGTCTTCAGACAAGAAATTTGCCTCTCTTGTGAACCCCAATTCACCCTATTATGCTTAACCGAAGGATGTCACATTTCACCCTCTGCAGTCAGTTTCAAGCTCTCTTCTTCCACTCCATTCTACTGTTAACATCTCTGAAATGCAATTTTGGTCTGAGTTATATAACACTGGTCAGGTCACATTTAGATTAACGTGCTCATATCCTGTCAGGAAGTCATTTTGCAAAACCCAAAACAGACAAGGCCTTGGAAAGCCAAAGTAGCAAAATATTAAAGCGTAAAAGTGACCCAAAAAAAGATTTATTCTGTGCACACAAACAGTACACATGAACAGGGCTTAATTTACATGGCTCAGATCATAGATGGAGATGATGTAGGTTCCTATTTTAGCTGGACAAGGAAGCAAATGCTGAAGAGGAACATAAGAACATAGGAAGAGCCATGCTGAATCGGGCCTCAGCCCATCTAGTCCAGCATTCTGTGTCACACAGTGGCCCACCAGTTGTACACGGGGATCTCTAGCAGAAAGGAGGGCTAAACCCTCACCTGGTCCCGACCCCCCCACAACCAGTACCCGGGTAAATCCTGCCTGCCTCCATCAACACAGAGGTGGCACTTGGATGTCCATTTCAGTAACTACTGATTCCCTTGGTATCCATGAATCTGTCTAATCCTGCCTTGAAGCTGTCCAGGCTGACAGCTGTCACAACCTCCTCTGGAAGTGAGTTCCATAACCCAATGACCCTCTGGGTGAAGAAATATTTCCTTTATTAGTCCTAACTTTCCTACCTTGGAGCTTTAGGGAGTGCCCCCTAGTCCTAGTGTTGTGTGACAGAGAAAATATTTTTTCTCTATTCACCCTTTCTATCCCATGCATGATTTTAAATTAAAATACTATGATGCATGGGGTATAATGTTGCAGCACAACAACAGAAAGGGGTGGGGGGTTGCGAGCAGCAAGACTCACCCAGAAACAACAAGTTCAGTGGTATCAAAGATTCATATAATCAATAGTCATACATAGCAATATACATTTATCGGTAATTAAATTGCAAATACTGTATGTAATTAGCTATTATGCGGTATATTTGGGGTTGTTTTGGAACACACCATTATAGTCCATTATACTTATTTTTCACAGAAAACGTACCTTTACCACTCATACCACAGGAGTTAATTTGTTACTACTGGCCTTGATAAAGACCCTTCTCCTACCGGGTCGAAACTAGAGTTGGTACCATCGTACAGAGTTATCCTCGTCGGCCTGCTCATTTGGATCGGTTTAAGTCTACTCGGATCTGCCACCATTTCAGCATCATTTTGAACTTAACCAACTCACCAACCTAACTCTGCTCTCCTTACCACCCTTGTCACTTTGGGCGTTTCTGATCAACCCCCTGGACTTCCACCCTAAAATCCTACCTCTTTGTTTGAACTGTATCGGACTTATTTATCTAAACATGGACACTCGACGTTAAGGGTAGGAACCCTCCGGGGTGATGATTCTTTGTATATTGTTTAATTACCGATAAATGTATATTGATATGTATGACTATTGATTATATGAATCTTTGATACCACTGAACTTGTTGTTTCTGGGTGAGTCGTGTAATGTTGCAGGCAATCTCTAGCCCAGGGTTCGGGAACCTTTTTGACTCAGAAAGCCATGAAAGCAAAATATTTGGAAATTTATTTTAGTGAGAGCCATATAATATATATAAAATATTTTAAGACTGAATTCAACTAAATGTGAGTATATAAGTACATACATTGAGAAAAGGATTCCCCCGGCAGAATGACGGGACACTTCAGACCTGGCTCTGCAAAAGGCATGCTCAGGACTCTGGGAAGGAAGAGGAGATGGAAGGAAGGGGGAAAGAAAGAAAGAAAGAAGAAATAAAGGAGGGAGGGGGAGAGGAAGAAAGAAAAGAAGAATGAACTATGGAAAAGGAAGAAAAGAAAAGCAGGAGAGAGACAAGGAGGGGAAAAGAAAGAAGTAAATGGGAAGGGAGGAAAGGAAAGGGTGGGGAAAAGAAAGGAAAGGGAGTGAGGAAAAAGTAAAATAATGAAGGGAAAAGAAGAAAAGAAAGAAGGGGAGAGAGAGGGGGAAGTGAAAAGAAAGGAAGGAGAAAGAAAGGAAGACTTGGGGGAAAATAGAAGAGGAAGGAAGGAAGGAAGGAAGGAAGAGGGAGGGAGGGAGGGAGAATGGAGGAAAGAAGAAAGGGGAGTGAGGGAGGGAAAAGGAAGGAGAGAAGGAAAGAATGGAAGAGGAAGGAAGGAACGAAGAGGGAGGGAAGAAAGAAGGTAGGGAGAGAGGGAGGAAAAGAATGAAAGAAAAAGAGAGGGAAAAGAAAGGAAGAGGAAGGAAGGGAGGGAGGAAGGAAGGAAGGGGGAGGAGGTCGCGGGGCCAAGGCGGACCTTGGCATCGACGCAGCGAGGCAGTCCCTCCAGAAGGCGTCAAAGAAGCAGCGGCTCTTGAGCTGCCTGATGATGAGGGCAATGAGCTGGGTGTCCCCGGGGGCCGCGGGGCTGGGTCTGTGGCGCCAGGGCCAGGCCCGCCTCCGCCGGCTCCACCGAGGCCCGTGGCGGAGGACAAAGAGGAGGATGAGGACGAGGCACCGCTGCCAGGCTCCGCCATCCCCGGAGAAGATGGCGCAGGGCCCTGAGAGCATTTGTGTCACTCCTCCCCGCTGCATGCTGGGAAACTGAGGCCCAGGCTGCTCTGAAGAGCCAGATGCAATCATGAAAAGAGCCACAACTGGGTCCCAAGCCATAGGTTCCCTACCCCTACTCTACCCCATGACTTCACTTTTGGCAGGATTATCTGGTCACATCAGAATTCAAAATTTCATTCGAAATGATTATAAAAATTTAAAATTGCTATATAGTGTAGACTGAAAAACTAGTATTCAGCCCCAAAGTAATACTGCCCTCCCTAGCCCCCAGATAAGATAAATTAACCAAACCTTGGAATCTTGAAAAACTGGGATTGGAAGCAATAGAAAAAATCCCTAAATCACATGGGTCTTTGCAAGCATCCTAGGATTCTTGTAGCATATTTCATCTACAGAGCCCCACACCAACCATCACATTACTCACACTCACTTTCGGTTGGACTATGCCACAAGCATCCTAGGATGCTCTGCTCAGAACACTGGAGGCTTCTTCTTTCCATAGGCAGCAATGGCGCCCATGTGGAGTGGGAAGCCGCATGAGAATGGTTCCCCATGTGTGATGGTGAAGCATCAATGCAGGCGATGCAGGGTTATGGGATTGCTCCACTGCCTTGCAGATTCACCACAGAGGCTGGCAAATCCCCCCAGATCCAATGGTAAGTGTGATGAAGTCAAAAAAATAGGAGGTTCCGATGTTTACATGTCTACCTAAATAAATTTTGTGAGAAATAGTTTTAGTTAGTTCTTGTGACAGATCTAGTACTTGATCTACACTAGCATGTCAGAATGACTTTTTAAAGGGGTGTCCCTTTCAATGACCAAAGAATGACTAAAGTGTGATGTGTGATCCCATCCTAGAGGAGTAAAACAGATTATTTTAGAGTGCTATCAATATGCCGATGATACCCAGCTCCTTCTTTGCTTTGAACCCGGGGCAACCTCAGTACCTGACAACTTCACTCTGTGCCTTGAGGGTGTGATGGGATTGTTACATGCGAGTAGACTGAAGGTGAACCCAGCAAAGACTGAGATCCTTTGGCCGGGTCGCCCAACAGAAGTGATGTGTCCGCTACCCACTTTTGATGGTGAACCTCTATCTCCATCCACTACCATCAAGGGTCTCAGTGTGGTACTGGACCCATTTGTTGGCAATGGAAGCCCAGGTTGCTGCTATCAGTAAACAAGCCTTTTTTCATCTACGTCAGGCGAAGCAGCTAATGCCCTATCTTTTGGAAGAGGCTTTGGCACCTCGAGGTCACCTCGAGGTTTTAAATTGTCTGTTATTGCTTGTGTTTGAGTTTCATTGGTTGTATTGTTTTTATAATTGCTTTGTGTTGTTTTTGTGTGTTGTTGGGCTTGGCCTCCTGTAAGCCGCCCCGAGTCCCCTTGGGGAGATGGGAGCGGGGTATAAATAAAGTTAATAAAGAAATAAATAATAAATAATTAGATTATTGCAACGCACTCTATGTCGGCCTCCCGTTATCAGCGACCCGAAGAATTCGCCTTGTTCAAAATGCAGCTGCCAGATTACTGACGAGAATATCTATGAGATGCCATATAACACTGATTTTACAACATCTACACTGGCTGCCAATCGAATACCGGGTCTCTTATAAGATAGTGATTCTGACCTTTAAATCCTTATATGGTCAAGGGCTGTCATACCTCAGGGACCGCCTCTCTCCCGTCAGCATCAGTGGGCGCCGCGATCGTCTCAAGAAAATATTTTGTACTTACCGCGTCCTAAGGAGTTCCGTCTAGACCAGGGTGTAGCACACCAGTTCTCGTTTGTGCCTGGAGGGCAGGGGGCAGCACCGGGGGTCCCACTCGCATTGGAGCCAGTTGATTCTGAAAGAGGATTTGGAGGGGCTAGAAGAAGGGATTTTGAGATAGCTGGGCCTTCTTCTCCCACAGAAAGTCTGGCCTGGGGTGACAGCTGGCCGGATCTTACGAAAAAGCAGGAAGGCCAGTCGGGTCGAAAGCAGTGATAGTGAAGATTATGAGCGGCCGGGGGCGAGGCTCGCAAGAAAGAATGTGGGAAACAACAGAGGGAGAGGCCCGGGAAGCAGATGGGGAGTTCGACTCTCACGAAGATAGGGAACCAGGTGCTGGGAGGCAAGGTCGAACCTTTGATAGGAGACGGAGCATTGAGACTAGCAGGAGGGGTTGGTTCCACAGCCCTGGGCCGACCGAGGGCTCGCAGCACAGTGGAGGAGGAGAAGCTAGGGCGTCGGGGCCTCGTCAAGGGATTAAGTATAGGATCCGTGGAACGGATCCTCAGTACTCGGCCACGTCTATCCTATACGGATGTGTAGCGAAGCTAAGTCCACGTAGCTAAGTTGGGGCTAGTGGCCTGCCAAGAAGAGTTTGTATCGTGTAACCTTGTTTTGTTTCTTGATCCGCTAGTTGAGCGGAGCCTTGTCTAGTCTTTGGATCTTTTGCCAAGTTTGCTTTTGGACTATACCTTTTGGATTACTTTTGATAATTTTTATGGACAATTACCTTTTCAACTGTTTTTATACTTCAATAAAGTAGTTAGCTGATTATCGTCTCTGTGTGTGTGATTAAGGGCCGGCCTAGGTCTTGCATCGTGACAAGGGTAGGCAAATACCGGCCCTGCAGGTGTTTTGGACTTCAACTCCCAGAAATCCTAGCCAGTTTACCAGCTGTTAGGATTTCTGGGAGTTGAACTCCAAAACACCGAGAGGGTCGGGTAATTGCCCACCCCTGGTCTAGAAGCTACAAGACATAGGGCCTTCTCGATCTCAGCTCCAGTGCTATGACCTACGATCTGATCCTTAAAATATTAGTTCAGTTTATTCTGCACCAAGTGATTATTCTTAAAAATCTCAGATACTTATTCAAATGTCCCAGATTTTGAGAACACCATCATTGTCTTGATTCTGTTTTGAAACAATAAGATGCACTGTTATTTGTAATCTGGGGTGATTTTTTATCTCAAAGGATTTCCGGTTGGTTGTGTCAAAAATTAACACATCAGAAAGAACAACAGATTCAACAGAAAGAAGCAAGACTCTTGCAATTCTGGTCATTCAGAACAAGCTCCAAAGATTCACCTGTGCTGTTGTGTGTTCGCAGATGTATTTTATTGTGTTTATTGCTTTTATTGTGTTTATTGTTTTTTTTTATGCTGTTGATATTTTGTGATGTTATGGTTTTATGTGATTCGTTATGGTTTTATGGGATTGTAAGGGGTGGGATTGTTAAATGTTTTTATGAGGTTTTATGATGTTTTTAAATTTGTGTGTCTTACATGTTGGAAATCGCCCTGAGCTTCGGGAAGGGCGATCCATTAAATCGAAATAATAAATAAATAAATAAATAAATGTGTTGTTTGGGCACGGCCCCATGTAAGCCGCTCCGAGTCCCCTCCGGGGAGATGGATGTGGGTTAGAAATAAAGTTTTATTATTATTACTTATTATAAAGGGCAAATAATCTAGCCAAGATCCACTAGATCTTATTTATCTATGTACTTGAATAAGTAAGCAGGGTGTTTTGACAGAAGTAAGCATGTGTGATCTAATAGAACTATTTAATGTTTCACCCTCTGGTTTTTTAAAGTCCATTACAGCTCCTCCAGATAATGGGGATTTAATGCGTGCTCTCTCTCTCACACACGCACACACACACACGCACAAATCTCCTCTTGCATTTGCTGGCATTTGGATCAAGCCCCAGGCTTGTTTTAATCCTCAGAGACCTGCAGGGCCTACGTCATCTCGCCATGCAAAATTAAAATAAGAAGTGCCATTTAAGATGTGATTCTCCCGTTAATGTGCTGGAAAGGCTGTCAGAGTGGTTAAAAATTATGCATAGGCTAAGGAAAATGTGGTGTTCCATCTACAGTGAAATGGAGGTATACACAGAGATGGGTGATACTCCCTTATGTATATTTAATTTAAACTCTACTAGCAATGCTTTGTTTAAATAATGTTTGTTTGCTTTTGATTCAACCGCTCTATTGAGTTGCTGTATTCACTGCCAAAATACATCTTCCCTCTTTTCCTCTCTTCTTGCTTAGGTAAAATTCATATTCATACAGCCAGGAGCTGAAAATTAGAATAAAAGACTTGTGAAAGGTGTAGCTCTTCTACTACTTGATGATTATATCATGAAGGTGGACTAACTTGATTTGTCATAAGCTATGGAAACTGGCACTGTACGGAGGATGCTTGCCAGCCAGTTGAAGGACAGATGGGCAGGCAGCCCACCACATAACAGATGAGCACACAGCGCACCACATAACTTCCAGCAGAGGCCCCAACTGGCATGGAAGCATCCTAGGATGCTTCCTCGTCAACACGGGAAGACCCTCCGTAATTTTGGGTTTTATATATAAATGACGACGACGACGATAATGATGATGATTATTTGAAACACAGCAAGATGAGTCCTCAGCAGACAAGATTGCTCTGCTGGCTGTTGTATTGGATCACACAAGCAAACCAGGAGGCTATCGAGTACACAAACTGTCTCAGACATCTGATATATATATATATCAGGGCTGTCCAACTGCCGGCCCTGCAGGTGTTTTGGCCTTCAAATCCCAGAAATCCTAACAGCTGGTAAACTGGCTAGGATTTCTTGGAGTTGAAGTCCAAAACACCTGCAGGGCCGGCAGTTGGACAGCCCTGTGATATATATATATATATATATATATATATATATATATATATAATTTCAAAGGTTGCACATCAATATGGGGTAATTAAGGATGGCACTCGTACTTATGGTACGGTGGCACTTCAAAGGAAAAAAAATTGGTAATCATTTCATCCGTTCCTCCCTAATGAAGATCTGGAATAAATATAAGAATCATATATATATTAAGACACCATTATGGCTTTCACCATTAGAGGCGGATCAACGAAGATTATTAGGTTGGACAGAATGGCCCAAGTACAAAGATATCTTAAAGAAACAAACGGTGAATACGTCCTGAAGTCACAGGAAGAAATATCAAAAAATTTCCGTAATGTCCGATGGCTCCATTATTTCCAGCTGAGAGAGTGGTTTAATAAAGACAAGATCAAAGGATTTAGTGAAACTGAGGGAATTTGGGATAGAATTTTGAAAACAGAGAAGAAAACAACTTCAAAGATCTACTCCATGCTCCTTGCCTGGATAACAGAGGAAGAGATAATTAAACAAACAATGGTCAAGTGGGCCCAAAACATAGGGAGACCAATACAATTTAGAGAATGGGAAACAATATGGCGTAAAAACCTCAAAATTACATATGCTACCGATCTGAAAGAGAATTGGCTCAAAATGATCCACCGCTGGTACATCACACCGCAAAAATTAAGTACAATGTATAAAAATATGGACAATAAATGTTGGAAATGCAAGATACAGGAAGGTACCTTCTACCATATGTGGTGGACATGTCCCAAGACAAAAGAATTTTGGTCAATGATCCATCAAGAATGTAAACAAATGTTAAAAACAGACTTTCCAAGAACCCCGGAACTATATCTATTAGGACTAATAGATGATAAGACTTTGAAAATGAAAATCAACAGAAACTTTTTGTGTACCTTGCCACGGCGGCACGGATAGTTTTCGCAAAACTTTGGAAGCAAAACCTCCTCCCGGACAAAGAACAATGGTTGGAGAAAGTGTTGGAAATCAAGGGAATGGATGAATTAACATATTGGCTGCGCCAGAATAATGGCCAGGGGAATACGATGACAGACTGGACTATGATTAACGAATACATAAAATTAATGAAAATAGAGTGAAACATTCTGTCAAAACTATATTAAAAAAATATAAGTAAGAGCACTTTAGGATGCCCAATGCTGAAGAAATAATACAACAATGTAACATGATAAAGTATGGAACTAGAACGGAAGTCAAGATTGCCCCTTACCCCCTCCCTTTCCCCTCTCCCTCTGTAGTCGTGTATGGTTTATTGGTATGTTCTGTAATGTTTATAAAATTTGAAAATTTAATAAAAATCAGTTATTAAAAAAAATGGGGTAATTATATCATCAATGTCCATAATCGCAAGTATATCACAAATATCAAAAAGTAAGTGTTCCAAAGCACTCAAGATCTGCAGGTCAAATCCAGCCCACTATGTCATTTTATATGGCTTTCCAGGTTCTGAACTACATCTACTGTATTCCTCATCATTAGACATCACAACTAGAGTTGATGGGAGTTGTGATACAGTAACATCTGAAAAGTTGCAGCTTATTCCGTTTTTGTCAGGGGAGTAGAGTTTCCATTTAGATACAAGGCTTGTGGATAGGATGTCTGACTTTAAAATGTCCTTTAACCTTTCCCCAAATTCAGAGCCACTAGTGTTTTTGGGTTGCAATTCCCATTTACCCAGTCCACATAACAGATTATCAAAAGTGATGGGAGTTGTCATTCAATAACATCTGGGGACCCAAACTGGGCAAAAACTAAAGAGCACTGATCACTATCTTAAAAATTGTATTTCGCCCTTTATGGTCACAGATTCTACCTTCATGGATCCAATGGCTCTTTGAAGACTACTATAAGGCTGACGTGGCCCTCAATGAAAATGAGTTTGACACCCTTGCTCCAGGGCACTGATTCTCAAAGTGGGCGGTACGGCCCCCTGGTGGGCGGTAAGACGATCCAACAGGGCGGTGAATGATTGGCCATTTAAGAAAAGTCGTGCGGCCCTCTTCTTTGTCCCCGGCCACTTCGCTTTGGATTAGAATTCGTAAGAGTAGCGACATTATTTATGAAGTAGCAACGAAAATATGGTTGGGGGTCACCACAACATGAGGAACCTTATTTAGGGGTTATGGCATTAGAAAGGTTGAGAACCACTGCATTAATACATATATCTTTCTGTTTAATTGCTATTAAATTTTTTAAAAATAATTTCTGGGGGGGCGGTGAGTAAATTTTTTTTCTGGAACGGGGGGGGGGGTAGGCCAAAAAAAGTTTGGGAACCACTGCTCTAAGGCAGTGTTTCCCAACCTTTTTTGAGCCGTGGCACACTTTTTACATTTACAAAATCTTGGGGCACACCACCAACCAAAATGACACAAAATGACACTCTAACACAGTAATACATATAGTTAATATGTTTTAAAATGTACTGTATTTATACACTCAGTGTGAAATCTGGGCCTGTTTCGATGAACACAACATAGATATCCTGGCAGGAATGGCAGAAAGACACTCACGAAGCTCTTGCTCAACAGCTGTCAGTCTCTCTCTGTTTTTAGTTTTTACTAGCTGTCCCCTGCACGCGTTGCTGTGCCATAGTCTGTGGCTAACCCTTTCTACCCACATGGTGTTTGTGTGTGTGTGTGTGTGCTGATGTTTGTGTGTATATGTGTATGTGTATTTTGTGTATGTTTGTGTTTTTATGTATATGTGAAGGTATATATGTGTGTTTCTGTGCGTGTCTTCACGTATATGTGTGTGCTGATGTGTGAGTGTATATATGTGTATGTGTGCGTTCTTATGTATATGTGTATGTATGTATGTGTGTATGTGTGCATGTCTTTATGTATATGTGTGTGGTGATGTTTGTGTGTATATGTGTGTATGTGTTGTGTATGTGTGTGTTCTTATGTGTATGTGCATGTATATATGTGTGTATGTGTGCATGTCTTTATGTATATGTGTGTGAGTATGTGTGTGCTGATGTGTGTGTGTATATATGTGTATAATGTGTGTGTTCTTATGTATATATGTATGTACATATGTGTGTATGTGTGCATGTTTTCATGTATTTGTGTGTGTATGTGTGTGGTGTGTGCTGATGTTTGTATGTATATGTGTATATGTTTGTGTATGTTTTCTCTCTGTCTCTGTCTCTCTTTTTCTCTCTCTCTTTCTCCCTGTCTCCCTGTCGCTCTCTCTCTCTCTTTCTTTCTCTGTTTCCTCCCCCTCATTTCCTTCCTTCCTCCCCCCTCCCTTCCCCTCCATGGCCCGTTCCTTACCGATGGTGGGCTGCCCGGACGTGGCAGAGGGGCGAGGAGAGCCCTTCCGGCGAGGAGGACGAAGTGGAGGAGGGAGGAGTCGGAGGCTGGCCGGGAGGAGGAGGTGGCGGCGACATGCGGGGCTGCTGCTTCTGGTTTCCTCCTCTGCCTCCCGGGCAGTCTCCGCCTCCTACCTCCTCCGGTTCGTCCTCCTCCCCAGCTCCATTGCTGCGATGGCCTTCCCCGCCCGGCAATGGAGCCGGCGAGGAGGACGAACCGGAGGAGGGAGGAGGCGGAGGCTGACCGGGAGGAGGAGGTGGTGGCGACATGCGGGGCTGCTGCTTCCGGTTTCCTCCTCTGCCTCCTCCTCCTCCCTCCTCCGGTTCGTCCTCCTTCCCCGGCCGCGGCTTGGCCTGCTGCTACCAGGGGCTTCCTGGTTCAGACGGCTTCTTTCCTTCCCCGCCCCTGGCTTGCCCTGTTTGGGAGGGGGGAGAGCGCTCTGGCTGCCATGTGCGAACGTTCAGAGCGCGCGCTGGCAGCAAAGAGGGCGGGATGCCAGGTCCGTTGGGCAATTTTTTGGGGTTTGTGTTTGGGGGTGTTGGGAGGTATGTAGGGCCGGTTTTTTGGGCCCTATAGGTACCTTGGGGTATGTTCGTATAGGCTGCCGAGTTTAGTACTTCTGCGATCTATAGTTTCTTTGTCTATGTGCGTCATTGCACAACCGTTGTCTTTATATATATATAGATTGCAGTCAAGCTTGAGAAGCTCATCTCACACAGATATGTGGTTGAAAATGGGAGCAATGTCAAAATAGCTGCCGCCATTTTGATCCGAGGGGGCAGCATGAGCGTGTTCAGGAGGGGAGGGGGAGGGAGGAAGACGTGCGGCAAGTCTGCGCAGTAGCGCCCGCACGGGTCACATCTTCCTCCCTCCCCCCTCCTCTCCTGAGCAAAGCGAGGCAAAGCGAGCAGAGCGAGGCTGGGAATAAGGGAGCCCGAGTGGAGAAGAAAAAGTGTTCGGCAAGAGGGGGAAGAAAGGGTATTGGAGGTTTCAATTTCCCACGGCACACCTGATGATCGCTCACGGCATACTAGTGTGCCCCGGCACACTGGTTGGGAAATACTGCTCTAGGGCATATTTACACCAGGCTAAGCTCCTTAGTGTTAGTGTTCCCTTAGTTTCAGTTTATTTGTATATATCCAACATTCAGTTTCTTTTCATTTTAGCATTGCTTTAGGTTTCCAGATTGTTCTTGTTTCTTTCCTTGCTGCGCTAAAATCCTTTTTTTCTGTTTTTAATAATGTTTGACATAATGTATGTATTCCATCCAATTGACTAAAATGTGTTTGTGCTTCCCGACTCCATTATATGTGCATGAGACTTTCACATTTTAAAATTATGGTTGCAATCAAATTTTCAGAAGTAAAATCCTCACAAACGTTTGAATTAATGTGACAAGGTTCATTTCTTCCCAAAGCAAATCTTGAGAGGTGTAAAAGGTGGTGCACATACTTTTGCCAAAGTTTTCATGCCCAGCAAAATTCTGTTCCATCCATCCTCAGAGGCCTGGCTAGTAAGCATGCCTGTCAGCTCAGACAGAAGCTGTTTCTGTTATCCTTACAACAACAAAAAAGAAGAGGAGAGCATTTTGAATACCGGAAGCAGCCTTGCAAAGCTTCTCCCAGATCGCTTTTCTCATGCCCTTGCTTTCCCCTGCTCATCCAGTACTTCTCTTCTCCCACGCTGTATGAAATGGTCATCATGGTTTGTGGGGAAAGTGTATTGTGTGTGTATGAAGTAGCAACTGTGGATATAAAAGCTCAGAAGACAGAACTAATTCAAAACATTCCTAGCGGCTGTTTCTTGGATTGATGTTTCCCACCCCTACCAACTTTTGCTGCTGAGAGCAAAAAAGAAATCTTCCCATCCCCATGACAGGAATAATTTATTTTCTCCTCTCTCTCTTTTCCCCTCTCTTGCAGTTTCCTTGTTTTCATAAGTATTTTTTTTTCTTGGCTGCCTACTGTTTTGCTATTTTCCCACCTCCTATGTTTAGTGAGCACAGGAATAAGTCTGCGTGAACTGTCACACTTCTGACAACTCATAAGCTAATCTATTTAAAAGTTTCTAAAAATAGCATTTCATTCATGTGTTTCTTGGTCAATAGAACGTGACTGGTTTGTGTCCAGTTTTAGAGTTATATGCTGGAGCCTCAGCATTAAAATGGGGATTTTCCTTAAGACAACAACTTTTTAACTTCAGCTTTTCTTGTTTTTGTGTTTTTGTTGGTGAAATTAATTGTTTTGCCAAGTGTTTAATTGTCACGATGCACGGACTTGACCGGCCCCTTAATCACACACACAGAGACGGACAGAAGGCTAACTACGTTATTAGATATATAGAAACAGTTCAAAGGAAGTATTGTCCATAAGAATAGCAAAAGCAATCCAAAAACTGTAGCAATGAAGAGTCCAAAAGCAACTTGGTAAAATAATCCAAAAGGCTTGGCAAGGCTCCGCAAGCAGTGCAGATTCAGGAACAAAACAAGGTACAAGGTGCAAGGCAGGGCTCCGCAAGCAATGCGGATTCAGGAACAAAACAAGATACAAGATACAAGGCAAGGCAAGGCTTGGTTCCGAGAACCCACTTCGCTACACGTCTACTCAGAAGAGACGTGGCCGAAGCACTGGGGATTGGTTCCCACGGACCCTATACTTAATCTTTCGGCCGAGGTCCCCGACGATCTAGGCTTCGTCGTCTCCAATCTCTGTTGTCGGACCTCGGCCTGTCTAGGCTGTGATACCACCCCCTTCTGCTGGACTCGATGCTTTGTCTCCTATCAAAGGTTCGACCTTGTCTCCCAGCACCTGGGTCTATATCTCCATGAGAGCTCTCCTCCCTAGAATCTTCCCAGCCGCTCTCTTCCATGTTTTCACTCACAGGATCCTGCGAGCCTCTCCCACCCGGCCGTTCATAACTTTCGCTATCAGAACTTTCCATTTGCACCTGGTTATCTATGTCTTCATAGGGATCTGGCCAACCTTCATCCCATGCCAAACTTTCTGTGGGAGAAAGAGGCCCAGTGATGGGAAACTCTCCTTCAGCTAAACCTTCCAAATCCTCTTCTGAATCTATCTCTGCTGGTGCAGGCCCTAATGCTAATGGAACCCCCGGTCCTGATCCCTGGCCCCCTGGCACAAACGAGAACTGCTGTGCTACATTAATACAGCAATTGTAGTAAAGATTTCCCCCTCCCACGAACTTTCAGAAACAAAAGACAAATTCTTCTTTAAAATCACTGAATTGTTGATTCTCAAACCCTTTGTTGTTGTGCATTCGTTCAGTTGCTTCCGACTCTCCGTGACCTCGTGGACCAGCCCACACCAGAGCTCCCTGTCAGCCGTTGCCACCCCCAGCTCCTTCAGGGTCAAGCCAGTCACTTCAAAGATACCATCCATCCATCTTGTCCTTGGTTGGCCCCTCTTCCTTTTTCCTTCCATTTTCCTCATCATAATTGTCTTCTTTGAGCTTTCATTTCTTCTCATGATGTGGCCAAAGTACTTCATCTTTGCCTCTAATATCCTTCCTCTCAAACCCTAGTTGATGGCATTCTAGACCAGGACTTCTGAAACTTTTCCACTTGCAACCCCTTTTTGTCCAAGAAATTTTATTTATTTATTTATTTATTTTATTATTTCGATTTATATACCACCCTTTCCTTTTTTTTTAAATATAGTTTTTATTGGTTTGCAAAGTGATTAAAAAACAGACACGCAGCCACATACGGCTGCTTGAAGTACAATACAACACCGAACCCCAACCCCCCCCCCCACATAAACCCCCGACGAACAAAAGAAAACAAACAGTAGGTACTTCCTACTCTCTCCCGTTCCCCTGTTATACGTCCATTGTTGATCACATAGATAAAATAATATATAAACGGTGTGACTGCGAAGTCATCTTATATTACCGAATCAAACCTCCTCTGGTCCCAGTGGAGTATACATTTGTTATATACAGTCATGTGTACTGTTATGGATCAATCGTCCATTTCACTTTAAATTTGTCCATATATGTAATTATGGAAGACCAGTCCGTCTTTTTCCTATGTGTCTCCTCTGAGAGGGCAAACGAAAGTGAGTCCATATTCATAATATCCGCAAGTTTCTTTCTCCAATCAGCTAGCCCGGAGTATCTTTGTCCTTCCACCTCTTCGCATATGTCATCCTCGCAGCTGTTATACAATATATAAAAAGTTTTCTTTATTTTCTTCTAATTGAAATCAATTAAGCCTAATAGCATGAATTCCGGTTTAAACTCTAAGTCCAAGTCCAAAATATGTTTTATCTCCCTGTGAATCCCTTTCCAGAATTCCCTTGCTTTGTGACAGTTCCACCACATGTGAAAAAAACATCCTATTTCCTTTTTACATTTCCAGCATTTGTTGCTGGTGCTACCCTTATATTTGGCCAATTTTGCCGGTGTTAAATACCACCGGTGAAACATCTTCATGCCATTTCCTTTCCAAAGAGGCTCAGGGTGGTTTACAATGACAAACAACGCAATCACAGCAAAATTAAAACATAATAAAACAGATTAAGACCAGAGCGGAATTAACAACCTTAGAGATTAAACTCCTGTTGAAAAAGATCGGTCTTTTCATGTGACCCTGAGAGTATAGGTATACAAAATAGGTGTAAAAATCAAACATTTATTGATAACACATCAGCATCTGCAAGGCTTACTAAACAGATTGATTTTCCTTTTGATGATGTTCAGCTGAAGCATCTTCTGCAGATTCCACTGTAAATACTAGGGGTGGTTGATCCATAAAAAATTGTTTCTAAACTACAAACGGGGGATTTTTTTAAAAGTAGTAATAGAAATATTTGCAAAAAAAATTCCCAAAAATTTCTTAATTGTAATGTAATTAATAATGAAATTCGTTATTATTTGTGACGTCAGCTGGGAGGCAAGAATGGAGGGCAAGACTGGATCAGTCCTAAAGGCCACTAATAACATCATAGAAGCAAGCTATATCAACAAATAATCAATTAATGCAAATGAAATGCACAGATAAAGTATGAGCTTCTTCTAGCAGGAATATCAACCTTCTCAAAAATTGCTTTTCAGGGTGACTTACAGACATATCACAGTGCTGTGCAGCCCTTCTGCCTGCTTGGAGGAAGGAGGAGAAGCACGCGAAGGCTTCTCCCAAAACAGAAGCTGCAGACCTGACCAATCGATTGCCACAGCAATGGATCCGATCTGAAACCTATCCCCTCTTCTCTCCCCCGGTTTCTGGGTGTTTAAACTACTTTTTTGCTTTTAGTCCTCCAAGGGCGCTCTAGGAGCTCTGGTTTTTCTCTATGGTTTCCCTTGCTTCTGTACTTTTCCTTTTTCACTCCGTGGTGTTATCCTTCCCTCCTCCTCTTTTTTCAGCCTTTCTTCTCTCCTTCTCCTCCTTTCCTTCTATCTATCCCGGTTTCTAGGTGTTTAAACTACTTCTTTGCTTTTAGTCTTCTAAGGGCGCTCTAGGAGCTCCGTTTTTCTCTATGGTTTCCCTTGCTTCACTTCCTCCAGGAGGTCTTTTACTTTAATTATCCTCCGACCAGGCAGAAGGGCTGTGAAACACTGTGATATGTCTGTAAGTAACCCTGAAAAGCAATTTTGGAGGAGATAAATATTCCTGTTAGAATAACTGAGAGGGGAAGATACGATCTATTACAAAAATTTAAGAAAAATTGCCATCCCAGGTTCAGTAAAGAAATTACACTTCCAGGTTGAGCCACATGGGTCAAAAAACTTTGAAATTAATTTGCATACGAAATTAAACTGATTTCAAGTAAATTTGAACCGGAGATATCCAAGCCTAGTAAATACTGCATGACAGATCTGTATAAATGTTTTAAACAGTCACTTGTGACCCCATCAGATGGAGGTGAAATTGACAGCATTTGCTAGTTTGCATATCCTTTTACAACTAAGCCATCTCACAATGCACTGCACCTTCCAGCAGGACTGTGTCATAAAGGAGAAGGCAAACCAGTGCATTCCGTCATGGCAGCAACATATGAAGCTCCCTGTGTTGTCTTGGATCAATGGGGGAAGCTGGGCCATAGATGCTTCCCCTCATGGGATGGGGACTCGGGTACATAGGTTGTGGGGTGATAGCTTGATCAAGAGGAAATTCAAATATATCAAGACATTTTCAAAAATAACGTTTGCAGATAGTTTAAGCTACATTTCATTTCATTTCATTATTTCATGAGTCGCCCTCCATCGAAGTGCTCTGAGCGACTTACGCAAGACAGAATAAACAAACTTATACAAATGACATTAAACTACATCAGTAGTTTACCTCTCATACCTGCAGTTTTCATTAGGCTTATGCATATATCCATTTTGGTTGTTTTACTTTGGCCAAATCGGCTTCTTTGGCTCTAATGGATGGCCATAATGGCAAGGGTTTTATACACAGAGTAAAGCTCTAATGCTAACAGTACTGAAAACACGCTATGAGAGCTAACAAGGAATAAAGAACAATGCAATATGGTGTATATCACTTTTTTATATAAAAATAATAATCTATAGAGATTTCAAATTATACCATTTAGGTATAGTGCAAGGTGCAAGTATATATTCACTATACAAATTCACAGTGTTATCACAATACATTCACATTTGTGATAATATATCAATCATTCATAGTATGCATATAACAGTATCACAAAGTGGGTATCACAGTATCAATATAACATAAATTCTAAAGCAAGGTACTAGGTGTAACTATAACGAAACCAACATAATAAACCTGTATTTCCACCGTAGGGTAAGTTTCATCCCTAATTCTGGCATGTAATGTAACTGGGGAAATCCCTGGATGTAAACAATAAGCTGCTTCTCCGCTTGAGGAGCAAACGCCGCTTGACTGGAGTTCCGTATGGCTGCTCAATGCTCGGCGTCTGCCCTCCTTGGGGCGGCAGGTATGGGTGGATTAGGTGGCTGTGGTTCCGTGGATCCAAAGATGTTCGAGGAGTCCTACGCGGTTCACCTGATGGTTTTTTGTGCAGAGCTCGGACCGTTTCGGGGGGGCTCCTGGATGGTGGACGGAGCCCGCAGCTTCTTCAGAGGCTGCACCGGCGTTCGCCACATTGGCGTGTACCCGCTGAGGAGGCTTGCGTCGCTGCAGGAGAAATATTTTCACATCCAGTCCATGGCGAGCAGGCTCAAAAATAATGTTTGCAGATAGTTTAAGCTACATTTCATTTCATTTCATTATTTCATGAGTCGCCCTCCATCGAAATGCTCTGAGCGACTTACGCAAGACAGAATAAACAAACTTATACAAATGACATTAAACTACATCAGTAGTTTACCTCTCATACCTGCAGTTTTCATTAGGCTTATGCACATATCCATTTTGGCTGTTTTACTTTGGCCAAATCGGCTTCTTTGGCTCTAATGGATGGCCATAATGGCAAGGGCCCAGCTGTCACATTTTCCCATCTGTAACAGAACCACGTGGCAGCTGATCAGGGCTTGTCCTCCCCGATTCAGCATCACAATTGCATCTTGGCTTTAGTGTGCTTTTTTTGACTTGGCTTCTGGCCTGACCTCTCTTGAATTTTTTTGATTTTCCTTTATTATCTTGATTTTTTTTATTTAATGGGAATGACTGAGAGTTGGGAATATGTGGGACAAGTGGATGTGGTGTGTGCGTGTGCGCGCGTGCGTGCGTGTGTGCGTGCATTTGGGGGCTTGGAGAGTCACTCTTTTAGTTTCTTTTTCTCCTCCCCTCCTCTCCTTCAGAACATACTTCTAAAAGATAATAATAATTATTAATATTAGTAATCCCAGCAAACAAAAAGAAAAGCCTCATACTCAGAAAACTACTACCATTACCTCTTCTTTAGAGTAGAAAGTAGAAACAGCTTTAAGGAAGCATTAATTCCAAAGGAGAAAGGTGTGAAGGAGAAAAAAGGCACCAGAAAGAGCCTAGAGTGCAAATCAAGAGAAAAGTGAGGACTTTTAAAAGAAAACCCAGGGCAGGATAGCTCCAGGTCAATCACTCCTTCTTCTCTGGAAATTGGGAAGCCTTCTTAAAATGTCTTGGAAAGCTATGTGTGTTATAGAACAGAATTTGGGTTGGCTCTGCCCATAAGAGGCAAGAGCCCTAGCACCCAAAAGAGGGATCGGTACCCTTGGTGAGCAAAGCGGGACGCCCAAAAATCCCACCCCAAGATTTCCCAATAAATCTCATTAAATTGAAGAAAAGCCACCGAGGTCTTTATTTCTCATCAGCTGAAGAGGATGACAACCGCTATATCCTTGTCACAAAGCAGTCATAAGGTTACATTCAAAATACATGCAATTTTATAAGGTTACAGATTCAAATTTCCCACTTCCCACCCCCAGACCAGCTTTGTGTTGATTGGATGGAATCTTGTTGGCTAGCTGTATCTTCTTTCGGTTTCCAGCCAATGGGGGAGAAACTGATGAGTAGAACAATGAAGGCAGAAAAACATTTTGATGGGATTAAATATGTAGACCAAGTGGCCAACTGTTCAGCAAGAACCCTCTTGTTCTCAAGCTGAGCAATTCTATTGTCTGTTGGTTGATGATCAAATGTCCTCATCTGTGTTTTTCTCTGTTTGATAGACACAGATTAATATATTGCTGCAGGGTCTGAGTTCTTTGAATGGTAAACAAATGAAGAAGCTATAGCCATGTACCAGTTTCCGAGGCTGATAGAGGTGGCCGTTTATGAAATATAGAAATAGTTTTGCCTAATCAATAGCCCAAGGTAGGCGAAACTCAGAAGCCTTGGTCTATTGATTAGCAAAAACCAGTTTTAGCCCAAGGGGGGGGACCCTTTTGGAAAAGGCTGGCTCCTGCTATTATCATGCAAATGAGGCTAGTGGAGGGGTGATTGAATCACAACTTGCAGCTGGCAAGCCTCGCCCAAGGTAGCTGGCTAAAGGTAAACAGTGGCACTTTCATATTTTTAAAATTACATACATGGGAAAAACATGAGGGGAGATACATTGGGGTTTATGGGGGGAAATATACCACCCTGATCACCTCTGCCTACCCACCAGAAAGATACACAGTTTATTAGATTCATAAAATATAGCCCAAGAGAAAGGGGTCCTGGACAGAAAGGAAAAAAATCTTTGGGAATGAGCAAAAGTCCATAAGAGTAATGCAAAAGGAAAATAACTGGGTGTATTCATAAAGTGTGGGTTACAGAGTCATTGTCATGTGGGGCCATGGGACCATAGGAAGAGCCTTAGGTTCCCATGTGGGGGACAGATAGGGGATTATGGGATCACTTCCAGCCTGGTGTTCTTGGGAAAACTATGAATCCCTTGGTTTTAAACTGTCTTCTACAGAGCCTAAGAAAAAAGGGGGGGTCACCTCTGATATCATGTGCAGGGAGAGAGTGCATGTGCTTGCAGAGTCTGTAGTGCCTGTCTCTTCTAGAGTAGAAAGAAGCAGCTTTAATGAATCATTAAACTTAGTTTCTTCTACAGACAGAAGGGAAAGGGTTGCAGAAATAGTGGCATCTTAACACTGATGCTTTTAATCCAGGTCTTAATGAAGGGTATAAGGACAAACAATGCCTAAAATGATGAGAAGGGGAGCCTGGGAATCCCCCCCCCCCCCTAATTGGCTTCTATAACCCCATTGCTCAAACCCTGGCTCCCTTGAAGGGAAGAAAGGCAAGGGTCTTACAAATAAAAAGGGGAGCCTTGTAAGTTCACAAGCAAACAATGGGGGATGTGCTGCAATCTAACCAACACAATACAGCAGGTAAATAAGAGCAGGGAGAGAGTGCATGCACCCCCAGGGTCTGTAGTGCCTGTCTCCTATTTCTTCAACAGCGGATTTATAACAGCTTGTTTTAAGCTGGCTGGATTCTTACCCTCCTGTAAGGAGGCATTAACCACCATCTTCACCCACTCTGCCAAACCCCCTGTGGCTTCCTTTATCAGCCAGGATGGGCAGGGGTCTAGGATGCATGTGGTAGGCCTCACCTCTCCAAGGATCATGTCCACATCCTCAAGCTGAACCAATTGAAATGAATCCATCAAAATCGGACAAACAGGTGTTCGTGTTACATCCTCAGAGACTGCTGTTAAAGTGGTATCGAAATCGGAAGGGATCAGAGCAAAGAAAAACAGACGTTGTATGGTCGACCCGCTTGCGTATTATTGGGCTACAATTAGCTCGTATGAACAAACAGCCAACAGAAAGGCCTGAGATGATTGACGTTGGTCGGTATGGATATCCCTCTCAATAGGCTTCAGCCTTGAAAAAGTCCCAGAAAGGAGGAAACGAAGGATCCATTTGATTCATACTTTTCCATTGGCTGTTGGTTCATATGAGCTAATTGTAGCCCAATAATACGCAAGAGGGTCGACCATACGACGTCTGTTTTTGAACATGGTTATTGATTGTAACTTGTGAAGGGGTAGTCGCTGGATGTGAACGCAACACCGACCTATCCTGCATTCTTTCCTGTGGGTCTATAGTGATTTGGATATATCCCGGATTAAAATATAATAAGATCCGAACTTTTGAGTGAGTTCCTGATTTCAAATTGAGTTACTCCGGACCAGTTGCAGGACACATCCACCTCTGAGACATTTGTGTATAATAGTATTATGGATTTATCGTGAACCAGGGCCGTAGCCAGGATTTTGATTCGGGGCTGAGTTTGGTTGGGGGCTGAGACTGGGTGGAAGAGGGTCTACCCTAGCAAACCTTTTGTATTGTTATCCCAATAACCTCATTAATGTGGGATATAATGAGCATGGTGATCAGATCATGATATGAATAAACATAACAGTTTAAATAATGTACCAGTAAGGCCTTTTCGCGGACCACCCTGAGAATTTCGGGGCTGAAGCCCCCTTAGCCCCCTGGCTACATGCCTGTCGTGAACCAAACCTATTTAGGTGATTCTGGAACATTTTACGTTTATCCATACCGTAAGAGAGAACTGAGCGTGACCCAACGGATTCCCGTGAGTCACTTCTCTACTTCAGGACTCACCATTGTTTTCAAGCAAGACTGGATTGTGAGGTGTCCTAATTTCATGGAGTATCTTCATCACACCAGTGACCTTGCTATTAGCTCTTATTTACCTGCTGTATTGAGCGTTGTAAGTTCCCCATTGCTGCCAATGGGTTGGATCTAGCCATCTTTTTCGGGTGAGGACTGAAAAAGTCTATCTGGCTACCCACCCGTTTTCTGGAGGCACATAAAAAATGAATACAGGAGTCTACCGGAATCCAGCCAGCAGAAACGAATTGTGGTTCAGCCAAAATGCACAAGCCTAGTTTTCACAAGCTTGGCCAAATAGTCCAACACATTGCCCTGCAAAAATAGGCAAAGCATTCCTGTGAATGGAAGGCCAACATCTATTTGAAGGAAAATAGTCCACTACTCAGAGCCATGATGCTCAGGAGCTCTGTGGTTCTTTTGCAGTGGTGACAGCGACAACACAGAACCTGTCTCTCCCCTTTTTCCTGTGATAATGGGAGGCTAAACTGGATTAATTGGGTTGAACCTGCAATAACCTCCAGAAGCGGAAGAACATCCCGAGGACAACCAGAACTGACTGCACAATGAGAACGGTTTATTAGGTCTATGAAGAGAAGGCCTCTCAAATAGCAGAAAACATACTGACTCAGTCTCCCACATGACATGTCTTCAGATATTTAAAGACAGACAGCTATCATGTCAACTAAGTGGCACAATACCCTAAAAGTACCAAATGCTATCTAATGTTGGAAGATAACCAAGGTTGGCCATGGTTAGTATTTGTATGGGTGAATGTTGTGATACAGTGACCAAGAAGCCAAGCCCAGGAGTAAAAGGGGATAACAAAAAGTGTATTGAACAATCACTGGAGAAAGGACGAACAAAAAAGTAGCCAACTCAGCTTTAAAACCTTCAAAAATCCCAGGGAAAAACAACCAAAACAGCCCAAAACAAACAGTAGACGTCCGTCTGCGATGTATGTAGGGAGAGTCCAGAAGAGTAGAATCAAAACCGGTCCAGGAGTCCAAAGCCAGAGAAAGCCAGATGAAAAGGAGGAGATCGTCTCAGGCAATCAGGAGCCAAGTATACATGAATAGCACAAATCATAGCCCCCATAACATACTATGCCAGCCTCCCTCCATTTCATACAATGCCAGGTTCTGTAGCAGGAACTCACGTAAACTCACCGGAGACCAAGCCCCGCCTCTGGGACACACGGCAGATAACTAAACAGAAAAGCATACATGAATTCCAAAACCCCCCACCGTTGCCCAAACATCAGCTAGAGCTGCCATAGCAGCTCACCCCAGGAACAAAGTGGAGAAATGGCCCATAACTCACGAGTATCAGGAAAACTGGAACAAGTTACTGGATATCAGGAACACAAGACAGTCAGAGACAAGAACCAGACAACAACTCTTTGACCGCCGCAAAGGCAGTCCCCAAAACTCATTTCTTAAATAGCACTTACACATCACTGTCTTCTGAAGAGTCCCCAGCTGCTGTCTTTCCTACAGCTGCGGTGCTCTGTGTTTGCCTTCACTCTTGGCAACGCTGTTGTGTGCTAAAAAAAAGAGTCCCACTCTGTTTCTGAACCCCCAGAAGGCCAGAATAAATCACTATCTTTTTTTATATATATAAATATTTTTTTATTGGTTTTTGACATACAGAAAAAAAACATCCATACAACAACCATAACAATAACGAAACAGTGCACTATGAAAGTGCCCCTTCCACCCTCACAAGCATCCACCCCTCCTCCCCCTTCTGAGGGTTTCATCACTATTCTTCTTTTCCTTCAAGCCTTTTGGACAGTTTACATTACAAATTAAACAGTAGATCCAACTTATTACTCGTATCTTGATCTCGGGTTCTCCAAACAATATATTGTCTTACCCGGTCCCATCGCCCCAGCAGTTCCTGCAATTTATTCTCATCCAACTCATTAACCCTGATCTCCATAATTTCAAATTGAATGTGTTCTACCAGGTATCGCAGCCAGTTCTTGATTGTCCATTTGGAGGAGTCCTTCCAGCCTAGAACAATGACAGACTGTGCGCTTTCAATCATGGCTTCCTTGATTCCTCCATATTCGCCCAAGTCACTCTTTCTCACCAATATCGCAATCTCCTTCGTAATTGCTCAATTTATATTCAGTGCCTTATTAATTTCCCCTTGTACCTCTTTCCAGAATTTCTGAACTACTGCACATTCCCAGATCAGGTGCATATATACCCCTTTCACTTGGCACTCGTGCCAACATCGGCTACTCACGTTTTGAGAGAAGTGTGCCAATTGGGCCGGAGTCCGATACCACTTATGCAGGAGTTTCCTTCTCATTTCCCTCACTCTTGTATTTTTCATTTTTGCAATATTTCCCATTGTCCTTTCCATCTCTAATTCTAATACTTGTACTTCCCTCTCCCACAATTTGGTTAATTCTTGTACAGGGCTTTCCCCTGACACTACTAACAGCTTATATATCTTTCACACCTGAGTCCTTTTCCCTTCCTTCCTTTCCCTGACCAGCCTCTCAAAAGCAGTGTCATCTCTTTGCATTGCCTCTCTAACCTCCCTCTGCATAAGAAATTCACATACTGCCAAGATTTGCAGCCACCACCTTTGTCCCAACCAGTTCTCTAATCTGTCTCTCCTAATTCTGCCCCCTTCATCCACTAATTGCTCCAATCTTGTGACCCCCTTCCCTCTCAATTCCCTTATTACTCTGCTTAGATTTTCCTCCTTTTTAGGGTTCATTACCTGTAGCGAAGCTACCTTCGAGACTCCGGTGCCATCCTCCCTTGCCACATTCTCCACACCTCCAAAGTGGCTCTCATAGGTCCTATCAGTTTATCCACCTCACCTTTTCCCCATCTCCTAAATATCAGTTCCTCCGGTCCAATTGCGTTCACTTCTTTCTCCAGTTTCACCCATTTTTTATCTTCCACCTGTAGCTCTATCAGCCTTTCTATCTGAAACGCATCTCTATATAGCTCTAAGCTTGGGATTCCCCATCCTCCTTCCTTCTCACTCGCTATCAACCATTTCTTCCTTATCCGTGGTTTCTTATCTCCTTCCACCCAATGGTTCACTTTTCTGTCCCATTCTTTTATCTTAACTCCTGAAACAACTCCTGGCAAAGCCTGGGCTAAATACAAGAATTTAGGCAATATCATCATTTTAACCGCTCTTATTTTTGCCATTTGTGTTTCCAACTTTTAATTTGTTTCAGGACTTTTTTCCAAACCTGTCCATAGTTTGCGTCTACTATTCTCTCCACATTCTTATAAATCCACACTCCCAGATATTTCATTCTCTTTATTCCTAATTTTAACCCTGTCGCTTTCCTTACCTCAATCTGTTCCCTTGGGCCTGTGTTTATAAACATTATCTCCGACTTTTCCATATTCACCCTAAGCCCTGACTGCCTCTCGAACTCTCTCAAAGTTCCCTTCATTGCTTTAACCATCTCCAAGGGGTCTGGGTTAATATAATTGCATCATCCCAAACAAATTTAGTTTCATCTCTATCCCCCCTATCTTGTATCCTTTCCACGTTGTGTCTTGTCTTATCTTATTCGCTAATGTTTCTATTGCCATTACAAATAACATTGGAGATAAAGGGCAACCTTGTTTAGTTCCATTCAATATCCTAATCTTTTCCGTCCTATTTCCATTAACTCTTATATACGCCTCACTCCCTATATATAAACTCCTAATCACTTCACAAAAGCTATTTCCCAGATTTAGTTCTTTGCACACCTCATACAGATAAACATGGTTCACCTTGTCAAATGCCTTATACACATCCAATTTTAATATTCCTAGCTTCCTCTTGGCTGCGGTAGCATGGTGTAGCACATTCATTACATTCCTAATTGGTTCACTTATCTGTCTTTTTTTAACAAAACCATATTGATCCCCCCCAATAATTTTAGGTAGTATTTTCTCCAATCTATTTGCCAATACCTTTGCAAATATTTTATAATCTTGATTTGCTAAACTTATGGGGCGATAGGACTCCGGGCAGGTCTCATCTCGACCAGCCTTTGGAATTGTCACAATCTCCGATATCTTCCAAGACTGTGGGATAACCTGATTTAACAACACTTCGTTAAAGAGTTCTGTCAAATATGGTGATAATTCATACATATATGTTTTATAAAATTCACCCGAATATCCATCAGGACCCGGCACCCTCGACGGTTTTAACTCCTTAATCACCTTTTCCACCTCGTCTTGACTGATTTCTGCATTTAAGTAAGTTTTGTCCTCTTCACTTGCTTTCTGTCCTACTTCTATTGGTGTCCTACTAACCTCTCCTTGTTTGTATAGTTTTTCATAAAAGTCTTTCATAATCTTTTCTATATCCTCCTTGCCCTCCTTTATCACTCCATTGGTGTCCTTTAATGCCCGTATACACGACTTCTCCTTTTTTCCAAATATCTTGCCAATTGTTTGACCGATTTTGTCCCCCAAGAACTGATTTTTTGCCTCATTGCCATTCTCATCTTATTCCAGTGCATTTCATCATATTGTTCCAATTCTTTTTTTTTCTGTTTTAGTAGCCTATACCACTCTCTTCCCTTGGTTTGCTTCAATTGATCCTGTATCATTTCGATAACCTTGATCTTATTTTCCCTTCCTCTTCTCCATCTCCTATTCATCTCTACCTCAAGACTTATAAGCTGACCTCTTATGACTGCTTTACAGCAGTCCCAAACCACTGCTTTAGACATTTCCCTTGAATTGTTCAATCTAAAATACTCTTTTATTTCATTTTGTATCCTGCTTTTATCCTGTTCCATCAAAACCAAAAAACAAGTCCGAAGTAGATTCTTCGTTACACACATCCCTTACTTCCTGCACAAACGTTGGATCTAACTCCGTATCACTTTCCTCTGACCCCATTTCTTCTTCCCCAGAAAAACCCTGGAAAGTGTCTGAATCAGAAGGTGCTCTAAGTATTTGCCAAATTCTTTTCCTCTGTTCTAATCCTTCCACACTAGAATCACTAGCAGCCCTTTTCCTTCCAGCTGCAGAGTCCTGATCACCCAGGGCCACACCCCAGTCCATACTATTACTTGATGCTATTGAGCCAGCATCTTCCCCAATACTACTACTAGTAGTAGCTGAAGGCTCAATCACAACAGTGAATGTTAATGAATACCAGGTACAAAGGCTAAATTTCAGAGGAAAGATCTTGTAAAACCACCTCTGAATATGATTTGCCTGAGGAAAACCTATGTAATCCAAGGGGTTGCCATAAATTGACAGCTTATTTCAAGGCACATGAATCTATCATGTCACTTCTCAATCTTCAATTTTCTATCTCCTAAAATGTTCATATGAGATTTTTAGTTTTATGTGACAGGCTAAAATTATTTTATTTTGAACTTTTCACCAAGTGTTGCATTGATCTCATATATATTCTTAAAGTTTATTCCCTTCTTCTAAATAGCTCCTTCACAGTTTCTTCTATATAATGATTCTATAGAATTATTTATTTAAATAAGTAATTTTATTTTGTTTAAATAAATAATTTTATTTATTATTTTAAAGATAATATAATAAAATAATATATAATATAATATAGTGTTACATTGCATTGCAATTTGATATAATATAATATAATGTCAATATATTGTATTATGTTATAGTATAATAATTGTAATGAAATAATAATAATAGTATGATTACGGTATGGTATGTGGTATATGCATTTGGTATTGGTGGTGTTGTAACACAGTATAATACTGCCAATGATAATGTGATACAATAATTATATCGTGATATTATAATTTATATATTTGTATTACATGCAATATTGCTAACAATATTGCGATATGTTGTAATGTTAATTGTTGTTTTTTTCAGTTTGTTGTTATATGTACACTGTAAGCCACTCTGGCAGTATTGTTGTTTGCTGTAAGCCACTCGTTGAGAGTGGAGTGGCCTCCACTCTCAACGAGTGGCCACCCTTCTCAACCCACTCTTCGGGGTTGAGAAGGGTGGCATATAAAAATAGTAAATAAATAAATAAATAAATAAATAAATAAATAATAGCTTATACAATCATTTTCTGTATTTGCACTATTTTTTTCATAAAGTGCCTTGTGACTTAAAAGAGAGTTGAATAGTTTTAATTCATTTAATTGACTCGTAAAACATTAGTGGAGAATCATAAAATCACAGAGTTGGAAGAGACCACAGGGACCATCTAGTCCAGTCCCCTGCCATGCAGGAAAAGCACAAAGTACCCCTGACAGATGGCCATTCAGACTCTGTTTAAAAGCCTTCAAAGAAAGAGCTTCCACAACACTCCAAAGTAGAGAGTTTCACTGTTGAACAGTCAGGTAGTTCTTCCTATGCTCAGGTGGAATCTCCTTTCCTGTAATTTGGCTGATAGAGGTCTATAGTCCTGCACTCTCATTGAAAGACAGCAATGACCCAGTATTTTCCTAATCACGGTTTCGATACATTTTTCATTATAGAAAAAGTATAGAAAAAGTAAAACCCACTATCTAAAGCTGTAGTTCCCAAACTTTTTTGGCCTACCGCCCCCTTTCCAGAAAAAAATTTACTCACTGCCCCCCTAGAAATTATTTTTTTTTTAATTTAATAGCAATTAAACAGAAAGATATATGTATTAATGCAATGGTTCTCGACCTTTCTAATGCCATGAGCCCTAAATAAGGTTCCTCATGTTGTGGTGACCCCCAACCATATTTTCGTTGCTACTTCATAAATAATTTTGCTACTCTTACGAATTCTAATGCAAATATCTAACATGCAGGATGTATTTTCATTGTTAAAAATTGAACATAATTGAAGCATAGTGATTAATCACAAAATCCATATGTTTGGGGAGTGTGGACAACGGATGATGGGATTTGCAGTACCTTTGGCTAATTCAGCTCTGACTTCCACAGACCAAGACCCCACAAATTACAGAACTGGACCGAACTTGGCATAGAGAACCCACATGACCAACTGAAAATACTGGAGGGGTTTGGGAGGAATTGGCAGTGATTTAGAGGAGATGCAGTTCACCTACATCCGGAGAGAACTGAGAACCCAAACAACTATGGATCTGGACCAAACTTGGCACGAATACTCAATATGACCAAATTTGAACACTGGTGGAGTTTTGAGAAAATAGCCCTTCTCATTTGGGAGTTGTAGTTACTGGGGTTTATGGTTTACCTGCAATCAAAGAGCATTTTGAATTCCACCAACAATGAAACTGAGCCAAACTTGGCACACAGAACCCGCTTGACCAACAGAAAATACTGGAGGGGTTTGGAATGAATTGCCTCCGCCGGGGAAGGCTGCGCTTTCTTCCGTGGTGGTGGGGAGGCTCCGCTGGAGGACACGGAGGCCTTTGCACTGTAGCCTTCGCCCTGCACTGCATTTGGGGTTCAAAGCGAAGGGGGCGGGGCCAAAGAAGAGGGCCGCCCAACCCTCCTAAATGGCCAATTGTTCACCGTCCCCTTAAAGGGGTTCACCACCCCCAAAATTCGCCTAAGCCTCCCACTGCCCCCTTGGATTGGCTCACCGCCCACCAGGGGGTGGTACTGCCCACTTTGGGAATCAGTGATCTAAAGCAGGGCTGTCCAACTGGCGGCCCGCGGGCCACATACGGCCCTCAGCCCCTTCCCTCCGCCCCCCTAAGTTATTTAATAAATAATAAATAATAAAAATAATAAAAATAAAATTAAAAAATCTACTTCTGCGTTCGGCGCAAGTATCGCGAGAATACACTATCCTCACGGGATTTTGCTGTCAACGTGAGATTATGCCGGCGTTGACAGCGAAATCCCATGTGGATAGCGTATTTTCGCGATACTCTTTGGCTACTGTACTACTGGATCGCTGAGGCCCACAGACGTGATTAGGACCTTCTTTGAGTCAGTCGATCGTCGCCTCTCTCGTCGTCCCGGGTACTCCTGCATCCAGCACATTTGGAAAAGGTAGGCCGAAGCAGGGGGCTCCTCAAGTATTCCCTCCCCCCATCTCCCCTCATGTATTAAATATATAAAATTAAATATATTTAAAGATGAAATAAGGGGAGATGGGATACATTACAATAAGGGGAGATAGGAGGATGGGATTGAATGTATTTAATATTGAATTAATATAAGGAGATGGGAGGATGGGATTGAATGTATTTAATATTGTAATTACAATAAGGGGATAGCGGAAGATGGAATTAAATATATTTAATATTACATTAAAATAAGGGGGAGGGGAGGATGGCAGACATGTGGGGCATAAATATGCAATGAAATAAATATGAGTAATGGTATATTTTGGCCTCATTCTGTGTTTTCATGCATCCATCCGTGTATTAATATAAATATGAGTAAATACTTGGCCTCATGCATGCATCCATATTCATTCTGTTCCATTGCTTTATTTAGTTACTTTATAATTCATAATGCAACTAGGACTTGTAAGTAAATTGGAGCCGGGGAAGGGGTGGAGCTGGGGAGGGGGCAGAGCCAGGGTGGGGGCGGAGCTGGGGTGGGGGCGGAGCAGGGGGTGGAGCCGGGGAGGGGGCAGAGCCGGGGGCAGGGGCAGACCCTTCGGCCCCCCAGGTCATCAGTGACTGGAAATCAGGCCCCTGGGCCGGTAGAAGTTGGACAGCCCTGGCCTAGCGGGACAGTATGGGATAAGGCGGTCCCTAAGGTACACTGGCCCCTGACCGTTCAAGGCCTTAAAGGTCAGTACCAGCACTTTGAAGGTGATTCGGTGTTCCACTGGTAACCAGTGCAGCTCCCGCAAGACAGGTGTTATGTGGCTGGTCGTCACGTCACCAGCCAACAGTCTAGCTGCCGCATTCTGGACCAGCTTCCGCTTCCGGATCACTGACAAAGGAAGGCCAACGTAGAAAACATTACAGTAGTCCAGTCTCGAGATGACCGTGGCTTGGACCACTGTGGCTAGGTCATGGTGGGAGAGGTAGGGAGCCAACTTCCTCGCCTGACGGAGATTAAGGAAAGCAATTTACATGAAACTATTCGGAGAAATCATTTGTAGACATGGAGCAGAGTGTTATCAGTATGCTAATGATACCCAAATATATTTCTCCATGTTTGTAAAAACAGCATCAGCTAAGGATAGCTTTTCTCCTCTGAATGAATGCCTGGAGCAGGTTAAGGGCTGGATGAGGAAAACAAATTGAAAACTGAATCCAGACAAAAGAGAGGTGCTTACCATCAAGGGACATAATCTGGGGGTGGAGGTATGTCAACCAGTTCTGTATGGTTATACACTTCCCCTGAAAGACTGTGTTCGCAGCTCCTGAATCCGTCTCTCCAAATTGTAGCCTGAGTAGATGTGACAGTCAGGTGTGCTTATTATTAGCTTCATTTGATACAGCAGCTGCACCCCTTCCTAGATTTGGAGTACTTTAAAATGGTAGTGCATGTGCTGGTGAGCTCAAGGTTGGACTTCCACAATTGGGCTACTTTTTTTTACCAAGTTTGGGAACTCCAGTTGGTTCAAAATATGGCAGCCAGATTGGTGACAGGAACATCCAGGAGTGATCATATTACACCTATTGTAAAGTCACTCCTTTGGCTACCAAATAGTTTCCAGGCAAAGTACGCAGTGTTGGTTTTGACCTTTAAAGCCCTACATGGTTTGGATCCAGGTTTTGTAAAGGATCGCCTTTTTGGCGTACAATCCACCCACATACTTAGGTCCTCTGCGGGATGCCAACTCCAGCCTGCCAGAACCCAACTGGCAACTGGTTCCCTCCAGTTACCGCCCGGTCTCGAACTTTCCGTTCCTGGGCAAGGTGATTGAGAGGGCAGCAGTGGAGCAGTTGCGGCAGTTCCTAAATGACACAGCCGGACTAGATCCCTTCTAGTCCAGCTTCTGTATGGGGCACGGGATGGAGACTGTGTTGGTCTCCATCACAGATCAGCTTCGCTGCCAGCTTGATCAGGGCGGATCAGCGCTGCTCGTGTTATTGGATCTCACGGCAGCATTTGACATGGTCGATTACAATCTTTTGACCCACCGCCTTGTCGTGGCTGGAGTTAGAGGGACAGCCCTCAATTGGTTGTCCTCTTTTCTCCACAATTGGGGACAGCGAGTGGAGAGGGGAGGGCTGGTCTCCAAGAGGTCCCCCCTTATATGTGGGGTTCCTCAGGGGGCCATCCTCTCTGTTTCTGCAAGCATTTGAACTTTGCTAATGTGATTTTAACTTGGTTTTTAATCCGGTTTTATTGTTAGTTGTATTGTTTTGTGCTGTACACCGCTCCAAGCCTTCAGGGAGTGCGGTATATATGTTTAATTAATTAATTAATTAAATAATTTAATTGTCACCCAGAGGACCTTCACATTGGCTGCCTCAAGACTGTGGAATGATCTACTGCAGGGCTGTCCAACTTCTACCGGCCCAGGGGCCTGAATTCCGGTCACTGATGACCTGGGGGGGGGGCGTAGGGTCTGCCCCTGCCCCGGCTCTGCTTCCACCCCCGGCTCCACCCTCTCCCCCGGCTCCACCCCCGCCTTGCCCCCGCCCCTGCATGCATACAGTCAAATATAATCTTTTACTAAGATAAAATGCAGGGTGGGCATTCAAAAGGGGCATCCATACAGTCAAATATAATCTTTACTAACATTAAATGCAGGGTGGGAATTCAAAAGGGGCATCCATACAGTCAAATATAATCTTTTACTGAGATAAAATGCAGGGATAAGATATTAAATTTATTTTAATTTAATATTAAATATATTTAATTCCATCCTCCCCTCCCCCTTATTTTAATTTAAATATATTTAATGCCATCCTCCCCTCTCCCCTTATTTTAATTTAATATTAAATATATTTAATTCCATCCTCCCCTCTCCCCTTATTTTAATTTAATATTAAATATATTTAATTCCATCCTCTCCTCTCCCCTTATTTTAATTTAATATTAAATATATTTAATTCCATCCTCCCCTCCCCCCTTAATGTATCCCATCTCCCCTTATTTCATTTTTAAATATATTTAATTTTATATTTAATACATGAAGAGAGATGGGGGGAGGGAATGAGGAGCTCCCTGAGAAGCCCCCTGCTTCGGCCTACCTTTTCCAAACGCGAAGGATCCAGGAGTACCCGGACGACGAGAGAGGCGACGACCGACTGAGTCGAAGAAGGTCCTAATCGCATCTGTGGGCCTCAGCAATCCAGTAGTAGAGTAGCCGAAGAGTATCGCGAATACGCAATCCACACACGGATTTCGCAAACGCCAGCGTGATCTCGTGTTGACAGCAAAATCCCGTATGGATTGCGTATTCTCGCGATACTTGCTCCGAACCTGGAAGTAGGTATTTTTTTTATTTTTTATTATTTATTTTATTATTATTTTATTATTTTTCCATTTTTATTTTTAATTAAAAAGCTTAGGAGGCCGGAGGGAAAGCCCTGCGCTAGGCCACTACGTTCAGAGGTGGGTCAACTTCTAGAGGTGCCCCGCGTTAAAATATATCATCTGACGGCCACAAGATGGAGGGCCTTCTCAATAATTGCCCCCCACCCTGTGGAACGCACTGCCTTCCGGAGTCCGTGCCCTTACGGACTTATTAGCATTCCGGAAGGCGTGCAAAACCCTCCTGTTTCGGCAGGCCTTTGGGTATTAATGCTCAGATTTGTAGGCTACTCCGCCTCCTTACGTTGTGTATGCCGATGTAGTTACACACATCTGTGCCACCGGCTTGCTGTGTATCGTACTTATTGTATTTTACTGTGTTTTTATGTGTTTTATGGTGTTTTTATTCTGTTTTTAATCCTGAATTTTGGTGTAAGTCGCCCCGAGCCACCCGGGAGTGGCAACTCACAAATTTGAATAATAAATAAATAAATATTAAAAAGCATTGGGGAAAGAATGGCACCTTGTGGGATACCACATAACAGCTCCTTTTTTGAGGAGCATCTATCCTCAAGCATCACCATCTGGGACCTGCCTGAGAGGTATGACTGGAACTACTATAGCACAGTGCCTCTGATTCCCAGTCCCTCCAGCCATTCGAGAAGGATACCATGGTCGATGGATACAATGATTATTTGCGGACAAAGTTGCACTGACCCCATGGTGACGCCCAGAAAGCATTACTGCGAGCTGAAAGTAAATGGACCGTTTTCCTAAAAACCGAGCAACCATGGGGTTTGAATGAAAAGATACCTATCAGTAACCTTCTCCTTTAAATCATCCCACCTGTCGATTTGCCTTACCTACAAAACCTTCCCTTACTTACCTGTGTTGAGCATTTGCCCCACCCACTGTGGTGGAATACACCGATACTCTTTCTCCAAGTTAAAGTTGTGACTTGTAGTACCTTGTGCTTCTTATGTGCTTCCATTATCATTATGTTGTAAAATTATAGTGGTTACTTTGTTTGAACGCTTGCATTATGCATTGAAATATATGACTAGCGCGTTTGTATTTATACTAGACTCGCCGCCTAACGCCCTGTGATGCGCATTGGGAGGATCGTTGCTCATTGGCCTTGAAAAAGACCTGGGGGGGTCGAAATGAGGGGGGAGCTTTGAACAATTGTGTCCTCGTCGGCCAGAAGACTTCGCAGACGACACCTGCACCCTCATCTTCCCACATAGGAGGAGCTACTTAGCCTTTGAATTGGGCTCTGGGTTCGTTTGCTTCCAACACCTTACCATTGGATTACAAATACCCATCCGGGTAGGAATACAAATACCCATCGGGTGGATTACTTTACCTTACAGCGGCACTTTGACTATTGTGTTGCTACCCCACTTGCTGTTGTGCCGATAATTCTATTTCAGGACACTTGTATTTACGTTTGCCCAGCTGTGGGGGTCGGGCACCCAACTTGGGTTTATATGTTGATTTTGCCTGATATTACATCGCAGTTATAACACAATATATTGATAGTCTGAGAAACTTTGTGTTCAGATTCTTTTCTTGGATCTACAGCGACCACACCCGTTTTGTTACGATGTAATACGAGCACCTGCTTGTCTGGTTTTAATGGATTCATTTCAATTGGCCTTCCTCTGTCGGTAATCCGGAGACTCAAGCTGGTGCAGAACGCTGCAGCGCGACTCCTGGCAGGGGTCCCGATTGGCCACCACATCACGCCAATCCTGCGCGAACTGCACTGGCTCCCAATTGAATGCGGATTGCCTTCAAAGTGTTAGTCCTGACTTTTAAGGCCTTACATGATCTGGGGCCAGTGTACCTGCGGGACCGCCTTGTCCCATATCATCAGCATCCGTGCCACCCAGGGCCTCCTTCAGGAGAGCAGTTAAGACATTGCTGTTCCAACAAGCCTTTCGGGTTAGCTAGACTTTAGCTCACACTGCCTAGCTGTCAGCCCACTGGACTCCATTTGTTGCTTCAAGAATGTGGACAGGATCCTTGAGAAGAGGCAAGGCCTACCACATGCATCCTAGACCCCTGCCCTTCCTGGCTGAACAAAGAAGCCAGAGGGGGTTTGGCAGAGTGGGTGAAGGTGGTGGTTAATGCCTCCTTACAGGAGGGCAAGATTCCTGCAAGCCTAAAACAGGATATTATAAAACTGCTGTTGAAAAAACCATCACTGGACCCCACTCAATTAGTCAACTATTGACCAGTTTCCAATCTCCCCTATTTGGGCAAAGTCCTGGAATGTGTGGTGGCCTCGCAACTCCAGGGCTTTCTGGTAGACACTGATTATCTTGATCCAGCACAGTATCCTTCTGGGACACCTCGCAGAAATGGGGCTTGGAGGTACCGCTTTGCAGTGGCTTCAATCATTCCTGGAGGGTCAGTCCCAGAGGGTGTTATTGGGAGACACCTGTTCGACCCCACAACCGTTGACTTGTGGAGTCCCACAGGGTTCAGTACTACCCCCGATGTTATTTAACACCTACATGAAACCGCTGGAAAAGATCATCCGGAGTTTCGGAGTAAGATGTTATCTGTACGCAGATGACATCCAAATCTGTCACTCCTTCCCACCTGTTACTAAGGAGGCTGTCCAGACCTTGAACTGGTGCTTGGCTGCTGTGTCGGACTGGATGAGGGCTAGCAAATTGAAATTGAATCCAGACAAGACAGAGGTCCTCCTGATCAGTTGAAGGGCCGAACAGGGCATAGGGTTACAGCCTGTGTTGGATAGGGTTGCATTCCCCCTGAAGACGCAGGTTCGCAGTCTGGGAGTGATCCTGGACTCATCGCTGAGCCTGGAACCCCAGGTCTCAGCGGTGGCCGAGAGAGCTTTTGCACAATTAAAACTTGTGCACCAGCTGCGCCCGTACCTTGGGAAGTCTGACTTGGCCACGGTGGTCCACGCTCTGGTTACATCCTGAATAGACTACTGCAACACACTCTACATGAGGCTGCCTTTGAAAACGGTTTGGAAACTTCAGTTGGTCCAATGGGCGGCAGCCAGAATGCTAACTGGGATGACATACAGGGAGCATACCACCCTCCTGTTGTGTCAGCTCCACTGGTTGCCTGTCCATCTCCGAGCCCAATTCAAAGTGATGGTATTGACCTATAAAGCTCTATACGGTTCTGGCCCAGCTTACTTGTCTGAACGCATCTGCCTCTATGTCCCATTTCGCAGTCTAAGATCATCTGGGGAGGCCCTGCTCTCACTCCCACCAGCATCGCAAATGTGGCTGGTGGGGACAAGAGACAGGGCCTTCTCAGCGGTGACTCCTCGCCTATGGAACACACTCCCAAACAAAATAAGATCGACTCCATCTCTCCTCGCTTTTAGAAAAAAGCTAAAGTCGTGGTTTTGGGACCAGGCCTTTGGGCAGCAGGCCCGGATTACCTTATTGTGGTGCCCTAGGCCACACTCTGGAAGCGCCACCCCTGCCCTGGGGGCGAGACCACTTCCGGGGGGGCGGGGCCACTTCTGGGGGCGGGGCTGCTTCTGGGGGGCCCTCCTTCCTCTTCCTCACTGAAGGAGGGCCCAACGCCGACAACGTGAGTGAGGGGGGACGGCGGGCCTTCTCTCCGCCCCCTCCTCCCTTGCATCATGTCATCCCCGCCCCTCAGTCTTTCACCAAAGGACTGAGGGGCGGGGCCGATGGCGCGAGCAAGGAGGGGGGCGGGGCTTCTTTCTGCCCCCTCCTCCCTCGCATTGCGTCGTCCCCGCCCCTCAGTCCTTCAGTGAAGGACTGAGGGGCGGGGCCAATGGCGCAAGTGAGGAGGGGGTGGAGGGGCTTCTCTCCGCCCCCTCCTCGCTCACGTCACGTTGTCCCCGCCCCTCATTCCTTCAGCACGAGCAAGGAGGGGGGGCGGAAAGCCGCATCAAGGGCCGTAGGGCCTATGGCGCTCCGCGCAGGCGCAGGAGCACCCAAAAATCAATTTAAAATATTTTTTTTAATTTTGGGGGGTCCAGATCTGCTGCCCCCCCCCCCCATGGCTGCCACCCTAGACCATGGTCTAGGGTGGTCTTATGGGTAAGCAGATGTAAATTATACCTTTGGATTTGACTGGATTGACATTTTGGACTTGACTGGACTGACAATGTGTTCCGCTTGTGGCTTTAATTAATTATTGTTGTATGTAGTGGCTTTCAATGTAATGTTTTTAAATGTTTTTAATGCTTTTTAATGACATTGATTATATGGTGTATTTTTATATTGTATTGTGGTATTGCGGCCTGTAGTGCTGCAAATGTAAGCCATGCTGAGTCCCTCTGCGGGGGTGAGAAGCTACGGGGTACAAATACCATCAATAAATAAAATAATAAAATAATAAATGATCTACTGTATATTGTTACATCTAGATGTGTACGGGTTCGGAAAGACAAAGTGCATCTGCAAAAGACTAGATTGTACCACTGTAATGCAGGAGAGCCAAAAAATGGAATTAACAGAACTCCTATCCACGCCTACTTATGAACTGACCACTTTCTTTCCCTGACCTGCTCTTGTCTACCTCTTAGGCACCAGGAAGATTTACACTGAAACCTATGCAAATGGGATCATTAAATGATGGGTTCAAACTTACATAGTTGTTCTAGGGTACAAATGAATCTTCAACAAACCACCCTAAGATTTGAGTAGTTTGAAGAACAAGTTCAAAGACAATGGTCTTTGAACTTGTTCTTCAAACTACTCAAATCTTAGTGTGGTAAATTGTCTATGCTTGAAAGGAAAACTCTGTCGAGGAAATGTCTTAACCTTGAGCATGTTCCCACTGTTCTTTAATTTCCTCTCTAGTGACTTTTTGTGCCAAAATATATTAGACCTGTAGCTTTCTAGGTCAGCAATCTCCTTTATAATTATAGACCATAATACATAGTACTGATCTCTGCTCAGGTTGTACAAAAGTCTTGAATGGTTAAATAATTCAACAAGCTCTTCTTGTTATGAATCGCACTGCTGCCAAAAACCATGTGGAACTTTCCTGTTATGGCCCATTTGGGAACCAATAATTACCGTGAATGGCTGACAAATTCATGCTCCTCTATTCACTAGAGTTTCATTTTTCTTTTAGCACAGACTACAACTCTCTATGCTGCTTTTACATTACTTGTTTTGTCTGATCTGGTGCTTTCTGCCTCTTTTTTGGTATTTCATGGGCAGATATGCTGGACCGTAGACCTGACAACCTGGATAACCTCCTGCAAGAACCCCAAGTTGCAAAGCTGCTATTTGAGATATTAAACCTATTTTTCCTATAGGGTTCAGTGCCTTGAATAATACTTTTATGAGGCAGGCTAAAATCTGCAATGTAGACCCACCCCACTGACATGGAAGTCACCAGCTGCTAATTGCTTGGACTTCGATTGGGACCAATCATGGGATTTTCCCACTGGAGGCCTGGAACCGGAACGAGAGAGGCTAATCCCAAAATCTGGGGGGGAGCCGACCATCATCGGAGACAGCGCTGAGCCAACATCTGGGGGAGCCGTGGCGAAATGGAACCGGACTCAATTATCTGATGACTTAGGTGAGCCCCAGACCATCTGCTCACCTCTCTTAGAAGAGTCAGCCACAGGCCCTCAGTGGACTGCAGGCAGACCTTGGAAGCCCGCCGTTGTTAACTGACTCACCACCGGAGGAATTGGACATCTCGGCTGCCCCCGGGACCCTTGCCCCCGCAAACGCCGTGTTTGCTGGGGAAGCCTGGTTGAAGAGGACTGACCTAACATGGCGACCGACCTTAAGGATGCTCAGCTAGGCCATGTGCCTGGAACTAGGGAGGAAACGGGACCCAGAAGTAGTCTACAGCAGGAAGTCCCGCCCTTGGAGGACTCCAACTATAGTAAGGACTTAGACCGGAAGCGGCAAGGCCCCCGGAAGAGGAGGAGGCGGTGCCGGAAACCTAAGAAACACAGGCATGCTTCCGACTTCATCATAGAGCATGGGACAAGACCGGCTCCCTCCCGAGATGGCCGAGCCCACGGAGCCATCAGATCCTCTGCCGTTAGACCCTCTGTCAACTTGTTAGAGGCAAAGGGGTCCATGTCCAAGGAGTTCAGGACCCAGAGGTCATTTACATCTAGGACGTTCTGGAGCTCACGCTACAAGCAGCTGAAGCCCCGGAGGATACGTTCTGGTCCCAAGAAGGACTACAAGGACACTCCTCGGGCAGGTCAGAACCCCCACCTCAGACTGTCATATAGAAGAATGCAGGTCTCACCTTGCACCTGCAACTGGTCATCAGTGATCCCGTTAGGGCGTCTTAATCTCCCCTCCGATGGCAAGATGATGCCTTAGCAGGACTATAGCCGCTCTTGGCTCTTTATTCCTCCCTTGTGTTCTTTCCCACCTTGTTCCCTCTCTTGCCCTCTTTCCCCCATCCCAGTTTGTTGTATTGATGTATTATTGTGTGTGACTCAAACTGTTGTAAGCCACTCCGAGCCTCCGGGGAGTGGCGGTATACAAGTTTGAAGAAATAAATAAATAAATAAATAAATATGCTGGAAAAAATTGTTGAGGATATCGTGATAGCTACCGGTTTTGCAGGGTTGAGGATACTGCGCAGCTTAAACTACAAAACAAGTTAAGCATATCTACTGGTGTCTGTGGGATAGTTCATTTACAGATGGTGAAGTACAATGTGGATGACACCTACATATCTACTAGGCATGAGAAAAAAGTTATGAAAATGATTCGTTTCGTAAGAAATTCGTAAGAAATGCTACTTTCGAGCTTTTCCGCACCTGGAACGCCAACCAGGAAGTGGACTTCCTTTTACGGTCCTTGAGGCCAACAATTTGCGTTAGGATCGTAATAAATTCTTAATTATTAATTAATTATTGTACTACCTACTCACTTCTCCTGTCTTCTCCCCTCATTTCCTTCCCGCCTTCATTCAGCTTCTTCTTTTCCCGCATTTCTATGGGGAACTGGAAGTGACGCTGCTGCTAGGTAGGCAGGCAATGCATTCTGGAAAGTGTAGTCCTCCACGCTCCCCCCTCCTTCTCTTCCCCGTTGCTCTGCTGCCATGCCGCATTGCAGGGGCCAGCTTCACACACACACACGCACGCGCGCGCGCTTCTCCTCCTCTCTCCCTGCGCTCTCTCAGATGCTTCCCCCCCTCCTTCTCTTCCCCGTTGCTCTGTTGCCATGCCCCATCGCAGGGGCCAGCTTCACACACACACGCGCCGCGCCGCTCTCCTCCTCCTCTCTCTCCCTGTGCTCTCTCAGATGCTTCTCTTCCCCGTTGCTCTGCTGCCATGCCCCATCGCAAGGGCCAGCTTCAGCCCTCCAGGTACGTGTTTTGGACTTCAACTCCCACCATTCCTCACAGCCTCAGGCCTCTTCCTTTTCCTCTCAGCCTGGGCAAACTTGGGCCCTCGCTCCCTCAGGATCAGGGTGAGAGAGAGGCAGCGAGGAGCGAGGGGGGCCTCCTCCTCCTTTTTGCTGCTTCCAAGAATAGAATACCCCCTCCCCCCTCCCTCCCTCCCTCCTTCCCTCCCTCCTTCCTATTTGGAGAGTCCCATCTAGTATTCAGTGTGGTTTATTCAAGTTTTGGCCTACAACTCCCAGAAATCCCAGCCAATTTCCCAGCTGTTAGGATTTCTGGGAGTTGTAGGCCAAAACCATCTGGAATGCGCATGCTCTGGCATACGAATTACTAACGAATTTCGTTAGTACTTAAGTTACATTTCAGAACTTTTAGGGAATTTTTTTGTAAGTCTTTGATATACTAATCTAAAAAAAAAATCCCCCCCCCCCATTTGCTTTAAGAATCGCCATTTTTGGGTTCTAAACCATGCCTAATATCTACCAGCATGAAAAGTTATTTCCAGATGCAAAAATACAAGTCACCTTTTAAAATAGCCACTTGCTCAAAATCAGTGGCATCTGTTATTTTAGATTTCAGGAGCATGATAAATTGACTCTGGCTTTTACTTCAAGTTGCAAAGCTGCTATTTGAGATATTAAACCTATTTTTCCTATAGGGTTCAGTGCCTTGAATAATACTTTTATGATGCAGGCTAAAATCTGCAATGTACTCTTCACCACCCCACTGACATGGAAGTCACCAGCTGCTAATTGCTTGGATTAATACAATTAATGTCCAGATATTTTGACAAGGACGTATTTAGATCCATAAATGGAGTATATTTTTGCCTATATTTTTCACAGTGTTATGAGCAAAAGCTTGGACAACATGACTTTTGTATCTTGTTGTTTGATTGGCTTTTTGATAGAAAGAAACCATCGCTCAGTCAAACACGTGTTTTGTATGTAGAAGACCCTGAGTTCATACTTTATAATCTTAAGCAGCAGATAAAGTAAATGATCTCCCGTAGACCCTGAATGGTCTTGGAGAGCTAGCATTGCCCCCATATGGTATTAGCCATCATACCATAGCTACTATAGCTAAGAGGCTGTACCAAACAATTTCACTGTACTTTTTCTCTTTTGTGTGTGCATGGGTGATAGATACACCTCCCGCCTGATAACCAATAAGGCACAAACACAAGTGGTTGGAATAAAATTTGGTCGCAACTCATTTATTGATAACAGGAACAAGGGTTGGCAGCCATGCATGGGTCCTGGATCAGGGGTCGGACAGCCCACAGTTGTCCAAAGGCGCTTGCATGCCTGGGTGCCACCAGTCCAATACCAGTCCACAAAACCTTAGCACTCCAGGGGGCCAGGGCGTTATCCCCCCTTCCACCAAAGGGCAATAAGCCAGCCAGATCCAGGGCCCATGCCACACGCCAGACACAGAGTTGCAACGATGAACACCGTAACAGCAAGAAAAGTTAACAAGATGTGAATGATGGAAAAAAAAAACCCCCTCCAAACAATGGAAACAAGCAGGGTGTGTGGGAGGAAAATCAGGAACAGGCCCAGTGCCTGCTGGGATGTCTCGGGTGGCCTTAAGTAGGCTGCCCGGGCGGAAGAGAGGGCCGGCCAGCTGATGGGGCAGGGTGGAGCCAGACCCGTCATTGGCCGGCTGGCGCTGGTGGCGGGAAACTCTACCACCACCCAGGGGGCTTATGGGAAAAAGAAGCCCCTGGACCAAGCTGGCGGCGAGGACACCCTGCGCCACAACCCGCTTAGCCGTTGAGTCGGCCAAGCCATTTGTTCTGATTTGCGCAAAGGAGAAGATCCAAACAGTCCATACTTCAGGAAATAAAGTCCGGCTGCTCATTGGAGGGAAGGATATTACAGGTAAATTTGAAGTACTTTGGCCACATAATGAGAAGTCAGGAATGACAATGATGAGAAGAGAAGACAATGATGCTGGGGAAAATGGAAGGTGAGAGGATCTATGTATCCAAATCAAAATCAGGGATACATTTCAGTTGAAATAACTTATTGAAAGAAATATTTCACATTTGAGGAGTATTCCACCCAACCAAGAAAAGGAAATGTTTGAAAAATGATTGAAGACATATTAATTCATCAAATGAACAGCCAAGTCAAAGATAACTTAACAATGAGGAAGAAAACAATTACACCTAACAGAAGCTTTCCTCTAGAGCAGTGTTTCTCAACTTGGGGGTCGGGACCCCTGTGGGGTCACGAGGGGCTGTCAGGGGGTCGCCAAAGACCCTCAGAACACTCATTATTGTCGGTTGGTTATGGGGTTCTGTGTGAGAAGTTAGGCCCAGGGTTCTGTGTGGGAAGTTAGTCCCAATTCTATAGTTGGTGAGGTTCAGAATGCTCTTTGGTTGTAGGTGAACTATAAATCCCAGCAACTACAGTTCCCAAGTGTCAAGTCTATTTCCCCCAAACTCCCACCAGTGTTCACATTTGGGCATCTTGAGTCTTCATGCCAGGTTTGGTTCAGATCCATCATTGTTTGAGTCCACAGTGGTCTCTGGATGTAGGTGAACTACAACTCCAAAACTCAAGGTCAATGCCCACCAAACCCTTCCAGTATTTTCTGTTGGTCATGGGAGTTCTGTGTGGCAAGTTTTGGGTCAACTCCATTATTAGTGGAGTTCTGAATGCTCTTTGATTGTAGGTTAACGGTAAATCCCAGCAACTACAATTCCCAAATAACAAAATCAATCCACACCCCCCCAGTATTCAAATTTGGGCGTATTGGGTATTTGTGCTAAATTTGGTCCAGTGAATGACAATGCATCCTATCAGATATTTACATTACGATTTATAACAGTAGCAAAATGACAGTTATGAAGTAGCAACAAAAATAATTTTATGGTTGGGGGTCACCACAACATGAAGAACTGTATTAAGGGGTCACGGCACTAGGAAGGTTGAGAATCACTGCTCTAGAGCTCCATGGGATAGGGCAACTACTGTATCTTCTGGGGATGCATTTATTAAGTCATTGATTCAATGAGTCAACCCTATATTTCGACTAACGGGTTGTAAGCTTGCCAAAGAATAGCACTCGGTCAGGGGTGCCCACACTTTTTCAGCACGTGAACTACTTATAATAAAACCAAGTCAGAAAGATCTACCTACCTCCTCAAGGCTGGAGAGGGTGGGGCGGGGCGGGGCTTGGCACAGCTTGGCTCTGCCCCCTCTGGCTTCCGCTCTACCAGCAGCTTCTCCAGGCTTGAGGATGGCAGTGCCAAGCCAGTGGTGGCATAGCTAGCACAAGGCTGGCTTGGCACTGCCATCCTCAAGCCTGGAAGCTGCTGGTAGAGCGAAGCCAGAGGGGCGGAGCCAGGCTGTGCCAAGCCCCACCCCTCCCCTCTGGCTTTAGAACTCCCAGCAGCTTCTCCAGGCTTGAGGATGGCAATGCCAAGCCAGTGCTGACATTAGCTAGCACAAGGCTGGCTTGGCACTGCCATCCTCAAGCCTGAAGAAGCTGCTGGTAGAGCGTAAGCGAGTAGGGGGGCAGAGCCAGGCTGCGCCAAGCCCTGGCCCCTCCCCTCTGGCTTTAGAACTCCCAGCAGCTTCTCCAGGCTTGAGGATGGCAATGCCAAGCCAGTGGTGACATAGCTAGCACAAGGCTGGCTTGGCACTGCCATCCTCAAGCCTGGAGAAGCTGCTGGTAGAGTGGGAGCCAGGGGGCAGAGCCAGGCCACACCAAGCCCCGCCCCCTCCCCTCTGGCTTTGGAGCTCCCAGCAGCTTCTCCAGGCTTGAGGATGGCAATGCCAAGCCAGTGGTGACATAGCTAGCACAAGGCTGGCTTGGCACTGCAATCCTCAAGCCTGGAGAAGCTGCTGGGAGTGCCGAAGCTGGGGGAGGGGGCTGGGCTTGGAGCGGCCTGGCTCCGCCCCCCTCTGAAAAGTGCCCCATCTGGCTGGGATGGACCTCCTTTGGTCCTGGGATTGACTGGTCGATCGCAATCGACTTCGTGGGCAGCCCTGCACTAGATGATCTAAGAAAGCCCACAACATTTTCAGGAGATAAATGTCACTAAGAGGGTCATACCATACCTGTTCAAGCTTGAATCTGCTTGTTGTTAACTAAGTCCCTTTTCTCCACAAGCCTGTAGCAGAAGAATGAAGACTCATGGTAGTTGCTAACATTTTCAGGGAGGAGGACATCTCAGTCTAGCTTATCATAACAGTACATCACATCAGAGACCCAAATGCGTTCCCTATATATTTCTCTGATAGGAACACAAGCAGCTCCATAGCTGTATTGAACATAATGAGCAAAGGTGTACTGAACTCATGTCTGGTACAAATTCTTTGGCATCTGTCCATTCATTCATCCACTTATCTGTTCCCTTCACTGTCCACCAGCTGTTCAAACCAACCACAACTTCTGTTAACATAGAATAAAATCAGTTTTACTTCACATTTGGGATGAGAAGTCCTTCAATGTTGTATAGACATCCAGGAGCAATATCCCAGAATGAAGTTAAATCTTTCAGTAGTTTCCGGAATCCTTCCTCACTAGATCAGAGCATGACCCACAGAACCCCCTTTATTGAAATGGACACCAATCAGGTTGCATTTCTTCTGAAAATGTTTGATGGATCCTTGCCCTATATTAAGTCCATTCATGTGCTTGAGAAATGTATTTGCTTGTATTTTCATAAATGTAGAATTCCTTTCAACAACTATTGTCATTACTCACACCAGTACGTACATTACCATGCTGTGGCTCTTTTGAGAAAAAAAAAGGACCAGAGACATGATTAGACCATGTTTATGTATTTAGTAGGGCTGGTTGAGCCAAGAAAAAAAACCCCAAAATTTGTTTCGTATCTAATTGAAGCTGTCGTTTCAGTTTATATGGACTTCCGAAAAAAAAATCAGAAAATTTTGAAATTGATTCAGAAGTATTTCCGAAATTCGGAAGTCTTAAAAAATGGCATCCACTTTCAAAAATGGCAAAAAATCAGCAGAAGGGAGAGTCAGCTGTTAACCATCAGCCAATGAGCAATCAGCAAGAAAATTTGGAAATGACATCCAAAATTCGGAATTCTGAAATTCAGAATTTTGGATTTTGGAATTCCTGTTGGGAGGGCTGCCTCAAAATTGCTTTAAAAAGTCGGAAATATCCGAAAAATTTCAAAATTCGGACATATCTGAAATTGTAGAACAGCCCTAGTATTTAGTCCTGTTTCCCATAGTTCTTGTATGATATTTTTTCCACACATATTTTGAAATAAACTATCAGTTATCTCTGGAATCTTTTAAAGCAAATATTTGAGTTGTAAAATGTTTTAATTAAGAATGTATAATATCGTTAATATTTTCTCTTGTGCATTGTCACGATGCAGAGACCTAGGCCGGCCCCTTAATCACACACACACAGAGACGATAATCAGCTAACTACTTTATTGAAGTATAAAAACAGTTGAAAAGGTAATTGTCCATAAAAGTATCAAAGTAATCCAAAAGTAAAGGTATAATCCAAAAGGCAAACTTGGCAATTCTTCCAAAACTTGGCAAGGCTCCGCTTAACTAGCGGATCAGGAACAAAGCAAGGCTACAAGATAAACTCTTCTTGGCAGGCCACTAGCCCCAAACTTAGCTACGTGGTCTTGGCTTCACTACACATCTGCATAGGTGAGACGTGGCGAAGTACTGAGGATCCGTTCCCACGGATTCTATACTTAATCCCCTTGACGAGGCCCCGACGCCTAGGCTTCTCCTCTTCCAATCTGTGCTGCGAGCCCTCGGTCTGTCTAGGCTGTGGAACCAACCCCTCCTGCTGGTCTCAATGCTCCGTCTCCTATCAAAGGTTCGACCTTGCCTCCCAGCACCTGGTTCCCTATCTTCGTGAGAGTCAAACTCCCCATCTGCTTCCCGGGCCTCTCCCTCGGTTGTTTCCCACATCCTTTCTTGCGAGCCTCGCCCCCCCCGGCCGCTCGTAATCTTCACTATCACTGCTTTCGAATTCTGACTGGCCTTCCTGCTGTTCGTAAGGGTCAGGCCAGCCGTCATCCCAAGCCAGGCTTTCTGTGGGAGAAGAAGGCCCAGCGATCTCAAAATCCCCTTCTTCTAGCCCCTCCAAATCCTCTTTCGAATCAACTGGCTCTAATGCTAGTGGGACCCCGGTGCTGCCCCCTGCCCTCCAGGCACAAACGAGAACTGGTGTGCTACATGCATTTACAGTACATATACTAAAATTTACAAAAGCACATGATCCAGTGATAGTAATTATTTTTACTCTAAGATTAGAAGTTCATATTGATATCAAATTCTGCTTCAGATGCTATTTTTCTTCCAACTCCACCCTTTTCTGGGTTTTCTAACCACTTGTGACAGGTTTCTCACTGTACTTGGAACACCCTTACTGGATCACAAGACACCAAAACAGACAGCTCAACTTTATATTTCCCAGCTAGTGCTTAGCTTAGTGAATATTTCCCTTAGTCAGAGCTTCATGATACTGAATTTCGAAGCCAACATCATGTGCTCCCATCTTGGCCCCAGTAATAAAACTGTGCCGACATCTCTGAAATAGTGGCCAAGAAATACCAACAGAATCACCTAGGAGCCAGAACCACATTATAACTCTGTGTGTGGGTCCTGTTAGGCATTTACCCAGTGGCAGCGAGCAGGGGAGAGAAAACAAGCTGAGGGTTGTTCTCCTTTTGCTGTACAGATCACTCCCCCTGGCCAAAATGTCTAGCTGTACGACAATTTGCATAGGTCTGGCCCAAGACATGTTGCTGCCTGGGGTGAAGCAGCCAATGGAGCTTCTCCAGTTCCCAAGGCAAGGTGAAAAATACTTAAAGCCAGCTAAATTATTTGGGCACATGAGAAAACCCCCAGAAGTACCTGTCTCTAGCTCTAGCAGTAAAAAAAAAAACACCCCACTATTAATAACCAAGTAAATTACTAACCATTTCATGACATCTTATATCTGCTGCCTGAGGCTGATCTCATTCTGCTAAATTGAAGGAGCAGCCTGGTCTTTTTATGAATGCAGAAGTATTAAACTTTTTTCATACCCACACTTGCATGCTCAACTATTATGGAGGATGACCTGAGCCTCATGCCAAAACATAAGCTGCTCTTCAAAACTCATTCATTTTCCAAAATCATTTGTACAGTATTAGGGTTGGTCTCTGCGGTTTAAAAATTATTTGAAATCGGATTAAATTCGTATAAAAAGCTAATTTTGATGTTTGCCGCACCTCGAGCGCCAACCCGGAAGTGGACTTTGCTTACCGAACCTGGGGGCCGCCATTTTTCTTAATTATTGTAATTAATTCGTAATTATTGTAATCACACACCAGAGAGTCCTGTCCCTGCTTTCTGTCTGGTCGGGAGAAGCAGGGGGAAGCATGCTAAAGCATTGCCAAAGCCGTAGACATGAGGAATGGATGGCAGAGGAAATGGATCGATCTTTCTCCCTCTCTTCTCCTGGCTCCCCCTCGGCTCCCACCTTCATTCATCTTATTGCTACAGCCTACCTAGCACCTTCACCTCACCATCCTGTCCTCCTGTCCCTGTGAAGTTGCATGAATCTTGTTATTTCAAAAAAAAAAAAACCCTGTCAAAATAGCAAGTGTCGCAAAGGTTTTCCTATGCGACCAGAGAGCTGATTTACGGCGCTAGCTAACAGCCGGGACTTTGACGAACCATCGCAAAAGTTTTCCTGTCTTGCCGCTTGTGTTTGGCTATGGAAGTGCCCAAAGTAGCAGCGCCACACTTGGCTGCCTCTCTCTCCACCAGGATTCACAAGTGCCTTATTCAAGGACACTTCCCCAAAGGATTTCTATCCACGCTCACCAGTACAGTGAGTACTGCCACATGGCACGACAAGACTCAGATATATCCATCATTGTGAAGTTGCTACTATGAAGACCACTGTGTGAAGTTGCTTTGTAATGTTGCTCTGAGTTTATTATTATGAAGTTGCTATTGTGTTGATTATTGTGAAGCTGCTTTTGTGTGGATAGACTACTACTCTTGCGGAAACCACCCCTGTAGACTTGCTTGCTTTCCCCTCACACCTTGCCGATACATTGTGATTGCACAGCCAACCTCCTCCTCCTCCTATTTGGAGTCCCATCTAGAATTCAGTGTGGTTTATTCCAGTTTTGGCCTACAACTCCCAGAAATCCCAGCCAGTTTACCAGCTGTTAGGATTTCTGGGAGTTGTAGGCCAAAACCATCTGGACTAAGCATGCGCTGGAATAAAAACTAATAACGAATTTCGTTATTAATAACATATCAATTAAGATTTTTTTTGGAAATTTTTTGTAAGTCTTTATATTACTAATCCCCCCCCCCCCTCATTTGATTTTAGAACCACTTTTTTTTTGGATCAACCAAGCCTATACAGTATGTTTGAGTTTCAGGTAATGCTAGAGAAAAACAAGTCACAAGCTGCTTTGAATTAATAGAACTAGTTTCATTGGCTCTTCACATTCTGGCCATAGTTTTTAAGTGTTTGTCTTTTTTCCACAACTTACAGCAAAACCAAAACATCATCCAGAAACAATACCATGTTACACATCTGTTATTGTATATGGGAACTTCTGTATCATGACCTCCTAAACAACAACCTCACCAATCCATCACAAATGGCTATCTGAGGCTTGTGCAATTCAGCTGGAGGGTAATCCATTTTTGGTATCCAAATTGTGTTGGGTACTACCCAGATCCATTTTTGGGAGCCTCCTGAAAATCGGCTAATGGAAAATTCTGTTTTTGGCTAAGCAGCTGAAACATCCAGCTGAAACATGGCAGGAAAGAGGTTCACCTTTCCATTCCTGGGATCCTTTCCATTCTTCCTTTCAAGAAAGCCTGAGTTTGAGCACTGGGGTGGGGACCCTTCAAGGGAGTCTGGGTTTGAAGAACAGGGCTCACTCCCTTTCCATTCACCCTTCTGGGATCCTGGGTTTTCCTTTCTTCCTTTCAAGGGAGCCTGAGTTTGAGCAATGGGGTTAAGGAAGCACCCCTTCCGGGACCCTTCAAGGGAGTCTGGGTTTGAAGAACAGGGTTAAGGAAGTACCCATTCTGTGACCCTTTCCTTTCTCCCTTTCAAGGAAGCCTGAGTTTCTGGGGTTTTGACCCTTCAAGGGAGTCTGGGTTTGAAGAACAGGGTTAAGGAAGTACCCATTCTGGGACCCTTTCCTTTCTCCCTTTCAAGGGAGCCTGAGTTTGAGCAATGGGGTTAAGGAAGCACCCCTTCTGGGACCCTTCAAGGGAGTCTGGGTTTGAAGAACAGGGTTAAAGAAGTACCCTTTCTGGGACCCTTTCCTTTCTCCCTTTCAAGGGAGCCTGAGTTTGAGCAATGGGGTTAAGGAAGCACCCTTCTGGGACCCTTCAAGGGAGTCTGGGTTTGGACCCTTCAAGGGAGTCTGGGTTTGAAGAACAGGGTTAAAGAAGCATAATTCCTGGGCTCCTTTTCTTTCTTCCATTTGGGGGAGCCTGTGTTTGAGGAACAGGGTTAAGGAAGTATGCGCCATGTGCTCTCAAATAGAAAGAAAGAAGCCGCACTCAGCAGCCACATGGGCCATTTCAGGCGAAAAAAATATGGCAGCTGAGGCTTTGCCATTATGGTCAGCTGAACAAGCTGGACTGGCTGAAGGGAACAAACCTATTGGAATTTGTGCACAAGCCTATCAGAGATGCATATGAAATTCAGTGAATGGTCAGATGGAAAGAGGGGTGGCCAAGGGATAGATGGTCCCATTAGTGGAGGATAAAATATGATGAAATGGAATGCCGGGGACGAAGGTCAATCTGATATGCACACTTTGACTGCTACCTGTTCAACAGCATCCTATGTAGGTCACTAACATCATCAACTTTTGGTCCATGAGATTTTGATATTAGAGCCAAAGAACATGACAACATCCAGTTTATTCCATGTTGTCGCCCCCTGGGGTCCTTGGAACCTGACCTTCCTGGTTAAACCACACAGCAGCTGAGGTTTAACGGGTTTTATTGAACACAAGGTATATAAGAGTTTGGAGGCAATCTTTATAGTGCCTCCAAATAGCAGCAATCAGCAAGGTTTAGCAAAAGGGATTAATAGTCCCGTAGCAGCACAGGATTCCGCTGGAAGCAAACTGGAACCAAAACTGAGTTTAGTTATTTAGGCAGTCTCTAGTAAATCCAAACCGGATTAAAAGCAGGAAACAAGCCGGATGCAAGGAAGTCTTTCAAAGGATCCCAGCCGCAGTGAATAAGGCAGGGATGGTTAGCCTATGGGCCAAGAGTTCAGTGGTAATCAAAGTCTTGCAGGATCAATCACGGGACCAAACACGGGACCAAACACAGGATCTCGACGACGAGCAGGAACAGGGCACAACGCTGGATCAAGTCAGCCCAGTGACGGCTGGCTGGCACAATCTTGCTGGAAGGCCCAATGTGACCTCTCTCATAGAAGTATCTCCTTAGCGCGGCGTTGGTACGAGATACCCCCAATGGGAATCTCTGGGCAGATATAGGGTTCACTGGCTTTGATGTCAGTACGTCGAGTGTTAAAGTGCCATGATTGATAGTTGTCTATATGTTATGTTACCTCAGTCTCTCTGGAATTTACAGCTCGTTAGCGGCTACCATCTGGACGCAAGGGAGTCAAACTCTCAGCTCCTTTGGAGCACTCCACTATCAGGGAGGCTGGATGGCACGGCCTTGAGCTGCCTATGTTATGCATTCATCCCTGGCTTCTCACGGGAAAGGCCGGGAGGCCCAGGACAAGGTTTGAGAGTAAAACAAGCTGGCTTAGATAGCATCTTCTTATTGCCTTGGCTAAAGTGTTGCCCAAGCAAAAGTGAGGCCTGAGGTTCTTGTAGCACACCAGTTCTCGTTTGTGCCTGGAGGGCAGGGGGCAGCACCGGTGGTCCCACTAGCATTAGAGCCAGTTGATTCGGAAGAGGATTTGGAGGGGCTAGAAGGGGATTTTGAGATAACTGGGCCTTCTTCTCCCACAGAAAGTCTGGCTTGGGATGACGGCTGGCCTGACCTTTACAAACAGCAGGAAGGCCAGTCGGATTCGAAAGCAGTGATAGTGAAGATTACAGTGGCCGGGGGGCGAGGCTCGCAAGAAAGGATGTGGGAAACAACCGGGGAGAGGCCCGGGAAGCAGATGGGAGTTTGACTCTCACGAAGATAGGGAACCAGGTGTTGGGAGGCCAGGTCGAACCTTTGATAGGAGACGGAGCTTTGAGACCAGCAGGAGGGGTTGGTTCCACAGCCTAGACAGACCGCGGGCCCGGAGCACAGATTGGAGGAGGAGAAGCCTAGCGCGTCGGGGCCTCGTCAAGGGGATTAAGTATAGGATCCGTGGGAACGGATCCTCAGTACTTCGGCCACGTCTCACCTATGCAGATGTGTAGTGAAGCCAAGACCACGTAGCTAAGTTTGGGGCTAGTGGCCTGCCAAGAAGAGTTTTACCTTGTAGCCTTGTTTGGTTCCTGATCCGCTAGCTAAGCGGAGCCTTGCCAAGTATTTGGAAGTACTGCCAAGTTTGCTTATTGGACTATACCTTTACTTTTGGATTACTTTGATATTTTTATGGACAATTACCTTTTCAACTGTTTTTATACTTCAATAAAGTAGTTAGCTGATTATCGTCTCTGTGTGTGTGATTAAGGGGACGGCCTAGGTCTTGCATCGTGACAGTTCTTGGCTAAAGTCTCGCTCAAGCAAAAGCGATGCCTGAGGCCCTTGAGGTGTGACACATGTGCAGAAGGAAATTGGTTGTTGTTGTTTTATTTCCTGCTCTGAAATGGGTAGCCTTCCTTAGTTATTATTAGGATTAGAAATAGGAAATAATGGCCACGAGAGAAGAAAGGAAGCAGCTCTATGCAAACTAGTCTAGGATCTGGTCTCATAAACATTGTTTTGTAGGTTAAATGTCAGTTCAAAAAATGAACTAATTGCTTCCAAGAAGTCACCCCAGTAACAGCAGCAGCTGCTGTGAGCATATTGAGGAAAGTCTCCAGATTACTCTCAGGTCTGTGTACTTTACGACACTGTAACCTTTCTGTTACCAAGGTATCTTTTGGGAAGATTGGAATGTGTTTTTGTGAAATAAAATGCAGTGTAAATGGGAGAATTTCATACATTCAATTGTAAGGAAATTCACATGCTTTTAAAAAAACAAATACATGTTTTTATTTATATATTATAATAAAATGTATTGCATACCATTGCATACAATTAGTAACCATAATAACAAAAATTTAGAACATTATATCTTCATTCAAAAGTGGAAATATGGTCTGTCCTTGAAGGTTTCTCATGCTCAGCATTCGTGTGGGATTTCAGTTACACCTTTACTCATTGATGTTTGCCTTTATGCCACTCTATTGTGAAAAAATGTTGTATAAGCACAGGGAATGCTGTATTTATAGTTCATCATACTGGGATTTGAATCTGCACTGGATCCCAGCTTTCTTTGTCGTCTTACTCAAAAGCATATTTGACCCCCATATTCATCGGTTTCATTCACCTATTTCCAACAAAATATCATCTCTCTTGGCATTTTCTAGGTCCTCCAGTGTGACTCTAGGACAGTCTTTCCCGACCAGTGTGCCGTGAGCGATCATCAGGTGTGCCGTGGGAAATTGGAACCTCCAATACCCTTTCTTCTCCCTCCTGCCAAACACTTTTTCTTCTCCACTCGGGTTCCCTTCTTCCCAGCCTCGCTTTGCTTGCTTTGCCTCGCATTGCTCTTGGGCGAGTCTGCGCAGTAGCACCCGCACGGGTCATGTCTTCCTCCCTCCCCCCTCCCCTCCTGAAGACGCTCACGCTGCCCCTCGGATCAAAGCGGCGGCAGAAGCGGCAGTGTAGAAAAAAGTTAGTGTTTGGCAGGAGGGAGAAGAAAGGGCGCGAAGGGGGAGGGGGAGGAAGAGGTCTCTGTTGAAAGCTGGCATGGGCAAACTTGGACTCCAACTCCCACCATTCCTAGCAGCCTCCGGCCCTTTTCCTCCCCCCCCACCAGTCATTTAAGCAGGAAAGGGTCTCAGGCCGTTAGGAATGGTGGGAATTGAAGTCCAAAGCACCCAGAGGGCCAAAGTTTCCTCAGGCCTGTTTTAGGGACCTTAAAGTGGTGAGCCTCCTTCCAACATTGTGATTCTGGATAGAAAAGAAACAACACAACATAACATTGTTTGAGTCCACAGTGCTCTCTGGGTGTAGGTGAACTACAACTTCCAAACTCAAGGTCAATTCCCAAGCAAACCCTTTCAGTACTTTCTGTTGGTAATGAGAGTTCAATATGCCAAGTTTGGTTCAATTTCATTGTTGCAAGAGTTCAGGATGCTCTTTGATTGTGTGTCAAAGAGCATCCTGAACTCTGCAACAATGAAATTGAACCAAAGTTGGCATATTGAACTCTCATTACCAACAGAAAGTACTGAAAGGGTTTGCTTGTGAATTGACTCCCAAATAATTGACTCCCAAATGTAACTCCCAAATGTCAAGGTCTATTTTTCCCGAACTCCACCTGTGTTCACATTTGGGCATATTGAGTATTCATGCCAAGTTTGGTCCTGATCCAACATTGTTTGAGTCCACAGTGCTCTCTGGATATAGGTGAACTACAACTCCAAAACGCAAGGTCAATGCCCACCAGTTTTGTATATCCGCATGAAGCCTGGGAACACTGTACATTTTAAAAAGTAATTTCTTTCTTGAAATTAGACTCTATAGCTATTCCAATTTAAGGAAGAATAACATTACTCCTTTTGTGGAGTAATGTTATTATATGTACGAAGGGCTTTTACCCTTGCAAGATGCCATGCCTTCCCATCTGCTGTATTGGAGGGGAGGTAGCAGAAGACCCCCTTCAAGCAGAGACTATGCCCCCGTGAGTCTGGTTATGTGGAAACAACGGAGCACGTGCTTCTTCAATGCATGTTCTACAGAGATCTTAGATCTAATCTCATTAGACCAGTGTTTCTCAACCTGGGGGTCGGGAGCCCTGAGGGGGTCGCGAGGGAGTGTCAGAGGGGTCGCCAAAGACCATCAGAAAGCATAGTATTTTCTGTTGGTCATAGGAGTTCTGTGTGGGAAGTTTGGCCCAATTCTATCGTTGGTGGGATTCAGAATGCTCTTTGATTGTAGGTGAACTATTAATCCCAGCAACTATAACTCCCAAATGTCAAGGTCTATTGTCTCCAAACTCCACCAGTGTTCATATTTGGGCATATTGGGTATCCGTGCCAAGTTTGGTCCAGATCCATAATTGCTTGAGTCCACAGTGCTCCTTGTATGTAGGTGAACTACAGCTCCAAAACTCAAGGTCAATGTCCACCAAACCCTTCCAGTATTTTCTGTTGGTCATGGGAGTTCTGTGTGCCAAGTTTGGTTCAATTCCATCATTGGTGGAGTTCAGAATGCTCTTTGATTTTAGGTGAACTATAAATCCCAGCAACTACAAGTCCCAAATGACAAAATCAATCCTGCCCAACCCACTATTAAAATTAGGGAGTATCAGGTATTTGTGCCAAATTTGGTGCAGATATTGACGTTACGATTCATAATAGTAGTAAAATTACAGTTATGGAGTAGCAACAAAAATATTTTTTATGGTTGTGGGTCACCACAACATGAAGAACTGTATTAAGGGGTCACGGCATTAGGAAGCTTGAGAAACACTGCATTAGGCCATGGCTTCTAAAATATCCGGGGCACAGTGAAAAATATTATTCCACCCTGCTGCTTTCGGCATGGCTCCCCCAACGGGGCTTGTTTGTATTTGTATTGTTTTTCATTTGTATTGTGTGCCTATTTTGCCCTTTGCTCGCATGACCCTTTGTTCCTGCCATGTGGACTGTGATGGGAAGAGTCGTCCTTGGCCCATACCTGGCAGCACCACCCTGAACTCCTCCCCTTCCTGAGTTTACCTGGGGGCTGGACTTTCTTTCTGCCTCCATTCCAAGGATAGCTTATGGACAAAGCAGGTGGAAATCTTAAGCTCGCTTAGACAACGCATCTTTGTCCATGTATAGTTTTCTCCCTACACTCTCAAGCCAGGACTACAGTGATAGGAAGGCCAGCCCTTCACCCAAAGACTGTAATTTCTGGGGACCTCAGAACTTCGTGTGTTGGAGGACCATTTGAGGACACCTGGAATCCGAAGAAAGGTACCTTCATTTTGCATGAGGCAAGTGAACGTTTTCTCTTTGTTTAAAGGACTCTTTTTGCAACCCATTTCAAGCTTTTTGGGCCATCAGATTTACTGATTGTAAAAAAATAAACCATTGTTTTGAGTTCAACTTTTATTGGGTCCTGAACTCATTGCTTAAAGACTCCAGGTTTTCTTTTATGGGAAAGCTAAATGCGAACTCCAGGTTCTATAGAAGCTTCGCCCTTTCTCAAAGCCCCCTTTTTCGGCCATGGTGGACGCTACATTTTATTTATTTATTTATTTATTTATTTATTTATTTGACTTATTAGTCGCCCTTTCCCGTAGGCTCAGGGCGACTCACATTGTGAGTCGTAAAACAAGTAAAATCAGGGTAAAGCAAAACACACTAAAATTGCCACAACCAGCGTGCAAGCATGGTTTGGGCATGGTTTTATATACATAAACCTAAGCACCGAACGCCTGGATGAAGAGGAGGGTCTTGCAGGCCCTGCGAAATGTTAGCAGATCGGCCTGCGCTCGGACTGTGGGGGGAAGAGCATTCCACAGCACCGGCGCGGTGGCACTGAATGCCCTCCTCTGTGTTGAGGTCAGATGAACAGATCGCCGACTGGGCACCACCAGGAGGTTTTGGGACTCGGATCGCAGTGGTCGTGGTGGACTGTAATGGGAGAGGCGGTCCCTTAGATACACTGGCCCCAGACCATTCAAGGCCTTAAAGGTTAGAACCAACACCTTGAAGGTGATCCGGTGCTCTATCGGAAGCCAGTGCAGTTCGCGCCTTTGGCGTGATGTGGCAGCGAGATGGACAACCTGCCACCAGCCGTGCTGCTGCGTTCTGCACCAGCTTGAGCTTCCGGATCACCGACAAAGGAAGGCCAATGTAGAGGGCATTACAGTAGTCTAGTCTTGAGATGACCGTGGCTTGGACCACTGTGGCTAGGTCATGACGGGACAAGTAGGGAGCCAGCCTCCTCGCCTGTCGGAGGTGGTAGAAAGCCACTTCACTGACGATGGAGATATGCTTCTCCATCGACAGCTCGGAGTCAAGCGTGACTCCTAGGCTCTTCACCGACGGGGACTCTTAATACTACAATAACATACAGTGTGGCTAAGTTCTGTGCTGCTGCACTTACAATTAGACGGATGATGATTGACCCCACAAGGCAAGACCCTGTTGGGAATGTTAGAGCAACATGTTACAGCTGAAATGCTACTAGAGTCGCAATGTGCCCCTCCCTTCCCCTTTTGCCCCCCCCCCAGTGTTTTTGACCTCTCCCATCAATCTCTCCCCTCTTCAGTTCCATACCTGTTACAATATCCTGTGTTTTAAAAAATATTTTTAAACTGTTTTCTAATCTAATTTTAAATAACTGCTTTACTGGGGAGTTGTCCTTCCCATCCCAGGGCGCTTGTGCCTGCTTTGTGCTGGCCAGTGACCGTAATAAAGTTTTGTTGTTGTTGTTGTACTTCTTTTGTGGTATAAAAATTTTCAAGTTTTAAGTATAGTTAGTAAACAGTGAAGATGAGATATCATCTGGCTCAAATGCTGTTTCCTACTGTGTACTCTGTACATACATGGAGTTGCCTTTGAAGACTGTTTGGAAGCTCCATCTGGTCCAGTGAGCGGCAGCCAGGTTGATCACCGGAGCGGTGCTCAAGGAGCATACAACTCCCCTGTTTTGTCAGCTCTACTGGCTGCCAGTTGGCTAGCACAATTCAAAGTCCTTGTTTTAGCCTCTAAAGCTCTAAGCAGTTCTGGCCCAGGCTACCTGTCTGAACGTATCTTCCTCTAGGAACCAGCTCAGAGACTAAGATCATCTGGGGAGGCCCTGCTCTCGGTCCCGCCTACCTCACAAGTATGGCTGTCAGGGACGAGAGATACACACTGAGAACAATACACTGCAGATAGTATACTAAGAACAAACAACACAAGGAACTGTATGTATCAAAAATTGTTACTATATATTAGCATAATAGTGGCAAAAAGGTGAAACACACTGACTGCATAGTAAACATGTGGAAGCAAGGCTCATACATAGGATTATTCACAAGGTAAATACCAATAATGGAAAATGAGTCCGAGCGCAAAAGTAATCCGGTACGGTACCTCAAGCACTGGCGTGTGAATGTTCAAGACGGAGGAGACGGTAAACAAACGAGGGTGGGAAATACAGTTCATAGGAGATCAGGTAAGTATATCAAGGAGTTATAATCCGGTGTATTCCCAGACCGCTGGAATAGCGGTAGTGGCCAGGAGAAGGCGGAGCGCATTGTGCGCTTTACTGCTCTGGGCTATTTCAGCCTCCCACAGAGCAAGGAATACAAACAGTGGCGACTGGCCACTACCGCTATTCCAGGGATGAAAAGAATTTGTGTTTGTATGACAGCAGGTTGTGGTATGGTAAAAGAAAAAGAACTAAAAGTAACTCTTTGCCAAGCTTTCAGAATGATGATGTAGAGCAGGGGTGCTCACACTTTTTCAGCATGGGAGCTACTGATTAAAAAACCAAGTCCCAAAGATCACCTGCCCAGAAATGTAAAACGTATAACTATTTTCTTATTTATTTATTTATATTTATTTATATTTATTATTCATTTTTATGTACCGCTCCTTCCAGCAGGCTCGGGGCAGTTTACATAAAATGAAGTTATAAAACATCAACGTTTCAATTTAATAACAACAATATAAAACAGAGCACAAAAATACATCCAACCACCCCATTTCTCCCACACTGCCATATTACCACACATATTATCAGCCAGAAAGTAAGAAGAGGCTTTTGAACTGCAAGGCCATTTAATACTCAGCAAGGTAAACAAAGGGGCATGCAAAAATACATCCAACCACCCCATTTCTCCCACATTTCCATATTCCCCAACATATATTTCTCAAGGAACAAAGCAAGCAGAGAGGCTTTGGAGCTAAAAGGCCATTTTTAAACATTAAAAATAAACAAAGAGACATGCCACAGAACAATCAAGCACCCACCCCAAAGTAAAAAGACTGACCTTTGAGATGCGGTAAGGAAATGACCCCAAAGCGTCCTTCTTCTCCTCCGTCGTTGCTCCTATTTCCATGCCGCCAGCATGTGTGCCGCCTCCAAGAGCTCACGAGAAGTCCGAGAGGCAGAATGGGCACTTCTGCGCATGCGCGTGGGGCCAGCCATGCATCGCGTCATCCAGGCCTGCCGCCTTTGGTCTCCTATGACTCTGAGTGGCTGGAGAAGGACGGAGGGGGGAGGAGGAATCCAAAAGAGGGGGCCCATTCTGCCTCTTGGACTCTGGAGCTTTCGGAGGCAGCAGGCGAGCAGGGAGGAGCAATGACGGAGGACTTCTTTGCAGCGTGCAGGGGCACGTGAAGAGGACCAACAGCAAAAAACCTGGTCAGGGGCCTGAAGATCACCAGGATGAGGCCTGAAGATCACCCTGGTGATCCCGATCACTATTCTGAGCACCCCTGATGTAGAGTTACTTTGAAAATTATATAGTCCTTCATGCCCACGAGTTTTGTATTCATGAATGTAATTAATGACATTTTAAAGAATGAAAAAAATAAACATTGATTTTCCTTCATGTGCTGAGCATTATCCTAGTATTTCATAAATCCTTAGGCTCTTTCCAGCACTTGTTAGAGTTGTTTGGCATTTTAAATAAGGGGTTTGGCATTTTACTATCACATATAATTGAACTTCGGAACGTTAGCAGATAGTAAGGGCCCACTGTAATTACAGCAGTAATTAACAACTTTGCAGAACTTGGATCAATATAGCTAGTTATTTTTTAAAGTAACTATCTGAGCAGAATGGTTTTTGCACCTTGTTCATTTTCTATACATTGTCATATCTACATTAATGTTATATGTGTACAAAAATAGTATGTTAAAATTATATTTTGGTGCTGTTCTGTTATCCAGGTGGAGGCCACAAGGGGGCACTAGAGAGAGAGAAGGGTAGTCCATTTTATGGGAGTGGAGAGTAGGTTGAAGGAGGAAAACTATTTTTCGTTTTCCTGTTATTCCCCCCACCCGTGTCCCCATCATGGAAACAAACATTATTTATGAAATTGAAAGTGAGGAGGAGGAATAACCAATGAAAACTGGGAAAATGGTTTTCCTCCTTCAATCCCCCCATGTAAAAATGACTCTCCTTCTCTCTCTAGCGCTCCCTTGTGGCCTTTGCCCGGATAATGGATCAGTACATATATTTTTTAATCCACAAATATATGAAGTATGAAGTTGATGGAGTATCCATTAAACAATGAAGGAAGTTTAAGAAAGTCCCACTGGGTTCCCTTGACAGTTCCTACCTAATTTAAATATATCATCTGGGAGTGCTTGAATGAGGGTTTTCCGCATAATTGCTTTCTTATGTCACTGTCAATTCTAGTTTATTTTACCATGAAACCTATCGTCCCACTTTATTAATTTCAGGAAAGGTTACTGCTGTAGCTCGGAGTACTGAAGTGATCCAAGTTATGGAAAACTATATCATGATATTATTCCCCATCACCAACACTTAAAACACCCGATGTCACTTTTAGAAAATAAAATATATGTATTCTCTCCACTTAAGGACCAGCTCTGCCCTTAGGTAAAAGGAGGGGACTGCCTCAGGTATCGGATAGTGCAGGGGCGTGCAACCTATGGCCCGTGGGCCGGATGCGGCCCGGAAGCCGATTCTGTCCGGCCCAGGGAGAAGGGCGTCGAGGGCGGGGCCAAGAGGAAGGGGTGCCGCTGCCGCCATCCCATCGCAAGCCCTGTGGGGCCTATGTCAGCAGAGAGGCCGGAGGAGCGGCGGCTTTGGAGTGCCTGCCATCCCTGGAGGCAATCCGGGCCTGCAGCGAGCATTCGGCGATCTACGGTGGCTGATTGCCCTGGCGACCCAGAAGACTTAATCGTCTTCCGGGTCGCCAGGGCGATCAGCCACCTCAGATCGCCGACTGCTCCCCCTGCAGGCCCGGATTGCCCCCAGGGATGGCAGGCACTCCATAGCAGGGCGATCAGCTGGGGAACGGCTGGGGAGAGAGCGGGCGGAGGCCTGCAGCCTCTGATCGCCTGCTGCTCTGCTCCCCTCTGCTGCGGCAGTGGCTGGGTCTGCTTTGCCATCCTCTGGGCTGGGTCCATTGGGCCCTTCCATCTTGGTTCACACCTTGTATTCTTGAATTTAATTTAATTCAATTTTAGTGGTTTTTATTATTATTTTATAATAATTTATAATAATAATAAATAATATAATATAATGTTATATTATATTATAATTTCAAGATATTATAATGTCTATATATACACACACTATCATATAATAATTATGATATTAATACTAATAATATATGAATATTTCTTGATATATTAATATGTTAATAATAATGATGTGTAATATATAGTAAATATAGTAAGTAAATAAATAAATTATGTAGATTAGAATGTAGTTCCGCCTTTAGGTGCGGCCCTCGATAATATTTTTTGGCTCTCGTGTGGCCCCTTGGAAAAAATAATTGCCCACCCCTGAGATAGTGAGTCAAGAGATGAGATCCATGCAGCCTTCTCTTTTGCCCATGAGCTAATCCGCTAATTTTGGAAATGCATCAGCACTACCGAGGAAAAAAATCCCGCCACTCCATTTTGTTCTTTTATATAAAACTAGCTGAACCCGGCCACACGTTGCTGTGGCAAAGAACAACAGCAACATCCCTTCCTGCCTTTCGTTCTTGCTCTCCTCCCTGTCTCCCTCATCCATCAGCTTTTTCCTTCTCTTTCCTCCTTCCTTCCGCCTTTCCTTTCCCTCCTTCCTCCCATTCATTCCTTTTCTCAATCAGTCCTCCCCTTTCTTTCCCTCCCTCCGTTCCCTCCCTCTCTTTCTTTCCTTCCTTTTTCTCCTCCCCTCACCAGGTTGACCTTCCTTTATTATCTTTTCTTACCTTTTTCTGTAGTGTACATTCTCTTTTTCCTTCCTTTGGTAATACTTCCTTCCTTACCTCTATCCTTCTTTCCCTCCCTCCTTCTGTCTTACCTTTCTCCTCCTTTCCCTCTTGCATTCCTTCCCTTTTTCCCTCCCTCCTTTCTTCTCTGCTTCCTTCCTGTCTGTTCGCCTTCCTTCCTTCTGTACCTCTTTGATGCCTTTCATTTTTCTTTCCTTTCTACTGTATGTTCTTCCTTCCTCTTTCCTTCCTTCCCCCTTTCTTTATCTTCTTTCTTTAATTTCTTCCTTCTCTACCTCTTTCCTTCCTTCCTTCACTTATTGCTTCCATCCTTTCTTCTGTCTTTTTTCCTTCCCTCCCTCTTTATCTCTCTTCCCTCCTCCCTTTGCTCCCTCTTTGCTTCCCCTTTTTCTTTCCTTCTCTGCTATCTCTTTCATTCTGTCCTTTCCCTTTTTCTCTTTCTCCCCCCCTTCTCTCTCTGTCTTCCTTTCTGTCTTTTTCCCCTTTCTTTCCTCCCGGGCTGCCCACCAGTGGGTTGGTATGGGTCTTATTGTTTACTTTCCTTGGAGGGTGGGTGGGGAGAGAAGGGGTTTTGATGCGAGCACACAATAGTGCTCGTGTGAAGGCGGCGCCACTCCCCTTTCCCTGTCTCTCCTCCCCGGTCTCACTTGACATGGGTCCCCATGGCTGCCTGCCCACCCACCTGGCTGCCTCTGAGGTGAGGGCCCACTTCTGGCTCCCCACTGCCCACTCCATCTTGTCTGGGCAGCAGGGCATGGTGCGCGAGGAGGGTGAAGAGTGGACAGCGGTGGGCTGGAAGTGGCCGCACGGGGCTTTCTGGGACTTGTAGTCCCACAGCGAAGTCGGTGACCCAGAAGCTCCTCTCGCACTCTCACCTTGCTGTTATTGATGGCAAAAGGTGCATGTGGACCTGGCTGGCCTCCAGTGGGTATTAATATTTGTGTGTTTTGTTTGCTCTGGGGTGGGTGGAAGGAGAGAGAAATGTTCTTGGTTGTTTCCTGTTTGCTACGGGGGGGGGGGGAGAAGGGGTCTGGATGTGCGCTGAACGTTTCTGCGCACGCGTGGCATTTATCGTTGGTGCAGGGGATGCTGGGAAATGTAGTTCCCCAGTTTTTAGGCATTTTAGTGTTGTTTCTAAATTTTTTGTGACTTTTCCGGGTGGTAAACATACCTTGTTAGGTAGTCTGTGTATGTGGCCTGGTTTGGTGCGTCTGTGTTGTGTGGTTTTGCTGTCTATAGACTACTAGACATGACAGCTCTCATTTTATATATATATACTAGCTGACCTGGCCACGCGTTGCTGTGGGATTTTTTTAACTTGGGGACTGTGTGTGTAGTCATGTATATGTGTATGCGTGTATATGTGTGTACTTATTTATATGTGTGTTTGTATATGTATGTGCGTGTATATGTGTTGATATGTGTAAGTACAGGTGTGTTTATGTATGTGTGTATGTGTATACTTGTATATTTCTGTGCACGTATATATGTGTGTGTATGTGTTTCTGTGTTCCTTTCTTCTCCCCTCTTTCTTTCCTTCCTTCACTCCATCCTTCTATCCTTTCCTTCCTTTCCCCTCCCTTCCTCCCTGCTATCCTTCCTTTTTCCTTCCTTTATCCTTCCTTTCTTCTCCCCTCCTTCCTTCCATCCATTCTTCCTTCTATCCTTCCCTTCCTTTCTTCTCCCCTCCTTCCTTCCATCCATTCTTCCTTCTATCCTTCCCTTCCTTCCTTCCTCCTTCCTTCCTTCTTCCCTTCCTTCCTTCCTTCCCACCCTTCCTTCTTTCTTTTCCCTCCTTCCTGCCATTCCTCCTCTTTCTGTATCAGTCCTTGCTCCCCTTGTCTCAGTCCCTCCATTCCTTTCCCTACCTTTTCCCCCCTTCTTTTGTTCCTTTGGGGGGGGGGGGGTTAAGGAGGAGGCCGGGAGGAGGTGGAAGGGGCGCTGTCCCCGTTTGCTGAAGTGGAGTCCTCCAGTGGCCCCGGTTTCAGCGAAAACAGCGGGCCTTCTTCCTCCTTTTAGCTCTTAATCAGCCAACACCGCTGTGGCTCTTTCTCTTTCCTGTGTCCCAGTCTATATATATGTGTGTTTTGTGTATGTATGTATGTATGTATATATGGATTTGTGTCTATGTGTACATATGTGTATGTGTGTGTACTTATGTATATGTGTACTTCCTTTCTTCCCTCTCCCCCTCATCCCTCAGCTTTTCTCTTCTCTCTGTCCTCCTACCTCTTCTCCCTCCCTCCCTTACACCAACATTCCGACATTCTAAGGGTGTGGTGTGAGGGATCATGGGAGTTGTAGTCCAGTGGTTTTTTTGTATTTTTGGTCATGTTGTTTAATTTTTTATTGGGGGGGGGGTGGTAAACATACCTCGTGGGGTTTTGTGTGTATGTGGGCTGATTTGGTGTGTCTGCCTTGTGTGGTTTTGCTGTCTATAGGCTACTTAGGATGACAGCTCTCTTTATAGATAGATAGATAGATAGATAGATAGATAGATAGATAGATTGGAGGGAATGGCATTTTATTATTTGCCCATGACAGAAATTACATTTGCTGGGTAATAAGGGTCAGTTTAATGGGAAATTAAATATGGCTCCTGTTCTATAAAATATGGGTTGTTAGAGTTTTGTTTTTTTTTTTAAAAAAAATCTTTTATTGAATTATATATGAATCCAACAAACCATAACAATAAATTATAACATTATAAAAAGTCATAAAGTCATACAATCAAGGCATCAATACAACAGAAACAAAGTGGTGTTACTTCTCTCCATGGTGTTGTTGTTGTGTGCCTTCAAGTCACCTCCAACATTTGGAGCCCCTCTTGTTGAAAAACGGACTCTAATCTCAAAAGAATAGCTTGATACAAGGATGTTATGAATTTTTACGTATATTTTTTATTTAATACAAGTTTTGCAGGTATGGGCAATCTTCGGCCCACCAGGTGTTTTGGACTTCAACTCCTAGAAATCCCAGACATCTTACTGGCTGTTAGGAATTATGAGATTTAAAGTCCAAAACACCTGGAGGGCCCAAGTTTGTGTCAGATTATTGCATTTTGAATAGCAATTCATGAGTCAGCACAAGATATATTTTCGCAGTTTGAGATGACCTGCAGTGTGACATGTTTGACACCAGATGGCGCTGTCTCAAGACTGCTAAATGGAACCTTGAGGAATTTCCGTTACAAAGTGACAGTTGGGATTTAATATCTGTGAGGAAAGGATGTTTAGAAAGGTAGCTGTGATGGCTGTTGTTTTTCGATGTTTTGCCAGTTATTGTTAAATACAATTCAATACAAAGTTATATATTTACCTTTTGAATTGAATGAGAGTTTCATTATTCACACGAACAGAAACTGGAGTTTTTGGGCCGATGGGGAATTAAACTTCTATATTTCTGTTGCCTATCCGCTGTGACATAAATACTCAACGCCGAAGAGTTTGCCCATGCCTGGTGTAGATAGTGTCTCTAGGTGCCACCAGAAGCCATGCGTTCCGAAGAGGAGCCTGCTGAAATGTGCCGAGAATGCTCCTTATACTCCAGTGTTTTCAATTCTAGTAACTCTTAAAGTGTTAATCTGGCTGCTCTTAGATATTCCTATATGTCAGAACATATGTTATTGTAAAAGCAATATTTCCCCCGTTATACATTGTAATTGTATCTGCATCCTCTGCCCATTAAAGTTCATTGGCTACTTTTCTGGTCTACCATTATCAATATCAGAAGGATATCTTGAAAGACAGTCAAGACCCTTCGCTGAACCAAAGTGAAACGATTTAAGGTAAATATTTGATAACGAATCCATTAGCCATGGCTCATTGTATACTTTATTCTGGCTCCTCTTGCTCAGGAAACAATATATTGATTAGCATTTATGGGTAGTTGCATTACTAATTGCCAGTACTTAATAATAAGCCATATTGAAGCTTTGCCATTCAGATGGGGTATTGTGCTGAAGAAGATTGTTGTAACATCTTTGTGTTTTTTTTCATCTCCAGGCACATCCTGAGAAAAACTCAGGCCACATCTACACTGCCAAATAATACAATTTCAGAATGCAGTTCGATCTTCACTGACCCTTATAACACCATACAAACTGCAATATATGATACTAGCTGTACCCGGCACGCGTTGCTGTGCCCTTTTTAGGAGATGAGAAAGTTCAATCATCCACGGTGTGCCCTCCTCTAAACTGCAGTTGGATGGAGTGTGGGTCATGAGGGGACATGGTGTGCCAAGTTGGGTCTTTATTGGTCTTGGTTCTGGGCCACAGTGATCTGTGGGGAATGATGGGTTTTGAAGTACTACAAATCCCGTTTTCCATGGTGGTACTTCAAGTCCCATCCATCATGCCATGGTACTGTAAATTCAGGCCATACTGTCCCATGAGCTGCTAGTTAGGAACAGCAAGTTAATGAAGGTAGGCCATACACAATGTCCAATGAGCTGAGGCCTAGTCGGGAGAATCAAAAGTGTTACTGTCAGGCCAGTAAGTGAGGGCTAGTTAGGAACAATGTCCAGTAAGTGAGGGCAGTTAATGAGCTGAGAGCATAAACAGCCAGTAGTGAGGGCTAGGAAAGCAAGTTAATGAAGCCTTACTGTCAATTCAGGCCATACACAATGTCCAATGAGCTGAGGCCTAGTCGGGAGAATCAAGTTAATGAAGCCTTACTGTCAATTCAGAGCGTAAACAGCTTCCCAGTAAGTGAGGGCTAGTTAGGGAAATCTAGTTAATGAAGCCTTACTGTCAATTTTGGGCGTGGTCTGTGATTTTTTGGGGTGTAAATTTTAGGTTGGAAGTGATTTGGGTGTTTGTGTTGGGGATTGGCTCAGGCCTTTTCCTTATTCTGTTTTGGCAGTTTATTATGGATCGGAATTTTCATGTTGGCTGGCCAGTGCAGCAGTTATGCAAATCTGCCCTTATTGGCAGCCAATCATGTTGTTCAGAATGTAGAGGCTGGGTGAGTCTTTGGCTGCCCCGGAGGATGCTGGTAAATGTAGTTTTATTTTTACTCGTTGTTTTGGGGGCCTTTTAGGTTTTGGGGGGGAAGTTTCTTTGCTACAAACGTACCTAGCTTGAGGCCTATTTCTGTTGGCAAGTATTGTGTTTCTGCGTTGTATGGTTTCTTTGTTTGAGGTATACATCACATGACGTGAACCCATTTATATAATAGATATTGCAGGGCTGTCCAACAGGTGGCCCTGGGGCCGTACACGGCCCCCGAGCCCCTTCCCTGTGGCCCCCTAACTTGTTTTAATAAAATACAAATAAAAAATAAAGTAAAATAAAAACCTACTTTCGGGTTTAGGCAAGCATCGCGAGACTTCGCCAGCCAAAGACGGGATTTCGAGGGAGGTCGAAATCCCATATGTGGCTGCATAGTCTTGCGATAGCTGCCGAAATCTCGGGTCCCCCGGGATTTGCAGCCGGCCTGGGCGCGCACCTCCTCCTCCCTCGCGGCTGCTTCCAGGCCAGCCCCCATTCCCTCAGAGCGAGGGAGGAGGGGAGTGGGACAGGGAAAGCCCCTCCTAGCTCCGTCCTCTTCCTGTGGAGAGCCCTTGCTTCCCGCCCCGCAGATGGGAGAGCCGCCGCACCCGGCCTGAGCTTGGCCTCGACTCCAGCGGGGCTCTTCGGGGACTGCGGCGGCGTTGGTGCTTCGGCCCTGTGGTGGGGGTCCCGCAGTATGGGTAAGGGCGTGGCTCGAGTGAAAGCAGGACGGTGGGTGAGTTGGGGGAGGGGTCCCTCAGAGGTAGTTTCCTTGGTGACGCTTCCTTCCCCTCCTCCGCGCCCCCTCTCCCTTGTTGTGCTGCCTTCCCCCGCGTGCAAGGCACAACGTGGCGTCCTTTGCGCCTGCCCCCGCGGCTTGTTTTCCCTTTAGGGAGGGAGGGAGCTCTTTGGGCCTCCTCCACCCGCCTCTGGGAAAGGAGGCCCCAACAAGTCCTGCGACGGCATTGAGGTGTTTGGGGTTTTTTTGGTGTGTCTCAATTTGAGTGTGGACTCAAATAACTCAAAGGTATTAGGAAACATTCCCCCAAATCCACCAGTGTTCCCATTTGGGTATATTGAGTATTCATGCCAAGTTTGGTCCAGATCCATCATTATTTGAGTCCACAGTGCTCTCTGGATGGAGGTGAACTACAACTCCACAACTCAAGGTCAATTGTAAGGAAATTGGAGCTGGGGCGGGGGTGGAGCTGGGGGGTGGGGGCGGAGCCGGGGAGGGGGCAGACCCTTTGGCCCCCCAGGTGATCAGTGACTGGAATTCCGGCCCTTTGGCCCGTAGAAGTTGGACAGCCCTGAACTATATGTATTACTGTGTTAGAGTGTCATTTTGTGTCATTTTGGTTGGTGGTGTGCCCCAGGATTTTGTAAATGTAAAAAATGTGCCACGGCTCAAAAAAAGGTTGAAAAACACTGTGCTAACCAACGAATGAATAAATACACAGACTGCACATATACTGGTAGTGGGATTCAAATTTTGGAAGATATGGAGACTCAAGGAAGTAGAGAAAACAAAAAAGGATCGCCTTCTATCTGCAGGATAATCTAGTTCAGGGCTGTCCAACTTCTATCGGCCCAGGGGCCTGAATTCCGGTCACTGATGACCTGGGGGGGCCGTAGGATCTGCCCCCGGCTCTGCCCCCGGCTTCGCCCCGCCCCTCCCCCAGCTCCAATTTACTTACAATTCCTAGTTGCATTATTAATTATAAAATAAATATAATATTTTACTAACATTAAATGCAGGGGGGCATTCAAAAGGGCCATCCATACAATTAAATATAATATTTTACTAACATTAAATGCAGGGGGGCATTCAAAAGGGGCATGCATACAATTAAATATAATATTTTACTAACATTAAATGCAGGGGGCATTCAAAAGGGCCATGTATACAATTAAATATAATATTTTACTAACATTAAATGCAGGGGGCATTCAAAAGGGGCATGTATACAATTAAATATAATATTTTACTAACATTAAATGCAGGGGGGCATTCAAAAGGGGCATTCATACAATTAAATATAATATTTTACTAACATTAAATGCAGGGGGCATTCAAAAGGGGCATGTATACAATTAAATATAATATTTTACTAACATTAAATGCAGGGGGCATTCAAAAGGGGCATGTATACAATTAAATATAATATTTTACTAACATTAAATGCAGGGGGCATTCAAAAGGGGCATGTATACAATTAAATATAATATTTTACTAACATTAAATGCAGGGGGCATTCAAAAGGGCCATCCATACAATTAAATATAATATTTTACTAACATTAAATGCAGGGGGCATTCAAAAGGGGCATGTATACAATTAAATATAATATTTTACTAACATTAAATGCAGGGGGCATTCAAAAGGGCCATCCATACAATTAAATATAATATTTTACTAACATTAAATGCAGGGGGCATTCAAAAGGGGCATGTATACAATTAAATATAATATTTTACTAACATTAAATGCAGGGGGGGCATTCAAATACACAATTACATAATAATAACATAAAGGTTAGCCTACCTTCCCAAACGCGCTGGATCCAGGAGCAGCCGGACCACGTGCAGAGGCGTCAACCTACCGAGGCAGCAGCCGTTACTGTACTAATCACGTCTGCGTGGGCCGCAGGGATTATGTAGCTGAGATTCGGGCAACAGGAGTATCGCGAGACTCACGGAAGCCACACGGGATTTCGCTCTCAACGCAGGTGAGATTTCGCGTTGAGAGCGAATTCCCGTGTGGCTTCCGTAGTCTCGCGATACTTGCTCCGAAAGTGGATAATTTTTTAAAAATATTTTAATTTAATTTATTTTTATTTTTATTTTTTTATTAAAAAGCTTAGGGGGCCGTAGGGAAGGGGTTGGGGGCCGTATACGCCCCCCGGGCCGCCAGTTGGACAGCCCTGATCTAGTTTAAGGAGTTCTGCTATGCACAACTCTGGATCAAACACATTAGCCATGGCTCAGAACACTTATCGGTTTGTATAATGAAATCTCAGTCTGAAGAGCTCTAAAAAACCTCCCAGAGACATGGAGAGTTTATAAAAATAGCACCGATTTTAAGGCTTTGGAAATCTACTTTACATAAGATATGACACAGGATATCATCATTAAACATGAATAATGAGTCTCTTTCAATATTTCAAGATGCTTTCACGGACTTTCTCCCACAGCTGTGCCAAAACTATAGGAAATAAATAACAAATAAGGGTTTTAAAAGGCAAAGCAAGCTTGTAACTCGATTGAAAACAACGAAGAGTTAAAATGAAGGTTCATCCTCACGTCCGTCTTGTTTTTATTGTGGTCTCCGTAAAACCCAAAGTGAAAGTTGGCTTATGATTCAATTATGGGTTTGGTTAACTGTAATGTCCTTTATATTTAAAGACGGAAGCTTATTTTCAGGTTGGTTGACTTTTACTGTATATTAAGAGGAACCAGAAAGAAAGAAAGAAAGAAAGAGAGAGAGAAAGAAAGAAAGAAAGAAAGAAGAAAGAAAAGAAAAGAAAAGAAAGAACTCCTCGCACTTAATACAATTCCTCCACGTGATTTTTTTATCTCTCAAAAAATATGAACCAAAGGATCAAACTTGAAAATTCACGTTATCTTCCAACCCCCGAAATAACGAGACAGACAACAGTAGTTTGATCAAATTAGGGCAACTTTTATTTTAAAGTTACCTATTTAGGCTTAGCTTGACTAAACTCAGGTGTCAAGGGAACTACCTGTGGCAACGTAAAACTCCCCTGATTCCCCTATAACACAAAAACTTGTCACCACTCAAGGAAGAACACAAGCAAACATCTCAGACAATGTTTAACTGAACTCTCAAAATCTCCGGACCAATGGCATCCCCCTTACCCCAAACCGCAGTCTTGGTAAGTGTATTTGTGCACTGGCCCGTCCAACTTTGATGAGTACGTGAGAGAATATGGGTCTATGAATAACCCTAAACTATTTACGCTGTCCTATTTATAGAACCACCATCCCAGAAATTCCCAGTAACAGTACAGGGTAGGCAACCCCCCCCCCCCTAGTATTTTTTCTTTTGATTATTTACGTAGTGGGGGAAAAATTCCTACCCGGCCCCTAAGGCGACCGCTATACTGCAACCGGGCGGGAGTGGTGGGTCAAGTCCTATCGCAAGAATGGCGCAGGAGGCTGCCCCAACGTGCCAGGCAGCCTCCGCCCATTCCCCAGAAAGTTCCATCCCCTGGAACCAATCATCTCCTTTTGTGGGAGAAGCTAACAACCTTTCCCCGCCCACTGCGTAGGCAGGGAAAGGGCAGAAGCTTAACAGTGTTAAATGCAGAAAAATTGAATTATTATTACTGGCAGTCAAGAGAACTTGCAGAATCTGAATGGCAATGTATATCCCATTTTACTTCCTTGGAGGCTTTTAGACAGATGGAACTCTGTTTTTAACTTAAGTGTATGTGTATTATGTACAGGGGCGGTCCTACAGGTAGGCCAAGTAAGCGGCCGCATAGGGCGCCATCTGGGAAGGGGGCGCCATCCTGGCCGCATGGGGCGCCATCCTGGCCCTGCTGATGTTCCTCAGGCAACGCCGCAGCTGCCTGCTTTTGGGCCCCGGCCTTGTGCGCTCCGACGCTGCTCCTGGGCATGCGCGGAGGTTTTCGCGCAGGCGCAGTTGCTCCGGAGCTGAAGTTGAGCGCAGGAGCAACGGCACATGCATGAAAACCTCCGCGCATGCCCAGTAGCTCCCTTGCGCAGAAGCCTGTAAGCAAAGCACTCCCTATCGGGCAGGCAGGGAGTGCTTCCCCTCTCCCTTTGTCTCTGTCACGCACGCATTTGCAGGGAAGGAGAAAAGAATCAGTGAGGGAAGTGTAAGTGAAGGAATGAATGAAGGGTTTTCCTCCTCCTCCTCTGTGGCCTCTTCTCTCCCTCCTTCCTTTCTTCAGCTCTATTTCTGCCTAGACCTGAGGGGCCTGAGGCTATGAGGAGTTGTGGGAGTTGGAGGCCAAAACACCTAGAGGGAGGAGGGAGGGCCCAAGTTTGCCCAGGCCGCGCTGCCTGTATTCGACCTCATTTGAACATTTTGGCTGTTTTTCTATTTACATTTACTTTGGGATCCTAATTTTGGACTTATGGGAGACTCCTATGAATTATGAGACGGGTGGTAGGTAATAGATTCTGATTTTGATGCATTTACATTGCATTTCTTCTTGATTATTATACAGTTCTGCTTAATATTGTCATACAATATAATAAAAATACAATATAACAATAGAATAATGATATATTTTATATTACATATAATATTACAAACAATATTGCACTATAGCGGTATTGTACAAAATAGTAATATATAATATTTTATTTTACTTTATTTTGGGTTATTTGAGTTTTATAGGAGTAATGAAAATATTTAGTAGAGGTTAATTTTATTGAAATAAAAAAATTTATTTATTATTTTATAATAATAATAATAATATAGAATATTATATTTTATTATAATGTCAATATATTATAATATAATTATATTGTAATGTAGTATAATATAATTATGATATAATATAGTATGAGTATGGTATAATATATTGTATATACATTGATACAATATAATACTACTAATGGTATTGTGATATTATAATTGTATATTTGTTTTACATGGGAGGGGCAAAATAATGTTTTTTGGGGGGAGGGGCTCCAAAATAATGTTTGCTTACCATTTAAAATTACCTTAGACCGCCCCTGATTATGTATTAATGCTAATTGTATTTTAATTTTGAATGTCTATGGTTTTATATTGTATTTATATTGTGTATCAGCATCAAATTGTTGCCTTTTGTTAGACCGCTCTGAGTCCCCCCTCGGGGGTTGAGAAGAGCGGGGTTGAAATGATGTAAATAAATAAATAACTAAATAAATAAATAATTACCCACTCATCCAATGTATTTTATTCTATTCATTCATAATAATTTCTGCATATTAGGAAGCTAACCAAAGGTATATCTACACCAGTGGTTCCCAAACGTTTTCGGCCTACCGCCCCCTTTCCAGAAAAAAAAAATTGATTCACTGCACCCTAGAAATTAATTTTTTAAAAATGTAATAGCAATTAAACAGAAAGATCTATGTATTAATGCAGTAGTTCTCAACCTTTCTAATGCCGTGACCCCTAAATAAGGTTCCTCATGTCGTGTTGACCCCCCAACCATATTTGCGTTGCTACTTCATAAATACTTTTGCTACTCCGACGAATTCTAATGCAAATATTTAATGTGCAGGATGTATTTTCATTCTTACAAATTGAACATAATTAAAGCATAGTGATTAATTACGAAAACAATATGTTTGGGGGGGTATGGACAACGGATGATGGGATTTGCAGTACCTTAAATCGATTCAGCTCTGGCTTCCACAGACCACTGAGACCCCCACAAATTACAGAACTGGACCAAACTTGGCACAGAGAACCCACATGACCAACAGAAAATACTGGAGGGGTTTGGGAGGAATTGGCAGTGATTTAGGGGAGATGTAGTTCACCTACATCCGGAGAGAACTGAGAACCCAAACAACTATGCCTCTGGACCAAACTTGGCACGGATACTCAATACACCCCAATTTGAACATTGGTGGAGTTTTGAGAAAATGGCCCTTGTAATATGGGAGTTGTAGTTGCTGTGATTTATAGTTCACCTACAATCAAAGAGCATTTTGAACTCCTCCACCAACAATGGAATTGAGCCAAACTCGGCACACAGAACCCCCAATCATTCACCGCCCCCTTAAAGGGGTTCACTGCCCCCCAAATTCCCCTGAGCCTCCCACCGCCCCCTTGGATCGCCTCACCGCCCACTAGGGGGCAGTAGCGCCCACTTTGAGAATCAGTGAATGAATGCAGTTTGGCTCCACTATGTTATAGAATTGTGGGTTTTGTAATTCTACAGGATCTTTAACCAAATAGTACTGGTACTTCACCAAACTACAACTACCAGAATTCTAAGGCATTGAGGCATGACAATTAAAATAGAATCAAACTGCATTAATTCTATACTGTAGATCAGTGTTTCCCAACCAGTGTGCTGGGGCACACTAGTGTGCCGTGAGCGATCATCAGGTGTGCCTTGGGAAATTGGAACCTCCAGGAGGGGAGGAGGGAGAGTATAGTGTGTTGAAGTATAAAAACCCTAAGAAACCTATCTTGATAAAAGCACAAAATGACAAATACCCCCTCTCCCCACCCATTGTCTACTTGGTCTCTCCCTCTCCATGCTTTGAGAAGGCCTGCCTCCCTTTCCCCAAGTAGAGACCTCCTCTTGCCTCCCCCCCAGGCCTAATGCCGGATGGTTCAGTCCAGCACTGGCCCCGCCCCCCCTCCTCCCCCTCCTCCCCGGTGCACGCGAAACCGCTCTCGGCCTCCCTCCGGCTCCCTGCCCGCCACCGCCCTCCTCTCTGCCTGCTTCGCCAGCCCCGACATGCTCACCCAGGCCGCCCTGCTGACCCCCGAGGAGCTGTGCAGGTGGTGAGTGAGGCTCCTGCTCCCCACAACCCCAATTCAAGCCTGGTGGGGAGGGAGGGGGCAACCTAAGTGAGAGGGAGACCGCTGGTCTTTTGAGCGCCCCCCCCCCCGAAACTGTAACTCCCAAATGTCAAGGTCTATTTTCCCCAAACCTCATCTGCGTTCATATTTGGGCATACTGAGTATTCATGCCAAGCTTGGTCCTGATCCAACATTGTTTCAGTCCACAGTGCTCTCTGGATATAGGTGAACTACAACTCCAAAACCCAAGGTCAATGCCCACCAAACTCTTATAGTATTTTCTCTTGGTTATGGGAGTTCTGTGGGAAGTTTGTGTCTTTCTGCCATTCCTGCCAGGATATCTATGTTGTGTTCATCGAAACAGGCCCAGGTTTCACACTGAGTGTATAAATACATTTAAAAACACATTAACTATATGTATGACTGTGTTAGAGTGTCATTTTGTGTCATTTTGGTTGGTGGTGTGCCCCAGGATTTTGTAAATGTAAAAAATGTGCTGCGGCTCCAAAAAGGTTGGGAAACAGTGACGTATGGTATTGAGGTCGGAAAGTCAAAAAGGTTGGTGAAACACTGCTCAAAAAAGGTTGGGAAACACTGCTGTAGATGCCCGATGAAGAAGGTAATGGAGCTTTGAGAGCTTGCATGATGTATTTTATGCAATTTCGGTTGGCCCAATAAAGATATCAGAGTTTTGCAAATGTTGGGTGTTGTTGTATGGCTATCATGACTACTCCTGGATATATATTTTAAATGTCCTTGTTTCTTGCTTGTCCTGCCACTTTTGCTCTTTGCCCTCAACTTGCTTCAGAAGATGTGAGTTCAAAGGACAAATGCTGTTCATTCGCACTCAAATAACTTAATGAGGGGAGAAGAATAGTGGACGGAAGAGGGTGGAATATTGCAAACAGCTTCAGCATCTTCTAACTCAGTGGTTCTCAACTTGTGGGTCCCCAGATGTTTTGGCCTACAACTCCCATAAATCCCAGCCAGTTTACCAGCCGTTAGGATTTCTGGGAGTTGAGCCTGGGGGCCAAAACATCTGGTCAGCAACCCACAGGTTGAGGAACCACTCCTGAAACTGGCTTTAATACGGTCATTTTACCACACTGCGATGTCATCCGGCCACTCACGTTCCTGTCTCGCTCTTGGCTTTTCTTTGTGAACCAAGATTCAGGAAGGACTCATCCCACGCTTTCTACAAGTCCGTTGATGACTAAAAAGGCCAATCCGAGATAGGCAAGTCCGGTTGAAGAAAGCACAGCAGAAAGTCTGGGGGTTTTTATTTGTGATGTTTAACTGTTTTAATTGTTTTAGATGTTTTATCGATTCTTTCTGCTTTGTCATTTCTCTTTGAGACTCATTCACTGTGACGTCGGATGTGTCCTTCGAACCTATGCAATGGATTTTTCTGGTGGAGCGCAGCATGCACAGAACTGGCCTCATCCTTTAAACCAAAGGTTCGTCTGCCAGGGCCTAGCAAGCTTGGGACGGTTGCAGCGAGGTCCTCAGGCCGTAGGTTTGATTAGAGTTTCCTTCTCTTAGATGGTTGACCTTACAGGGTTAGATGAGCACCATCTGCCCGGGTTTCAATTTATAGTTTTCCTTCTCTTAGGATGGTTTCCAAAAGGCTAGAGAGCCCATCCTGCCCATTGACGCTCTTTGTTAGACCCTTCGGTTGAGACCTGTCTGGCATGGGACACCCTACTAGTGACTATTATGCCACCGCCAGCATAGCTCACAACTTCATTAGGGTATGCAAGCCTCTTCCCCCACAACAAGGGGGCGCCAATGCAGAGGTACTGAGTACATGTCCCTGTACTCAACTGCAAAATGTTCAGTAGTATTCAGGACCCAATTCAGGACCAGGGGAGTTTTCAACATCAGTGCTCACAGCCGATCCAGAAAATACATGTGTGTGTGGAGCTAAGCCATTAAAATGAGGATGGAAATGACTCCTTAAATGATCAGGCAAAACTGGACCATGTGGACTTACATCTATATGCGACCACTTGCCCAGCTGGTGCGTAGTTTTGGGCTGGTGTGCCATCAGTACGCTGATGACACCCAGCTTATCTTGAAGATGGAGAGCAGCCCAAGGTTCAGTTTTGGGTCGATAATTTCCAATTTATGCCTTAATGATCATCACTGGATGGCTGCGAGCCAGTAGGTTGAAGGTGAATCCAGCAAAGATGGAGATCCTGTGGCTGGGTCCTCCGGGCTGTAGGGATGTTCAGCTTCCAACCCTGGACGGCGTGACATTATGTCCGTCGCCCTCTGTTAAGAGCTTAGGAGTAACCTTGGACCCCCTGTTATCGATGGAGGCCCACGTTTCCAGCGTCAGCAGGGTAGCATTTTTCCATCTTCGCCAGGCAAGGAAGCTGGCCCCCTATTTGTCCTGGCGCGACTTAGCAACAGTGATAAAGCCACGGTCATCTCGAGGCTGGACTACTGCAATGCTCTTTACATTGGCCTTCCTCTGTCGGTAATCCGGAGAATCAATCTGGAGCAGAACACTGCAGCGCGACTCCTTGCGGGGGTCACGATTGGCCACCACATCACGCCTCACAACCCGCCGCCAGGGTTTCTCTTTGCAGCCCCTACCATGTGGAAATATTTCTTCTGCTTGCCGGCATCCGTGTTACCCAGGGCCTCCTCCCATTCAGGAGAGCAGTTAAGACATTGCTGTTCCAACAAGCCTTCGGAGTTAGCTAAACTGTAGCTTACTGACCGCCTAGCTCTCAGCCCACTGCGACTCCATTTGTTGCTTCAACTGTTCTAATTGTAATTCCATCTTAATGGAATTACTGTTCTTTATGAGATTATCTGACAATTGTATTTGGGAACTGTTGTAAGTACAGAATGCCGTTTAGGGGCGACAGACAAATGCAAAATAATAAATAAATAAATAAATAAAATATGGTGGAACTTCCACAGGAATTATCAATCAAAATGTACTAAATTATCAATAATGTAAAAATGTAAGAACTGATACCAACATTGAAGCAATCCAAGAACATTGAAGTTCAGCTGTGATCTGTCCTTCCCACACCTATTTGGAAATATTCTGAAGTTTTTTGATTTTTAAAAATTCAATGTGCTTGCAGCAAGTTCTGCTGTGAACCTTAAAATCTGCTTGTGATTGATTTTCATGTCACCTCCATCAAATGTCTACTATGCATCAGATACTTTACCAAAAAAAACCCCCCCATATACCTGCAGTGAGAATGACACAGCTGCATCTCACCTTACCTACCCTCAGATTATTTGCAAAAGGGTGGAAATTTCTGGAGCCTATACTTCTATAGAACTTATACATTTTTAATGTTGAGAGAGGCATGCAAGTTCATGCTTTCAGCAGAACAGCTTTCAGAGTTAATGTACAACGCGGCTCTAAATGGTGCAGGAATTTCTTTTGCTTATTTCCCCCCGCCCCCTTTTTTTGCTATAGGAAAAAATGAAACACAAGAGGAAAAATGCAACCTGTTCAAATTATCAGCTGTCCAATAGATAGAAATCCAATCAAAGCAAGAGGCAACACCGTAGTGAATGCAATAGGGCAATTCAGGTAAAGAATACTATGTTCGATTAATATCAAAAGATAAATATATTGTTTGACAATACAGAGTACATATATCACAATGGGAATCAGGAAATGCAATATCTGGAAATGCAATATCTCGAGTACAATTCAATCATGTAGTAGCAAAGTAGAAAACTATAAAGTTTAACATTCAAAACTGGTTAAGTTTAACATAATACATATAGTATAAATCCTTCAATAATCCAATACATTTGTCTGTAGCCAAGGAAATAGTAGTTTCTTGGCTTTGCAACCGCTACAGTTCCAATGTAAACTGCCTTAATAGGTGCTTGGGATCTGTAGGTTAAGTGAGGAAGTCCGTTTCTGGCGGAGGGGAGTAATATTGTTCACGGAGACCGTTCTATTGTAGCCCTTAATGCAAAGCGCATGTGCAGGCTGACCCAATGGTGAGCTGCAGGGCAGGCTGGTCTCTGTAGTTCGTGAAAACGCTCCCAAAAACTCGTAGGCGCAATGCGCATGCGTGGCTACGCTGGATTGCGTGCCGCAAAGGAGCTTGGTACTTGTAGTCTATCAGTTAGGGAAGCGTTCTGTGTTAATTCTAAGGCTGACAGTGCAGCTGGAAGTAGGCAAAAGACCCCAAGGGTAAGCTCAACGAAAATTTAAGCATAACAGACCTGCTGCTTTAAGGAACTTAGGAAGCCGAGCCGTATTGTATGCTAATTTGTTTGCGCCGCTGGTAGGCACTTAAGCAGCTTTTCAGCCTTAGCGTTCACCGGATTGCGGTCTACGCCATGTGGGCGATACAAGTGTGAGCTGAGATATCAGCATTGCTACTAAGCAAGTATATGATTTATATTGGTAAGCAACGAGATTATACTCCTACCCTATGTTACTATCTGTTTGTGTGTATGGGATACTATTGTACGTGTTTATATTTCAGACATATTGTCTAGTGCATCTCTATAATTTGGGGCCACCCTGACGAAGAGAGGATCGAAACGGGTCGGTAACCGTAGAAGGATTTACCCGTAGGTGGACTGCCCAGCGACCATCACAAACGGAGTGGAATTTTACATATTGGAACTCACGACAACTGACGGACACCCAGGAATTACGTCCCTCATTTCTTTTGATTTGTTTGGGCCAACGGGCCGTGGAATACAAATTTATTTGACCATTTGGTCTGGAAGATAATTATACAGAGACAACGCAAAGGAACTGAACTATATAATTGAGTTGTTTTACTCATTGAAGGACAATGGACAGTATCGTGAGTGACTTTGGTATTTTCATTTGGTTTGTGCGCCGTTTATATGTAACGAATACTTTTGTGTTGTAGATATCGATGATACAGTGCTTATATGTAAGCCTAATACAATTGATTATATTTGAAATCCCAAAGTGTGTTGTATAGAAAAGACCCCAAGGGACCTCAAGAAGATGAGGGCAATGGGGAGGCGTGCCTGAGCATGCCTGACGGCGGGAGCTCACCCCTTGGCCAGCGGAGGGCCGTTTCATCGTTGTGACTTCATCAGAGGCAAAGTATTGAACACAATGACATCCTCTAGGGTGCATAATCTAAGTAATAGTATATAAATACACATATATTAGGACCCAAATAAACGGTGTGGGGGGTGCAAGGGGAAATCCATAGTATCAAAAGGATAATTACCATCACGAGTATCTCAATTCACAAGGAGGATGGACCATCCCATCTGCAGAAAATGGTACCTGGTGAGGATCACTGGGAGGCTTATATAGAAAATAACTAGGTTGAATTCATATTCAAAAATTTAGAAATTGATCAGATTCCAATACAAAAAAAATGGAATATGGGAATAAATGGAGACTCTGCAAAGTCTACTAGTTATTTTGCTAACGTTTCCAACCATTCCTATAATATACATATTAGGGACCTCATCCTACTTGGGCAGAAATTGAAGAAAATCATCTCCCTTTTGTAGCATTTTGTGCCTTTTCATTTTAAAGACAAACAGATAATTTATTCATCCCCTCACACATGATGGAGCATACTTTTCTAGACAAATCCTTCATTTATGCAGGGAAGTCTAGTCTCTGCCCATACAATGGTCTTTTCTTCTTGAATAAAAAATGGAAACTTCACAACTGTGGAAGTCCGAAATCAAAATTAAAGCCCTCTGAAATACTGGTTGCTGCTTCAAAGACTTGAAGAAAAACACCCCTGGTGTTTCAATTTTTTAAAGAGAGAGAGAGAGAGAGAGAGAGAGAGAGAGAGAGAGAGAGAGAGAGTTGGGAATCAGCCTGTGTTTGTCGTTCAGGATCATGAAGCGTCTGATGTGGGAAATGATGAGGGAAATGATGGTGCTGAGGTGCAAGATGGAGATGGTTTGGTCAATGATTTTCATGCAGACAATGACAGAGAGGCCCCAAGGTAGGCTTGCCATATGCCCCTTATTCCAGTGTTTCCCAACCAGTGTGCCGGGGCACACTAGTGTGCCGTGAGCGATCATCATGTGTGCCGTGGGAAATTGGAACCTTTGAAGGGGGGGGGGGGGAGAGTCTAGTGTGTTGAAGTATAAAAACCCTAAGAAACCTACCTCGATAAAGGCACAACATTACAACCACCCCCCCTCCCCACCCGTGTCTACTTGGTCTCTCCCTCTCCATGCATTGGGAAGGCCCGCCTCCCTTTCCCCAAGTAGAGACCTCCTCTTGCCTCCTGGGGGTTCTGTGTGGGAAGTTTGGCCCAGTTCTATCATTGGTGGGGTTCAGAGTGCTCTTTGATTGTAGGGGAACTATAAATCCCAGCAACTACAACTCCCAAATGTCAAGGTCTATTTCCCCTGAACTCTATCTGCGTTCATATTTAGGCATATTGAGTATTCATGCCAAGTTTGGTCCTGATCCAACATTGTTTGAGTCCACAGTGCTCTCTGGATATAGGTGAACTACAACTCCAAAACTCAAGGTCAAGGTCAATGCCCACCAAACTCTTATAGCATTTTCTCTTGGTTATGGGAGTTCTGTGTGGGAAGTTTGTGTCTTTCTGCCATTCCTGCCAGGAAATCTATGTTGTGTTCATCGAAACAGGCCCAGGTTTCACACTGAGTGTATAAATACATTTTAAAACATATTAACTATATGTATTACTGTGTTAGAGTATCATTTTGTGTCATTTTGGTTGGTGGTGTGCCCCAGGATTTTGCAAATGTAAAAAGTGTGCCGCAGCTCAAAAAATGTTGGGAAACACTGCCTTATTCTAAGGGACGTCCCTTATTTTGGCCCTAAAATTTACGTCCCGTTTTTTCAGGCCCTGTCCCTTATTATTGACTAACAGGACAGGACTGGGCGGGGTTGACCAGAGGAAGACACGCGTTGCGGTTTCCACAGCAATGCCTGCCCGGGGATTCCAACTCACAGGGCAGGCTGACAGTCATGCGCTTGCGAGTGTGTGCCTGCCTGCATCCCTGTTGGAAGGAAGAGGTGATACAGGACTTTTTCAAAGTACAGTAGACTCAATTAACCGTTACCCAAGGGGAATGTTAGATCATGTTGGATAAAGATAGTTTCTGGTTGCTTGAGAGTTACTCTTAAAATAGGCTTACCTGTGTATCCCAATACTATACAATGCTGTGTATCCCATACTATACTATACCATTAACTATTGACATAATAATAATGAAGATGTACTGTCTTATAAAATTTATTTTATTTTAATGTTTAGACAGTGCACTTTTAAAGTCAGCAAAGTCAAGTACTAAATACAGATGGAGAAAATAAGGTAGTTCTAATAATGTTTTTCTGCATGACAAAACATGCAGAAACATACCATGTACTGTTAAGAGAGTGTAAGTCGGTTTCTTTTGTGAGTTTCAATCATTATCTTAGTCTGTTAATAAAACTATTTATTCCTAATGTTTGAGTTTCAAGTTTTTAATGAAGTGTCCCTTATTTTTGTGGAAAATCCCATAAATGTCCCTTATTTCTTATATCAAAAAGTGGCAACGCTACCCTAAGGCAAAGGGCAGTTTCTCGTGAGAATATTCCTGCTGGCCAGGGAGATGATGCTTACTCCCTCTCTCTGTGAGCTCTCAAGATTTGGGCTTGGACAACAATCTGACACCTGGGAATTTTAGATAAGGAGTTGAAAAATAGGTGGCTGGAGTTTAGCCAGGATTGACAGCAAACTCAAGGTTTACGTTGCTCTGAAAGACTTCATCAGATAAGAACCAAGAGTGGGGGAAAACAAAATCAGTTTCTGGGTTTTGGGATATAAGGTTTGCTTGAAGGGAAAACCTGTTAGATCGGGCATTGTTTGGAAATCAAGCTCATGTGCCATGGAAATCCTGATCAAGGGGTCTTGTTCCTGTGGATATTTTTAGCCTTTTGGTGTTGACTAGCATCACCTGGATTGTCTTTGTATCCTGTTGATTCCTGTCTGGATTAACACTGCTTTGGATTGCTTTTATATATTTTGTGGACATTGCTTTGTGTTACTGCATATTACTGACTTAATACTTTTTTTGGATCTTTCTTACTTTCTTCAAGCATCTATTTCTACTGGCCATTTTAATGAGCTTCAATAAAAAGGATTGGCTTTTCCACTCAATGTGTGGTGTGTTTTTAAGTCAGAGGGCTTTTCCTGTGCAACAGAGGGAGAGAGGGGCAGGGGGAAACATTTACACACTATGTCCAAATTGGGAAATCCAAGGTGTACAAAAAGGAAAAATATAGGTATAGCAAAGTAGCAATATATCAAAATTGCACACTTCCTGAACATTTTTTTAATTACTGTTAAAGTTGACATCAACCTGGTGTAGAGCTTTTTTGGTGACGGCCCCATCACTTTGGAACGCCCTCCCTCCTTAGATCAGAACCACCGGTGATCTAAAAGACATTTGCACGCAGGGGCGGTCCTACAAGATAGGCCAAGTAGGCGGCCGCCTAGGGAGCCATCTGGGAAGGGGGCGCCATCCTGGCCGCATGTGGCGCCATCCTGGCCCTGCCAATGTTCCTCAGACAGTGCTGCAGCTGCCTGCTGTTTGACCCCGGCCTTGTGCGCTCCGACGCCGCTTCTGGACACGCGTGGAGGTTTTCACGCAGGCGCGGTTGCTCTGGAGCTGAAGCAACTGCACATGCGCGAAAACCTCCGCGCATGCCCAGTAGCTCCCTTGCGCAGAAGCCTGTAAGCAAAGCACTCCCTATTGGGCAGGCAGGGAGTGCTTCCCCTCTCTCTCTCTGTCTCCGCCGCGCGCACGCGTGTTTGCAGGGAAGGAGAAAAGAATCAGTGAAGGAAATGTAAGTGAAGGAATGAATGAAGGGCTCTCCTCCTCCTCCTCCTCCTCTGTGACCTCTTCTCTCCCTCCTTCCTTTCTTCGGCTCTATTTCTGTCTAGACCTGAGGGGCCTGAGGCTATGAGGAGTTGTGGGAGTTGGAGGCCAAAACACTTAGAAGGAGGGAGGGCGGGCCCAAGTTTGCCCAGGCTGCGCTGCCTGTATTCGACCTTATTTGAACATTTTGGCTGTTTTTCTATTTACATTTACATTGGGATCCTAATTTTGGACTTGGACTTATGGGAGACTCCTATGAATTATGAGTCAGGTGATAGGTAATATATTCTGATTTTGATGCATTTACATTGCATTTCTTGTTGATTATTATACAGTTCTGCTTAATATTGTCATACAATATAATAAAAATACAATATAACAATAGAATAATGATATATTTTATATTACATGTAATATTACAAACAATATTGCAGTATAGTGGTATTGTACAAAATAGTAATATATAATATTTTATTTTACTTTATTTTGGGTTATTTGAGTTTTATAGGAGTAATGAAAATATTTAGTAGAGGATAATTTCATTAAATAAATAATGTTATTATTTTATAATAATAATATAATAGAATGTTACATTATATTATAATGTCAATGTATTATAATATAATTATATTGTAATGTAGTATAATATAAGTATGATATAATATAGTATGAGTATGGTATAATATATTGTATATACATTGATACAATATAATACTACAAATGGTATTGTGATATTATAATTGTATATTTGTTTTACATGGGGGGCGGCAAAATAATGTTTTTTGTGGGGGGCACCAAAATAATGTTTGCCTACCATTTAAAATTATCTTAGACCGCCCCTGTTTGCACGCCTTGTAAAACGTGGCTGTTTGAGAGGGCGTTCGGCTGAGAAACTGGTTAGATTACTTGTTTTTAGATGTTTTTAGATGTTAGATACTTTTAGATGTTTTTAGATGTTTCAGGTATTTAGTTGTGTGTTTTTACTGTAAATCACCCAGAGCCATCTGGGATAGGCAATTAATAAATCCCAAAATAAAATAAAATAAAATAAATAAATTCTATTAGATCTCTCATTTGATTTTTAAAAATGATAAATCCAGGGATACCTGTATGTCAGGGCAAAGCTTTTCGTATTCAGAATGTGAATTCACATTTGAGAATTCATATTCACAACCTGAAGGGCAAATTACAAATGTCCACAAATTTTCAATAACAGTGCTATTTCAATAACATTCATTCTAAAACGAATGCAGACCATTCAAAACCCATCAACAGTGGCGACCGCAGGAGTCAACCTAAAGCTAGCATGGTGCTATATATGGCTGGTAGCCTACAATGGCCAAAACGGACTTACAGACTGTGAATTAAATCAACTCTTTGCCAAAATTGAAAAGTCACAAGGGGACCATATGCCATTTGGATTAATCTCCCTCTTTACTTTTCAGCCATCAGTTTTGTTCAGCTTAGACTTATTTGAACAGGAAATTACACAGAAGGCATTCCTGGCGAACTGTACTCCTTGGTGTATTAAAATATTTTCACAATGCTTTTTGCTACCCTATCAAGGGTCTCTTTTATGAGGAAGAGGCATCCGTTCCAGCGTTCCATAGCCACATGATGCCTTGGCACATGGTCTTTACAGAGCTCACAAAATTAGCCAGCCAATTGCTGCTGTGCTCAAGTATCTCACAGAAACGTGCATCCTCACCCCCTTTGTCTTTGGGCTAGAGCTCCCCTGTCGAAACAATCCATTTTTAGAACAGGATACACTGCTATACAGCAAGTCGTGAATAAGGCTTATGGTGCAATTGGACTGAGCGCATGCAAAATTTCTTCCCGTTGTGTCGGTATGCAAATCTGTTTCAAACCCAGATAAATAATGATGTGAAAACAAAGCAAGGAAAACAGCAATGACAACAAAGGGGATTTTCTCAGCTTGCATGGATATCAGTGTTGCTCTTAAGTTAGATAGTCTTTTTGTTGGCATATTTTATCTCCCACTCTCTCTGTGTTGTCACTTTTACAACAAGAAACTGCAGTAAGCACTCAGTAGCAACTGTCACGCTATTCTCCTTAAGACAACAGACGGGGGAAAGTTCTGCCTCTCTTTCGAGAAAAACATCTTTACTCTGTGGTTATGGACAAACTGTACATTCAATATAATATTGTTGTATAGCTTTAAATCTAGGCAAGACTTTCACGTTAGCAATTAAGACAATCATTTCCATAAGCATATACCAAAATGCAGTCCCCCTCCTGCTTAGTGCTTTATGTTGGCAAAGGATGTTCTGTGTGCCCCATTCACAGCCTGTCCTGCATCAGCTAAATCAGTGTTTCCCAACCTTTCTTGAGCCGCGGCACACTTTTAACATTAAAAAAAAATCCGGGGGCACACCACCAACCAAAATGACACAAAATGTCACTCTAACACAGTAAAGCAGTGTTTCCCAACCTTTTTTGAGCCGCGGCACACTTTTTACATTTGCAAAATCCTGGGGCACACCACCAATCAAAATGACACAAAATGACACTCTAACATAGTCATACATATCGTTAATATGTTTTCAAATGTATTTATACACTCAGTGTGAAACCTGGGCCTGTTTCGATGAACACAACATAGAAATCCTGGCAAGAATGGCAGAAAGGCACAAACTTCCCACACAGAACTCCCATAACCAAGAGAAAATGCTATAAGAGTTTGGCGGGCATTGACCTTGGGTTTTGGAGTTGTAGTTCACCTATATCCAGAGAGCACTGTGGATTCAAACAATGTTGGATCAGGACCAAACTTGGCATGAATACTCAATATGCCCAAATATGAACGCAGATGGAGTTCAGGACCTTGACATTTGGGAGTTGTAGTTACCTGGATTTATAGTTCCCCTACAATCAAAGAGCATTCTGAACCCCACCAATGATAGAACTGGGCTAAACTTCCCACACAGAACCCCCAGGAGGCAAGAGGAGGTCTCTACTTGGGGAAAGGGAGGCGGGCTTCCCAATGCATGGAGAGGGAGAGACCAAGTAGACAATGGGTGGGGAGGAGGGGTGTTTGTAATTTTGTGCCTTTATCGAGGTAGGTTTCTTAGGGTTTTTATACTTCAACACACTAGGCTCTCCACCCCCCTTCCTGGAGGTTCCAATTTCCCACGGCACACCTGATAATCGCTCACGGCACACTAGTGTGCCCTGGCACACTGGTTGGGAAACACTGCAGTAAAGAACAGCTGGGGGATGGTGGCCTGCTGGGAGTGCCAAAGCCAGGGGAGGGTAAGGAGCCTTGGGCCTTCTCGCTTCCAAGACTCTGTTTGCCAAGCCTTGTGCCAAGACCCTTTCCCTTGGATTTAGCCCGTTGGGGCAAGAAGACTTTCCTTACTTTTGTTCCTGTTTGCCAAAGGACAATAACCTGGTTCCTGCTTCCTTTTGGACAATTTGCTGCTATCTATTGCTGTTTTGAGAGCATCAATCTATATATATAAAAAGTTAATGGTCGTGGTACCCGGCAAATAGACAAAGAAACTATGCACCGCAGAAGCACTATACTCGGCAGCCCGTGCAAACATCTCCCTGGGTACCTATACGGCTCAAAAAACCGGCCCTACATAACTAACAACACCCCCAAACACAACCCCTAAAAACATGCCAACGGAAAAAGCCATCCCGCCCTCTAACCAGGCAGCACAAACTGTTGGAACGTTCGCACATGCCAGGCAGAGCGCAGCGGCACGAACACACACACATCTGTGCAGTAACGCACACCGCACTCAAACTCAGCCCCCCACCTACCCCCGCCCCCTTTCCACGGACCTTTAACAACAATAGCGCAACAATCACCCCTGCCAACTACCACAAACCCACACATCCGCAACACAAACTCGCCACCTTCCCACATGCATGGCGGCGGCAAAGCGCGCGGCCCGAGCCCACACACTTATCTACAACCGCACTCTAAACCTGCCCACTACCCACCGTCGCAACCTTTCCACGCTCCAAAAACACCCACAAACAAACCCTCACCCCTTCCAAACAACCCAAAACAACACATAAAATACACAACCTCCCCCTTCCCATGCGCATGCCACCCAAACCGCACCCGCCCCGCTCTCAAAACTTCACCACAGTACCGAACGCCGCACTCACACACTGCCCGCAACACACCATCACCCCAACCTTACCTGCCTCCAGACATTTTTCCCCCGCGCCTCCGTCCCGCACTGTAAAAACAAACACCCACCCGCCCCAAACATCCCACGCAACCGCCTCACATTCTTTCTCTCAAAAACACCCACAACACTAAAACAACACACACACACACAACTGGGAATGCAAACAACCCCTGTTGCATGCATTCCCATTCACAAACAACACAACAAACGCACAAACTCCCCTTACCTTCTCCAGCAAACATCCCACACACGCTCCGCCGAAGCCATCTCCCCTCCAGCTCACGAAAACTACACCTCCCAGGACCCTTAGCGGCAACAATGGCCACCACGCATGCGCCATCTCCCCTCCAGCCCACGAAAACTACACCTCCCAGGACCCTTAGCGGCAACAATGGCCACCACGCATGCGCAGTACCAAAAAATACAAAAAAAACCCGCGAACCCAAAACAGTCTAACCTTCACGCACGTTGCACTCCCAGCCTAACCAAAACACACCTTCCCCCCTTTCCAATATCACAAAACAACACAAACACAACAAACACACACCCCTTCACACCAGCCCACACCAACACATAAACAACACAACCTCCCCTTCCCAGCCGCATCTCACCCAAACCGCAGACACCGATCCCACACACTTCGCCAAAGTACCGCACGCCACACGCCGCACTCACAGTTTGATCGAAAAACACCCTCACCCCATACATACTAGCCTCCACACATTTCCCCCACACCTCCTTCCCACACTATAAAACCAACACACACCCCATACAGGCCACGCAACCGGCACACAATCATTCACTCTAAAAACACCCACACAACATTAACACAAGATTTATCACCTACTTCTGGGAAATGTAGTCCCGTGGCCATGCCTGCTTGGTCCCCAGCCAGTAGCACCTCACCTTAGAGAGAGGCAGGCATGCAGGAGGCACTCCAAACGGCAGCCGCTTCCAGCCCTTCCCAGGAAGAGGAGAGGCGGAACTCCCCAGGCAGAGTTGCGAGGCTCCAGCCGGGGAAGAGGTACACTGAAGCTTCCCTTCCCCCCCTCCAAGATCTTCTTCGCCTCCCTGATCCCATTCCCTCAATGCTTTCTCCCTTCGAGGACTGGGGAAAGGAGAGGGAGGCGTCTCTCTCCTTGGCCAGGGCAAACCTCTTCCTCCCTTCCCGTCTCACACCCCACAGACACACACACCTCTCTGCCACTCATTCCCCACCCCCCTCTTCCCTTTCTGTAGAGTCCTCCTTCCTCTCCCAACCTAAACTTCCCCCCATTCTCCAGCCCCTCTCCCTCCACTTCCCAATACCACCCTTCCCCACTTTCCTCCCTCTCTTTCCCATGCCATTCTTCCCCCTTTCACACACATAAATACATACATACACATACAAAAACACACATACACATACATCTATACATATAGACACATTCACAAACATACAGACACAAACACACATATACATATATGCACATACAAACACACATAAACACATATACCTAATATACATGCACATATATACACATGCACGCACCCACCAAGACCATAAGTAACATCAACTCCAACCCTTACAAACTCATACTCTCTCACATCTCCTAAATAGGGCACAGCAACGCGTGCCGGGTTCAGCTAGTAGACTATAATTCCTAGCCTCTTTCCTTTATCCATTTATTCTAAATAAAGCATTTAACCTTTGCCAGTGTCAAGCGGTTTACTGAGGGGCCTTCAGGTCTATGGTGCAACAGGTGCCACGCATCTGCAGTACGCAGGGGGTGCCCGCCTCTACGCCCCCTTGCCAGCTCAGAATCATCGCGGGTTGATTCTCAGCTGGCGAGAAGGGATGGACTGCATGCCCTCCACTCTCCCTTGCCAGCTGAGAACCAACACGGGTTATCTTTAACCCGTGTTGGTTCTCAGCCGGCAGGGGGAGTGGAGGCCAGCACCTCCACCCTCCCCTGCCACCTGAGAAGCAACGCGGGTTAAGGATAACCCATGTTGGTTGTCAGCTGGCAGGGGGGAGTGAAGGCCAGCGCCTCCACCTTCTCCTGCCACCTGAAAAGCTATGTGGGTTACGGATAACCCGCATTAGTTGTCAGCTGGCAGGGGGAGTGGAGGCCAGCGTCTCCACCCTCCCCTGCCACCTGAGAAGCAACATGGGGTAAAGAGAAGAAAGGGCTGAAATAAAAATGACATAATAATGCGTCCTTTACGGAAATGGTGGACCCAGTTTCAATTTAGAAACATCACTTCTGGGTTGCTGGCCGCGAGTCAAATTGGAGTCTAAATTGATTTTAATATGAAATAATAACGGTTTTCTAAGGATAACGACCGGAGATATCCACCCTTAAGAGCTTCTACACAGTGGTGCCTACATAAACCATCTATTGTTTGTATCTTGATAACGTCGAATGAGCAGGTCACTCCGTGCTTGGTATTAAAAACATCCTCACATCCTGCGCAAACTGGAACACCGTCTGCTTGGCTTCTTCTCTCATTTACCTCTCACCAAGAGATGCACTTCTTTCAGTCTTATATTTCAGCATTTTAGCACTTATGAAGCTCATTAACCCCTTCAGGGAAAGGATGAGGAAAGGATTGGAAACCTGTTGGATGGAAAGCTATCCCAGAAGACAGGACAAGACGGAACATAATGAAGGAGGATGGTTCCCTCAACTTTATTATTTATTTATTTATTTATTCGGTTTTATATTCCGCTCCTCCCTGCAGGCTCGGGGCGGATCACAACATTCAATAAAACATCGAGATACAACAATGTTAAAAATCTCAAAGATTACAGATTCTTAAAACTCATAGACGTGATCATACAGTACATTTCCAGATTAGCCAAAAGCGAGTCTAAAAAGGATGGTCTTGCACACCCTCCGGAAGGAGACAAGCTCTCGGATCGCACAGGTATGGGCTGGAAGTGAATTCCACAGCATAGGGGCCGCAGCAGAAAAGGCACGCTGCCTGGTTGTGGACAAGTGGCAGGAGTGGATTGATGGAATTACTAATAGTTTCTGCTCCTCTGAGCGCAGTGATCTCGGGGGAACGTACGGGGTAAGGCGGTCCCTCAGGTACACAGGCTGTAGACCATGTAAGGCCTTGAAGGTTAAAACCAACACCTTGAAGGCAATTCAGTACTTGATAGAAAGCCAGTGCAGTTGCCGTACGATGGGAGTGATGTGCTCTCTCACCGGTGCTCCCACCAGTAGGCGAGCAGCGGCATTCTGCACTAGCTCGAGTTTCCGGATTGTCGACAAAGGAAGGCCAACATAGAGGGCGTTACAGTAGTCCAGCCTCGAGATGACCGTCGCTTGGATCACCATGGCCAGGTCATCCCTGGACAGGTAGGGTGCCAGTCACCTAGCCTGTCGAAGATGGAAAAATGATGTTTTGCAAAGGGTCCAAATGGACGCCCAAACTCTTAACAAGGGATGACGGGCTAAGTTGCTCGCCATCCAGGGTAGGTAACCGGCACTCATCCAGCCCAGGGCGACCGGGCCACAAGATCTCCGTCTTCGACGGATTCACTTTCAGCTGGCTGGAGTGCAGCCATCCAGTCACGGCTTCAAGGCATTGATGGAAACAATCGGGTATGGTATCCATCCTGCCGTCCATTCTCAGCAGCAGCTGGGTGTCATCAGCGTACTGGTAACACTCCAGACCAAAGTCGCGGGCCAGCTGGGCCAGGGGCAGCATGTAAATGTTGAATAATAAAGGAGAGAGGATGGCCCCCTGGGGAACCCCACAACTTAAAGGGAGCCTCCCAGAGACCTCCTCTCCCCTCTCCACACGTTGTCCCCGGTCCTGGAGGAAGGAGACCACCCATTTAAGCACAGTCCCCCTCACCCCAGTCACGGCTAAACGGTGGGTCAACAATGTGTGGTCTACTGTATCAAACGCTGCTTCCTCCTTTCTTCCTCCTTCCTCCAATGTCCACCTGCCCAGTCTTGACAAAATGCATCAAAATCTTGGTTGATCCTGTGAAGAGACTTGCTTATTTCTTGTTTTGCGGGACAAGTCCTGTTTCTGATAGATGTGGAAGCCCAGATCCCTGGACAGTCAAGCAGAAAAAAGTATTCTGTAGGGACAGACATATGACATCCAAGTTAAGAATACAATTAATGGTGTCATTATCAGCCTGAAAATAAGTTTTTTTAAAAAAAAATCATTAGTAACATTTCTTAGGAAACAACTACGGAACATCAGGAAAGTTCCTTAGGAGCATTCTTGATTTTTGCTCCCTAACTATATTTTCCTTCCTTCATTTATCTGTTTCCTCTTCTACTTTCCTTCAATCTCCTGCTACTTTTAACCTGCCTCCGAGGAATGGCTGCAGAAAGCACTCTACTAGTCATGTATACAGCTCGGGGCCTTGTTGAGTTTATTAGTTCACTGAGAGCTATAACTTCCAAAAGAATTAGTTTGCTCTTTTGTTTCTTGGGCTGCCCAAGCCCTACACGAGCCTAATCAGAAAATATAGAAATGTCTGAGCAGTTTTTAACTGAGCTTTGAGGGGCCACTTGGCGACAGCTCCAATCCCTGGTGAACTGCTCATTATATTTCTAATAAAGCCATGTGCCTCTGTTTCTTTTTATAGGGCTGAAGCAGAAAACGAACAGGAAGCATGCATTTGCACTTGAGATCTCACAGCAACGTGTAACAAACACATTTTCCCTACAAAAAGGGCAGACTGTACTCTCAAAAAGGGTAAGAAAAGTTGTTATGTCACTCTTTGCTCGTTTTCTTCCCAAAGGAAGGAATGAGTAGTTTAAGCAGTAGAAGAACATCTTTGAAAATAGCAATTTTTGAATATTAGTCATACTTTGGGACCTATTCTTTGCAACATTTGCGGTTTTGTGTACAAAATAACATTTTCTGTGCAAATAAATCCTTTTGCGTGTGGATGACTGATACATCTCCCGCTGACAGGCTAATGAAGCACAGACACAAGAGTTTTTTGGATAAAATATGGCCACAACTCGTTTTTTAACAATAGGAACAGGGGTTGGCGGTCCTGCATGGGTCCTGGATCATGGGTACCGCAGCCCACGAAATCTGGAGACTCTTGTGTACCTGGGTGCCACCGGCCCAATACCGGTCAACGGGAACTTGGCACCCCAGGGGGGATCCCGGGCATTATCACCCCTTACCACCAAGGGGCGATACGCCAGCCCGATCCAGGGCCCATGCCACATGCCATACCTAGAGTTGCGACATAAAGCATAATGACATACATGAAGTAATGCACATGCAAAACAAAACGTTGCTACATAACATGGTGTTACTACAAAGAACCATGGATATACATAAACGAACATGAATGAGCATGCACAACAAAGAGTTGCTACATAAATGTGGAGCTGCTACATGGAACATGTTAACAGAAAACTTCAGCACATGGTGAGCCACTCATGTAGTGATGTTCAATAACCCAACTAGCCCTGAAAACCTGTAGGGTGGGTGGGAGGCAATCGCCGATCAGGCCCCCACATGTCTGCCGAGCAGCCCGGGCAGTCTTAAATAGGCTGCTTGAGCAGAAGGAGGGACTCTCTAGCCAGTGACAAAGGGCAGCCCAGGGCCAGCTTGCTATTGGCCAGCCCGCACGGGTGGCGGGAACCTTCCCGCCACCCGGGGGACTTCTGGGAGGAAGAAGCCCCCCCGCACCCCTCCCTTTTCCCTGGCAAGATGGCGAGGACGACAACTCCCCACCGCAACGTGCTTGGCCGGTAAGTCGGCATCAGCCATTTTTCTTTCAATTCCTACTATGGACCAACTTACTTTGCTCCATTCATACTTCGTGAAGTGGTATAATAGTCTAGGCCAGGGCTGCTCATTAGATAGCTCGGGAGCTACTAGTTGATCTTCAGCCCTCTTCCAGTTGATCTTCGGGCCTCACCAGCCGGATGGGGTGCTCCTGCCATGTGCGCTCACACCCTGTGCGCACGCACGCTCCTGCTGCTGGCTTCCACTCTCGCAGTGCTTCTTTCACCTGCAGGGCATTGCAGGAAGAAGGAAGCACGAGGCAGGGCCTCTAGAGCGAGCGCCCTGCCTCTCTCTCATCCAGAAGCAGCTGTGCAGCCTCCGCTGCTGGCGAGATAGGCAGGGCGGAGCGCTCCCTCTGGATGCCCCGCCTCGTGCTTTCTCCTTCCTGCAATGCCCCACAGGTGGAAGAAGCGCTGGGCGCAGGGGCGGTCTAAGGAAATTTTAAATGGTAGGCGAACATTATTTTGGCGCCCCCCAAAAAAACATTATTTCCTCCCCCATGTAAAACAAATATACAATTATAATATCACAATACCATTAGTAGTATTATATTGTATCAATGTACATACAATATATTATACCATACTCATACTATATTATATCATAATTATATTATACTACATTACAATATAATTATATTATAATATATTGACATTATAATATAAAGTAACATTCTATTATATTATTATTATAAAATAATAAAATTATTTATTTAAATAAATTATCCTCTACTAAATATTTTCATGACTCCTATAAAACTCAAATAACCCAAAATAAAGTAAAATAAAATATTATATATTACTATTTTGTACAATACCACTATACTGCAATATTGTTTGTAATATTACATGTAATATAAAATATATCATTATTCTATTGTTATATTGTATTTGTATTATATTGTATGACAATATTAAGCAGAACTGTATAATAATCAACAAGAAATGCAATGTAAATGCATCAAAATCAGAATATGTTACCTATCACCCATCACATAATTTATAGGAGTCTCCCATAAGTCCAAAATTAGGATCCCAATGTAAATGTAAATAGAAAAACAGCCCAAATGTTCAAATGATGTCGAATACAGGCAGCGCAGCCTGGGCAAACTTGGGCCCTCCCTCCCTCTAGGTGTTTTGGACTCCAACTCCCACAAGTCCTCATAGCCTCAGGCCCCTCAGGTCTAGACAGAAATAGTGCCGAAGAAAGGAAGGAGGGAGAGAAGAGGCCACAGAGGAGGAGGAGGAAAGCCCTTCCTTCATTCCTTCACTTACACTTCCTTCACTGATTCTTTTCTCCTTCCTGCAAACGCGCAAGACTTGGCGGAGACAAAGGAGAGGGGAAGCACTCCCTGCCTGCCCGATAGGGAGTGCTTTGCTTACAGGCTTCTGCGCAAGGGAGCTACTGGGCATGCGCGGAGGTTTTCGTGCATGTGCAGTTGCTCCTGCGCTCAACTCCAGCTCCAGAGCAACTACGCCTGCGTGAAAACCTCCGCGCGTGCCCAGAAGCGGCGTCGGAGCGCACAAGGCCGGGGTCAAAAAGCAGGCAGCTGCAGCACTGTCTGAGGAACATCGGCAGGGCCAGGATGGTGCCCCATGCGGCCAGGATGGCGCCCCCTTCCCAGATGGCGCCCTAGGCGGCCGCCTACTTAGCCTATCTTGTAGCACCACCCTTGGCTGGGCGAGTGGAAAACAGCAGCGGGAGCACGCCCGGCGGCAGGAGCACGCCCGGCGGCAGGAGCGCGCGGCAGCGGGGGCATGCGGGAGTGCGCGGTGGTGGGGGCAGGTAGATCTTTTGGACTTGGTTGCTTTAAGAGTAGCTCGCATGCTGAAAAAGTGTGAGCACCCCTGGTCTAGGCTAGTTCATACCAGCACAAACATTGTTTGATGAATGCCAAGTTGTGACCAGGACTGTACATCAATTAAAATCAAAATGAATATACACAATATAGTGAAGATGTACCTGCACCCCTCCTTCTCATAGCTCACATCTAAAAGAAAATAAAAGGTTATAAAAGTTTTGCACTCTGGGTGTGATCCTGGATTCATCACTGAAGGCCTATAAAGCCCTAAACGGTTCTGGCCCAACTTACCTGTCCGAACGTATCTCCCCTATGAACCATCTAGGATGTTTAGATCATCTGGGGAGGCACTGCTCTCAACCCCGTCTACATCACAAATGTGTTTGGCAGGGACGAGAGACCGAGGGACAAATCCTTACAGTATTTTCTGTTGGTCATGGGAGTTCTGTGTGCTAAAATTGGTTCAATTCCATCATTGGTGGAGTTAAGAATGCTCTTTGATTGTAGGCGAACTATAAATCCCAGTAACTACAACTCCAAAGGTCAAGGTCTATTTTCCCCAAACTACACCAGTCACATTTGGGCAGATTGAGTATTCGTGCCAAGTTTGGTCTCGATCCATCATTTTTTGAGCTCACAGTGATCTCTGGATGTAGGTGAACTACAACTCCCAAAGTCAAGGTCAATGCCCACCAAACCCTTCTAGTGTTTTCTGTTGGTCCTGTGTGCCACATTTGGTTCGATTCCATCATTGGTGGAGTTAAGAATGCTCTTTGATTGTAGGCGAACTATAAATCCCAGTAACTACAACTCCCAAGGTCAAGGTCTATTTTCCCCAAACTACACCAGTCACATTTGGGCAGTTTGAGTATTCGTGCCAAGTTTGGTCCCGATCCATCATTTTTTGAGCTCACAGTGATCTCTGGATGTAGGTGAACTACAACTCCCAAACTCAAGGTCAATGCCCACCAAACCCTTCTAGTGTTTTCTGTTGGTCCTGTGTGCCACATTTGGTTCGATTCCATCATTGGTGGAGTTAAGAATGCTCTTTGATTGTAGGCGAACTATAAATCCCAGTAACTACAACTCCAAAGGTCAAGGTCTATTTTCCCCAAACTACACCAGTCACATTTGGGCAGATTGAGTACTCGTGCCAAGTTTGGTCCCGATCCATCATTTTTTGAGCTCACAGTGATCTCTGGATGTAGGTGAACTACAACTCCCAAACTCAAGGTCAATGCCCACCAAACCCTTCTAGTGTTTTCTGTTGGTCACGGGAGTCCTGTGTGCCACATTTGGTTCAATTCCATCATTGGTGGAGTTCAGAATGCTCTTTGATTGGAGGATAACTATAAATCCCAGCAACTACAACTCCCAAATGACAAAATAAATCCCACCCAACCCTACCAGTATTCAAATTTTAGCGTATCAGGTATTTGTGCCAAATTTGGTCCAGTGAATTAAAATACATCTTTCATATCAGATATTTACATTATGATTCATAACAGTAGCAAAATGACAGTTATGAAGTAGCAATGAAAATAATTTTATGGTTGGGGATCACCACAACACGAGGAACTATGTTAAGGGATTGCAGCATTAGGAAGGTTGAGAACCACTAAACTAGATGCACACTAGACAATCATCCTTTCTGCCTCAATACTCTACTAGTCTTTTTTACTTTCAAATAAGAAACTAAATATGCTGTGATTACTAAAAGTCAGCATGGATTTCTCAAAAACAAGTCATGTAAGACTAATCTTATCTCCTTATTTGATAAGAGTTACAAGCTTGGGAGATGCAGGGAATGCTGTGGATGTAGCATATCTTGATTTCAGCAAAGCCTTCGACAAACTTCCCCATGACCTTCTTGCAAACAAACTAGTCAAATGTGAGTTTGGCAATGCTACCATTAAGTGAATCTGTAATTGGTTAAGCCAGTGTTTCCCAACCAGTGTGCCGTGGCACACTAGTGTGCCGTGAGCGATCATCAGGTGTGCCGCGGGAAATTAGAACCTCCAATACCCTTTCTTCCACCTCCTGATGAACACTTTTTCCCAAGCAAACCCTTTCAGTACTTTCTGTTGGCAATGAGAGTTCAATATGCCAAGTTTGGTTCGATTCCATTGTTGCAAGAGTTCAGGATGCTCTTTGATTGTGTGTTAACTATAAATCCCAGAAACTGTAATTCCCAAATGTCAAGGTCTATTTTCCCCAAACTCCATCTGTGTTCATATTTGGGCATATTGAGTATTCATGCCAAGTTTGGTCCTGATCCAACGTTGTTTCAGTCCACAGTGCTCTCTGGATATAGGTGAACTACAACTCCAAAACCCAAGGTCAATGCCCACCACACTCTTATAGTATTTTCTCTTGGTTATGGGAGTTCTGTGTGGGAAGTTTGTGTCTTTCTGCCATTCCTGCCAGGATATCTATGTTGTGTTCATCGAAACAGGTCCAGGTTTCACACTGAGTGCATAAATACATTTAAAAACATATTAACTATATGTATTACTGTGTTAGAGTGTCATTTTGTGTCATTTTGGTTGGTGGTGTGCCCCAGGATTTTGTAAATGTAAAAAGTGTGCCGCGGCTCAAAAAAGGTTGAAAAACACTGGGTTAAGCGACCAAACTCAAAGAGTGTTCACCACTCGTTCCACTTCTTCCTGGAAAAAAGTGACCAGGGAAGCACCGGGAATGTGGCGCAGCTGGCTAAATGTCAGCTGCATAAGATCTCTCTGACCAGTAGGTCATGAGTACGAGGCCTGCCCAGGTCGAGGTGGGTGCTCGACCTTTAAGTGTAGCCTGCTGTCGACCTTTGCAGCCCGAAAGACAGTTGCATCTGTCAAGTAGGAGATTGTCGCACACCAGCGTATAAACCTGAGCTCTTAAAATACAAATACACAACTTCAGCTGGAGAAAATAGTCTTTTATTGAAGAAAAACAGCAAGCAATAAAGCAATAGAACAGTGCTGTCCAACATCTACCGGACCGGGGGCCTGATGTTTGGTCACTGATGACCTGGGGGGCCGCTCGGCCCCACCCCCGGCCATGCCCCCGGCCCCGCCCCTGGCCCCGCCCCCGGCAGCAGCTGAAAGCGTCACCCAGGGAGGCGATCCAGGCGAAAACTCTCCCGCAAGCCGGGTTCGCTTCCCCCACGAGCCATCCAAGCTTGCAGGAGGGGTTTCGCCCGGATCTGGTCAGAGGGAGGCGTGAGCCGGGTGACAGCTCTCTCGCAGGCCTGGATGGCTCGTGGGGAAGTGAGAACCAGGCGCTCGCTTCCCACGAGCCATCCAAGCCTGCGAGAGAGCTGTCGCCCAGATCTCGCCTCCCCTCTGGTCAGGGGGAAAGGAGGGAGGGAGGAAGGAAGGCGTCCTGGCAGGGAGAAGGCAGCGGATCGCTGCCTCTTCCCTGCCAGGCCCCCTCTGTCCTTCCTTCCCTCCTGGCGGCGGCGTCCCAAACGGAACGCCGCTGCCAGGGTGAAAGGAGGGAGGGAGGCATCCTGGCAGGAGAAGGCAGCGGATCGCTGCCTCTTCCCTGCCAGGCCCCTCCGTCCTTCCTTCCTTTCCTCCCGGCGGCGTCCCAAACGGAACGCCGCTGCCAGGGTGAAAGGAGGGAGGGAGGCGTCCTGGCAGGGAGAAGGCAGCTGATCGCTGCATCTTCCTGCCAGGCCCCTCCGTCCTTCCTTCCTTTCCTTCCCGGCGGCGTCCCAAACAGAACGCCCGTTGCCAGGGTGAAAGGAGGGAGGGAGAAAGGCGTCCTGGCAGGGAGAAGGCAGCGGATTGCTGCCTCTTCCCTGCCAGGCCCCCTCCGTCCTTCCTTTCCTCCCGGCGGCAGCGTCCCAAATGGGAGGCGTTGGAAGGGCAGGGGGATGCCCCGTGGCTCCTCCCTCCTTCCAAGGCACCCTGGCAGCAGCTGAAGGCAGCGATTTCGCCGCCTTCAGCTGCTGCCAGGGTGCCTTGGAAGGGAGGGAGGAGCCACGGGGCATCCCTTCTCCCTTCCAAGGCATCGGCGCTGCCGAGAGAGGGACAAGGCGGAGGTACAGGGAGGAGGGGCCAGCTCTCTTCCTCCTGCCTGTATCGCCTCCGTCTCTCTCAGCAGCGCCGCTGCACACTGCCTCGCAACGGCGCCGCCAAGAGAGGGAGAAGGGGCAATACAGGCAGGAGGAAGAGAGCTGGCTCCTCCTCCTGCCTGTATCGCCCCTCCGTCCCTCTCTCGGGCGCGCCGATGCGATGCAGTTTGCATTAGCGCCGCCGAGAGAGAGAAGGGGTGGTGTAGGGAGGAGGAAGAGAGCTGGCTCCTCCCTGTACCGCCCTTTTCCCCCTCTCGGCGGTGCCAATGGAAACTGCATCGCATCGGGCGCCGCCGAGAGAGGGACGGAGGGGCATACAGGCAGGGAGGAGGAACCAGCTCTCTTCCTCCTCCCTGTCCCGCCTCCTCCTCCTCCCCCCCCCCGGCCCCCATCTTTTTCCCAAAAAATTTGAAATTTTTTTTTGAAAAAAATCTTGCTGGGGTAGCGGGGGTAGCGGGGGCTGTGTCCAACAGGCTGGGGGGCTGGATCCGGCTCGTGCGCCGCCTGTTGGACAGCCCTGCAATAGAAGATATATCAAAGCAATGAGAGTTCAATCAATAATCCAAGGAAATCTTTTAAAGGCAATAGGCTGAATAATGCTGTAAAGTTCCGTATAAAGCCAAGCAGGCTAGTTTCAGTAATGGATAAGTCCAAAAGATGTCCAAGGGAGATCAGAGTCCAGACTTGAGTACTTGAGCTCAAAAACACATGAGACCGGGAACATAGGAGGCTAAATACAGGAGCAGAAATTCATGAAGCTTAATTGCAAAACTTGTCCTGAATGTGAAGATTCAAACTGCAAGGCATGGCTATATTAGAAACTAAATTTCTCTCACTCCCCTCCCAGACTCCAGGAAAATGAAACCATTGTGAGAAGAATGGACCTTGAGCTGCTCATTAGCACATTCCTTCTTGCTATCCAAAATTGCACTGGCAGGTGCGTTATCTGTCTGATTCCTAGACTCCCTAACAGCGTTTCCCAAACACTGTCTCTGGAAGACAAATGCAAAAGTTTCATCTCTCTCATGAACTGTGGCTGCCCCAATCGCTTGCACAGTAGATCCCAGAATCCCTACTGAGGACACAGGCCCAACAGAGATAAAGGTACCACATTAAGTGGGGAGGCAAATTTTGACTGAATTATGAGGTCATTAAAGACCTCCAGGAACGCTGAGGAATGCAGAAGGAACAACAAGGGACGCTGAGAGATGAGGAGTGCGTCAGCTCCCCCTGGTGGCCAGAGTTTGCCTCTGTTCGTCTATGTGTGTGTATGTGGAAATGGCAGGGGTCGTCTGCTAAGTATGTGTACCTGTAATCCTCTCTGAGTCCCCTTCAGGGTGAGAAGAGCAAAAGATAAATAAAGCAAATAAAGATAAAATAAAGCAAATAAATAAATTTGCAAGTGACAGAAAAAAGGAGATTCCAACCTGAATATTAGGAAAACTTCCTGACTGTAAGAGCTTGTTCAGTGGTGGAACTCTCTGCCTCGTTGGAGTGTGATGACACTTCCCTCCTTGGAAGCTTTTAAACAGAAACTAGATGGCGATCTGTCTGGTGTGCTTTGATTGTGCTTTTCCTGCATGGCAGAGGGTTGGACTAGATGGCCCACGGCCATCCAACTCTATGATTTATTAATTTATTTCCACCATTTCTACCCCGCTTCTTCTCAACCCCTGAGGAGCGGCAACAATTCGATGCCAACACAGCATACATATAATAAAAACCCAAAAACATACATTAAAATACAGCAGGCATTAAAATTCGTTAAAATACAATTAACATTAAAATACATCATATATATGCACATCAGTTAAAACAGTATTCTGTCCATAATTGAAGCATTGGGTCTTGTCCACCAGTTTGCCATTTCAATCCAATCTAAAGTGCCGTATCGTGCTAATGTGCAAACGCTTGGTCCCATAACCAGGATTTCACTTTTTTTCTGAATGCCAGGAGGGATGGGGTTGATCGTATATACCAGGGGTGCTCATTATGGTGATCGGGAGCACCTAGGTGATCTTCGGCCCTCTTCCAGGTGATCTTTGGGCCTCACCAGCCGGATGGCACGCTCCTGCCATGCGCGCGCACGTGCGCTCCCACCGCCGCCTTCTTGGGGCTTCTTTTGCCAAAATGAGGCTTTAGTGGGCGGGCCCTGGCACTCGTCTTGCCAACCACGGTATGGTGACATGGCAGTCCATTGGTTGCTGCTGGGGGGGGGGGCAAGGCGAAGGCATGCGCACGGATAGGATGCGAGGCTGTGGGAAGGATGGAGGGAATGTGTGTGTGTGTGTGTGAGAGAGAGAGAGCCAAGGAGAGAAGAAAGAAATCCGGTGAACTTTTTCGGATCCTTTTGGCAGGCAGGCAGGCGGGCGGTGGAAGGAGAGAAGGAGAGAGAGAGAGAGAGAGAGAGAGAGAGAGAGAGAGGCGAAGGAGGCCGGGCAAAGTGGGGCAAAGCCAAGCAATCCCCGCCACAAACCCAGCTGCTGCCCTCTGGACTCCCATTCCAAGCCGAGACCTGGGCGAGCGAGCTGTGTGGGGCTGCTTTCTTTCCTTGGTTGGGGGCGAGGAGGGAGGGCTCCGCCGTGTTCCTGGGGCTGAACCCGAGGAGGAGGGGGCTGCGTGGATGGAGACTTCACTTGCTGCTGCTGCTTGTGCCCTCACTGCCTTTCTCCGCCTCGCCCTCCCTCGCCCTCGAAGGAGAAAGGCGGCGAGGGCCCACGGGAGAGAGAGAGAGAGAGAGAGAGAGAGAGAGGGTGGCTCTTCAGAGCCGGCTAGAAAGAGAGCTCTCTCTCTCTCTCTCTCTCTCTCTCTCTCTCTCTCTCTCTCCTGTGGGCATGGACTGCCACCAGTGGGAGGGGTCCGCCTTCCTGCCAGCCATCCACTTAGGCGTCCTTTCTGAGTGACACCCTCGAAAGGAAGGAAGGATCCCCCCCGCTGCATCTGTCACTTTGGGGAAGCACCTCTTCCAGTCTTCCTTCTCCTGCCCAGGTAAGGAAGCCTCGAGGGAGGAGGGAGGGGGGAGGCTGCCGTGGGGAGGCTCCAGCCTCACGTGGGTCCCTCTCTCGGTTGAGTTTCTCAGCCCAGGCAGCAGCCAGGCGGCCCCTCTTCCCAGCCCTGCGCCTTCCGAGCCACCACCGATGCCATATCTGGCCAGAGCGCTGGCGGGTGCGCCTATAACTACCCTCCTGCTGCGTGCGTGGGAAAGGCCTGCTGTGCATGCAAGAAGCAGGATGGGATGGGGACTTCCTGCTTCGCAAAAGCACGCAGCAAGAATGAGGAAGGCAACGAAGACATTAAGAGATAGAGTGCGCGCAGGCAAGGAGGATCCCCTTTCCGGGTGCGCGCGGTGGCAAGTTCGTGGGCAGGCAAGAAAGAAGCCCCGCGCAGACGGAAGGCTGCAGTAGGAGCATGTGCGCGCACGTGCGCGCACACGCTCACATGCACAACAGGTGATCTTTTCAACTTGATTGTTCATATAGTAGCTCGCATGATGAAAAAGTGTGGGCACCCCTGGTATATACATAGGGAGTGCATTCCACAGACGGGGAGCCACCACTGTGGCAACTCAGCCCTCAGTGGATCCGGGGGGGCAGGAGGCTAATCTGCCCCCACCTCCGCCTGGGGGGCCGGCTGCGGCCCCAGGGGTTCCTTTGGCGTTAGACCCTGATGAAAAGGATGGCGGGGATGAAGGGCCTTCATCACCAACAGACAGTTTGCTATGGGATGACACCTGGCCGGAGGCCTATTCTGATGACGAGGCTGTTTATGATTCCGGATCAGATACGGAATATGAGAGACCGGGAGGATTCAGGTCTCAGGAAAGGGTGTTTATGCCAGATGTTGAGGAGGCTATGGAAGCCGAGGTCGAATCAGCTTCCCAGGAAGATAACGGCGCAGATGGGGCCATTCCTGAGCGGAGATTCGACCGATGGGGGAGTATCGAGGCTAACCGGAGAGATTGGAAACAAGGCTTGGAAAAGCGCTGGTCTCACAAAGGAGGGAATTAAATATGCATTTCGTGGGAAACTTCTTCAGATTGCTCGCCACGTCTGAACTGAAAGGACGTAGCAGTTTGCTGTCTCCCTGGAAGCTTTAGCCTGGCTTGCCTTGTCAAATGCTGCCTTGAACCTTGTTGATTCGGTGAACTTTGGATTTCACCTTGCTAACCACGGATTCTATTGCCTTGCTTGATTCGCTTTGTTTTTATGGACCTTGTTTTGATCGTTGCCTTTGAATACTTTTGAACTATATTGCTTTTTACCTTGGACTATTTGATCTCTACTTTTTGGACATTTTATCTTCTTTACCTGCCTTTAATTGCTGCTTAATAAATAGTTAACTGGCAACTTCTGTGTGTGTGTGGTTACGGGGTGAAGACAGGGCCCACGTTGTGACAACCACCGAGAAGGCCCTGTCTCTCATCCCCACCAACCGCGTTTGAGAAGTAGGTGGGAGCGAGAGCAGGGCCTCCCCGGATGATCTTAAATTACGAGGTGGGACGTAGCGGCTGATGCGTTCGGACAAGTAAGCTGGGCCGGAACCATATAGAGCCAGAATCGTAGATTATGCTATGATTCAATATCATAGCATAATATCTGGGCCAGAACCGTATATTATGCTATGATTCAATATCAAAATGTTTCTAGGCAGTGAACAATGCACTACAAGCTAGCATTTATAAGATTTAATTTCACTGCAAAGCCCCCCTCCCCTGTAATCCTTCTTAAATTGAACAGAGGAGGGAATAAATCACAGAGAGCAGCTGCACTCATTGTTGTTTCTATACCTCTGGGTGACTCGAGACGCTCCCTGAAGATATGCAAGCGTATATAATTCTGTACTGACCAAAACAAAATACATTCATTTCACTTGAAGGGAGACTCAAATAAATTGAAAATTGTGCAATTCTATCTTCAGTTTTTTTTAAGGATTCAACGTGGACTTGTTTCATAGTTACCAGAATTTGCGTTCTGCAAAAAGCATTGTGATCACCTCCTTTGCGCTTAATACATTTGCACTGGAATGCCCAGCCTTTGAAAAGATTTAATCTCTGAGGAAATTTAGAGCCGGTCCCTACGTCCTGCGACCCCCAGTTAGCTTTGCTTTGTTCGGATGTTGTACTTCATTACATGGTTGGTTTACACTCCCAGCGATACACAAAGCTAAACCATAGAATATAAAGGGGCAGATCTATGAGAGTGATGAATAACGAGTCATCATGTAGTAAAATACAAATGTTATTATTGTGAACAATATACGTGCTAAATAGCAAAACAATATCACATATAGTGCAATGTAGTACAATTCAATCACAATATCACAAGTTTAATATAACAATAACATAACAAAATGAGCCCTCACAACAAGCTGGGCTTGAACGACGCTCTGACAGAATCTGTGTACCCCTGTAAATAGTCCGGAGTCTGATAACTCACAGGCTAGTGACTGAGTCAACGGGGAGCCTTGGTGGGTAGAAGAGCTGGCAAGTTGCCGGATGGGCAGGCGCCTACGGCTGGAGGTAAGCTGACAACGCCAAGATGGCCGTTTCGCGTAAACCACGCTTCCTCAGGGCGCTCTGAACTTCTGACCGCTCCTCCCCAGAGTTGTAGTGGAACAATTAGGACTCAAAGTCAATACGGGAGATTTCGCGTTTCCGCGTTCTAATACACATCGATACTGCAAATCACCTCCCGGGCAGGTCACCTCCACTACAACTCTGGGGAGGAGCAGTCAGAAGTTCAGAGCGCCCTGAGGAAGCGTGGTTTATGCGCAAGGGCCATCTTGGTGTCATCAGCTTACCTCCGGCAGCTTGCCAGCTCTTCTACCCACCAAGGCTCCCCCGTTGACTCAGTCGCTAGCCGGTGAGTTATCAGACTCTGAGTCCAGGAGGACCCCCAAACTGTGGACCTGTGGTTTCAGGGGGAGTGCAACCCTGTCCAGCACAGGTTGCCACCCAATACCCCAATCAGCACAGGTTGCCACCCAATACCCCAATCAGATGTTCGCCTGTCCAGCACAGGTTGCCACCCAATACCCCAATCAGATGTTCGCCTGACCTGGAGGACCTCTGTCTTGTCAGGATTACTCTTCAGCTTGTTCGTTCTCATCCAGACCGACACAGCAGCCAGACACTGGTCCTGTTGCACCGTAGACCTGAATGACCCCTCAGTAAACCACTTGAGACTGGCCACGATTAAATGCTTTATTTAGAACTAGCTGTACCCGGCACGCGTTGCTGTGCCCTATTTAGGAGATGCGAGATGTAAGGGTTGGAAATGATGTGACTTACGGTCTTGGTGGGGTCATGTAGGCATGAATTGCGCACTTTCTATGTGTGCTCCAAATTATGTCATCTGGAAGCATGAGTTGTATTGTCTTCTATAGCGGAGGAAGTGTTTTGATTCTGGAGTGTGTCCACTCAGCAAAGTCTGTAGTGGTTGTGGAGGAGTGGCAAGTGGTGGTAGAGAGACTTTACCGGCTAGGCAGCACATTCCTGTTGTTTCTGCTGGGTATTTCAGGGCTTTGCAGTGTGTGCAGATGTGCGTTAGGGTGCCAATGTCGGCCTCTGGCGCCATGCTGTAGTCTTCTGCAGCGTTGTATCTGAAGGCTAGGCGGTGGAATTGGTTGTGGTGTTTTTGAAGTTTGTTTTCTTTGTTGCGACGTCGTGTTTCTGCGCTCCTTGTGCGCTGCTGTTGTGTTGCATTTCTGCGTCTTTGTTGTTCCTGGCTGCGCGCTTCTTCTTGTCGTGCAGTTCTTTGCATTTGGTTCTCAGCTGTGCGTCGTGCAGTGACCTGTTGTCTCTGCTGCGCTGTGTGTTTCTGTTCTGGCATTTGTTCTGCCCTTTTTTGTTTGATGTATGTAGCGTTGTGAGTGTGTCGTCCGATGCTGTTATTTTTATAAGGCATGGCTTGTCTTTTGGGTCAGTTTATGTCTGTGTGGAAGGAAGGAATGGTTTTAGTTTGTGGTGTTTGTAGGTGTTGTGTGTACGGGGTCCCATAAGGTTGGTGGGAAGGGTTGTGATTGGAAGTTGTGTTGTGTTGTGTGGGTAGGAATTTGCTGGAGAATTGCTCCCTCAGAGTTTGGTTTTGGCAGTTTAACCCTCAAACACCAACTGAAATCTCTCAGCATTCTATCCTAGCCTTGGATGGCTCTTGCCAGCGTTGCTATGGTTACAGCAGTTATGCAAATCCGCCCTTATTGGCAGCCAATCATGTTGTTCAGAATGTAGAGGCTGGGTGAGTCGTTGGCTGCCCCGGAGGATACTGGAAAATGTAGTTTTATTTTTACTCGTTGTTTTGGGGGCCTTTAAGGTTTTGAGAGGGAAAGTTTCTTTGCTACAAACGTACCTTGCTTGGGGCCTATTTCTGTTGGCAAGTATTGTTTTTCTGCGTTGTATGGTTTCTTTCTTTGAGGTATACATCACATGACATGAACCCATTTATATAATAGATAAGTAAAAGTAGTAAAAGAAAGAGAGTTATAGTCCACAGGTGTCTCCAAGCACCAAAGTATTGCAAAGTAATATTCCAAAGGCAAAATAGAATCAAAATAAGCAAAAGAGTCTTTAATGCCCCAATGGGCTAATCCACAGGTAGTTCTTGGCATAAGGCTTGGCAAACAGAGTTCAATGGCAGGAAGGTCCAATGGCTAGGCAGGGTTCCGTGAAGACTTAGCTTGAAAGCTAAACGTTGGCGAAAGATAGCAACCATCTCTGAGACCTAGCTTAAATAGGTCTCACAGGCTTTGAAGTTACGATGCACTGGGACGTCGGAACTTGTTCTCATAACAGTTCTCCAGCTGGGCCTTCTCAAGCCTTCCGCATGAGAATGGTATGTCTGCCCAATTAGCACTGGCACCTGGGCGAACGGGAGTCACCCCGCCTCTAGCTTTCCCTCGGTCCTTATCAGCCCGAGCTGGAGCTGAGCTGTTTCTGTCCTTGAACGCTGGATGAACTTTGAGCTTCTGTAGCATCTTGTCTCTAGGCTTAGCAAGCCTCTCTGAGGTTGGAGATTTAACATGACATTGGTCTTGCTGAGGGCCTGAGGCAGACTGGGGTGTGACAGGTCCAGTATCCGAGAGGCTTCCCTGGAATCTCATGGAATAAGTAGTGGAGTTGGGTGTCATTCGCGTAGAGATGGCACCGTACTCCAAAACTCTGGATGACCTCTCCCAACAGTTTAATGTAGATGCTGAAAAGCATTGGAGATAGAATAGAACCTTGTGGGACCCCACAGGTAAAAGGCCAGGGGTCTGAGCAGGTGTCCCTCAGCTTCACCAACTGGGAACAGCCCTCCAGGAAGGACCAGAGCCACAGCAAGACCGTGCCCCCAGGACCCATCCCAGCAAATCTTCCCAGAAGGATACCATGGTCGATGTTATCGAAAGCCGCTAAGATATCCAAGAGGAACAGCAGGGTCACACTCCCCCTGTCTAGCTCTCTGCGGAGGTCATCCACCAAGGCGACCAAAGCTGTCTCGGTATTGTGTCCAGGTCTGAAAACAGACTGCGAGCGATCCAGAAAATCAGTGTTATTGAAGAAATCCTGGATCTGAGAGGCAACCACCCGCTCCAGGACCTTGCCCAGAAAATGGAGGTTGGAAATTGGTCTGTACTTGTTACACTCAGATGCAGGGGTGCCCACACTTTTTCAGCATGCGAGCTACTTTTAAAACAACCAAGTCGAAAAGATCTACCTTCTGCGCGCGTGCTCCTGCCACTGCGCACATGCTCCTGCCTGCCCGCGCAGTGCTCCTTCTGCCCGCGTGGCACTCCTTCCGCCCGCAAGGCAATGCGGGAACGAGGGAGCGTGAGGTGGGGCCTCCGGAGGCCCCGCCTCGCGCTCCGCCCTGCCTCTCTCTCATCTGGAAGCAGCCGTGCAGCCTCTGCTGCTGGTGAGAGAGACTAAACACACAATACAGTAGTAGGAATATACAACCAAACACACAAGGGAAGTATATGCATAAGTTAGCAAAAATAGCAGTGTAATATTCACAGTGTCAATTAACACACATTAGAAGGACGCCATACAAAGCCCATAGATGGTTATACATCACCAGTAAATGACAGGGAGTTGTAGGAAAAAGTTCAGCGGGTGGGGATGCGTAGACCAGGGTGGAAAAAGTTCAAGGAAGAGGTGGTAATCCCAAAGTCCATGCGGATGAATTCCAATAAGTCCAGCCAAAGTCAGCGCAAGGTCCCAGTAACCCGGTTTCCGACAACCCAATCAGATGCGACGATAGCAGTAGTCCAAACGGTGGGCTGGAAAGCGCCCCCTCGGGTCCACAGAAGATGTTACGTTGGATACCAACCATGTATTGATTCGTGAATCCTTCTGTGTCACGCCTCCCATTCATCATTTGCCGCTTGAGAAAGCCCTTTATCAGGGTGAAACGGATCAGGCCCATAGTCAGATTGTTGCGGCCCCCGCCAGGGGCGCTTTCCAGCCCACCGTTCGGACTACTGCTATCTTCGCATCTGATTGGGTTGTCGGAAACCGGGTTACTGGGACCTTGCGCTGACTTTGGCTGGACTTATTGGAATTCATCCGCATGGACTTTGGGATTACCACCTCTTCCTTGAACGTTTTCCACCCTGGTCTACGCATTCTCACCCGCTGAACTTTTTCCTACAACTCCCTGTCATTTACTGGTGATGTATAACCATCTATGGGCTTTGTATGGCATCCTTCTGATGTGTGTTAATTGACACTGTGAATATTACACTGCTATTTTTGCTAACTTTTGCATATACTTCCCTTGTGTGTTTGTTTGCTGGTGAGAGAGAGGCAGGGAGAGAGCTGGCGAGAGAGAGGCTCCTTCCGCCCGTGCGGCATTGCGGGAACGGGAACGCCTGTGCGGCATTGCGGGAATGAGTGCTCCCTCGTTCCCGCAATGCCCCGCGGAAGGAGCGCCGTGTGGAAGGAGCGCCGCGCAGAGGGTGCGCATGCGCAGGGCAGAAGCACCCCATCCAGATGCGATCGACCTCATTTGGACACGTGATCGACAACTTCGTGGGCAGCCCTGCTCAGATGGGTCACACGCCTGATGTTTGAGAGCCATCTAACACATTACAGTTTTTCTGGTGAATGATGCTTTGATAAAGGTTCTTGTATGAATTGAAAATACCATGAAAAAGGATATACCCTTTGTGCTCTGGGCACCAAAACACCAACATTGTGTGAGCTGGGCTTGATTTGTGAATATACATGGCAGACCTATACAATCTTCTCTCAAGCACCTATTAAAATTGTGGATAACCTAAATTAAATGTATGAGAGGTGGCCTGGCCAGTGAATAAGAAATCTAACAGCCAGTGAAATCATTGAATCAAATTGAATCCTTCTACTGTAAACTTTTTATTCAGCTATTTATTTTTATTCAGTGTTCCCCCCCCCCCCCAATAGCATGGTGCTCTGGCAAGCTCTGGGCACATGCATAAAAGATATAGAACAAAACATAAACATTTTCTGACAGTGTCAAAGCAAATAGAGTCTGATAGCAAGATATCCTTGACTCTCTTTCTATTCATGGTCCTCAGGCAAAAGCTCGAGTGAAGAGATGAGCCGTGTTCTGTCCCTTGAAGGTCAGAAGACCAGCTGTGATGGTCTAACAACAGAAGCAAAGCTGAAAACACATCACAAAGAACTCTCTGCCTCCAGCATTCAGAAGTGCTAAATCAAAAGTGTCCAGCAAGTGCGGGGAAAGGCACCAAGAAATTTATTGCGTGCATCAATGAGATACCAATGAATAAAGACATAATTTCTAGCAATGTTTAAAATCTCACGGCATCAGTGTACCACATTCCTCCACAGAACTGAAAGGAATGGATTCAGCTCAGCTCACCAACATCCTTTACAATGAGATCTTGGTTTTCACGGGGGTTTGATTTCAGGACCCACTACCCACTAGGCATGAGAAAAATGAAACGGAAATTAAAAGGATTCGTAAGAGATTCGTATGTAATGGGACTTTTGAGCTTTTACGGATCGCTGCCGCGAACCCGGAAGTAGACTTCCTTTTATGGTCCTTGAGGCCAACAATTTGCGTTAGGATCGTAATTATTGTACTACCTACTCACTTCTCCCTGTCTTCTCCCCCTCATTTCCTTCCCGCCTTCATTCAGCTTCTTCTTTTTCCCGCATTTCTATGGGGAACTGGAAGTGACGCTGCTGCTAGGTAGGCAATGCATTCTGGAAAGTGTAGTCCTCCACGCTTCCCCCCCCTCCTTCTCTTCCCCGTTGCTCTGCTGCCATGCCCCATCGCAGGGGCCAGCTTCACACACACACGCGCACGCGCGCTTCTCCTCCTCTCTCTCCCTGCGCTCTCTCAGATGCTTCTCTTCCCCGTTGCTCTGCCTTGCCCCATCGCAGGGGCCAACTGCAGCCCTCCAGGTACATGTTTTGGACTTCAACTCCCACCATTCCTCACAGCCTCAGGCCTCTTCCTTTTCCTCTCAGCCTGGGCAAACTTGGGCCCTCGCTCCCTCAGGATCGGGGTGAGAGAGAGGCAGCGAGGAGCGAGGGGGGGGCCTCCTCCTCCTTTTTTGCTGCTTCCAAGAATAGAATACCCCCTCCCTCCCTCCTTCCCTCCCTCCCTCCCTCCTTCCCTCCCTCCTTCCTATTTGGAGAATCCCACCTAGAATTCAGTGTGGTTTATTCAAGTTTTGGCCTACAACTCCCAGAAATCCCAGCCAATTTACCAGCTGTTAGGATTTCTGGGAGTTGTAGGCCAAAACCATCTGGAATGCGCATGCTCTGGCATACGAATTACTAACGAATTTCGTTAGTACTTAAGTTACATTTTAGAAATTTTTGGAAAATGTTTTGTAAGTCTTTGATATACTCATCTAAAAAAATCCCCCCCCCCCATTTGATTTAAGAATCACTATTTTTGGGTTCTAAACCATGCCTACTACCCACCCCTGTCTGGGGGAAAAATCCATGGATGCTGAAGTCCCATTATATACAATGTCATAGTAAAATGGGGTCCCTTACAAAATGGGAAAATCAAATTTTCATGCAGAATCAATGGATACGAAATGCTGATGGTATTGAAAAACTTTTATTTATTTATTTATTTATTTATTTATTTATTATTTCGGCTTGATAGACCGCCCTATCCAAAGCTCAGGGCGGCTTACAGCACATAAAACATACCAAGTTAAAACACATAGAAATACAACATCATAAAACCGATTAAAAATCCCACCCCTTACAATAAAAACATAACAGGTCAAGCACATGACACTAGCGGCAGCGACGCGGCAGGGTGGAAAACTATAGCAGGCACTAATCAGGCACCAAATGCCTGCCTGAATAGCCAGGTCTTACAGGACCTGCGGAAAGTCATTAAGTCCCGCAGAGCTCGCGTCTCCGCTGGCAGCGAGTTCCATAAGGCCGGCGCGGCCACTGAAAATGCCCTCTGCCGCGTGCTGGATAGTCTGCAAATCCTCATACCAGGGACCTCCAACATATTAAGCCCCTCCGAATTCAATGATCTTCTGGGCACATATGGGCTAAGCCGCTCCCTCTGGTACACTGACCCCAAACCATATAAGGCCTTGAAAGTCAAAACTAACACCTTGAAGGAGACCCGAAATTCAATTGGCAGCCAGTGCAGTTCACGTAGGAGTGGTGTTACATGAGCCGTTCTTGTGGCTCCTGATAGCAGGTGGGCTGCCACGTTCTGCACCAGCTTGAGTTTCTGGATCGCCGACAAAGGTAGGCCAATGTACAGCGCATTACAGTAATCGAGCCTCAAGATGACCGTGGCTTGGATCACCGTGGCCAGGTCACAACGGGAGAGGTAGGGAGCCAGGTGTCCTGCCTGCCGCAGGTGGTAGAAGGCTGTCTTGCAGGCGCACGCAATCTGCGCCTCCATAGACAGCTGAGGGTCCAGCCGGACTCCCAAGCTCTTGACTGAAGACTGTGGGCATAATGCCACGCCGTCGAATGTCGGCAGCTGGATTCCTCTCCCCCCCCCAGGCGGCCCAGCCACAAGATCTCCGTCTTCACCGGGTTCACCTTCAACTTACTGGCTCGCAGCCATCCAGTAACAGCTTCTAGGCAGAGTTGGAAATTATCGGGTACAGATCCGCCCCGGCGTCCACCCTGACACAGGGCACAATTACAGAGACACCATAAATGGGGTTGATCCACTACCCCAGATTAGATCTGATAGGGACTCCCATACACTCCTCAAAGGCAGCAAGGAGTCCTCACTGCCCAGCCACGCCAAGCATGGTTTGGCACCAGGGCCGTAGCCAGGATTTTGATTCGGGGATGATGGGGGACGGGGACATGGGACTGAGTCTGAGTAAGAGAGGGTCTACCCTACCAAACCTTTTGTATTGTTATCCCAATACCCCCATGAATATGGGATATATTGAGCATGGTGATCAGATCATGATATTAATAAACATAACAATTTAAATAATGTACCAGTAAGGCCTTCTAACGGACCACCCTGAGAATTGGGGGGGTGGGGGCTGAAGCCCCCAAGCCCCCTTCCCTGGCTACATGCCTGTTTGGCACAACTGGATGGGGATCTTAAATGCTACATGGTGGCTAGTGACAGTCATGATGACTCAGTTACCTTTTCATGTCACTCTGACTGACATCAGCCGGAGTACTGGTCGCTAAGGGGTCTGGTATCCCTCTCCCCGCCTCTTTAGCAAGTTGGCAAACTGGTATACGATTGCTTGACTGCTGCAGATAAAATAGGTGGGTGTGCTTCTGCTAGGGACAGATGCAACATTGGGGGTTGGGTTATGGGAAAGGATTAATCCCAGGGAACACAGAATGGTAAATTGCCTGCCGGGTGCAAAGGTTGCGGACATCACGAGGCATCTAGATAGGCTGGTAGATAGTGCCGGGGTGGAGCCAGCAGTCGTGGTACACGTCGGTACCAATGACATTGGGAAGGCCAAACGGATGGTCCTGGAAGCCAAATTTAGGTTGCTAGGTAGAAGATTAAGGTCCAGGACCTCAAAGGTAGCATTCTCGAAATTCTACCGGTTCCACGCGCAGGGACGGCCAGACAAGCAGAGCTCAGGAGCTTCAATGCGTGGATGAGGCAGTGGTGTCGAGAGGAAGGGTTTAGATTTGTTAGGAACTGGGGACATTTTCGGGTTACACCTGAACGAAACTGGACCCAGACTGTTGGCAATTAATATTAAATAGGCTTCAGAGCAGCTTTTAAACTGATTCCTAGGGGAAAGTCGACAGGAGCTGGGCAGCTTCCGGTTCGAGAGGGTGAAACGCCAAGTATGGAGGATGAAATTTACGCACAAAGGGCTAGGTCAACAGAAAAGACAGAAAGTAGTCAAGAGGTAGGACATGGTAGGCCTTCTACAAATTCTCATAAACAGCCAAAGTTGAAAGGGCATCAGAGCAATAAATATAAAGGTCTGTACGCAAACGCTAGAAGCCTTGAACAAAAATAGGGAGTTGGAATGTTTGGCAAAAGAAAAAATATTGATATTATTGGCATAACAGAAACCTGGTGGACAGAGGAAAACAATTGGGACACAAAAATTCCAGGTTATAAACTGTACAGGAAAGACAGGAGGGATCTGCTATCGCCCTCCCAAACAAACTCCAGAGGCAGACTGCTACCTGGAAAATGAAATTAAACAGGCCTCAAAAAGCAATAAATTAGTCATAATGGGTGACTTCAACTATCCCCGAATAGATTGGCTAAATTCTTGTTCTACGCATGAAAGAGAGACAAGGTTCCTCGACATGCTAGCTGATTATTCCCTTGAGCAGATGGTCATGGAACCAACCAGGGAAAGGGATCCTGGACTTGGTGCTAACTAATGAACAAGATCTCGTTCAAGATGTCCTTGTAACTGAGCCCATAGGTACCAGTGACCACAACACAATAACCTTCAACTTAAGTTTGGATAGCAAACTGTCAGTGAAAACTAACACAGAGACCTTAAATTTTCAAAAAGGGAATTTCACCAAAATGAGAAAAATAGTAAAGAACAAACTAAAAGGAACAGTAAAAAAATCAAATCCCTCCAAAATGCTTGGAAACCGTTTAAAAATACTTTAAAACAAGCCGAACTAAAATGCATTCCTAAAATAAGAAAGAGGCCGGGAAAGTCCAAGAGGACATCGGCATGGCTTACAAATGAGTAAAAGATGTGATTGGAAAAAAAGAAAAACTCATTTAAGAAATGGAAGGCTCTTCCTACTGAGGAGAACAGAAAGGAACACAAGCTCTGGCAAACTAAATGCAAAGCAACCGTCAGGAAAGCCAAGAGAGATTTTGAGGCACATATAGCTAAGAATATAAAAAAAATAGCAAAAACTTCTTTAAGTACATCAAGTAGAAACCCAACTAGAAAAGCAGTTGGGCCACTTGACGAAAATGGTAAGAAAGGGACAATAAGTGAAGACAAGGAGATTGCTGAGCGGCTAAACGACTTCTTTGCCTCCGTTTTCACACAGGAGGACAGACAACATATGCCTGCAGCTGAGTCAGTTTTTTCAGGGAGGGAATTAAATGAATTAAACCAGATAGAGATAAACAAGGAAGATGTTCTCACATGCCTTACTAAACTAAATGTCAACAAATCACCAGGGCCAGATGGCATCCACCCCAGAGTTCTTAAGGAACTCAAGTGTGAAATTGCTGAAATTCTAGCCAAAATATATAACCTTTCTCTAAGATCAGGCACTGTACCCGAGGACTGGAGGGAGGCAAATGTAACTCCGATCTTCAAGAAAGGATTCAGGGGTGATCCAGGAAATTATAGGCCAGTTAGTCTAACCTCAGTTCCAGGCAAAGTGATGGAAACCATTATTAAAGAAAAATTACTAAGCACATAGAAGAACAGGCATTGCTGAAGGAAAATCAACATGGTTTCTGCAAAGGCAAATCATGTCTTACTAACTTGTTAGAATTCTTTGAGGGTGTAAATAAACACATAGATAAAGGGGACCCGGTCGATATAGTTTACCTTGACTTTCAAAAGGCTTTTGACAAAGTCCCTCACCAAAGGCTCCTAAATAAGCTCTTCAGCCATGGAATCAGAGGACAGGTCTTGTCCTGGATTGGAACCTGGCTAAACTGTAGGAAACAAAGGGTGGTAATAAACGGACATTTATCTGGGTGGAAAGAGGTGAGAAGTGGCGTACCCCAAGGTTCAGTTTTGGGTCCGTTACTCTTAATTTATTCATTAATGATCTGGATGTAGGAGTAAATTCTGAGGTAGCAAAGTTTGCAGACGACACTAAATTGTTCAGGGTAGTTAAAAATGAAACTGATTGTAAAGAGCTCCAGAAAGATCTCTCGAAATTGAGTGAATGGGCAACAAAGTGGCAAATGCATTTTAACCTAAACAAGTGTAAAGTCATGCACATCGGGGCAAAGAACCCCAACTACACCTACCAATTGATGGGGTCAAAGCTTTCCGAGACAAACCAGGAAAGGGATCTTGGGGTTTTGGTGGACAGCTCAATGAAGATGTCAACCCAGTGCGCAGCAGCAGTGAAAAAAGCAAATTCTATGCTTGGCATGATCAGGAAGGGAATCGAAAATAGGTCGGCAAATGTTGTATTGCCTCTCTACAAATCTATGGTGAGGCCACATCTGGAGTACTGTGTACAATTCTGGTCACCGCACCTCAAGAAGGATATAACGGAACTGGAAAAGGTACAGAAAAGGGCAACAAGAATGATCCAAGGGATGGAGCAGCTCCTTACGAAATCAGGTTGCAACGCCTTGGTCTTTTCAGCCTTGAAAGACGGCGTTTAAGAGGTGACTTGATCGAAGTGTATAAAATCATGCATGGGATAGAAAAGGTGAATAAAGAAAAAATATTTTCTCTGTCACACAACACTAGGGCTAGGGGGCACACCCTGAAGCTCCAAGGCAGGAAAGTTAGGACTAATAAAGGGAAATATTTCTTCACCCAGAGGGTCATTGGGTTATGGAACTCACTTCCAGAGGAGGTTGTGACAGCTGTCAGCCTGGACAGCTTCAAGGCAGGATTAGACAGATTCATGGATACCAAGGGAATCAGTAGCTACTGAAACGGACATCCAAGTGCCACCTCTGTGTTGATGGAGGCAGGCAGGATTTTCCCCGGGTACTGGTTGTGGGGGTCGGGAGCAGGTGAGGGTTTTGCCCTCCTTTCTGCTAGAGATCCCTGTGTACAACTAGTGGGCCACTGTGTGACACAGAATGCTGGACTAGATGGGCTGAGGCCCGATTCAGCATGGCTCTTCTTATGTTCTTATGTTCTTATGGCAGTGGACAGTTTCATTTAGGCACCAGCCCATCTGTCTTGGCACCTCCTAACTCAGAGGACAAATCGAATCCTGTCTCCAGATTAACATAACCCAGATTAGCCTTTTGTGTTATTTACCTCTCATAAGACTGATCAGCCATGACCAGCCTAAGAGATCAGTGTAGACGTGTCCACAGTGACTTGTCTAAGGGAAACGGGTGAATTTCATGCTTGATCAAAATTGAAGTCTGTGTGTTCCTAGTGTTAACTTAACATATAACTACAACTGTATTAAATCACAGTGATGCTGATGTTGTTCATGAACATGAGTAAAATCAGAAGAGGGAAACCAAAGCCATTATTACTTTGCTACCAAAGTAAGCTTCTTTTAGCTTATAGGAATGTCTGTACTTTATCTTAATGCTCATATTGTTATTGTTAAGTGTTGTATTTGATTGTTCTGTATTTTGTGTTTTATATCTATTGATGTGTTATTAATGTTTATCCCATTTTCTGTGATCTGTGTTCACATTTGGGCATATTGAGTATTCATGCCAAGTTTGGTCCTGATCCAACATTGTTTGAGCCCAGAGTGCTCTCTGGGTGTAGGTGAACTACAACTTCCAAACTCAAGATCAGTTCCCAAGCACCCCACCAAGACCTTAAGTAACATCATTTCCGACCCTTACATACTCAGACTTTCTCACATCTCCTAAATAGGGCGCAGCAACGCGTGCCGGGTACAGCTAGTTTGTTATATTACGCATGTATTATTTATGTGTTAAGCTGCCCTGAGTTGCCAGGGGCAATGGGGCTGGGATAGAAATAAACTTAATTTTATTATTTATTATTATTATTACTATTATTACCATCTGCCTTTCAGCTCTTTCTATGTTTCAGCAAAATGATCTGCAAAAGATTGTGAAAGCATTTGCAAAAATCTCCTGCCTTATCGAATGCATCCACTTCACACACACACACACACACACATACACACACACACAAGTATTATTACAACACACAAATCTACTCATCCCCAAAGACACTGGAACCATTAAGTACTGGGGAAAAGATGCATGGGATATTTGTTGAGTTTACGAATAAATATGATTATACACATTTACAAATGATAGATCTTAAAGTTGGCTGAAACAGAAATTGTAGTTCAAAACAGAAAACGGCACTTGTCCGTTCCCAACACACACACACACACACACACACACACACATGCTTACAAAGTTGATTCTTGGGAAATTTGCATGAAAAATGCATGATTGAAAAATGTGCATGAAAACATCTACATAATACATATTAATACGGTTTGCATCACAGGTAGAAAATATGTATATTACAAAAGTGCACCGATTTTGAAACATAAGTTCAGAAATACAAATTTCAAGATAGAAATCACACTTTGAAGAGCCCATGCTTCACAGAATCAGATTCACCTGGCAGGGATAAACATAGTCAGGGATAGACATAGTCTCAACCATATAATTCCCTTCCCCATTGCCTTCCCTTCAACAATATTTTCCCTTCCCCATTGCCATTTGTTTCTATACATAAAGAAAAGGGAATTCATTTTGAAAGACTATGAGACCTATGGGCTTCATCAACAGAAAAGTCTGGTGTAAGTTATTTCTGAGTAAAGACACACAAGGAAATTTACTACACTACATACAAAATCTCCATGTAACATTCTATACAGCAAGTGATTCTAAAACACATTACAATAAATATTGTGTTGGTAGATTCCCATTTGAATCAGGAAGAGTTAGCTACCACCTCGAGTCGCCTGAGGGCTGAGAGGGGCGGTATACAAATATCTCTTGGCTTTTCTTCGCGACTGAAGATTCAGGAAGGACTCATCCCATGCTTTCTACAAGCGCATTGATGACTATCAGGGCTTTTTCGGAAGTTGACGAAAATGGTAAGAAAGGGACAATAAGTGAAGACAAGGAGATTGCTGAGCAGCTAAACGACTTCTTTGCCTCCGTTTTCACACAGGAGGACAGACAACATATGCCTGCAGCTGAGTCAGTTTTTTCAGGGAGGGAATTAAATGAATTAAACCAGATAGAGATAAACAAGGAAGATGTTCTCACATGCCTTACTAAACTAAATGTCAACAAATCACCAGGGCCAGATGGCATCCACTCAGGGGCGGTCTAAGGTAATTTTAAATGGTAGGCGAACATTATTTTGGTGCCCCCAAAACATTATTTTGCCCCCATGTAAAACAAATATACAATTATAATATCACAATACCATTAGTAGTATTATATTGTATCAATGTATAAACAATATATTATACCATATTCATACTATATTATATCATAATTATATTATACTACATTACAATATAATTATATTATAATATATTGATATTATAATACAATATAACATTATATTATATTATATTATTATTATAAAATAATAAATAAAATTATTTATTTAAATAAAATTATCCTCTACTAAATATTTTCATTACTCCTATAAAACTCAAATAACCCAAAATAAAGTAAAATAAAATATTATATATTACTATTTTGTACAATACCACTATACTGCAATATTGTTTATAATATTACATGTAATATAAAATATATCATTATTCTATTGTTATATTGTATTTTTATTATATTGTATGACAATATTAAGCAGAACTGTATAATAAGCAACAAGAAATGCAATGTAAATGCATCAATGATGTCGAATACAGGCAGCGCGGCCTGGGCAAACTTGGGCCCTCCCTCCCTCTAGGTGTTTTGGACTCCAACTCCCACAACTCCTCATAGCCTCAGGCCCCTCGGGTCTAGACAGAAATAGAGCCGAAGAAAGGAAGGAGGGAGAGAAGAGGTCACAGAGGAGGAGGAGGAAAGCCCTTCATTCATTCCTTCACTTACACTTCCTTCACTGATTCTTTTCTCCTTCCCCGCAAACGCGTGCGCGGCGGAGACCAAGGGAGAGGGGAAGCACTCCCTGCCTGCCCGATAGGGAGTGCTTTGCTTACAGGCTTCTGCGCAAGGGAGCTACTGGGCATGCGCGGAGGTTTTCGCAGATGTGCAGTTGCTCCTGCGCTCAACTTCAGCTCTGGAGCAACTGCGCCTGCGCGAAAACCTCCGCGCATGCCCAGAAGCGGTGTCAGAGCGCACAAGGCCGGGGCCCAAAAGCAGGTAGCTGCAGCGCTGCCTGAGGAACATTGGCAGGGCCAGGATGGTGCCCCATGCGGCCAGGATGGCGCCCCCTTCCCAGATGGCGCCCTAGGCGGCCGCCTACTTGGCCTACCTTGTAGGACCGCCCCTGCGAGCACCATCTGCCCGGGTTTGAATTTAAGAGTTTTCCTTCTCTTAGGATGGTTGCCAAAAGGCTAGAGAGCCCATCCTGCCCATTAACGCTCTTTGTCAGACTCATCGGTTGTGACCTGTCTGGCATAGGAGGCCCTACCGGTGACTATTATGCCACCGCCAGCATAGCTCTCAACTTCATTAGGGTACGCAAGCCTCACCCCCACAACAAGGGGGCGCCAACGGAGAGGATACAAATATAGTAAATAAAGAAATACTGCACATCATTTACAGAACCTTTTAATCAACCCCACCATCATTTTCTGGACAACCAATCAATTAGCTCCCTGTGCAAAAAAACCAACAACATTCAAAACTTCCTCTTCTACATTCTTCGAACCTCATTAGAGTTTCAACTTATGATTACTATGTCCTCATTTCCCCACTGTATGAACTTTTATTCATCCATTTTCCTTCCCATGAGAGAGCTGAACTAGAAAGCTATGTTTCCCTTCACTATCTGATAAGCAACCTATGTAAGCAAATCATTAGGCCTGTTTCCGATAATTGGATACTTCAGATTTTCAGATTTTTTTCCGGACTTCCGATAATTGAAGCGATATCGAGAACAGCGCCCCAAACAGGAAGTGGATTCGGCATTCTGAGAGCTCCGTCGCCATTCTCCGAAAGGGCTCGGATGTCATTTTACTTTTATGTCCCATTTTTTAAATTGTTTCTTAATGTGTTAACAGTGCTTAATATTTTGTACCAGTGGCTAGTTTTGTCATTAGTAGCGGTCAAAAATAGATGGAAACGGGATTCCCCATAGTTTAGACTCTACCTTCTGCTGATTTTCACGCATTGCGCAATCGTGGATGCTATTTCTGAATACTTCAAAATATCGGAATACATCCGAATCCATTTTGATAAAATCACTAAAAAAATTGGAAGTGACTCACATCCGAAGCGAGTGCAAAACCAATATCCAATTCGACTTCCGTAATGCATTTTTCTGTTCGAAAACAGGCCTACAAATCATGGAAGCAAGACTGTTTCAGGGGCCTGACCCTCAAATGACAACATACCCAGTTTGCCCCTTTCTCTGCGCAACCTATCTCTACTTATCAATGTATCTGCAGAAACTACAAAATAATGGTACCCCTTGCCTAACAATATCAAAGAAAGAAGAATGCATGTATGTCTTTCATTGGTCAATGGCCAATGATCTGATCCCCGCCAGTAAAAAGTATAAAACCTCAGGTTCAAAGCTTTCTTGGACCCTTTCTTCTGAAACAATTAGTATCATAGTTTGCAGACTATCCCCTTTTTCTGTAATCCTGTATTCTTGTCTTCAAACAACTCAGATTGTTTTGCCTGCTCGCTGACTCAGAAAGCTTCTCAACTTTTTGGCTTCAGGTGACACCCACACAAATCCTTTTCATTCTGAAGTTTCCTCCTACTCTACATTTGAACACGGAGCACATTTAAGATGCAGCAAACTTATTTTTTTGTTGCTGTTGTTGTTTTTGCTGCTGCAGAGACTAGGGGCTCATCTACACAGAGGACATAGCATGAGCCAGTAAATCAACCCCATGGTGGCTACACTGTCATGCTCACTGGCCACCGGGATGAGGAGAATGAGAGGGGATGGTAAGAGTGGCTGTCCAACAGTGGCAAACTTTAAAAAAAATACAAGAAAGAAAAGTGAAAATATAGAAACAAACAAAATACAGCAAATTAATAGACAAATAAAACCTACTAAAACTTGCCAGAATATATATATATATATATTCTGGCAAGTTTTAGTAGGTTTTATTTGTCTATTAATTTGCTGTATTTTGTATATATATATACACACACACACATATATATATACTGTGTGTGTGTGTATATATATATATATCTGTATCTGTATCTGTATCTGTATACCTTTATAAAACGGAATGTTTGTGTGTATGCGGAGGGCGGAAGGGCGGAAGATTGGGCCACTTTCACAGGCCAGGGCGGATATGTGGCAGCCACTTTCACAGGCCACAGCGACCAGCGCGGGTGATGGACCTGCACCAAACTTGGTACACATAACCCCCCTAACCCCCTTTACGTCCTGGCACGGGTCGGGGGACATGACCCACGGATTATGGAATTTGTAGTACTTTCCAACACTTTGGTTCCCACAGACCACTGAGGCCACCAAAAAAGACCAATACAGACCACACTCAGCACACACAGCCCCCATGACCCACTCTACGTCCTGGTGCAGTTTGGGGGAGGGTGGACCATGGATGATGGGACTTGAAGTGCCTCTACTCACTTCCCAAGTCTGTTGCAACCCTCATCCAATCACTGATCGAGACCAAACTTGCCATACATAACCCCCATGACTGCCTTCATGTCCTGGTGAGGTTTGGGGGAGGACTGACAATGGATGATGGGATTTGTAGTACTTTTACACCCCTCTGTTCCCACAGACCACTGTGGCCCCCAACAAAGACTGATAAAGACCACACTTGGCACACAGAGCCCCAGTGACCCAGTCCACATCCTACTGAAGTTTGGAGGGGGACAGAACATGGATGATGGGTCTTGCAGTACCTTCCCTCACTTTCCAAGACTGCTACAAACCTAATCCTATGATTGATCAACACCAAACTTGCCACACAGAGCCCTCATGACCCACTCTACATTCTGGTGCACTTTGGAGGAGGGTGGACCATGGATGATGGGACTTGAAGTACCTCTACTCACTTCCCCAGTCTGCTGCGACCCTCATCCAATTACCAATTGAGACCAAACTTGGCACACATAACCCCCATGACTGCCTTCACGTCCTGGTGAGGTTCGGGGGACGACTGACAATGGATGATGGAATTTGTAGTATTTTCACACCCCTCTGTTCCCACAGGCCACTGTGGCCCCCAAAAAACACCGAGAAAGTCCACACTTGGCACACAGAGCCCCAGTGACCCACTCTACATCCTACTGAAGTTTGGAGGGGGACAGAACATGGATGATGGGACTTGCAGTACCTTCCCTCACTTCCCAATCCTGCTACAAACCTAATCCAATGACTGATCAACACCAAATCTGGCACACAGAGCCCTCATGACCCACTCTACAGCCTGGTGCAGTTTACTGTGAGACGGACCACGGATGATGGGACTTGAAGTACCTTCACTCACTTCCAAAAACAATGCATCCCTCATCCATTCACCAATACAGACCAAACTTAGCACACAGAGCCCCCATGACCCAATCTACATCCTACTACACTTGGGGGGGACAGAGATGATGGGACTTGCACTACCTTCAGTAATTTCATGATACCACTGCAACTCCCAATAATGATGGATCAAGACCAAACTTGGCACACAGAGCCCCCATGACCCACTCTACATCCTGCTGCACTTCTCAAATAACCCGGGCAGGGCCGGGTCCCCAAGCTAGTATATATATAAAGAGAGTGGTCGTGGGTCCCGGCAAATAGGTGCGAAAACTACATGTCCCAGACACACGAAAAACGCCAGGCCACTAATCCATACCCCAAGGTCCCTATACGGCCCACAAAAACACCTTGAAACACAACGCAACACCCCCCAAAACACCCCCACACCACAACATTACCACGCATGCGCAAACGGCGGCGGCAGCACTCTGTCTCCAATGCTCACTCCCCCCTCCTCCACACGCCAACACATTACCACACTCCCGGACACGACCCGCCTCTCAGCCGCTCCCGGACCCCACCCGCGCCGCCAACACAGTGCCCCCCTCCTCTGCCGCTTCCAAGCCGCTCCTGAACCCAGGCCGCACGGCCCAAAATGGACAAGGCGCCTCCCGCACGGCCCGGGTCCGGCACCGGCTAAGAGGCGGCAGAGAAGGCCGAGGAGGCGACGGCGCGGCTCGGGTCCGGATGGCAGCCAACAAGGAAGGCCAAGGACGCGGCGAAGAAGCCGGCCAAGATGGCGCCTGCACAAACTGGGTCCATGGGGTGGCTGGAAGACGATGGAGGAGGTTGCCTCGACCACGGGACTACACCTCCCAGAAGATTCCGTGCCACTCACTGGGAAGGAGGGGTGGGGCCTTCTGGGAAGTGTAGTCCCATGGCCGCGCCCGCCTCCTCCGCCTTCTCCCAGCTGCTTCCGGACCCAGCTCGCGCAGGCACCGCCATGCTCGCCTCCTCCACCGCCTCCACGCCCTCCCTCGCAGGCTCCCAAGGCGCCGTGCGAAAGACGCCTTAGCCCAGGACTGGGACCAGAGGGAAGCTCTGGCGACAGTGGCGCCAACAAGGACAAGACGGAGAAGAAAACAGTAAGGAGCAGGAAAAGGAAGGAGGATGGAATGGAAGAAGACAGTAATAAAAAAGGAGGAAAGGAGAATAAAAAAACAGAAATAGGAGGAGAGAGAGAAAACAAAAATGATGCATACAAGGAGAGGGAAGGAAAACAACCAGAAAGGAAGGAAAACGCCACAGCGAAGCGTGGCCGGGTCAGCTAGTATGTGTGTGTGTATATATATATATATATATATATAATCTATTACTTGACTACCCACATAATAAGGTATTAACTATAGTGGGCATTACAATTGTTGAAAGCAGAGGTGATTACATAGATCTGGGTTACAGTCCCTGCATAGTTTCCATTTAAGAAATTAAATCTGCCTTGAGAAGAGAATGTGAATTACAAATTTGAGAGGAACATAGAGTCTCTCGGCATTACTTAGTGAATGAAGATTCTTAGGAAGGTCTCATCCCATGTTTTTTTATAAGCGCATTGATGACTAAAAAGGCCAATCTGAGATAGGCAAGTTCGGTTGCAGAAAGCACAGCAGAAAGTCTCCTTGGGTGATGTTGACTCCAAGTTGCGGTTCTTTCTGCGTTGTTGTTTCGAGACCCATTCGGCGTGTCTTCTCAAAAAAGGCCACAGCATTGTGGATAGTGCATCTCCGTGCCTCCCGATGTGAGGCCAGGGTGGACCATTGTTGGTGATCATTCTGGCCGAGCCTGAGATGTTGTTTCAGGGAGTCCTTATATCTCTTTTTGGGGGCGTCTCTCTTGCGCTGACCCGTGGTGAGTTCACCATAGAGTAGTATCTTTGGGAGGCAGTGGTCCTCCATCCGAAAGACGTGCCCTGCCCAGCGCAGCTGTGTTCTCAATAGTGTGTTCTCAATAGTTCTCAATAGGCAAGTGATAGCACCTTTTTTTAAAAGGACTTCCTTTCGCAACCAACTAAGTATTTTGGGCCACCAGCATTTTTCTGGTTGTTAAACAAATAAATCTTGGTTTTGGTTCACTACTTTTGAGTCTAGCACTCATTCTTAAAGCTATTCCAGGTCCCCCTGCACGTGGGAAGGCCTTATTCTCTACCTTCAGGGCCAGAGCTTGTATGTCCCATCCCTCTAAAGCCCATTTTTCAGCCCTGTAGGCGGAAGAGATGGATTTTAATTACAAGAAATGAGATTCCATCCCAACATTTGGAAGACCTTTCTGGCAGCAACAGCTGTTTCATAGTGGAACAAGCAACCTTAGAGTGCCATAGACTCTTCTTCTCTGGAGGTTTCTAAACAGATGCTCAATGACCACTTGTTAGGAGACCTTTCATAGTGTATCCCTGCATGGCGAAGGATTGGATGGCCTTTGTAATATTTTCCAGCTCTATAATTCTCCTGTTATCCACATGGGAGGCCAGTGTGTATGTGTTAGACTCCACAATTTACATTCCAAAGGTCTACTGAAACTCTGAGGTAAATATTAATTGAGGTGAGGTCTTCCCAAAGCGTTTTCATTATAGAGAGGAAACTGGCATGGATGCCTATTGTTGTTCTCACTTTTAGTTGTTGCCCTAGATCAGTGTTTCTCAACCTTCCCAATGCCACGACCCCTTGATACAGTTCCTCATGTTGTGGTGACGCCCCAACCATAAAATCATTTTCGTTGCTACTTCATAACTGTAATTTTGCTACTGTTATGAATCATCATGTAAAATGTATTTTCATTCACCGGACCACATTTGGCACAAATACCCGATACACCCAAGTTTGAATACTGGTGGGGTTGTGGGGGGTGATTTTGTCATTTGGGAGGTGTAGCTGCTGGGATGTATAGTTCACCTACAATCAAAGAGCATTCTGAACTCCACCAACGATGAAGTTGAACCAAACTTGGCACACAGAACTCCCATGACCAAGTGAAAATACTGGAAGGGTTTGGTGGACATTGACCTTGAGTTTGGGAGTTGGAGTTCACCTACATCCAGAGAGCACTGTGGACTCAAATAATGATAGATCTGTATCAAACTTGGTGCAAATACTCAATATATCCAAATGTGAACACAGGTGGAGTTTGGGGAAAATAGACCTTGATATTTAGGAATTGTAGTTGCTGGGATTTATAGTTCACATACAACCAAAGAACTTTCTGAACTCCACCAACAATGTAATTGAACCAAACTTCCCATACAGAACCCCCATGGCCAATAGAAAATAATATATTTTCCGATGGTCTTTGGCGACCCCTCTGATACCTCCTCGCAACCCCCATAGGGGTCCCGACCCCCAGGTTGAGAAACACTGCCATAGATCTTTTTGCAGTCATCCAGGAGAAAATAATCCAATAAAGACAGTTTTAGACAACCACGGAGATTTTAACATTTCATTATATGTTGATGATATGGTTAGATAGACAGCAGATCCAAAGTCAAGTGTAACTTTGTCAGCTCACTAGAAATTAGTCATCTTATTAGGAAAGACCCCAGGACAGTAATAAACTTTTATATTATTAATAATAATAATCTTTATTTGTACCCCACCCCATCTCCCCAATGGGGACTCGGGGCGGCTCACAAGGCAAGGAATTCCAGGCTCTCTTCCTTGTGCCCACCAGATGGGTCTGTGAGACTGGCAGGGATGACAGGAGGGCTTCCCCCAAAGAGCGGAGAGTTCGAGCTGGTTCATGGAGGGAGATCCGGTTATGAAGGTAGGCAGGTCCCGAACCGTTTAGGGCTTTTCAGCCAGAAATAGTCTTAATAAATGAGAAAAAACAAATGGACTAAAGGAATGTGGAATTTGGAAAATACCTTGTGGAAAAAGCATTCCGATCACAGCACCCTTAATCTTCTCTCTCTGCTATTACTTCGCAAATGAAGATTCTTAGGAAGGACTCATCCCACGCTTTTTACAAGCACGTTGATGACTAAAAAAGCCAATCCGAGATAGGCAAGTCCGGTTGCAGAAAGCTGTCGCACTCCAGATGACCTGGGCCCTCTAAATCACTCACACAACACCAGTACTTGATATGCAGTCTTTTCATTGAAGCAAGCAATCCAATAAATGCAAAAAAGGGTAAAAGGTAAAACGTTGAAAAAAAGCAATCAATATTCCATAGACAAACGTTCCATAAGCCAAAGGCAAAATAAAGGCTGCAAGTTAATCCAGGTGAATCAGACAAGCAATGTCCATAAACCCAAACGCCAGAATATTTCCATAAACAGAACAAAGTCTTAAGTCCAGCATAAAACTCCAAAACTAGGAATACAAGAACAAGGTTTCTTGAGGCCCCACTAGGCCAACAACTTGAGCTCAGAATCCATGGACCTTCGGCTAGCAAAGTTGCCTTGAATCTAAATTTCCCAAGATGAGCAAGGCTATAAACCCCCAAAACTAGATTTTTCTTTCGCTCTCCCTAATTGGCATTCAAGCCGCAGCAAGAGCGAAGGCCTTGAATCTGCCAATTAACATGCCTTCTATCCGAAGCTTAAACACAAGTATCTTATCTCCCAACTGCTCTTACTTCAGAGGCTAGTTCCCAAGAAAAACTGAGCTCCCTTCAGCTACTTTCCCAAAACCCTGCCTTTGCAAGTTTCCATCCCCTTGCACTCCAGATCCCACAATCCCTGAACTTACAGGCCCAACAAAACCACAGCAGAAAGTCTCCTTGGGTGATGTTGTTTCCAAGTTGCAGATCTTTCTGCTTGTCGTTTCACTACAAGACCCGTTTGGCGTGACTTTCAAAAGAGACTGCAGCATTGTGGGTAGTGCGTCTCCATGCCTCCCGATGTGAGGCCAGGGTGGACCATTGCTGGTGATCAATCTGGCCGAGCCTGAGATGTTGTTTCAGGGAGTCCTTATATCTCTTTTGGGGGACGCAACTCTTGCGCTGACCCGTGGCGAGTTCACCGTAGAGTAGTATCTTTGGGAGGTGGTGGTCCTCCATCCTAGAGACGTGCCCTGCCCAGCGCAGCTGTGTTCTCAATAGCATGGCCTCAATGCTGGTGATCTTAATAATATGATATAACCATGTGTGTCAACTGAAATTAAATATTATATTCTATAGAATTGCACCATTATTATGGCAATCTCTACCCTGTGCTTTCATCCACTTCCTTTGCTCTCTCTGCCTTTCTGATCTTTATTTTTATTATAGGTTCATTGGAAGATGGATCTCTATTTGTTCCTGCTGTGTGGATCCTGAGACATTAAGAGAAGCCCTACTGGGTTATTTTATTTAGTTATTTCATTATTCATTACTTTAATAGCAACCTTTCTCCTGAAATGGGACCCGAGGTGGCTCAGAGCAGAACTGGTCCAGCAGAACCCATTTTGAACCCATTCTGATTCATCTAACTGTGGTGACTATATTTCAATGCTTGGAATGAAGACCATTTCGATGGACTTTAATAAACTCCAAATATTTTTACTTAGCTCCACAAAACCTCCCTCTTCTCACAAATAGGGCAGCAAGGCTATTTCCTGCACTCACATGTCTTTTCCCCTTAGGCCTAATACCAGATGCTAATATACATGATATACCTTGTTGTCCTCATTTCTCTGGGTAGAACAGATGGTCACTTTGTATGTATAACATACGAGTCCTATGTAAACAATAAAGAAACTGGAGTTTTTAGGTACACAACCTCAGTATCCCATATATACAAATTTTTCATAGAACTACAGCATGTCCACATATGGTTTCTGGCTTGGTGGAGTGGAGAGGATCAAGGGTCATGATCAAATCACTTCTCAGCTCAGATTTTCTCCTTTTTTCATGTCAGGAGCAACTTGAGAAACTGCAAGTTGCTTCTGGTGTGAGAGAATTGGCTGTCTGTAGGGGCATTGCCCAGGGGTCGTCCGGATGTTGTGATGTTTTACCATCCTTGTAGTAGGCTTCCCTCTCCATTGTCGCAGGGGAGAGGCTTGCGTACCCTGATGAAGTTGTAAGTTATGCTGGCGGTGGCATAGCCATGCCAGACAGGTCACAACTGAAGGGTCTGACAAAGAGCGTCAAAGGACAGGATGGGCTCTCTAGCCTTTTGTCAACCATCCTAAGAGAAGGAAAACTCTGATTTCAAACCCGGGCAGATGGTGCTCATCTAACCCTGTAAGGTCAACCATCTAGAGAAAGAAACTCAAATCACACCTATGACCTGAGGACCTCGCTGCCACCATTCCAGCTTGTTAGGCCCTGGCAGATGAACCTTTGGTTTAAAGTAGGGTTGCCACTTTTTGATATAAGAAATAAGGGACGTTTACGGGATTTTTCACAAAAATAAGGGACACTTCATTAAAAACTTGAAACTCTAACATTAGGTAGAAATAGTTTTATTAACAGAATAAGATAATGATTGAAACTCACAAAAGTAACTGACTTACACCCTCTTAACAGGACATGGTATGTTTCTGCATGCTTTGTCATGCAGAAAAAACATTATTAGAGCTACCTTATTTTCTCCATCTGTATTTAGTTCTTGACTTTGCTGACTTTAGACGTGCACTGTCTAAACATTAAAATAAAATAAATTTGATAAGACAGTACATCTTCATGATTATTATGTCAATAGTTAATGGTATAGTATGGGATACACAGCATTGTATAGTATTGGGATGCACAGCTAGGCCTATTTTAAGAGTAACTCTCAAGCAACCAGAAACTATCTTTATCCAACATGATTCAACATTCCCCTTGGGTAATGGTTAATTAGTCTACTGTACTTTGAAAAAATCCTGTATCGCCTCTTCCTTCCAACGGGGACGCAGGCAGGCACACACTTGCAAGCGCATGACTGTCAGCCTGCCCTGTGTGTTGGAATCCCCGGGCAGGCATTGCTGTGGAAACCACAGCGCGCACCTTCCTCTGGTCAACCCCGCCCAGTCCTGTCCTGCTAGTCAAAAATAAGGGACAGGGCCTGAAAATAAGGGACATAAATTTTAGGGCCAAATTAAGGGACGTCCCTTAGAATAAGGGACATATGGGAACCCTAGTTTAAAGGGTGAGGCCAGTTCTGTGCATGCTGCGCTCCACCAGAAAGGTCCATTGCACAGGCTCTGTCACACCCCAGCCTGGTTCCCAACCTGTTTCTTTGGTCAAACCAGACCGAAGCCATGTTATTCCAGTCAGGCCTGTTAGGCCAAAAGACAAGCCGCAGCCAGGCAGCTTTTGCAAAGACTCCCTCTCGGCCCGATAAGCAGAGATGGGTCGACTCGCTTTTGCCCAGGTGCTACTGCTAATTGGGATCACATACCATTCCCATGTGAAAGGCCTGAGAAGGCCCAGCTGGAGAACTGTTATGAGAACCCAGTTCAACGTCTTGGAGGCGTCGTAACTTCAAAGCGTATGAGACCTACTTAAGCCAGGTCTCAGAGATAGAAGAATCTTTCGCCAACGTTCAGAACTCCAAGCCAAACCTTCACAGAAACCTGCCTGGCCTTTGGGCCTGCCTAGCCTTGTGTAAAGAACTTACCTTTCCTGGATTTAGCCCGATTGGGGGCAAGAAGATTCTCTTTGCTTTGTTCCTGTTTTGCCAAAGGACTATAACCTTGCTATTCTGCTTCTTTTGGACAATTTGCTGCTATCTATTGATGCTTGAAAACATCTTTAGACTATAATCTTAGCCTCTTTGCTATATCCAATTATTCTAAATAAAGCATTTAAACGTGGCCAGTGTCAAGCGGTTTACTGAGGGGTCTTCCAGGTCTTTTGGGTGCAACAGGCTCGAAGGACACATCCAACCTCCTTAGTCATCAACACGCTTGTAGAAAGCGTGGGATGAGTCCTTCCTAAGAATCTTCTTTCACGGAGTAATGCCAAAAAGGAGGCTTCTTTCATGTCCCCACATGGGGAGCTGGAGCTGACAGAGGGAGCTCATCCACGCTCTCCCCTGATCTGAACCTCCGACCTGTTGGTCTTCAGTCCTGCTGGCAGAAGGGTTTAACCTATTGCACCACTGGGGGCTCCTAGATTTATCTCCAAAGGAAGAGAAAGGAGAACATTTGAAAAGACTTTGCCCCTGCAGCTTGTTTTTCTAAGACACTACCAAGATTTCAGAGAAACATTTCATTTCAGATTTTTCTCTCTGAAATGTTGGTAGTGTTTTAGAAAAAAAAGGCCACGGGGCAAAGTCTTTTCAAACATTCTCCTTTGGGTGCATGGCCCTAGAATTTGGGTGCCATATGTCTTGTGGAAAGCAATGCACCATAGTTGAAAATATCTATTTATTTATTTATTATTCACTTTTATATATCGCTCCTCCCTGCAGGCTCAGGGCAGTTTACATAAAAACACTAAAATACACATAAAAACAGTTTGGATATATAAAAACGCAAGGGTATTGACAGGATTATCAGGAGGCGCCTAGATTGAAAGCCTGCTTAAAAAGGAACGTCTTGCAGGCCCTTTGGAGGGGGCTAACTCTGTGATGGCACAAGTTCCGTCTGGTAACTCATTCCATAAAGTCGGCGCCACCACAGAAAAGGCTCTTTGTCTTGTTGTTGAAAGGCGGCAGAAACGGATTGATGGGATCACCAGAAGATTTTGTTCTTCTGATCACAACGAACTCGGGCGAACAAGACCCTAAAGGTCAAAACCAGCACCTTGAAGACAATCCGGTACTCTAATCCGGTAATCCAGTGCAATTGCTGTAGAATTGGTGTAATGTGCTCTCTTGTCAATGCTCCCACCAGCAATTGAGCAGCAGTATTTTGCACCAGCTTTAGTTTCTGGGTTGTCGACAAGAGAGGGCCGATGTAGAGGGCATTACAGTAGTCTAGCCTCGAGATGACCATCGCCTGGCAGTTGGCCAGCTCTCCCATGCTTCAAGGCTCCCCCAGTGACTCGGACTGCAGTATGTGAGTTGACAAACTCCAACTGATTACAGGGTGACTTTGACTGAGTGTGAGCGTTGCTCCGGCCCAGTAGATTGTAAGGGCTGCATCTGTTTATGTAACTTGTTGTATTGTGTGTAAATTGCATGACATTGCACCACAGTGATATTGTAAAGCTATTGAGCACATTGGAAATTTACTATACTAAAGAGATTTTTTACTACATGATGCTGTTTGGTTGACTTCTCCCTCAGTTCTGCCCTTTGAATGTGTACGGTATAGCATTGTGTATTATACGGTATTTTTACCAATGATGACAGGCTTAGCCACTCGCCATCCAGGGTAGGCAACCGGCACTCACCGACACCAGGACGACCCAGCCATAGGATCTCCGTCTTCAATCAATTCACCTTCAACCGGCTGGAACGTAGCCACCCAGTCACGGCTTCAAGGCATTGATGGAAACGATAGGGTACGGTGTCCAGCTTGCCATCCATTCTCAGCACCAACTGGGTGTCATCAGCATACTGATGACACTCCAGACCAAAATCACGAACCAGTCAAGCAAGTGGATGCATATAGATATTAAACAATAAAGGGGAGAGGATAGCTCCCAGCTATGGTCACTGGGCTCAGTTGGTTTAGTTTGGGTGAAGAGCAGCTGGATCTCATTGCCTGTATTATGCAGAGAAAGGATGAGTGAATGTGACTCTAGAAATTATTGGATTGGAATTCCCAGCAACATTTTCCATTGGCTCTGACAGCTAGGGATGGTGGCAGATTAGGTCCAATGATCTCCAGAGAACTACCTTTTCTCATCCCCATTGGAAAGTCACAATCATTTCAATCATGACCAATTTTAATCAATGGTATTCCATTTAAGCAATTGCTAAATATCACCTGTCAGCTTTCGTTTGGCAAGGGAAGATACCCAGGATTAACTTTAAGATACTGCAAGATGGGACAAAAACAGGACATGCAGGTTTCCCAGTCTGAAATTGCTTTGCTTATTATTTGACATGGTTGAAGAATTGGTTAACATTGTGAAACAAAGTATTATTGCAATTAGAAGGTGGTAATTGGAAATTTGGAATACATGCTTATCTCTAGTATGACAAAATTAATGCAAATTCAAGTTTTAATAATTGCTTCATAAGGAGATCACTACTGAGAGGTTTTTTTTGGAGGGGGGGGGTGAATAATAGATTTTATTCAAATATAGGATACTCCACAATAAATTACCCATGTCAATTTTGTCTGGATGATATGGAATTAAAGTACAGTGGAAAAATGGAAAATTCCTGCCAGATATCCTTCTTGAAAATCAAATTGGCATTTTATTAAAGGGACCTTTTGAAAATATTGATAAAATGACTGGTGTATTTTTTAAAAGAAGATGTAAATAGATTACAAGTAGTGCAGACTAACTAGTCTCCTGCTGACGGTTAACCAGCAATGTAATCAATTAACCTTGGACAGGACTAATGTTGAGGCTGTTTTTTTTAACACAAGTGATTGGATCTTGGAATAAGTTAATCATGTTATGCATGGGCAAATAGGGATGAGCCAAACATTTCTGTTCATTTGTCACGCTGACTTTAGACAAGTTGACAAATTTATCTTAGTGGGGGAAGGAAGGTATGTAAAGGAATGCCGCCCTTTCACCCTGACAGGAAGCTCTCAACTGTCCCCTAGTACTTCATCAAAGGTTATTGGTTTCACTCCCTATGTTATGAAACACTGAGAAAATGGTCAACTCCATTATAAGAAAGGTCATCTTCCTGACTTTCCTTGTTTACATATGTTTTGTTCCCATGCTACTTTCTGGTCAAAATATTGGACAGCATCTCCTTTCTGCTAATAGTGGTTAGCGCTCAACAGACCATCTATCTTTGCCATCTGCATCATCTCATTCAATCAAAATAAATCAAGAGCCATGTATTTACAAATAACACAGTTTCTCTTCTACATCAGTAAAGGAGAGCAGAAGGGCAATTAAATATATGGGAATACTTCTTTTTGCCAGTTCATTGATCGCTCTCTTCACAGGTTATTAGCAGCAACAATTACTTTAAGAGCTCACATGATTTCCAAACAGAGAAAATTCACACGCTACCATCATCTATGAAAGTTAATATTATTTTGGGATAAAAAAATTGGAGAAACGTTGGACAAAGTGTATAGAGCTCAAAGGAGGCTACGTTGTAAAATAACATGATTTTTTATCCAAAAACCTGTGTTTCATTCAAAAAGTCACCGACTTATTGACCCGCCCTTGTAGATTGTAGCTGGAATGGACTGTTGAAGGTTTTGACCATCAACTTGCAAAAACCATCAACTTGCAAAATCCCTTTTTTATTAACTGTGTTGACAGGGATTTGTGGGAAGATTGTAATTCAGCAGCAGCTGGAGGGTCACTGTTATTGATATCATAATTATGATACTAACAATGGTCCTTAATATTTATCATTTTCTTTTGGAGTCCTCTAAGTGCATCACAATATGCAATATATGGGGCTTGGGGGTACTGCTTTGCAGTGGCTCCAATCCTTCCTGGAAGGTCGTACCCAGAAGGTGTCATTGGGTGACACCTGTTCGGCTCCACAGCCGTTGTCCTGTGGAGTCCCTCAGGGTTCAGTACTGTCCTCGATGTTGTTTAACATCTACATGAAACCGCTGGGAGAGATCATTCGAGTTTCGAGTAAGGTGTTATCTGTACGCAGATTATGTCCAGATCTGTCACTCCTTCCCACCTGTCACCAAGGAGGCTGTCCAGACTTTGAACCAGTGCTTGGCTGCTGTGTCGGACTGGATGAGGGCTAGCAAATTGAAACTAAATCCAGACAAGACAGAGGTCCTCCTGGTCAGTCGCAGGGCATAGGGTTACAGCCTGTGTTGGATGGGGTTACACTCCCCTGAAGACGCAGGTTCGCAGCTTGGGAGTGATCCTGGATTCATCGCTGAGCCTGGAGCCCCAGGTCTCAGCGGTGGCCAGGGGAGCCTTTGCACAATTGAGACTTGTGCGCCAGCTGCGCCCGTACCTTGGGAAGTCTGATCTGGCTACGGTCGTCCACGCTCTGGTCACATCCCGAATAGATTACTGCAACGCACTCTACGTGGGGCTGCCTTTGAAGACAGTTCGGAAATTGCAATTAGTCCAGCGGGCGGCAGCCAGATTATTAACGGGAGCCACATACAGGGAGCACACCACCCCCTGTTGTGTTGGCTCCACTGGCTGCCGGTCCAATTCCGGGCTCAATTCAAAGTGCTGGTTTTGACCTTTAAAGCTCTATACGGTTCTGGCCCAGCTTACTTGTTTGAACGCATCAGCCGCTACGTCCCACCCCATAACCTAAGATCATCCAGGGAGGCCCTGCTCTCGCTCCCGCCAACTTCTCAAATGCGGTTGGTGGGGACGAGGGACAGGGCCTTCTCGGTGGTGGCTCCCGCCTGTGGAATGCGCTCCCTATGGAGGTATGGTCCACCTCATCCCTCCTGGCATTCAGGAAAAGGTAAAATCCTGGCTTTGGGACCAGGCGTTGCACCCCAGCACTAAGCAGCATGTTAGATGGGGATTTTAATGGAAATGGATGAAGAGGGTCAATGTTTTATGGATTGAATATTGTTTTAACTTGGAATGACTGTGTATGTTGTTGAGGGAACTGCATTTTAATGTGTTTTTAATATATCTTAATTGTTGTGGGGTTTTGGGGTTTTTACTGTGATGATGTGGCATCGAATTGTGCCGTACTGTAAGCCGCTCTGAGTCCCCCCTCGGGGGTTGAGAAGAGCGGGGTAAAATCCTGAAATAAATAAATAAATAAATAAAATATGTCAGTTTTACAATCAGTGTGGTGTAGTGGTTAGAATGTTTGATTGATTTTGTCATTCACAATATTTTACCTGTGGATATCAGGATAGCTTATAATGAAATGAATCTACACCATTTAGAACGATTTTAAAAGGATTGGAGCTAGGATTAAGAAAACGTGGGGTCATATCACTATTCAGCCATGAAGCTGTTTGGATTATCCCAAGCTAGTCTTGTTTTTACACATGTTAATTGCAAATAAGGAAGACAATAATATAATCCACCATGGCACAAAAATGTGTTATGAATATAACTCATTAAATCTAAACCAGTGGCTCCCAAACTTTTTTGGCCGACTGCCCCCTTTCCAGAATTTTTTTTTATTCACCGGCCCCCTAGAAATTAATTTTTTAAATTTTTTAATAGCAATTAAACAGAAAGATGTATGTATTAATATTTCTACCTTTTTGTAAAATATAATAAAGAAAGTTGTAAATTAGAAACATTCAAGTTTGAAATTATGAAACTATTTATTGAACTTAGAATAGAAAGGTAATACAAAAAATGTTAAAACGTTCGAAATCAATAATGAGAAGGATGGACCTGGTCTGCTGCTACCAATCTAGTCACCCTCGGCTCTATTTTCGTCAGCAGTCATCTCAAATCATCGCGATTGACTATTTTGCAATTGGTTTCTTTTTTTGTTAATAAATTGGTTACCGCACTGAATCCACGTTCCACTAAATACGTCGAAGGACATTATTATTATTGTTATAAGACTCAACCCATTGGAAGGGAACCCCAAAGGTATTATTATTATTATCCCTTGCTTGGCGAGAGGAGGATGAGGGAGCAGGAGGAGGGAAGAAGAGAGAGAGAGACACAGAGATGGATGGTAGCCTGTCACCTGGCTCACGCCACTGCCCCCACTGCCCCCTTACAGGGGTTCAGTGCCCCCCAAATTCTCCTGGACCTTCCAGTGCCCCCTAGATTGCCCCACCGCCCACCACGGGGTGGTACCGCCCACTTTGGGAACCACTGATCTAAACTATCAGTAATTTATAACAGTATATGTTTTTAAAAATTATTAAAACCAATTTAAAAATCTTGAAAACATCTGTCCATGTATCCATGTTGCAGGGAAGACGATGAAAGAATGTATTCCATATGATGTCATAGTAAACAAGTGGCAGAAATCCAATGGGAACCTTCCTGTTCAGGTTACATAGCCTGGTATGACTGAATATAGGTGGGATGTGATGGGATGCACTGATTGATCAAAATCCTATGTAGATGATCCATATAACTAGAAGGCATGGTTTCGAACCCAAAAATGGCGATTCTAAAATCAAATGGGGGGGGGGATTTTTTTTGATTAATGAAAGAAAGACTTACAAAAAAATTCCCAAAAATTCTAAAATGTAACTTAATTACTAACGAAATTCGTTAGTAGTTCGTATGCCAGCGCATGCGCATTCAAGATGGTTTTGGCCTACAGCTCCAGAAATCCTAACAGCTGGTAAATTGGCTGGGATTTCTGGGAGTTGTAGGCCAAAACTTGAATAAATCACACTGAATTCTAGATGGGACTCTCCAAATAGGAAGGAGGGAGGGAGGGGGGGGGTATTCTATTCTTGGAAGCAGCAAAAGAAAAGGAGGAGGAGCCCCCCCTCGCTCCTCGCTGCCTCTCTCTCACCCCGATCCCGAGGGAGCGAGGGCCCAAGTTTGCCCAGGGTGGTCATATACCTACATTCCATGCACATGCAATAATACAGCAGTAATAACAATGGGTATAAGAAGAGGTAAAATTCAAACCGAAGTATTCTGACTGGTCCCTCCTCAAGCGGTGCAAACGGGCTCTTCTCTGTGAGCCCGGAAAAGCCAGCGTTTTCTGCTTGGGTGCACACAAATACATGTTCTTTGGGGGATTTGCTGCAGAATCTTCTCTATGAGCCCGGGATTCTGCAGCAAATCCCCCCCAAAGAATATGTATGTGTGTGCACCCAAGCAGAAAACGCTGGCTTTTCCCGGGCTAATAGAGAAGAGCCCATTTGCACCGCATGAGGCAGGGACCAGTCAGAATACTTCGGTTTGAATTTTACCTCTTGTTATTGTTATTACTGCTGTATTATTGCATGTGCATGGAATGTAGGTATGACCAGTTGGATTACTTATAATATTAGGCACTTACAGTAGCATTCATTCTATTATACATTAGGTTGGTTTCTCACCCCAATACTCTTTGATGCTTTAGATCCTGGCAGGCAGGGAGGCAGGGAAGCCTGGAAAAATGTAAACAGAAGTTTACTCAGAAGTAAATCCACAAGGAGGGCACTTCATCCAAAGTGCCCTCCTTGCAGATTTACTTCTGAGTAATCCTCTCTGTTTACATTTTTCCGGGCTTCCAGCCGAAAGAAGGAGCGAGTTTGGGGCTTGCCTTGCCATAATACTTATTGGCAAGGGAGGCGGGAGGGTGGTGAGAGAGAAGGAGGGTGCCCCCCCCCTTACGACCTAATAACGACACTTAAGAAAATCCTGGCCCCCGAAGTTCTATAAAGAAATTCCACTTCCTGTTTGGCGTTCCAGGTGCGGAAATACTCAAAAGTAGCATTTCTTACGAATTTCTTCCGAATCATTTCATTTCATAACTTTTTTCTCATGCCTAATAACTAGCACAGGTTGGAGGTGAGGTTGGCTGGCGACCTATTATATCCTCACCCCATGCACATTCATGCATTGCCCCATGTGTCATCTGAATAGCGTTACTACGATACAATGTGTAACCCCATCCAGTCTGTGTTGGATGGGGTTACACTCCCCCTGAAGATGCAGGTTCGCAGCTTGGGAGTGATCCTGGACTCATCGCTAAGCCTGGAACCCCAGGTATCAGCGGTGGCCAGGGGAGCTTTTGCACAGTCAAGACTCGTGCGCCAGCTGCGCCCGTACCTTGGGAAGTCTGATCTGGCTACGGTCGTCCATGCTCTGATCACATCCCGAATAGATTACTGCAACACACTCTACGTGGGGCTGCCTTTGAAGACAGTTCGGAAACTGCAATTAGTCCAATGGGCAGCAGCCAGATTACTAACTGGAGCTACATACAGGGAGCATACCACTCCCCTGTTGTGTCAACTCCACTGGCTGCCTATCTACTTCCAAGCTCAATTCAAAGTGCTGGTCTTGACCTTTAAAGCTCTATATGGTTCTGGCCCAGCTTACTTGTCCGAACGCATCTGCCGCTACGTCCCACCTCGTAATTTAAGATAATCTGGGGAGGCCCTGCTCTCACTCCCGCCAACTTCTCAAATGCGGCTGGTGGGGACGAGGGAGAGGGCCTTCTCGGTGGTGGCTCCCCATCTGTGGAATGCGCTTCCAATCGACATACGATCAATTCCATCCCTCCTGACATTCAGGAAAAAAGTAAAAGCCTGGCTATGGGTCCAGGCGTTTGCACACTAGCACAAGGCAGCATTTTAGACTGAATTTTAATGGAAAGTTGATGAATAGGGCTGAATGCTTTTTATGAAAGGAACACTGTTTTTTTAAAACTTAAATGAATGTGTATGATATGTTGATGTAATTGTATTTTAATATATTTTAATGTGTAATGTTTTGGGGGGTTTTATACTGTGTTTTACTGTGTTTGCATCGAATTGTGTCTTTTTGGAAGCCGCTCTGATTCGTCGTGCCCCCCCCGGGGGGGGGGGTTGAGAAGAGCGGGGTAAAATGCCGGAAATAAAAAAAAAATACAATCCCTCTACCATTTTGTGTCTCAGCTGGTTAGCATCATTGGCTGTGATCCTGTCTAACTGCATTTCCTTAAAACCCACAAAAATAAATAGGATTTATTTATGCATAATTGTAACTAGGAGAGCAATACACACATATATTCATTCTACAGCATAGCACTTGACAGTCTGAATAAAACCTAAGCCAAACTGTGACCAATTGCAAAACAAATCACCACCCGGCTTCTAAAGCTCTACGTTGTCATAAAACCATTCACTGAAGTATTAACATTTCAAAATATTGGTTACGTATTTGAATTTTTAATAGGCAGTTTTCACATTTTTAATTGCATATATAAATACTGCTGCTTAAATGCTTACATTCTTATCAACAAGGGGCATGAACAACATTAAACTTATGGCAGGGATCCAAAATGTAGACCATTCATGACACGCAAGCTATACTCTTCCCTTTGCCATGCTATCCCCTTAAAGTCTCCCTCTGTAGAAAGGATGACTCATTACATACAGTCATCTCTCCACATTTGCAGTTCTAACTTTTGTGGATTTGATTACTCATATATTTGATTTAAAATATTCTCTTTTGGAATCTCTAGGTCAACTACCTGAAGGTAGGCTGAAGGACGGAGAGATTTCCAGAGAGAACATCTCTTTAGGAATCTCTAGATTGTTCAAAGAGAATTTGGAACGTTTAGACCCATGGTTCTCAAAGTGGGTGGTGGGAAGATCCAAGGGGGCGGTGGGAGGCTCCAGAGAATTTGGGGGCGGTGAGATGCTGTAAGGGGGCGGTGGGAAAGGAAAGGGTTGTGTGCATGTGTATGCAGATTCCAGGACTATGTGTCGTGGGCGGAGTTGAGGAGAGGAAGGGGGCGGGCACTGTGGTTTCCAGGCAGCGCCCCCTTGCTCTCCTCAACTCCGCCAATGGCACACAGTCCTGTATGGCTGTGGGCGAGGTTGAGGAGAGGAAGGGGGCGTTGCCTGGAAACTGTGACACACGCTCCCTTCCTCTCCTCAACCCCGCCCATGACCATATAGGATTGTGCGCCAAGGGCAGAGTTGAGGAGAGCAAGGGGGCGCACGCTATTAAAATATAAAAAATATTAATTTCTAGGGGGGCCGTGAGCAAATTTTTTTCTGGAAAGGGGGCAGTAGGCCAAAAATGTTTAAGAACCACTGGGTTACACCAATGGTTCCCAAAATTTGACCTACCGCCCCCTTTCCAGAAAAAAAATTACCGCCCTGCTAGAAATTAATTTAAATTTAAATTAATACCAATTAAACAGAAAGATATATGTATTAATGCACTGGTTCTCAACCTTTCTAATGCCGAGATCCCTAAATAAGGTTTCTCATGTTGTGGTGACCCCCAACCATATTTTCGTTGCTACTTCATAAATAATTTTGCTACTCTTATGAATTCTAATGCAAATATCTAATATGCAGGATGTATTTTCATTGTTACAAATTGAACATAAATAAAGCATAGGGATTAATCACAAAAACAATATGTTTGGGGGAGTATGGACAACAGATGATGGGATTTGCAGTACCTTCAATCGATTCAGCTCTGATTTCCACAGACCACTGAGTCCCCCATAAATTACAGAACTGTCAGTTTTTAATGTAATTTTATTAGTTAAAACAAATATCACAATAATTACAGACTATACATTGTCTTCACAATACACATATACATACAGTAGTTGAAAGGGTGGAATGAAAAGGAATCGGAATTGACTGACGCGGGAGGGAAGCAATCACCTTCCCAACCGATTTAAACAGGGCTCCTGCCACAGGTCCTTCTCTCCCGCAAGAAGGACATGGGGTATGCGCCCAGTTTAACCTGGTTGGGAAGCAATCAGACTAAGTTTAACCGATTTACGAGGCCATAAAAAAGATCTCCAGGAAATACGCTGAGGAATGAAGGAGTGCGACAGTTCTCCCTGGTGGCCAGATGTTAAATTGCCTCTGTCTGTCTTGTGTGTTTGTTTGTCTAAATGTAATGTGTACATTGTAATCCGCCCTGAGTCCCCTGCGGGGTGAGAAGGGCGGAATATAAATGAAGTAAATAAATAAATAAAAATAAATAAATAAATAAAATGTCATTGAGCTACAAGCTTTAAATACAAAGATAATTTTTTAAATTATAAGTTTTAATATTTAAATCCATAGTCCTTTCAAGTTTATATTCTTCTTATTTTTTATATATAAATCACTAGCGGTTTCCAAATCTTATTGAATTGTTTTGTTGAGTTACTTCTTAGCAATGTTGTCAGTTTCTCCATTTCCCCAATTTCTATAATCTTGAGAAGCCACTCTTCTTCGTTCGGTATTTCCTTTCCTTTCCAATATCTTGCCAGTGTAATCCTGGCGGCAGAAATAAAGTATGTTAATAATTTTTCCATTTCTTTTCCTTTTTTGGACCTTCAATATTTAGCAGGTATATTTCTAGTTTTAGGTTGAAGTTATGGTGTTTTCATATACGGGATCTTCAGTACACTTTTCAGTAAAAATTGTCTGAAAAGAGCACCATTAAAAAACACAAAGAACACTGGATTGCTCTGGAATCTGCAAACATGGGATGTAGAAGTAGAATGTAGAGTGTATGCCATACTCTGCCCACCTCTTTATTAGACTAAAAGATCAATCAACTAATTGACCCATTGGGGTCATCCAGTTGCCTTGAAGAAGCTCAAATGTGGACAGGACAAGAGATAGCACAGACAATTGGTTGCAGTGATATGTTGTAAGTCAGGCCTCGGCGTCGCCTGATAGCAGAGCTGTAGCAGACGCAGAGTTATCACCAGCTGGAAGTAGCATGGAGTTGGGAGGGGCTTATGAGACTGCAGAAACTGGAGTGAGTAGAGAACGGAATGCAAGCAATTCCAGCTCTGATGAGTTTGAACAGAGGAAAAAGATTCGACAAGTACTTACAGCCCCCACAGATTCAGAGTCATTTGAGGGTTTCCCTGGAGATGTGAAACTGGAGTCAGAAGAAAGTGATACTGAGCTAGATTGGACTTTGGTAAACGGAGTTAAGGATATATGTAATGCTGGCTCCAGTAGTGAGACATTTATGGGGTTTGACAGTGACAAAGATTGGCCCTCTGAAACTTCTGGGAATGACTGAGAAACACTTAGTTTTGAGGCACGCTGGGAGACTTGGAGAAACGCTGACAGGGTGTTAGCTGCTGAGAGGCATGCAGCTGCTTCATCTAATCTAGAAGGATGTGACTCAGACGAGCCTGATCTTTAGGGTTATAAATTGTGGGTTTGGGAAGTGGTTCCTTGCGGCAGGCAAGGAGTTGAGTCTGGTGTCCTGTTACCTTGGCATCCTGTTTATTTTGGCTTCCTGTTACCTTGGCATCTTGATATCTGGTATCGTGTTCCTGACTACTCCTCCTGTTGAACCTTGGACTGTCTACTTGTTTTCCTCCATCATTTCTCCTGCTCTTGACTTCGGACCAGTTACAGACTTCGCTTTTTGGATCATCCCACAGAGGACATTGCAGAGGACGTCCCTGAGTTTGTTTTGGCTTCTCCTGCAGTGGTTAATTTGGGTTTTCCCTGTGTTTTTGTGGGTTTTTGCCAGTTTGGCTAGATTTTTGTTAGTCCCCTTTCCATTTCTTGTTAAATAAACGTTTTGTTACCCCCTTTTACATCTGGACTTGGCCCTAATTGGCGTCTGAGATACAACATGATAGCTGTGAGTTTCTATGAAAGCAGGGATGAGAATCTAGCATTTCGGATATTAATCTGAACTTTAAAGGAGATATCCCAAGGTTTGCACCCCATTCCCAAAATAGGTTCAACAACTTGGATAACTCTCTTTAAAGTGTAAGGTAAAATGAAAATGTGGATCCATTACCCCAACAGCATAGAAACCAGTCAGCTGTCACCTTCCAAAACTATAATTTTTTTTGCTATTTGCTACTAATAAAGATCCTTCATTCCCTTCTTTCTTTCTTTCTTTCTTTCTTTCTCAATGAATAGCCATATTTTATTTACACCGAGGTGAGATGTACTTGCTTGACCATCTTGTAGCAATCAATAAGGCACAAATATTTTTATTACTCTTACTTATTTTAAACATATTTGTCTTTCTTGCCAAAGTGACCTACTGCAGCTAGTGTGCAACTCAATCAATGATTAGCCAACAAGCACATCAAAAATCAATTTAAAATATCATAAAAATAATTACCAACAAATCTACAATTGCTTTAAAATTTCTGGCAATGTTGATTCTCTGTTTGTGACCTGGTCTGCATTATTTTATGCTGTTTATATAGTAAGTTATAGATTTAGATGCTGATTGTATTTAAAAATTATGAACAAAGGAATACAGCTATGAGCATGCAGTGAAAAATCTCATATATTATGTTAGTTTTAGGATTTTTTTGTTGCTCTTTGCTGCAACAAAATTCAATATCTGCCTCACTGGACATTGCTTTACCTTCAAGATGCTACAATTTTTCTCCGTTTTTTCATACTGTCTGTGCCATAGAAATGTGTTCAACAAAACAATTGTTGCAAATTTGTTTAGCTACAAGGAAAATATCACTTGCCGCTTGTGACTAAAATTGTACCTAATCTAGGCAACCCGTACATATATGAAATAATCTGCAAAGGGCATAAGTGAATAACAGGCAAGTCATTAAAAGATATGTTTGCCCTACCCTGTAAATGCATCTCCTGTATCTTAAGGATTTGTATGACATAAAGGGATTGTAGTGGGAAAGAGAGAAAAAGAGCATACACGTTGATGCATTATTCATGAGCAAAAGCTTTCTGACATCCATTGCTGCTTTTGCGGTCTAAAAATAGAATGGTTAAAGGAAAACACAAAATAATGTGGCTTTATGAACTTCAGACAAGCCTAGTTGCTTTTTTTAAGGGTTTACAATATTTTTTGGTAAAAAAAATCAAGACTATATCAACTTTGAGAGAGCATCTTTGCTTTTATCTTCTGCTCGTGTATCGAATCTTGCCTGAAAGCCATGGACGGCTTCCTTCAAATTGTTCCTATATATCAGGGGTCGGGAACCTTTTTGACTCAGAGAGCCATGAAAGCAAAATATTTGGAAATTTCTTTCAATGAGAACCATATATATAATATATTTTAAGACTGAATTCAACTAAATGTAAGCATATACGTACATACTATGAGAAAAGGATTTCCCTGGCAGAATGATGGGGCACTTCAGACCTGGCTCTGCAAAAGGCATGCTCAGGACTCTGGGAAGGAAGGGGAGACGGAAGGAAGGAAGGAAGGATGGAAGGAAGGAAGAAAGGAAGAAAGGAAGAAAGGAAGAAAGGAAGAAAGACAGAGAAAATAAAGAAGGGAAGGGAAAAGGAAGAAAGAAAAGAAGAACGAACTATGGAAAAGGAAGAAAAGAAAAGCAGGAGAGAGACAAGGAGGGGAAAAGAAAGAAGGAAATGGGAAGGGAGGAAAGGGTGGGGAAAAGAAAGAAAAGGGAGTGAGGAAAAAGTAAAATAATGAAGGGAAAAGAAGAAAAGAAGGGTAGAGAGGGGGAAGTGAAAAGAAAGGAAGGAGAAAGAAAGGAAGACTTGGGGGAAAGAACAGAAGAGGAAGGAAGAGGGAGAGAGAGGGAGAATGGAGGAAAGAAGGAAAGGGAGAGAGGGAGGGAAAGAGAAGGAGAGAAGGAAAGGGTGAAGGGGAGAAAGGAAGGAAGAGGGAGAATGGAGGAAAGAAGGAAGGGTAGAGAGGGAGGGAAAAGGAAGGAGAGAAGGAGAAGGAAAGGGTGAAGGGGAAAAAGAAAGGAAGAGGAAGGAAGAGGGAGAATGGAGGAAAGAAGGAAGGGGAGAGAGGGAGGGAAAAGGAAGGAGAGAAGGAAAGAATGGAAAAGGAAGGAAGGAACGAAGAGGGAGGGAGGAAAGAAGTTAGGGAGAGAGGGAGGAAAAGAATGAAAGAAAAAAGAGAGGGCAAAAAGAAAGGAAGAGGAAGGAAGGAAGGAAGGAAAGAAGGAAAGAAGGAAAGAAGGAAAGAAGGGGGAGGAGGGTGCGGGGCCAAGGCTGACCTTGGTGTTGACGTCGGCGAGGCAGTCCCTCCAAAAGGCGTTGAAGAGGCCACGGCTTTTGTGCTGCCTGACGATGAGGGTGATGAAGTGGGTGCCCCCCGGGGGCAGAGAGGCTGGGTTCGTGGCGCCAGGCCCAGGCCCCCCTCCGCCACCTCTCCCAAGGCCTGTGGCGGAGGACAAAGAGGAAGACGAGGATCAGGCATGTAGCCAGGGGGGGCTAAGGGGGCTTCAGCCCCGAAATTCTCAGGGTGGTCTGTGAAAAGGCCTTACTGGTACATTATTTAAACTGTTATGTTTATTCATATCATGATCTGATCACCATGCTCATTATATCCCACATTAATGGGGTTATTGGGATAACAATACAAAAGGTTTGCTAGGGTAGACCCTCTTCCACCCAGTCTCAGCCCCCAGAACCAAACTCAGCCCCTGAATCAACATCCTGGCTACGGCCCTGACGAGGATGAGGCACTGCCGCCAGGCTCCGCCATCCCCGGCGAAGAGGGCGCAGGTCCCTGAGAGCAGCGGGGGATGAGGAAGAGATGACGATGGTGGCACGGAAGTCACAGTTGCGGCGCATTTGCGTCATTCCTCTCTGCTACATGCTGGGAAATCGAGGCCAGGGCTGCTCTGGAGAGCCAGATGCAATCATGAAAAGAGCCACACCTGGCTCCCGAGCCATAGGTTCTTTACCTCTGCTATATATAAATGAGTAAGAAAAGAGTGCCCTTGCTAATAGGTTTAAAGTATTCTGTTGATTTGGCCTTTTTTCTATGCTACAGATTTTGCATAGGCTCATCGAGCTTCTCTCCTCACAGCTGGCTATAAGTGGGAATAAGCCAACATTAAAACCTTCCCAGAAAATTGTTTAGTTATATCATTGCTAATAAATGTACATTTTACATGTGAAGGAGTGCAGTGTAACTAAAGGAAGACAGTCCTAACGCTGTTTTACTAGATTTGAGAAAAAGCATGGGGATATAGCAGAGATGGGAAATGCTCCCTTCATTGTGTGAGGTTAAGGAAGAACACGAATGCGTCAGAAACATCCTCAAATAGAGAGGCAAATCTCTATTGCTTGGGGAGACCCTGCACAACCAGCTTTCATTAATGATGATGTAGAAAGAATATTTGAATAAGCATTCCGGTATTGTAGTTGTATCTATTCAAGTTTTAACAATCCAATAAACAAAACATTCCTGCCAATGTTTCTTTATGTATGTCCCAGAAATCTCCTCCACCACTGGCTTTGGTAGTCTTAAATTTTTAAAAAATTAAATACAGATTTTTTTTAAAAAAAATAAAATTTCACGTTACAAATAGATTTTTTTTTCCAAAATGTCTATAGTTGCATGGATCATTTTTCTTTTCCATCTGCAGCCGTAGCTCACTATATATTTAATTCATTCGGTTGACTCAATTGTCCCATGCTGAACGCCTTTTTTTAATTAGATATCACAGCGGAAAACTCTGATTATGAGTGTTACCATTTATTAAAGTAAATGACACAGAAAATTGGCCACGGAAAGCAAAATTAGGAAATACCGATAAGCAAGAACCAAACAATCTAAAAGGCGGAATTTATCATTTTTCTCTGTATATTTGACTTTTTTTTCCCTTTTCATTGTCTGGGGTTTTTTTAAGCCCCAAACTCCCCTTCTCTATTAATCAGTTGCATTATATGTTCCTTTTCACAAACATTTATCTATGTCCATAACACCAGACTATCATATATGTGAACATACGAGCTTTGCCGCTACACCCCCACGGCCATTCAATAGATTAAGTTCAACAACTGTCAATCTGTATTATTTTCAGAACTGCAATTATTTCACTGACCTACTTTTTTTTCAGTGACCATCACCCTACAGTAGATCAAGGAATATCGTAAGGGAGGAAATAAAACCCATCAACAACGGTTGTTTCCTTTGCAGTTTCATTTTGGAAGAATGTACAATAGAGAATATTCTGAAATAATAATCTTGGATGAATCACATCCAGGATTGTTTATAGGTGTTGTGTTCTGATGATCATCAAAAGGGCCAGCAATCAAAACCTTATCTAACTGGCACATAATTTATATCTGCACTTACATTTGGCACCATAGCTAAAGGAGGAAGGGGGGAGAAGAAGGGTGATGAGGGATCATGTCTGTCTTGGCAGTCAATGGATATTCATTTATAATTTTCAGATCAAACTATTAGTTGGATGCTGCACTATGTAACTTTTTTGAAAAATAGTTTTTTTTTTTTTTTAAAAGGCAGAGATTGCCTTGTGTAAACCGTCCTGGGTCACCTTTGGGCTGAGAGGGGCAGTATAGAAATGTGATAAACAAATATTTATTTATTTATTATTTCGATTTGTATACCGTCCTTTCCGATTTGGCTTAGGGCGGTTTACAGCACATCGAACTACAATAATAAACAATAACACAACAATTATAAAACAGTTAAAACTGTGTAAAATCCATAACCAAGATAGTTAAAGGCCAAATGCCTGTCGAAAGAGAGCGGTATTGCAAGCTTTCCGAAAGGCGGGTAGCTCACTGATTGCTCGAACTTCCGGAGGCAAAGCATTCCTTGGGCATGGTGCTACAGCAGAAATGGCCCTTTGTCTAGTTGACGACAGGTGGATAGTTCATAGAGAAGAGCTCTGCAAGAGGTTGTGGTCTTCAGATCAAAGAGATCTCTGGGGAACATATGGGAGTAGACGGTCCCTTAAGTACACCGGCCCCAGACCATGTAAGGGCTTAAAGGTCAAGACCAACACTTTGAAGATGATCCGGTGTTCAATTGGCAACCAGTGCAGTCGCTGCAGAGTTGGAGTAGTATGAACCCTGGCCGGCACTCCGGCCAGGAGTCTCACTACAGCGTTCTGCACCAGTTTGAGCTTCCAGATGACCGACAAAGGAAGACCAATGTAAAGGTTGTTACAGTAGTCTAGCCTCAAGATGACCGTCATTTGGATCACAGTGGTAAGGTAATTTTCGGTGAGATAGGGCACCAGCCGCCTAGCCTGTCGCAAGTGTAACAAAGCGGATCTGTTGACAGCAGAGACCTAAGCCTCCATTGTCAACTGGACCCCCAGACTCTTTACTAAGGACGACAGGCGTAGTGCCTCGCCGTCCAGAGTAGGCAGCCAAGTCCGACACCCACCTGCATGACCCAGCCAAAGGATCTCCGTCTTCGATGGATTCACTCTCAAGCGACTGGCTCATAGCCAACCAGTCACGGCTTCAAGAAAAACTTGAAGCATTTTCAAATGCTAGTGGTGTTTTTCTTCTGATTTTTCTTTTAAAAAATTCTTTATTGAAATTTACAGTTTTAAAATAAAAAATAAAAAATAAGACAAAATAAACATTAAAAAGGGGGAAAAGAGCCAAAAAGAGAAAGAAAAAAATAATAGAAATTGAGAAAAAAAAGTATTAGTTAAAGTGAGAATAGGTTTAAAGATAGAAAATATTATAGAACAGCTCTTTAGAGATTAAAATAAAGCTGATGACTTCCTAGTATCTTCTTGAGGTTTCATTTCTGTTTCTCTTTCTTCGTCTTCGTCTTTTCTTTTTGAATTTATTTCCCTCTTCTTCTATCATCTCAATTATATTCTATCAAAATCTTCTTGTTACTCTGTTTCAGGTATTTTGTAACCGTTTCCCAATTTGTTTCTTCCATTTTTATATCCTTGTTCTTAGATATAAGGAATGTTAGCCTATCCATATTTCTAATCTCTAGTATTTTAGTTAACCATTCGTTCTCCTCCGGGATGTCTTTTTGTTTCCTTTTTCTTGCGTAGTATATTCTTGCTGCCATTGTAATCAGGAACAGTAGCTTATCTGTATTTTTATTTATCTTCATCTCATGTATACCTAGCAGAAATATCTCAGGTTTCCATGGTATCTGTATTCCTAATATTGTTTTGGCAAAACTTTCTTTATTTCAATCCAATATTTTTTGGCATTTTCACAGGTCCACCATAGATGGAAATATGATCCCTCCCCTTTTTTTACATTTCCAGCATGCTGAGCACAAATTACTACAGCATTTTCCTAATTTCTTCGGGGTCATGTACCATCTATGCTGAGCCTGTCCAATAGGCGGCCCGGGGGCCGCACATGGCCTGCCAGCCCCTTGGATCCGGCCCACCTACCCTCCTGCAAGAAATCAGCTGTTTTAGAATATATATATTTATATATATATATATATATAGATAGAGAGAGAGAGAGAGAGAGAGAGAGAGAGAGAGAGAGAGAAATTGTAGCGCCGGCACAGCTGTCCGCCATTACCTGTCCTGGCTCTTCAGCAGACAGGAAATGAGCCAGGACAGGAAATGACGCCGCAGAGCCAAAGGACTACAAGTCCCAGCTTCCCCTCCGCGGCGCCATTTCCTTTGAGACTAGAAGAGTACAGGAAGTACTCTTCTGCTGTGTCTTCGGCTCCTGCCTCTGTGTCTTCGCCTCTCTCGTGCTCCGGCTCCTGGATCCTCGTTGGAAGAGAGAAGCCGGACCGGAGCAAGGCTGTGTGGAGCTCCGTTTGGGCAGCGGTCGTTTGGGAAGGATACCGAACTAAGGTAGGCTGAAGCAGAGGGCTGTTTTGCTGGGGTGGGCTCCTTCCTTCGTTCCTTCCTTCCTTCAATCCTTCCTTCCTTCAATCCTTCCTTCCTTCCTTCCTTGCTTTTATTCTTGCTATTTTATTTTATTTTTATTTTATTTCTTTCCTTTCATTCTTGCATTTATTCCTCCCTCATTTCTTCCCTCTATCCATCTTCAATCCTTTCTTTTATTCTTTTATTTATTTTTATTTTATTTTATTTTATTTTTATTATAGCAGACCTGGGCAAACTTGGGCCCTCGGGGTGCTTTTTTGCTTCAACTCTCACAATACTAATGCAACTAGTAATTGTAATAAGTATAAGTATAACTGTCAACTATTAATTGCAACAATAGTCATATAAGACGTAAGAGGGTTTTTTTCAACTTTTTCACACTGCGGCCCCCCAGGTGATCAGTGACCGGAATTCTGGCCCTTGGGCCGGTAGAAGTTGGACAGTCCTGATCTATGCGATACTTTTATCCAATTTTCTTTCAGATCCGTTGCATATGCATATTTCAATTTATTTATCCATATCTCTTCCCATTCTTCCTGTCTAATGGTTCTTCCTATATTTTCATTCCACCTTTTCATATATTTTTTCCTCTTTTGATTCTAATTTCCATTCCAATAATTTCTCATAATTTTTTGTTATTCATTTATTTTCTGTTTTCATTATTTTATCTCTGTTAAAGACAGAACAACAACCCTCAAACATAATGTAACTTTTCAGACCTAATAATAATTCTTTTTATTCTTGCCTGGGACTGTAAAAATGGAGGTATATAAACTCAGGAATGTCCATTCCATTGTATTTCCAATTTTTTTGTATCATTGTAAAAGTTGGCTAGTGATGAAAGCTGGTAAGAAGGTCAATTCACTTCAAAGATGATGCTGGAAGAACGATCTGCAAATCACGTGGGTTGCACAAATAAAAATAAAAATCCTTGCACTTTGGTTAACATGGACATTAAAAACTGACAAGAAGCTAATCAAAAGAATATACCATCAATTACTACTATGGGAAACTGAAGAAGAACAAGCTAAGGAGGTAATGATAAAGTTAAGGTAAAGTTAAGGAGGCAAGGGAGATAGGACGATCAATAAGCATGACAGAATGGGAAGAAATTTGGAGGGAAAATTTGAGATATACATATTCCACAGAGCTTAAAGATGTTTTATAGATGGCACCTGACTCCAGAAAAATTGGCAAAATATAATAGGGGGAAAAGTAAGGAAAAATGTTGGAGATGTGAGAAGCATAAAGGAAGCTATATCCACATGTGGTGGAAATGCAAACGAGTTAAAAGGTATTGGCATCAGATTTATAAAAAAATTAGAAACAATCCTCCAATTAAAGTTCGAATTTAAGCCCATGTCACAACGCATGCCCTGACTCCACCCCGTAATCACACACACAGAGACAATGTCAATTAACTATTTATTAAGCACAAAATTAAGAGCAGGTGAAAAAGGTAAAATGTCCAAAAAGTAAAGATCAAATAGTCCAAGGTAAAAAGCAATCAAGTTCAAAAGTGAGTATCAAAAGCAAGGTCCATAAAAACAAAGCGAATCAAGCAAGGCAACTTAGTCCGTGGCAATCAAGGTAATCCAAGGACCATGGAATCAACAAGGTTTCAAAGTAGTTCTTGGCCAAGGCAAGCTAACTCTAGCTTCCAGGAAGGCAGCAACTGCTACGTCTCTCCAGTTCAGACGTGGCCACCAAACTGAGGAACTTTCCCACCGAGTGACTACTTAATTCCCTCCTTTGTGGGACCAGCGCCTTTCCAGGCCTCATTTCCAATCTTTCCTTGTAGCTACAATACTCCCCCTTCAGTCGAATCTCCGCTCAGGAATGGCACCATCTGCGCCGTTATCTTCCTGGGAAATGAACTCGGCCTCGGCTTCCATGTCCTCCACCGCATCTGGTGAAAACAACCTTTCTTGGGAACCGAAATCTCCCGGTCTCTCATATCCCGTATCAGATGCGGAATCAGGAGAACCTTCGTCATCAGAGTAAGTCTCCGGCCAGGTGTCTTCCCATTGCAGGCTGTCCGTTGGTGATGCGGATTCACCATCCTCATCATTACCTTCATCTGGGTCCAAAGCAAATGGAACCCCTGGGGCCGGGCCCTGCTCCCCCTGCTGGGGTGGGGGCTGATTGGCACCCGACCCCCCCCCCCCGGGTCAGATGGGGGCTGAGTTGCTACAGCCCAAGTATTTCTTACTTGGGATCACAGACTTTGAAATGAACAAGAATACAAACAAGTCCTTCTTCCACCTCATAACAGCAGCCAGAATAACTCTGGCGCAACTATGGAAAACAACAAAAGTACCCACTGTGGAAAAATGGATTCTAAAAGTGATGGATATGATGAATATGGACCTCCTCATACCAAAAAAAATGCACAGAGCAACACACATCAACATGAAACTGACTGGGGTAAATTTGTGGAATTTCTAAAGAAGGAATCCAGAGGAATTTATATAAAAGAGAATTAAAATAAACTCAAAGGGCAAGATAGAAAATTAGAAACCGATGCTACATGGACTAAAAGACCTTAAAACAAAAAAAAGATATTTGGAAAAACTGAACCTGGAAGTACATAAACTCGTAGTGAAACCTACCTTTGGTTTCACTTCTTCCCTTTTTCTTTCTTTCTTTCCTTTTTTTTAAAAAAAAATTATTTACTTATTTTTTTTTATATTTTTTACTTATTTAGTTACTTTTTTTCTTTCTTCTCTTCTCTTTTCCTCTTTTTTGTATCAAATTCTCAAACTTTCCATGGAATTCAATGTTCCTCCACTTTAAATGTCCCTTACCTTCTTTAAATCCATACACACACACACACACACAGTGTGTGTGTATATATATATATATATATATATATATATATATATATATATATATCTCAAATCTTCAATAAAAGTTTTTAAAAAACCAACCATGGAGCCTGTTCCACATTATGCTAGATCAGTGTTTCTCAACCAGTGTGCGGGGCACACTAGTGTGCCGTGAGCCATCATCAGGTGTGCCGTGGGAAATTGGAACCTCCAATACCCTTTCTTCCCCCTCTTGCCGAACACTTACTTTTTCTTCTCCACTCAGGTTCCCTTCTTCCCAGCCTCGCTCTGCTCAGGAGGTTAGGGGGGAGGGAGCGACTATTTTACCCAAACTCCATCTGTGTTCTTATTTGGGCATATTGAGTATTCATGCCAAGTTTGGCCCTGATCCAACATTGTTTCAGTCCACAGTGCTCTCTGGATATAGGTGAACGACAACTCCAAAACCCAAGGTCAATGCCCACCAAACTCTTATAGTATTTTCTCTTGGTTGTGGGAGTTCTGTGTGGGATGTTTGTGTCTTTCTGCCATTCCTGCCAGGATATCTATGTTGTGTTCATCGAAACAGGCCCAGGTTTCACACTGAGTGTATAAATATATTTAAAAACATATTAACTATATGTATTACTGTGTTAGAGTATCATTTGGGTTGGTGGTGTGCCCCAGGATTTTGGAAATGTAAAAAATGTGCCGCGGCTCAAAAAAGGTTGGGAAACACTGTGCTAGATCAGCTCCATTTGGCTAGCACAGAGCTGATCAGGCCAGTACCACAGTAAGCGCATAGTGTAGATGTGCTGTTAGAGCAAGACCGTAATTTAAACAATATGTTTATCTATATTTCCAAATAGATGCTTTTGGGTAGCAGGGCATCACCACTCCTGTCTTGGCCGAGATTTTCTTCTTTGAAACAATTGTGTAAGTATCACTTACAGAACGTGTATTTGGGCACCAACGATTGAGAACCATTTTTTGTTTTCATGGGTAAACCTTATAAAATGGAAAAGGTTAAAAAGTAGAGCAGGGTGACGCGTAGAAAACCTGCAGGTTATATGGATGATCTGTTGACAATGGAAGACATAACGGGGACATTCTAGTTTGACCTGCCACTTTGAATCAAGTAGGAATATAATCAGGCTGCTCAAAGAAGAGGAGGAAACTGAACAGTCTCAGGGAAACAGTAGTGCTCTAATCGAAATAGCAGCCGCCAATGGCGCCTTATATACTTCGATGGAACAAAGACTGTTGCCAGAAATTCGGAGCAATCCCTGAGATGGACAGGAGAAAGAAAGGGATTTTTTCAAAGCAGAATAGAAAGTAGCTTCTCTTTCTGTAAATAATGTCTTACTTATTATGAAAATAATTCAGTTTGACCCGTATGGAACAGACTGTCTTGTTCCATCATGATTTAAATTATTAGTAACTATTAAGTAGAACGACGGTGCTATTCTTTAAAAATCAATATGGTACTGTATATGTGTGTATGTATGTATGTGCATTAAGCCTCACTGCTCCTCAAAGAATCAAAGTTTTACATCTTTGGTGCACCATAAACTCATTCGAGCAAAAGAGCATTGTTCACTATATGATGAGACCTATAATTCCACCTATATAATGTTTGGAAAAATTATATATGACTCTTTTTATTTATTTATTTATTTAAAACTTTTATATACCAATCTTCTCTACCTCCGCAGAGGGACTCAGGCCGGTTAACAGCAAGGATTCAATGCCAAATTACAATTTTAAAACATCATAAAAACAATAAAAGATTAAAATACAAGTATTTATTTACTATATTTCTACCCCGCCCTTCTCAACCACCTTGGGGGGCGGGGCTCAGTAAAATAAATACGTATAAATACATATAAACCAACATAAAAAAACATGTCCAATTTCGGTCCTCATACATCATCGATAGTCTATTATTATTAAACTCAGCCATTTTTCCGGGAATGCTTCTTTCCAGATCCAGGATTTCAATAGCTTCCTGAAAGTCAGGAGGGAGGGGGCAGATCTAATCTCAGTTGGGAGGGAGTTCCACAGCTGAGGGGCCACCACAGAAAAAGCCCTGTCTCTCGTCCCCACCAGCCACGATTGCTAATTATTATTATTATTATTATTCGGGTTTCTATGCCGCCGACTCCCTGAGGCTCGCGGTGGCTCACAGGAACCGAAGGTACAACTACACACAAGCAATGCGATAAAACATCTAAGACAATTAAACAGTTAAAACAGCAAAATACAAACCCCCAGGTACAGTTCAGAAATTAGATAGCGTGACACCCCAGGACAGCGGCTAAAGCGGAACATGGGCAGGACCTACTCACCGAAGGCCTGCTTAAACAAATAAGTTTTGCAGGCGCGTCTAAACGGGAGCAGGTCCTTTATAGCCCGCGTTCCAGCCGGGAGGGCATTCCACAGCGTAGGAGCTATAACGGAGAACGCCCTCCGGCGAGTAGATGTCAGTTTAGCCGATTTCACCGAGGGTATCTCTAACAAATTAGCATCCTCGGAGCGTAGTGATCTCGGGGACAGTGTGGGGTGAGTCGGTCCCTCAAGTACGCTGGCCCCAGGCCATGCAAGGCCTTAAAGGTAAGAACCAACACCTTGAAGGAGATCCGGTGCTCGATTGGGAGCCAGTGCAGATCCTGCAAAACAGGTGTGATGTGGCGGCCTGCTGGGGTTCCAGACAGGAGCCGGGCGGCAGTGTTCTGCACCAGCTTGAGCTTCCGGGTCGCCGACAAAGGAAGGCCAACGTAAAGCGCGTTACAGTAATCCAGCCTTGAGATGACCGTAGCTTGGATCACCGTGGCCAGGTCATTCCGGGAGATATAGGGGGCCAGCCTCCGAGCCTGTCACAGATGGAAAAAAAAAAGCAACCTTGCTGACCGCGGAGACCTGGGCCTCCATGTGGCGGGACCGAGAGCAGGGCCCCTCCAGAAGATCTTAATGGTTCGTAGGGGATAATATGTTCGCACAGGTAAACTGGGCCGGAACCGTATAGGGTTTTGTAGGTCAATACCAGCACTTTGAATTTTTAATGTTAGACATTGTAGGGATCAAGAGCCAGTCGGTTGAGAGTGAACCCATCGAAGATGGAGATCCTTTGGCAGGGTCAACCGGGGGGGGGGGGGTGAGCTCCGGCTGCCTGCTCTGGACGGCGAGGCACTATGCCCGTCACCCTTAGTAAAACGTCTGGTGGTCCAGTTGGACCCGCTGCTGACGATGAGGGCTCAGGTCTCCACGGTCAGCAGATCTGCCTTTTTCTATCAGCGCCAGGCGAGGCGGCTGGTTCCCTATCTCTCCGGAAATGACCTAGCCACGGTAATCCAGGCGACGGTCATCTTGAGGCTAGACTACTGTAACACCCTTGGTCTTCCTTTGTCGGTCATCCGGAAGCTCAAATTGGTGCAGAACGCAGCAGTGAGACTCCTGGCTGGAGTACTGGCCAGGGTCCATATCATTCCAACCCTGCAACGACTGCACTGGTTACCAATCGAACACCGGATCATCTTCAAAGTTTTGGTTTTGATATTTAAGGCCTTGCATGGTCTGGGGCCGGTGTACTTAAGGGACCATCTACTCCCATATGTTCCCCAGAGATCTCTCCAATCAGAGGACCTCAACCTCTTGCAGATTCTGCCCCGCGAACCATTCGTTTGTCTTCAACTAGACAGAGAGCCTTCTCTGTTGCAGCACCATGATTGTTCAATAGCCTACTACCTGAAGTCCAAGCAGTCAGCGAGCTGCCGGCTTTCCGGAAAGCTTGCAAAATGGCATTGTTCCGGCAGGCATCCAGCCTCTAACTACTCTTGGTTATGGCGGAATATTATGGAAATTGTTTTATATTTTATTGTTCTTATGCTCTCTGTTTGAAGTTCGATATGCTGTAAACCAGGGGTGCTCAGAATGGTGATCGCGATAACCAGGGTGATCTTCGGGCCTCATCCTGGTGATCTTCAGGCCCCCTGACCAGGTTTTTTGCTGTTAGTCCTCTTCACGCGCCCTGCATGCTGCAAAGAAGTCCTCCGTCGTTGCTCCTCCTCGCTCCCCTGCTCGGCGCCGCCTCCAAAAGCTCCAGAGTCCAAGAGGCAGAATGGGCCCCTCTTTGGATTCCTCCTCCCCCTCTGTCCTTCTCCAGCCACTCAGAGTCGTAGGAGACCAAGGGGGTGGGCCTGGATGACGCGATGCATGGCTGGCTCACAAGACGTGCGCAGAAGCGCCCATTCTGCCTCTCGGACTTCTCGTGAGTCTTGGAGGCGGCACGCATGCTGGCAGCGTGGAAATAGGAGCAACGACGGAGGAGAAGAAGAATGCTTTGGGGTCATTTCCTTACCGCATCTCAAAGGTCGGTCTTTTTACTTTGGGGTGGGTGCTTGATTGTTCTGTGGCATGTCTCTTTGTTTATTTTTAATGTTTAAAATGGCCTTTTAGCTCCAAAGCCTCTCTGCTTGCTTTGTTCCTTGAGAAATATATGTTGGGGAATATGGAAATGTGGGAGAAATTGGGTGGTTGGATGTATTTTTGCATGCCCCTTTGTTTACCTTGCTGAGTATTAAATGGCCTTGCAGTTCTAAAGCCTCTCTTCTTACTTTCTGGCTGATAATATGTGTTGTAATATGGCAGTGTGGGAGAAATGGGGTGGTTGGATGTATTTTTATGCTCTGTTTTATATTGTTGTTGTTAAATTGAAATGTTGATGTTTTATAACTTCATTTTATGTAAACTGCCCCGAGCCTGCTGGAAGGAGCGGTACATAAAAATGAATAATAAATATAAATAAATAAATAAGAAAATAGTTATACGTTTTACATTTCTGGGTAGGTGATCTTTGGGACTTGGTTTTTTAATCAGTAGCTCCCATGCTGAAAAAGTGTGAGCACCCCTGCTGTAAACCATCCTGAGCCAACTGGAAAGGACGGTATACAAATCGAAACAATAAATAAATAAATAAATAAAGATGTATTTTAATGTGTTCCATTTCTTTCTATCTACTTTTTCTGTTGCAGCCCCTACATTGCATGTTTCTTCAGAACGAAAGAACAACAGCCTCCCATTACATGTCATCCCTTCTCTCTCGTTGCATGTGTCAAACAATGAGTAACATGCGGCAGCTAGCTTTGAAATATTTGTGGTGCCCTGTCCATGACAAGAGTGAAATAGAGCATAAAAATGAAAATGGCAAAGCATCTTGGGACATAGTATTTTTATTTATTTATTTATTTATTTAAAAATGGGTTAATTAGAAAGCAATATGCTAAACGTTTTGTCCGAATGGATGGGAAACATCATTTTCTTTTTGCTTCAAAATGGTTTTTTAACATTTAGATTACTACAATTGGGAAAAAAATATTCCAAATTAGCTTTTAAAAGAAGCTTTGAGATTTTAAAAAAAGCCATACATGTTTGGAGGGAAACATACTGCAAATAGTGAATGCCTTATTTCATCACACTCTTAACAGAGCAGAAGATGCAAGTGACCTAGAAAGCCCAAATATACCCTAAAGCCAACAGTGAAAAGACTAGGGAAAATATTCATGAAGACATTTCATGAAATAATGTTTACAGACAATATTGCTCAGTGAACAATCATAAAAAAGACCATATTAAATTGAAGTCAGGTGCATTTAAAAATAGGTTTACACACACCACAACACATAAGCCTTTCTGGTGAAAGGATCACTGTAATTTGTCATTGACAAATATATGCTTGATAAGAAAATTATATTTTTAAGATGCTACAAAGTATGCCTTAAGCCACTGTTTCCCAACCTTTTTTGAGCCACGGCACACTTTTTACATTTACAAAATCTTGGGGCACACCACCAACCAAAATGACACAAAATAATCTTCTAACACAGTAATACATATGGTTAATATGTTTTTAAATGTATTTATACACTCTGTGTGAAACCTGGGCCTGTTTCGATTAACACAACATAGATATCTTGGCAGGAATGGTAGAAAGACACAAACTTCCCAAACAGAACTCCCATAACCAAGAGAAAATACTATAAGAGTTTGGTGGGCATTGACTTTGGGTTTTGGAGTTGCAGTTCACCTATATCCAGAGAACACTGTGGACTCAAACAATGTTGGATCAGGACCAAACTTGGCATGAATACTCAATATGTCCAAATGTGAACACAGATAGAGTTTGGGGGAAATAGACCTTGGCATTTGGGAGTTACAGTTTCTGGGATTTATAGTTAAGACACAATCAAAGAGCATCCTGAACTCTTGCAACAAATGGAATTGAACCAAACTTGGCATATTGAACTCTCATTACCAACAGAAAGTACTGAAAGGGTTTGCTTGGGAATTGACCTTGAGTTTGGAAGTTGTAGTTCACCCAGAGAACACTGTGGACTCAAACAATGTTATGTTATGTTGTTGTTTGTTTTCTATCCAGATTCACAATGTTGGAAGGGGGCTCGCCACTTTAAGGTCCCTAAAACAGGCATGGGAAAACTTCGGCCCTCTGGGTGCTTTGGACTTCAATTCCCACCATTCCCAACAGCCTGAGGCCCTTTCCTGCTTAAATGGCTGAGGGGAAAAAAGGAAAAGGGAATGAGGCTGCTAGGAATGGTGGGAGTTGGAGTCCAAAACACCTGGAAGGTCCAAGTTTGCCCATGCCAGCTTTTGACAGAGACTTCTTCCTCCCCCTTCATGCCCTTTCTTCCCCCACCTGCCGAAGACTTACTTTTTCTTCTACACTGCCGCTTCTGCCGCCGTTTTGATCCGAGGGGGCAGCGTGAGCATGTTCGGGAGGGGAGGGGGAGGGAGGAAGACGTGAACCGTGTGGGCGCTACTGCGCAGACTTGCCCCAGAGCAAAGCGAGGCAAAGCGAGCAGAGCGAGGCTGGGAAGAAGGGAGCCCGAGTGGAGAAGAAAAAGTGTTCGGCAGGAGGGGAAGAAAGGGTATTGGAGGTTCCAATTTCCCACGGCACACCTGATGATTGCTCACGGCACACTAGTGTGCCACGGCACACTGGTTGGGAAACACTGCCTTAAGTTAATAAAAAGATTTACATCCTATGTAGATGAGTTATTTTCACAATGGAAAAAACATCTGTAAATAAATCTGTTGTCTCCTTTTAACATTTTTATTTAAAAGTTTTAATTGCATAACCAAGTCAAAAATAATTTTAAATGTTACAGTGCAGTCTGTAGTGGTTATATTATTCAATTTAATTTAGTTTTCACATTATACCATATTAGCCCATTCATAATATCTTCTTTTTGGTGTCTTCAGAGCTCCAGAGAACAGGTTGCAATATTAACATCGTCTTTCTTTGCTGGTAGATAGAATAGAAAAATAGAATAAAAAAATACATTTATTGTCATTGTACATTGTTCAGCAAATTTAAATGCTTTCCCCAACACACATCTCAAAGCAACACACCCATTCCTCCACACAACTCCAACCACGATCACACAACTCCCAATGCCACATCAATGCAAAATCATGGAGTTCAAAATAGTTATAGCTCTAGGATAAAAGCTGTCTCTTAGTCTTTGGCATCCAAGGTTAACTAACAGGACACGTTGGGACTAAACCCTAATTATCAAAATGAGTTCTCGTTATGCGCATGCAATGGATCTTCATAAGATATACATGAAAAATTTATTAATTATCTCCTATATTAAGTACTAACATATCACCAATAATACAACAGTTGCAGTGTATAAATAAAGCACAATACTTAGCATATTTGTTTTGATCGTTGATCCGGAAGTCCGAGTAGACTCTATGCTTGGAGGAATTATTGTTTTTTTAGTTCAATGTATCCTATCCACACCGAAGGGATAACCAAGCGATAGGTGGAGTACAAGTTCTCTGTAGTATTGTGCACTTTGTATTCCAAAGAAGGACCAGGGCAAGTGATCACGAGTCCAGATTTTATAATACAAGGTTTTATAATACAGAACGTATCCCAGGTACCGTGGTAAAATACATGTTGCGGCTAGAGCTTGAACCGGACCCTGAGTAAACCAAGACACAGTTCCTGTGGTTAAATGCTTTACTGAGAATAAATGAAAGAAGCAAAAGGCAAAAATAGAAGTCAGCAAGGTTGCGCCCAATCCCGGATCCAGGCACACCGAAGACTTGAAAATTTCCAAACTTAAGCAACGTAGAAATGCCGCAAATGGATTGTCCTTAAAGTTCTTTGAATCAAAGCTTAGCAAGGTATAGTCCCAACTAGAAGGCCACCGTGGCCCAAACACAGTTCCAAAGGCAAGGCAAGGAAATCAAATGTTGACTCGAGATGCGGAGCTCTCTCCGGACCCAGCTTTTAAAGGCCCCGAAGACTCCGCTCCTGAATACGCCGACTGCGTCGGACAAAAATTCCCAAGGAAATAGACTTCACCACACTTGGAGACAGTATACGAGGGTGGGTAAATAAGTCAGTGATTTTTTGAATGAAACACAGGTTTTTGGATAAATATTTATTTTAATTTTCAACGTCGTCTCCATTGAGCTCTATACACATTTTCCAACATTTCTCCATTTTTTTTATCCCTTCCAAGTAATAAGATTTGTCGAGGTCATCAAAATAGGTATTTGTTTATGAGATGATTTAACTGTTGGAGTCAAACCTCTTTCTGGCGAGCCATTTCTTCAGGTTTGGAAACAAGAAATAGTCACTCAGGGCTAAATCCGGAGAATAGAGCGGATGAGGGAGCAATTCGTATCCCAATTCATGGATTGTTGCCATGGCAACTGCACATGTGTGCACCATTGCATTATCCTGGTGCAAAAGAACTTTTGTCTTTGTTGCAACTAGAGCTTGAAGCGGACCCTGAGTAAACCAACACACAATTTCTGCGGTTAAATGCTTTATTGAAAATAAATGGAAAAGCAAAAAGCAAAAATAGAAGTCAGCAAGGATGCGCCCAATCCCGGATGCAGGCACACCAAAGGCTTGGAAAGTTCCAAAGTTAGGCAAAGTAGAAAGGCAGCAAATGGCTAGTCCTTAAGGTTCTTGTAGAGCAAGTAGAGTTCCAGCTAGAAGGCCACCGTGGCCCAACACAGTTCCAATGACAAGGCAAGGAAATCAAAAGTTGACTCGAGATGTGGAGCTCTCTCTGGACCCAGCTTTTAAAGGCCCCAATGACTCTGCTCCTGAATACGCTGACTGCGTCGGACAACTTTCCCAGGATCGGCTGGGAAGGTTTCTGTTCCCACAGCTTCTTGACCAGATTGGAATGTTAACTCATGAGGGCAAACACCTGGCAGTTGGGGAGTATCGCTAGTCTCATGAATCTTAGCTGGCTTATCAGCGCGGGAACCAACAGGGATGCTCCTGGCCTTGGAGGCTTGGAGTTCACTTGGAGTTGGCTGCAGAGGCCTGCTTTCAGGCCTCTTTGAAGCCTGGGGCGTTGCTCTGGTTTGGGCTTGGAAAGTGCCTGGGGTATGACAATACACCGGTCGTATCATTGGTTGGTCTCCGTATCGCGAAGAGACTGACACCGGCCGAGGGAGACGGAGGGGAAGTCATGCGGGGGGGGGGGGTGTCCAAAACAGCTGGAGGGGAGGGGGCAAGCTTGCCCAGGCCTGGCATCGATCCTCAATGTGCGGGAAAACAGGGTCAAGAGGAGGCCAGGAGCTTCCCTCAGGACTGAGGAATCTCCTCCTCCTCCATCCCCATCTCCCTCTCTCTTTCCTCCCAATGGCAGCGGCTTCCCTCAGCGAGCACGGTCTGGCTTTCTAATGGGCAGAAGCGTTGCCAGAACTCCCCCTGCCGCCACCAGAGCCTAGGAGATGGGCAAGACACACACAGAGAGAGAGAGAGAGAGAGAGAGAGAGAGAGAGAGAGAGAGAGAGAGAGAGAGAGAGGAGGCTCAAGCCGGGTGTAGAAGCAGCGGCAGCAGTGTCAGCAGAGGCAGCAGTGGCTCATGGGAGGGGGAGAGAAGGGGTTTGCACGCATGCGCTGTGTTCTCTTTTTCTTTTTAAATTTTTTTAAAGGTCTTATCATTTTTGGAGGGTGTTTTTTTGAGTGAAGGACATAGATGGCTTTGGTTGGTGTCTTGTGGCCAAATTTGGTGTGTTTCCGTTCATTGGTTGTGTTGTTTACCTCGGAGTTACGACGACCGTTATCTTTTTATATAGAGAGATCGCAAAAGACTTCCATTGTCTGGGACCTTAGGGAAGCATTGACAGGAGACGATGATTGGATAGATATATATTGCTTGTGCAAGAACATAAATGGAAACCACTTCTCTCTGTTGAACCATCTGAACACTGCAAAAACCAGCTGCAACAAATATGAAACCCTTCAGAGCATGGTTTCATTGCCTGAGAGCATAGCAAGGTCTGCAAATCTCAATGCTCCTGCAAGTTTCCTATTGGATTTAGGCCTGTCTTCTTGTTATAAAATAATGGAGCTTTTAATCAGATATGCAGTTCATTTTTACACATACATTAATCAAAATAATCCAAAATGTATGTATGGGAGAAAGGACATGGTTTCCCTTTGTATTGCATAGCATGAGCTCAAAGAAGGATAAGCATATTTATTTATTTATTTATTTATTTATAGTTCGAATTTAATAGACCGCATCTCCCGAAGCTCGTAGCAGTTTACATAGGTAAAAACACACCATCACACAACGTCCCAACATCATTAAAAAACATCCTAGCAAACATTAAAATATTCCTAACAATAAAATACATCATGAGGCATCAGAAGTGGGGCCCCAATTTGCGGCGCGGCAAGTAATCAGAGGCGGACTTGTTCTTACAGAGCGTTAATCAGTTGCCAAACGCCTGCCGGAATAGCCAGGTCTTGCAGGCCCTGCGGAAGGCCATCAGATCATGCAGGGCCCGCGTTTCTGCTGGCAGGGTATTCCACAATGTTGGTGCAGCCGCTGAAAATGCCCTCCGCCGAGTGCTAGCCAACCTACATAATTTCACATCAGGGATCTCGAGAAGGTTGTGGTCCTCTGAACGCAGTGATCTTCTGGTGTAGCACACCAGTTCTCGTTTGTGCCTGGAGGGCAGGCCCCCACAGAAAGCCTGGCCTGGGATGACGGCTGGCCTGATCCTTACGAGAGGCAGGAAGGCCAGTCGGAATTCGAAAGCAGTGATAGTGAAGATTACGAACGGCCGGGGGGGCGAGGCTCGCAAGAAAGAATGTGGGAAACAACCGAGGGAGAGGCCCGGGAAGCAGATGGGGAGTTCGACTCACACGAAGATAGGGAACCAGGTGGTGGGAGGCAAGGCTGAACGTATGATAGGAGATGGAGCATTGAGGCTAGCAGGAGGGGTTGGTTCCACAGCCTAGACCGACCGAGGGCTCGCAGCACAGATTGGAGGAGGAGAAGCCTAGAGCGTCGGGGGCCTCGCCAAGGGGATTAAGTATAGGATCCGTGGGAACGGATCCTCAGTACCTCGGCCACGTCTATCCTATACAGATGTGTAGCGAAGCCAAGACCACGTAGCTAAGTTTGGGGCTAGTGGCCTGCCAAGAAGAGTTTGTATCCTGTAACCTTGTTTTGTTCCTTGATCCGCTAGTTAAGTGGAGCCTTGCCAAGTCTTTGGATCTTTCTTGCCAAGTTTGCTTTTGGACTATACCTTTCACCTTTTGGATTACTTTTGATACTTTTATGGACAATTACCCTTTTCAACTGTTTCTTATTCTTCAATAAAGTAGTTAGCTGATTATCGTCTGTGTGTGTGTGATTAAGGGGCCGGCCTAGGTCTTGCATCGTGATATCTGGGTACGTATGGGGTAAGCCGCTCCCTCAAGTACACTGGCCCCAAACCATGTAAGGCCTTGAAAGTCAAGACTAACACTTTGAAGCACAAATATTGAAACACAAATTCAGTAGTATTAATTTTTAATAATGCATGCAACCATTCGTTGCCATGAGGAAACAGCCTCGAGTTGCCTTCGGGCTGAGAGGGGCGGTATAAAAATATAGTAAATAAATAAAATAAATAATATTTGAAATTTTGCACACGTACAGGAATTTGTAAAACAAAAACAAAACAAAACCCCAAAGTTGCAAAAACACATCTCCCCCCCCCCCCCCCACACACACATTTTCTTATATATCGGACAATGGAGATACATCACTATCTGCATTCATAAAAGCGGCCTTCTGATACTTTATTTCCCTCATTCCTATCCCTGAGCATTTTTAAAGACTTTTTATTTTGAAAAGGGAATGCCCTCTTGAAGATTTGTGATATATTTGTATTTAGTACTCATACACCAATTCCAAATACCTTTGCCAAGTGGGAAAAAAACCCTTCAGATTACTACTACTTTTCTAAATGTGCAGAGAGAGCCTGTATTTGAAACTATGCCAAAACTATTTACGGTATTTCTGAAATATTGTGAAGATGCTACATATATCAATGAGCTTCTATTCTTGATGTGAAACTCATATATGCTGAAGTGCTCCCAAGATGCAACACATAATTTTACCTAATGTTGCTAGTTTGCTGTAGTAATGCATTTCTTCTTAATATCAATTTTGCATGTACAGTCAGCCCTCCATATCCATGGATTCTGCATCTATAAATGCATCTTGAAAATATTTGTTTTAAATAGAAAATGTTGATTTTACCATTTTAAATAAAAGAAACAATTTAAATACATTATATTATTGGATGCATTTTAGTGCAATTATACAGCTGAGAACTACCACATGAAATATTTATTTATTTATTTATTTATTCGACTTAGTAGACCACTCTCCCCGGAGCTCAGAGCGGTTTACAACAATAAAACCAGATAAAACAGCACAAACAGCATAAAAACAGCATTACAAAACCAATTAAGCCCCACCCCCAACAATAAAATCCCAGCAGAACAACAATAGTGCGGGCCACAGTGACGCGGCAGGATGGCAGGTTATAGCAGGCATCAGTCAGAGCCGAATGCCTGTCTAAACAGCCAAGTCTTCACAGACTTGTGGAATGCCATCAAGCCCCGCAGGGCTCGCGTCTCCTCAGGGAGCGAATTCCAGAGGCTCGGCGCAGCCACTGTGAACGCCCTCTGCCGCGTACTCGACAGCCTGTAGGTCTTAATACTAGGCACCTCCAGTAAATTAAGCCCCTCTGAACGCAGTGATCTTCTGAGCACATATGGGGTAAGCCGCTCCTTCAGGTACACTGGCCCCAAACCATATAAGGCCTTAAAAGTTAAGACTAACACCTTGAAGGAGACCCGGAATTCAATTGGGAGCCAGTGCAGTTCGCGCAGGAGTGGAGTTATATGAGCAGATCTTGCGGCTCCTGAGAACAGACGTGCTGCTGCGTTCTGCACTAGCTTAAGTTTCCGGATCGCCGACAAGGGTAGGCCAATGTACAGCGCATTACAGTAATCGAGCCTCGAGATGACCGTGGCTTGGATCACCATGGCCAGGTCGCAGCAGGAGAGGTAAGGAGCCAGACGTTTTGCCTGTCGCAGATGGTAAAACGCTGTCTTGCAGGCGCAGACAATCTGCGCCTCCATAGACAGCTGGGGGTCCAGCCGTACCCCTAAGCTCTTGACTAAGGGCTGCGGGCGGAGTGCCACTCCGTCAAACGTCGGCAACTGGGTCTCTACCCCCCCCCCCCCCGGGTGGCCCAGCCACAAGATCTCCGTCTTCGCCGGGTTCACGTTCAACTTACTGGCTCGCAGCCATCCAGTTATGGCTTCTAGGCAAAGGTGGAAATTATCGGGTTCAGATTCCACCCCGGGGTCCATCCTCAGAATGAGCTGGGTGTCATCAGCGTACTGATGGCACTCCAGCCCAAAACTCTGCACCAATTGGGCGAGTGGTCGCATGTAGATGTTAAATAACAGCAGGGAGAGAATAGCCCCCTGAGGAACTCCACAATGTAGGGGGGAGCCCTCGGAGACCACCCCTCCCCACTTCACTCGCTGTAGGTGGTTTTGGAGGAAGGAGGTCAGCCAGTTTAAGGCTGTCCCCCTCAACCCCGCCACTGCCAGACGGTGTTTCAAAAGTTGGTAATTGACAGTATCAAACGCTGCCGTGAGGTCCAATAACACGAGCAGCGCCGATCCGCCTCAGTCCAAGTGGCAACGGAGTAGGTCTGTGATGGAGACCAGGACGGTCTCGGTCCCATGGCCTGAACGGAAGCCGCACTGGAAGGGGTCTAGCCAGGTCTAGCCAGGTTGCATCATCCAAGAAAGTCTGCAGCTGGTCCATTGCTGCCCACTCAACTACCTTGCCCAGGTACGGTAAATTAGACACTGGGTGGTAATTGGAGGGAGTCGCGGGATCTAGCCCGGGCTTCTTCAGCAATGGACTAACCACCGCCTCTTTTAGCTCCTCTGGAAAAGCTCCTTGCTCAAGGGAGCAGTTGACTATATTCAACAGAGGGCCTCGTAACCCCTCCACGCAAGCTCGAATCAGCGTGGAGGGGCACGGGTCGAGGGAGCAGGTGGTCGATCGAAGAGCTGCGATGATCCTGTCAACATCCTCTGCGTCCAGTGGCCGAAACCGGTTGAAGGAGAAGCATGCAATCTGAAGGATAGTTGTGTTCCAATCTAAGCTCCCATCTACACTGCCTTATGATGCAGTTTAATTTCAGAGCAGATTCAAATAATGCAGTTCAATGCAATTCAAATGCATTATGAAACTGGATAATATGACAGTGTAAATGGGGCCTAACTATCATATGGAAATGGAAAGTAGAAGTTAAAGTGAATCACTTAGGAATGTAAACCAAACCAAATGGTTTGCCATCTTGAATCTGCAGAGGATATGCTCATAAGTATACTTACCCAGCTAAAAGTCAATTATATAGCAACAAATTTCCCTGCCCTTGTACAACATAGATCTGCTCTTCGGGGGGGAGGTCACTGGGGGGTGCTAGAGAGAGAAGGATTGTCCATTTTACAGGGATGGAGTTAAAGGTGGAAAACCATTCTCCCTATTTTTGCTGGTTAGTTGAGTTTGGGATTCGTTTCTCCAGGGGTTTCTTTCTGTACTTTCAGTATTTTAGGAGCATGTAACAGGATGGCTCCTCCTGGTGCGAAAATCAGCTCATCAACATGAAAGCAAGCAGGAGCCAATCCCGGCTCCAAACCTGCTTTTCGGCATCACAGTTTAATCTTTATTCTCAATCTCCCAGAAAACAAAACACCCCCCACCCTCATTTCCTAAAAACTACTCACCTCTTCCAGGAAGTCATTGCTCTTCCTTGCCTGGAAGTGGGAAGTAGGGTTGCCACTTTTTGATATAAGAAATAAGGAACATTTACGGGATTTTTCACAAAAAATAAGGGACATTTCGTTAAAAACTTGAAACTCAAACATTAGGTAGAAATAGTTTTATTAACAGAATAAGATAATGATTGAAACTCACAAAAGAAACTGACTTACACCCTCTTAACAGTGCATGGTATGTTTCTGCATGCTTTGTCATGAAGAAAAAGCATTATCAGAACTACCTAATTTTCTCCATCTGTATTTAGTATTGACTTTGCTGACTTTAGAAGTGCACTGTCTAAACATTAAAATAAAATAAATTTTATAAGACAGTACATCTTCATGATTATTATGTCAATAGTTAATGGTATAGTATAGTATGGGGTACACAGCATTGTATAGTATTGGGATGCACGGCTGGGCCTATTTTAAGAGTAACTCTCAAGCAACCAGAAACTATCTTTATCCAACATGATCCAACATTCCCCTTGGGTAATGGTTAATTAGTCTACTGTACTTTGAAAAGTCCTGTAGCGCCTCTTCCGTCCAACGCGGACCCAGGCTGCCCTGCGAGTTGGAATCCCCGGGCAGGCATTGCCGTGGAAACCGCAGCGCGCAGCTTCCTCTGGTCAACCCCGCCCAGTCCTGTCCTGCTAGTCCAAAATAAGGGACAGGGCCTGAAAATAAGGAACACAAATTTTAAGGCCAAAATAAAGGACGTCCCTTAGAATAAGGGACATATGGGAACCCTAGTGGGAAGTCTCCCTTAAAATGCCTTGGAGAGTGTGTGGCTAGCTGTAGCCCTGGAGAGAAAGCGTGCCTGCCTGCCTGCAATCGAGTGCCTACCAGAGCTTGTCTCCTTGCCTTGGAAAGAGAGTGCGTACAAGGTAGGCAGACATTATTACTCTAGAGCAGACGCTCAGCTACAGGAAGTGGCAGGCGTGTGCACGCTTTCTGAGCTTGCATGCACACTAGGGGTGGTTGATCCAAAAAAAAAATTTGGATAAGGAGAGAGGTGAACTTTCGCAGACAAACTTTAATTAATTGAGACCAATGGAATATTATGACAATGCAACGGAAACCGATTTTAAGAATGAGATGCTGAGATTTGTATTTTGTAGTTTTTAACTGTTAAATTGTATGGTTTTTATCTGGCTGTTTTTACCATATTATGATGTGTTTTGCATGTGGGCACTTGTTGCCACTTGTTCACCGCCTTGAGTCGCCTTCGGGCTGAGAGGGGCGGTATAGAAGCATAGCAAATAAATAAATAAATAAATAAATAAATAAATAAATAAATAAGGGAGTGAAACATCTCCACAAGGGATGCACAAAACAAGCAAGCAGGTTTTCCATAGAGCAACTGATTTTTCCCTTTGCCATGTGATGCAGAAATACTTATATGGATAAGAGCCAGTATTTTGCTACAGTTAATTTATATTTAGGTATATATTTATTACCTATTTACAGTATAGCTCACCTGGTGCTATAAAATAATACAAAACTAACATTAAAAGCTTAGTTTCTGTTCCAATGCATACTACATACCACCTTCACCGTGGCATTGAGGGATCCCATAATTTTCATCCACTTTCAAAGGCCTGGGTCCAGACTTGCAAATGAAATACATATAATTAAGGTGTTTGGAAGGCAAATGGGACTGTTTGTGCTTCAAAATCTGTCCTGCGCCCTCTAACTAACCTATTCCCGTTGGGAATAGTGGAAAACTCTTTCTGAATAAGAAAAATGCAATAGGCGGGCACCATGTTGTGGATAACCTAAAACAGCAAAATGTTGTAGGCTAATTTTCATGGAATGTGGACACACTGGAACAAACGTATGGTGCTATAGTCCCGTGTTCGTACATCAGCTCTCCCTGGATCTAGTCAGCAACACAGGATTTCAGTAAGGAATTAAAATTTAATTTAATAGGTAGTAGACAGTGTCCTGCTTAATACCTCTGCAACCTTCTAGCCCTACTCCCTTGCTATTAAAGGTATACAATATCAATATGCCTACTTTCTGAGATGGGAGAGTTGTCTGCATCACAACTAAAGGTTACCAATGCATGCATTTCTACTTCAATGAGTAATATGAAGTGACCAGCTTAAGAAAACATTCTTGAGTTGTGATCTACCTTCAGTAGCTTACTGTGATGCCCTAGCACAGGGGTGGGCAATTATTTTTCAAGGGGGCCACACGAGAGCTGAAAATATTATGGAGGGCCGCACCTAAAGGCTGAACTACATTGTAATCTACATTATTTATTTATTTACTTACTATATTTTCTATGTATTACACATCATTAATATTAACATATTAATATATCAAGAAATATTCATACGTATATTATTAGTATTAATATCATAATTATTATATCATAGAATATATATATAGACACTATAATATATTGAAATTAATATAATATAACATTATATCATATTATTTATTATATTATTATATTATTATAATACAATTATTATAAAATAATAATAAAAACCACTAAAATGAAATAAAATGAAATTAAAGAAGACAAGGTGCAAACCAAGGTGGAGGCTGACATCCTCAAGAGAGGAAGTATCCCAAGATGGAATGACCCAGCCAGATGGATGCAAGGAATAATCATACCCCCAAAGGCCAAGAGGAAGAGGCACCCGGTTCCTGACTTCTACCCACCTTTGGCTCCGGTTCCCTCTTGGAGTTTCCACTCCCGAAACAAAAGAATCTGAATTAGGAAGGCAGGGGGAAAAGCAGAGGCAGGCACACTCAAGCTCTTTGGGAAACCCCACAAGTTCCTGGGAAAAGCTGGCTGCATTTTCTCGTGGGGAGGGCTTGGTTGATTATTCCTTGCATCCAAAAGGCGAGCAGCACCCGAAGTTCAAAGGCGAGAGAGTGAGGGAGCCTGCCGGGAGGAGGGGTACCTTGGGAAGGCGGCTGCGGCAGACCTGCGCCCCCGCCGCCTGGCTCCAGCGAGCGAGGCTCGAGCCGGGAGAACTAACTCTCAGGCGTCAGAGGAAGATTCCGCCATGTCAGTTACAGGCGGCATCGAGCAGGAAGTTCTTCGGGAGCCGCAGCAAGGGACAGGAAGAGGCACTCTTCCCCTCCCTCCCCCCTCTCTTCCGGAAGGAAGCCGCGGGCCGGATGGCATCACCCAAGGGCCGCATTTGGCCGTGGTTTGCCCCTCCTGCCCTAGCATCACAGTCAGCTTCTGAAGATTCCAACAACAGGTTCAGAGGGAGGGTTCCTGGGTTAGATCTTTCACTACTTGAATAGCTCAGCTGGACATGAATTTGCAGAAGCAAAGCACACAGAGAAGAAAGCTTTCTTCGCTGCATGTAGTGCCACCTTATAGGAACCAAGGTCTGTTTCTATATCATGTCTTGTCACACAGAAGTTGAGTTTTCCACCATCTGTGCTCTAGTCACCATTCTTGTTTCAGTTCCCCGAGGTTTTCTGTATACCACGGAGCCTGGTTAGTAACAGTCAGAGAGGACATTTGGAAGAGACTTTGTTAATAAACGTGGTTAGAGTTTGATTCCACACCAGGGTTTCTAAAGGAGCATTGGTGATACCAGACGTAAAAAACTCTAAGCTCTCCTGGAATTTCAAAGGATCCATTAGCCTTTGAGGGCAGGCCATATTAATAGGACCTTTGTCCCTGCAGAAGTAGGTTGTAGTTGTATACTACCTCTGACTGCACTGAGGATACGGCTTACCAAGTGTAAGTCCAGAAACCAATTAACAGTACATGGTATGTTTCTGCATGCTTTGTCATGCAGAAAAAACATTATCAGAACTACCTAATGTTCTCCATCTGTATTTAGTACTTGGCTTTGCTGACTTTAAAAGTGTCTAAACATTAAAATAAAATGAATTTTATAAGACAGTACATCTTCATGATTATTATGTCAATAGTTAATGGTATAGTATAGTATGGGATACACAGCATTGTATAGTATTGGGATGCACAGCTAGGCCTATTTTAAGAGTAACTCTCAAGCAACCAGAAACTATCTTTATCCAACATGATCCAATGTTCCCCTTGGGTAATGGTTAATTAGTCTACTGTACTTTGAAAAAGTCCTGTATCGCCTCTTCCTTCCAACGGGGACGCAGGCTGCCCTGCGAGTTGGAATCCCCGGGCAGGCATTGCCGTGGAAACCACAGCGTGCACCTTCCTCTCGTGAATCCCATCCAGTCCTGTCCTGCTAGTCAAAAATAAAGGACAGGGCCTGCAAATAAGGGACACACATTTTAGGGCTAAAATACGGGACGTCCCTTAGAATAAGGGACATATGGGAACCCTACTCACTACTGTGGAATAGATCTGGGTGTTGAGCCTGAGGCTGAGAGAGAGGAGTCTGTAGTTAGAAATATAAAACGGTCTACTCATGAGACTCAGATGAGGAGCAAGAAAGGAAGAGTTTACGGCAAATACTTAGTGATTCTTCTGGAGTTGAAACTTTTTGGGTATATCGGAAGATGATGGGAATGGGGATGAGGAGCAGGCAATGGGGGGTTGGAATGAGGGACCACAGACAACTGAAGGTGACTCTAGTGAGATGAATTGGATTGATGTGCAACAGATACGGGATATCTGCTTGGAAGCCACCAGCAGTGATTCGTTTGCGGGGTTCACGGGAGATGCGGAATGGGGGTATGGAAATTGGACTCATGGAGACTGCTGGGGAGAGTTAAGTCGTCGCAGGAGATGTATTGCTTGGCGCAAAAGACAAAGAGCAGCACGGGCAGGGATGCTGGCAGCTGAAAGAGATGGAGAAGGGGCGTTGTGTTGTACCGTAGACTTGAGGGACCCCTCAGTAAACCACTTGAGACCGGCCACGGTTAAATGCTTTATTTAGAATAAATGGATAGAGTAAAGAAATAAGAAATATAGTCCTTTGATGCTTCCAAGCACCAAGTATTGCAAAGCAATAGTCCAGGGCAATCAGGAACAAAGGGTGAAGAGTCTTGATGCCCCAATGGGCTAATCCACAGGTAAGCTCTTGGCACAAGACTTGGCAAATAGAGTTCAATGGCTGGAAGGCTCAGTAGCCCAAGCAAAGTTCATGAAGGCTTGAATCCAAACGTTGACGAGAGATACTACACATCTCTCAGACCCAACTCTTATAGGTCTCAAAGGCTTTGATCGTTTCGACGCACTGGTGCGTCAGAACTAGTTCTCACAACAGTTTTCCAGCTGCTCTTTTTCAAGCCTCCTGCATCAGAATGGTATGCAAGCCCAATTAGCACGGGCACCTGGACTAAGGAGTCAACCCGTCTCTGCCTTTCCCTCACTGCTTATCGGCTCAAGATGGAACTATACTGATTTTGTCCTTGAACATAGAATGAACTGGAGGCCTTTGCAACCCTTTGCTTACAAGCCTTACAGGCCTCTCTGAGGCTTTGGATATAGCATGGCGTTGGTCTTGCTGAGGACCAGGGGCAGGCTGGGGAGTGACACATTGACACAATTAAGCCCCGAGGAGTACTGAATAAATGGGGCTTGCAATTAACCATTGGTTGCAGCTGGCAAGGCATTGTTCTTGCCATCCAGGCCATTGCATCTTGAATCGCTTCTAGACTAACTGGTTGACTGGCTGTGGACGTGGAATTCTGAACGTTGGTATTGTATTTTGTGGGTTTCCGCATTTTTGTATCCTGTTCTTGGCTGCTCCACCTTAAATCCCTTCTGTGCTAGATTCTGCTGCTCCCTCATTTTGGATTCCGCACTGACCTGACTTTGCTGCTTCATTTGCATTCTTCCTTGGCTTGACTTTTGGACCGTTTGGTATTTCTACTCTGTCTACATTCTTCCTAGCTTGACTTTTAGACCGTTTGACGCTTCTACTCCGTTTGCATTCTGCCTGGCTGGTTGTGACCCTGTACTGGCTGAACACACTCTCTCAGCCTGTTTTCTGTTGAGAAGAAGTCAGAACTGGGCGTTTACTTTCTGTTGGATATTTCTACCAGTGTACTGTGCCTCTAGGCTCATTTGAGTCACATGGGGAAGTTTGGGACTCTTGTAAATAAACTCTAACTGCTAACTTTACTGTGCCTGACTTCTTTAGGTGGTCTGGACCAGTGTTTCCCAACCTTTTTTGAGCCGCGGCACACTTTTTACATTTACAAAATCTTGGGGCACACCACCAACCAAAATGACACAAAATGACACTCTAACACAGTAATACATATAGTTAATATATTTTTAAATGTATTTATACACTCCGTGTGAAACCTGGGCCTGTTTCAATGAATGGCAGAAAGCCACAAACTTCCCACACAGAACTCCCATAACCAAGAGAAAATGCTATAAGAGTTTGGTGGGCATTGACCTTGGGTTTTGGAGTTGTAGTTCACTGATATCCAGAGAGCACTGTAGACTCAAACAATGTTGGATCAGGACCAAACTTGGCATGAATACTCAATATGCCCAAATGTGAACACAGATGGAGTTTGGGGGAAATAGACCTTGACATTTGGAAGTTACAGTTTCTGGGATTTATAGTTAACACACAATCAAAGAGCATCCTGAACTCTTGCAACAATGGAATTGAACCAAACTTGGCATATTGAACTCTCATTACCGACAGAAAGTACTGATAGGGTTTGCTTGGGAATTGACCTTGAGTTTGGAAGTTGTAGTTCACCTACACCCAGAGAACACTGTGGACTCAAACAATGTTATGTTATGTTGTTGTTTGTTTTCTATCCAGAATCATAATGTTGGAAAGAGGCTCACCACTTTAAGGTCCCTAAAACAGGCATGGGAAAACTTCGGCCCTCTGGGTGCTTTGACTTCAACTCCCACCATTCCTAACAGCCTGAGGCCCTTTCCTGCTTACATGGCTGAGGGGGGGGAAGGAAAAGGGCCTGAGACAGCTAGGAATGGTGGGAGTTGGAGTCCAAAACACCTGGAAAGTCCAAGTTTGCCCACACCAACTTTTGACAGAGACCTCTTCTTCCCCCTTCGCGCCCTTTCTTCCCCCTCCTGCTGAACACTTACTTTTTCTTCTACACTGCCGCTTCTGCGGGGGCAGCGTGAGTGTGTTCAGGAGGGGAGGGGGAGGGAGGAAGACGTGACCTGTGTGGGCGCTACTGCGCAGACTCGCCCCAGAGCAAAGCGAGCAGAACGAGGCTGGGACGAAGGGAGCCCGAGTGGAGAAGAAAAAGTGTTCGGCAGGAGGGGGAAGAAAAGGTATTGGAGGTTGCAATTTCCCACGGCACACCTGATGATCGCTCACGGCACACTAGTGTGCCATGGCACACTGGTTGGGAAACACTGGTCTGGACCACGACACTGGGAGAGACTACCTGCCTCAGCTGCTCCTAGATTGCTGCCTTCTTTAGCACATCTCAAAGAAGTAAATGTAAATAGGCTGATGGTTTAAATGAAGTGGCCCATATTCAACACAATTACTGTGTGTGGTCTCATTATCCTTTGACTGGTCAGCAATCACAGCACAAACTTGTACAAAAGAAGTAGCCAATAAACATATTCACAAGAACTCTGGAGAAAAACTAATAGTGCTTGAATTCTTTACAAAGCATCCACTTTGATTAATATTAGATGGATTCATTGCAGTGTCAACAAACCCTCATGCAGCCAATCACATATATATGCTATTGTGAGCTGCAGACCTCATATCTAGTGGCAGAGAGATTACCAAGCGTCATGTTTCACTCTCCTTAGTGTGGAATGGGAAACAATTAGTGTCACAGAATATACAGGGTGGTCCAAATGTCATGACTTCATGAGATAAATTTAAATATTTCAATTGTAGCAAGATTCCCAGAGTGTGATGCCTGGACCACCCTGTACTTTCAATCTTCCAAATAGTCCCGTAACTACATGCTTTAAAAAAAAAGCTAATATACAAAATTCTGCTTCTTGCATAAGTATGGTTCTTAGTCAGAATGAACCACTCATAAAGTGTTAGGACATAAAAAGAAAAAAACTAATTTTAAATAGTAAAAAAAAAATCACTGCATATGCTTTTAACACTATGATTTGACCGCACTTCATGCTTCTTAACTTTTATGACTCTGTTTCTTTATGAGCTTCTCCCGCACAAATAATCTGCTCCTTTCTTATCTCACCCCGAGTTTTTAGCATTTTATCTTGTACATGTGGCCTGCTCATTGTGATTGTGATTGTCAATGATTTTTGTATGGTATTTTTATATTGCTTACTGTATTCATATGTTTTATGTATTTTACTGTGTTGTCGTTTATGTTTTGGTTTTTATTTTATTGTAATGTGTTGTTGGGGAGATGGTGGCGGGGTATAAATAAAGATGATGATTATCATCATCATCATCATCTACTTCTTAGCCAGGTTCTGAAGCCATGACTCAATTGAAGAACTATTCTTCTTGGCTTTTTTGGCTTTTCTTTGCGAACAAAGATTCAGGAAGGACTCATTCCACACTATCTACAAATGCGTTGATGATTTGGAGGTTGGATGTGTCCTTTGAGTCTGTGCAATGAACCTTTCTGGTGGAGTGCAGCGTGCACAGAACTGGACTCACCCTTTGCACCAAAGGTTAGTCTGCCAGGGCCTAGCAAGCTGGGGTGGTGGCAGCGAGACCCTCAGTTTGTAGGTTTGGTTCAAGTTTGGATACATTAACTTCTTTTTAAAAGAAGTACTCAGGTAATCCGATTAAAGAGACAAATTGCGAACTTCTCCAAAGCTATGAAAAATCACTAAGAGAAAATATACAATAAATATAGAATGAAGATTTTATTCAAAATAAATACAAACAATGTAAGCTTGGGATGGAAGTCAAAGATTTTTATATGTCTTTTTTTTGGTTTTTTTGCTTTTTGCTTTTTTTATTTGCTCTAACATTTTTTAAATTTTTAATCTTATAGGGTTTTCTTTATTTTTTAATTGTTCTTTATTATGCCTGATTTTCCTACTTTTCTATCTCCTTTATTGCCCCCCCCCCCCTTCCATGTATAAAGTATGTCTAAATAATCAATTAAATATTTTTTGTAAAAAAGTTTCCTTCTCTTAGATGGTTGACCTTACAGGATTAAATGAGCACCATCTGCCCGGGTTTGAAATCAGAGTTTTCCTTCTCTTAGGATGGTTGCCAAAAGGCTAGAGAGCCCATCCTGCCCTTTGACGCTCTTGTCAGACCCTTCGCATTGTGACCTGTCTGGCATGGGAGTCCCTACCGGTAGCTATTATGCCACCGCCAGCATAGCTCACAACTTCATTAGGGTACGCAACCTTTCCCCCACAACAAGGGGGCACCAATGGAGAGGTGAAGAACTATAAACCACAACCCAATGCCACTTATGGTGTAAACATAAGCAACCTCACTGCCTGGTTTATATGAGCCCAAAAACACAGATTTCTAGTCCATTGCTCTCTGTACATTGATGGAGGTGCAATGATATAGCCATGCTGCCTGGTGTCTCAGGGTCTCCAGGTAGAACTTCTTCACTTACCACTTTGACCAATCACCTGGCTTTGTTCTCCCTTCTGCTATCATAGACAGGAAAACAGGAAAGGAGCTTTCATGATCCATCTGCATCCTGAACTACAAGTGCCAGTTGTGTATTTGGTCAGCTTGATGTGGTACTGGCAGGTAGTGTGGGAAAGGAATGTTTGATTCCTCCACTCAGTCATCAGATGTAACAATGTTCACGCTGTTCACATTTGGAGACTTTACATGTCTTTAGTTGCAAAAGGGGGAACTGGCCACAGAAACTTCCTTGCCTCAAGTCTTCTTATCAATGATAATTATCACCAATGGAAGATTTTTTATGATCAGTCAAGTCAAAATGATCAAGTGTTGGATTTCCTCAAAACATTTGGATTCCAATGATGGCACAAGGTAAATCAATCACTATTAGCAAAAAGGTAGAGTGCACATGTTGGGAAAGTGAACATTGCCTGTGATTTTCATATATCATCTTTCTCAAACAGAACTTACACTATGTCATATCAATGCAAACTTCCTAAACATATCTTTTTCTGAATTAAAAATTTCACTATTGCAGGTTTAGTGAAATTAACTTTTAAGTATGGATGCTTATGGTCTCAACATGTTTTAGGTTTATGATTATAATGCATCTCTTCCCTCTCTCTGCCACTAGTCACAGAATAAGTGAGAGAACTAGACCTTTGAATAATCAGTTGGCAACTATGTAGGAACTTAAAAGTGAAAATATGTACCCAAATTATTTACTAATAAAATTTTTACTAACATAAATACAATAAGTGTTCCCCAGATAGTCATTAGGCCTTTTTTCGAACTTCGGAAACATCCGAAATTCGGATGTAATCTGGATGTTTTTGACTTTTGAAACGATTCCAAAGAGAGTTCTAGAAACAGGAAGTGGATTTGCCATTTCAAAGTCTGTGTTGCCATATTCGGAAAGGGCTCGTATGTCATTTCCGACCTTCTCTATTTTTGTCCCATTATGTTTAAAATGTTTAAAATGTTTATTAATGTGTTAAATGTGTTCAATATTTTGTACCAGTGTGGCTAGTTTGTCAGTAGTAGCGGTCAAAAATGGAGGGAAAGGGAATCCCCCAAGTTTTGACTGTCCCTTCTGTTGGTTTCAGTGCATTGCGCAATCGCAGATGCCATTATCGAAGACTTCCACATTTCGGAAGTACATGCTGAAAAAACTGCTGAAAACTTCGGAAGTCTATCAGATACGAGGCACCAGCACCCCGTACATCCGAAGCGAGTTTTGAAGCCGTTTTTTCAGTGATAAAACAGGCCTGATAGTCATGTTAATGAGCTAAATGGCCTTCAAGAAGGAGCTTTGTGTAAGAATTACAGTAATCGTGTTGCCAAGACATATATCACTGAGTTTACAGTGAGCCCTTCACATTCATTGATATTAGAGGCAAAAGTAAAAAAAAACTGAAAAAGTGAAAAACTGTGAATAAAAATATTCCCTTTTTTCAGCTGAGAAAATATCTCCAAGTTATGCAGCATGTTTTTATGGACAATTTCTGCCAGAAATTGACCTTAAAATCACACTGAAGGATCTAGAGATTCCTCGAGAGAACATTTTAATCAAACTCGTGAATAATCAAATCCACAAAAGTCAAACCAACAAATGTGGAGGGCTGAGTGTATTATTTGCCAAAATATCAGATCTGGCAATGGAGAATTTAGATCTGCGAGTGTCTGACCATCACCTGAAGCAGTGTTTTTCAACCTTTTTTGAGCCACGGCACACTTTTTACATTTACAAATCCTGGGCCACACCACCAACCAAAATGACACAAAATGACACTCGAACACAGTAATACTGATGCTTCTTCTGGGTATTCACTTTTGTTTCACACACTAAATGGTTAAAAGCGTTTTGTATGAAATGCCCTTTGGGCTAGGGCTACAAGATGTACCTGAGGCATAAGCAAATCACAGATTCATAGAGTTGGAAGAGACCTCGTGGGCCATCCAGTCCAACCCCCTGCCAAGAAGCATCTTTAGATGTGGGCTCCTTCTCCAGAGTCATGCAATGCAGTGATCACACTCTAGAGCAAGCCTTGGCAAACTTGTGCCTTCCCTCCAGGTGCTTTGGACTTCAACTCCCACAATTCCTAAGAACCCCAGAGGGGTGGGGGAGGAAAGGGCTTGAAGCTATTAGGAATTGTGGGAGTTGAAGTCCAAAGCACCTGGAGGGAGGGCCCAAGTTTGCCCAGGCCTGCTCTAGACTCACATAATGCTCTTCTTCTTTCCCTCCTCACTGCCTTTTCCCTCTCTGAAGCGCCCGCACAATCTCCCCGCCACCTTTAGCCTTGCGCAGGTCAGCCTAGCGCTACCGTCAGAGACAGACAAGGGTCTGAGCCAATCAGAAGCCGTCTATTTCCAGCCTGGCCAATGTGATACTAGAGAGGAGGCAGACCCTCCCTCCACACGTTTTGCCTGCGCTCAGGCACTGGTTGCTATCCACGCCGTGTCTTTTGTGGTGGCCTGAAAGAAAGGGGGGGCAAGCTGGAGGAGTTTCCCATGGTGCTTTGCGGGGAAAGATTCCGGGGGTGCCATGCGAGGAAAAGTACCAGAGGGAAGAAGCGAGGGAAGGAAGGAAGAAAGGAAGGCGGGAGGGAGAGAAGCAGTCCGCCCTCTGGGCGAAGCCACTTCGGGCGAGGGTCTCTTGGCCTAGGGGTATCTGCCTCTCCTCAGCCTTGAGTGGAAGCTGGGAGTGAAGCCCCAGCCAGAGGTGGAAGCCCCCCCCCCCGGGGGTCCTCTTTTGGGTCCGGCTGCTGAGATAAGCGAGGCTAGGCGTCAAAGGCCTCCTCCTGGCCCCATTTGGTTCCCTTTATCAAGAGTCTCCTAGCTGGAGGTTCCCCCCATGGTTTGGTGTGGAAGTAGCCTTTGCATTATACTGCATTACATTGGGCCAGGCTCCTCTCTCGCTGCCAATTTCCCACGGCACACCTGATGATCGCTCGCGGCACACTAGTGTGCCACGGCCAGGCATGTAGCCGGGGGGGGGGGCGACTAAGGGGGCTTCAGCCCCCCCCCCGAAATTCTCAGGGTGGTCCGCTAAAAGGCCTTACTGGTACATTATTTAAACTGTTATGTTTATTCATATCATGATCTGATCACCATGCTCATTATATCCCACGTTAATGGGGTTATTGGGATAACAATACAAAAGATTTGCTAGGGTAGACCCTCTTCCACCCAGTCTCAGCCCCCCCCCCCCCCGAACCAAACGCAGCCCCCTCCGAAACAAAATCCTGGCTAAGGCCCTGGCCACGGCACACTGGTTGGGAAACACTGACCTGAAGGTTGGGCAACCTTGACATAGAGTTGTGTGGATGGGAGATTACAGGGAGTCTTTGGTAGGATAGAAACAACTATACATGAAGCCACAGCCAAACTAGGAATTTTCAAATTTCAAGATGTTTAGGATAGGTATCTATCTGGACCCATTTTAATGTGGAGCTTCTAACAGGTATTTAGAGATCACAAACACACACCTACAGGTGATCCTAGGCCTGTTGATGAAGAGAAGCTTTTCGTAGCATGATAGGACACGTCTCTTCAAACCCTGTTTACTGCTTTTCCATATGAAAAGGAAAAGATTGATGAGCAAGAATTTGGCAATGAACCAAGTGTATCCCAAGGGTTTCTAATTTTTGCCCAACTAATTCCATAATAAACAGTAAGAGAGCCTTTTATCTGGAGGGTTTGTGTGCAGCGAAGTCGCATCAAAGGAAAGAGCAGCTTATTTTCATCCACTTGGAAGCTGCTCTCTGTAATTTTTGGCAAGCAACTATGCAACATTGCTAAAAATATGTCATTATGCTTGTACACTTCCATACATTAAAAACATAAAGTACCTTAAGAAACACAGGGCCTAAGGGACTGATAGACTTCCTTCTCCCACCCTTCGAAACCCTTTTAAATCTATGTAATACCAGAGTCTCTTTCAGCTGTAAACAAAGCAATTCTCTCTCTCGGCATTACTTCGCGAACGAAGATTCAGGAAGGACTCATCCCACGCTTTTTACAAGCACGCTGATGACTAAAAAGGCCAATCTGAGATAGGCAAGTTTGGTTGCAGAAAGCACAGCAGAAAGTCTCCTTGGGTGATGTTGTTTCCAAGTTGCGGTTCTTTCTGCATTGTCGTTTCTCTTCGAGACCCATTCGGCGTCTCTTCTTGAAAGAAGCCGCAGCATTGTGGATAGTGCGTCTCCATGCCTCCCAATGTGAGGCCAGGGTGGACCATTGTTGGTGATCAATATGGCCGAGCCTGAGATGTTGTTTCAGGGAGTCCTTATATCTCTTTTTGGGGGCACCTCTCTTGCGCTGACCCGTGGCGAGTTCACCATAGAGTAGTATCTTTGGGAGGCAGTGGTCCTCCATCCTAGACACATGCCCTGCCCAGGGCAGCTGTGTTCTCAATAGCATGGCCTCAATGCTAGTGATCCCTGCTTGCTCAAGGACAGCAACATTAGTCACATAGTCGGTCCAGTGTATATTTAGGATTGTGCGAAGACAGCGCTGATGAAAGCGTTCGAGGAGTCGTAGGTGTTGGCGATAGGTGACCCATGTTTCAGACCCATATAGGAGAATAGACAGTACGATCGCTCTGTACACACTGATTTTGGTGCTTTGCTTCAGGTGCTTGTTGCTCCACACTCTTTTGTGAAGCCTTCCGAATGCACTATATGCCTTTGATAATCTGTGATCTATCTCTTTGTCAATCTTGGCGTCTGAAGAGATGATGCTTCCCAGGTAGGTGAACTGCTGAACGGACTTAAGCACAGATGTGCCTATGCTGACGTGAGGATGATGGTGTTCTTCCTGTGGTGCGGGCTGGTAGAGGACTTCCGTTTTCTTCAGGCTGACTTCCAGCCCAAACAGCTCTGCAGCTGCTGTGAAGCAATTAGATCCAAGATATAAAACACTGCAAGTTTCTATATGTCTCTATCACTATTATTTTTGCTCTCTTTACACTATAGTGTGCAATTCTGATATTTGTGATGGATTTTGAAATGAATAGTTGAGGGAAGTACTAGTCTCCTCTAAATGGCGGTATGCTCTTGAGGCTACCCATTTTCTTCCCTTTGCATATGTGCTACACTTACAAGGGAGAGGCATAAGAAATATGTACAGGTCGATTGAGTTGACTTGTAGGCTAGTACAAACATTCTGGGAAAAGGTAATCAAGGAAACAAACAAAGTAATTATTTAAAAGGTTAAGAAAAATGCAGAAATGTGCCTTTTACACTTATTTGGTGGAAAAAATCAGTGAAAATGAAATTTGCCAATACAATTTTGTAGCTGCAAGATTAATAATAACCAAATCATGGAAAGGGAGAAAGGAGCTAATATTTATAAAAGACTGGAGAGAAAAAATATTACACTATATCCAAATGGCCAAGCTGTGCATTAGAGAAGGAAATAATGAAAATTATGTTAGAAAATGGAGGCTTGCATTTGAATATTTAGGAAGGAAGACAAAGATAGACTTTAAATCAGTAGGAAGGGGAAGTTATTAATATAAAGATAAGGATGTGTTTTAATGAGGTATTAGTTTCACATTGAGTGGTATTGGAAATCACAGGTGATGGTTCATGGGTGGAGGGGGTGGTGAGTGTAGTATACAGACTGGTACAGAATGCGGTGGCCAGACTCCTCACGGGAACCCCCGTGAGGAACGATATAACACCTATACTGCACACCTGTCCTACTATTCACAAGGTGCTGGTTCACTTTGGCTATGGCCAAGGGCCGGCATACCGGGAAGGTGGGTGATTTCTGTTATGGACTGAACATTGTTTTCACGAGGTGCTGGTTTAATGTATTTTTAATGTATTTTTGAAGTGTTTTGGGGTGTATATTGTTATTATGTGGGCCTGTAAGCATGAGTCCCCCTGGGGGGTTGGAAGGTCGAAATAAATAAATAAATAAAAAGGTCTCTCTCCATGTCGACTCTGGAGATCACCTCGCTCAGACCATCGGAATCTACTTGTTGTGACTCAGACTTGGAACGTACCCCCCTAGACCACACACACAGGCAAGATCTATAAACTACTTTTATTTAGAATAAGATAGTCCAAAAGGTAAAGATATAAGGCAAAAAGTGAGTCTCAAAGTAATTCTGGAAACAGTCCTCAAAACGGTGATAATCCCAAGGAAGGTAATCCAAAAACAAGCGGCCGAAAACATGAAACTAGAGTTCAAAGCCCAAACCAAAACCGTGGGCAGACAGGATACTTGATTCAGCAGGCACGCCGTTCCTGCAATCACTTGAACATGGAGACCAGGAGCTAGGAACGTCCAATTCAAAAGTAGCTTTGAGTCTGTTGGAATTTTCCCAGAGCCAGTCTTAAAAGGAATCTATTTTCTGTGGGTCCATTGAATCCCACGTCTCAAATTCCAATCTCTCCTCGTAAATCAAAACGCCGCCGCTCGCTTACTGGTGGGAGCACCGGTGAGGGAGCACATCACTCCCATCTTACGGCAATTGCACTGGCTCCCAATTGAGTACCGAATTGTCTTCAAGGTGCTGGTTTTAACCTTTAAGGCCTTGCACGGTCTAGGGCCTGTGTACCTGAGGGACCACCTTACCCCGTATGTTCCCCTGAGATCACTACGCTCAGAGGAGCAAAATCCGCCCCGAGCCTGCTGGGAGGAGCGGAATATAAAATTGACTAATAAATAAATAAATAAATAAAATCTGCTAGCTATTCCATCGATCCGCTCCTGTCACCTGTCCACGACAAGGAAACGAGCCTTTTCAGTAGCGGCCCCTGTATTGTGGAATGCACTTCCTGATGACACCCGTGCGATCATAGAGCTTATCTCTTTCCGGAGGGCATGTAAGACCGTCCTATTTAGACTTGCCTTTAATTGAAACCCGGAAATGTAATCGGCCTGTTGATCATCGTTTTATATGAGTTTTTATGTAATTTTAATATTTGATGTATCTGGTGTTTTATTATATGTTATGTGATCTGCCCCAAGCCTGCAGGGAGGAGCGGAATATAAAATCGAATAAATAAATAAATAAAATAAATATCTGATATTCGCCCTTCTATCAAAACCAGCCAGCTCGTTAGCCGGACCAGGTGGACTCCTATCTTGGTGGGAAAGTTCATCCTCCCTATTTCCCTGGGCCTCCGCTGGCAAGGGAGATGGGTTCCCGTGAGAGTCAGGGTTGCAGGAGTTTTCGCTGGCGGTTTCAAAACTTATTACCATCGAATCTTCATTAACCCCTTCCTCGGGCCAATAGCCATGCAACCAATCATTATTCCATGATAGATCTGCATCTACAGAAGTGTCCACCTCAGGCCCTTCAGTCTCCTCATCCTGGCCCTGCTCTACTGGCCCCATTGGTGCCTGGCTCGGAACACTCGGCTGGGGCACCATGCCCCTAGGCTGGGGCACTCCATTACTAGGCTGGAACACCACACTATTACAGGTCCCTGGCCCTAAGGATGCCCATTTGATATCAACTCGGCGTAGAGCTTTTTCCGTGTTCACCCCATCACTTTGGAACGCCCTCCCTCCTTACATCAGAGCCATCCGTGATCTAAAAGATTTCCGCACGGCTTGCAAAACATGGCTATTTGACATAGCTTTGGACTGAAAACTGTTAGACTGTCAATTGTTATTTAAATGTTTTAGATCAGTGGTTTCCAAACTTTTTTGGCCTACCGCCCCCTTTCCAAAAAAATTTTTTACTCACTGCCCCCCTAGAAATTATTTTTTAAAAAATTTAATAGCAATTAAACAGAAAGATATATGTATTAATGCAGTGGTTCTCAACCTTTCTAATGCCGTGACCCCTAAATAAGGTTCCTCACGTTGTGGTGACCCCCAACCATATTGTCGTTGCTACTTCATAAATAATTTTGCTACTCTTATAAATTCTAATGCAAATATCTAATATGCAGGATGTATTTTCATTGTTACAAATTGAACTAAATAAAGCATAGTGATTAATCACAAAAACAATGTTTGGGGAGTATGGACAGCGGATGATGGGATTTTCAGTACCTTCAATCGATTCATCTCTGACTTCCACATACCACTGAGACCCCCATACATTACAGAACTAGACCAAACTTGGCACAGAGAACCCACATGACCAACAGAAAACACTGGGGGGGGGGGGGGGGGGGAATTGGCAGTGATTTAGGGGAGATGTAGTTCACCTACATCCGGAGAGCATTTTGAATTCCACCAACAATGGAATTGAGCCATTCTTGGCACACAGAACCCCCATGACCAACAGAACATACTGGAGGGGTTTTGGAATGAATTGCCTCTGCCGGGGAAGGCTGCGCTTTCTTCCGTGATGGCGGGGAGGCTCCGCCGGAGTACACGGAGGCCTTTGCACTGCAGCCTTCACATTGCACTGCATGTAGGGGTCAAAGCGAAAGGGGCAGGGCCAAAGAAGAGGGCCACGTGACCCCTCCTAAATGGCCAATCATCCCCTTAAAGGGGTTCACCACCCCCCAAATTCCCCTGAGCCTCCCACCGCCCCCTTGGATCGCCTCACTGCCCACCAGGGGGTGGTACCGCCCACTTTGAGAATCAGTGTTTTAGATGCTAAATGTTTGTAGATGTTTTAAGATGTTAGATATTTAGATGTTTTTAGATGTTCAGGCATTCAGCTTGTGTTTTACTGTAAGTCGCCCTGAGCCAACTGGGATGGGCGATTAATAAATCCCAAAATAAATAAATAAATATGTGTCTGATGTATTACTTTTATTTTCTTTTACATTCTGTACATCACCGTTACACAATAAAAAGCTTTTAAAAAAGAAAATGATCATATAGGGGGAAAGAGGGGGATGGGATGACTGGGATAAGGAAGGATTCCCAAGAACGGATAAGCAATAGTAGGAAGGGTTTAGAACCCCCCAGAATCCATCAAATAGCATATTTAACATGATGGGAGAAAATAACAAATAAATATGATAAATTTAATACATAAATATGCAGTATGACTCTTGCATCTGCAAGGGATACATTCTAGGACCATGGATACCATGTGTGAAACCATGGATAAGAGTGAAACCTATTATAATGGGATGAACAATGGAAGTCCTGAGAAGAGGTTATCGCTTGTAATTGAATAACTGAATAAGTGAAATGGTAGATAATGAAACTGTGTATACGGGTTTCTCTGATAACAGGGTTGAACTGTTGTACCAAACTTGTTTCCCAAGCTTTCAGAAAGAAAGGCTGAATTTGCCAATCCTTTATTTATTTATTTATTTATTTATTTATTTACAGTATTTTTACCCTGCCCTTCTCAACCCCCCCCCCCCGGGGGGGGGGACTCAGAGTGGCCTACAAGGCAGCAATTAGATGCCGGAAAACAACAAATAATATAAAAACCATTAATACAAATAGAGTTAAAAACAGTAACAATCGGAGGAGCGGCGGCTTTGGAGTGCCTGTTATCCCGGGAGGCGATCCGGGCCTTGATCGTCTTCCGGTTTGCCAGGGTGATCACCTGCCACAGGTCTCCGACTGCTCCCGCTGCAGGCCTGTATTGCCTCCCGGGATGGCAGGCACTCCGAAGCCGGGATGGCAGGCACTCCATGGCAGGGCGATCAGCCGATCGGGAACGCCTCTGGTGATCACGGCCACAGGTGAGAGCGGGTGGCAGGCCTGCAGCCTCCCGGGATGGCAGGCACTGCTGCTCTGCTCTGCTCTGCGGTGGTGGCGGCTGGGTCTGCTTTGTCATCCTCTGGGCTGGGTCCATTGGGCCATTCCATCTTGGGATCCTTCCTCTCTTGAGGACGTTAGCTTCTATCTTGGTTCGCACCTTGTCTTCCTGAATTTCATTATTATTATTATTTTATAATAATAATTTTGTTATAATAATATAATATAATAATATAATTAATAATATAATATAGTTATATTATAATTTCAATATATTATAATATCTATATATATATATACTATAATGTTAATACTAATAATATATGAATATTTCTTGATATATTAATATGTTAATATTAATGATGTGTAATATATAGTAAATGTAGTAAATAAATAAATAAAGTAGATTAGAATGTAGTTCAGCCTTTAGGTGCGGCCCTCCATAATATTTTTTGGCTCTCGTGTGGCCCTTTGGAAAAAATAATTGCCCACCCCTCGTCTAAATCCACCAGTCAATAAATGATAAGCCATGTTCTCAAATCCGTCATCATCAGTCCATTCCAGGTAAAGTGCTGCATTGAGTTACTGTGAGAAGGTCTGGTCTCATAACCAAGATTTTACCTTCTTCCTTATCTGGGATATGACAGTAAATAGCACACAACATTTCTCTCTGTCTTCCACAAGAGAGAAAATGATACATAGAAGGTGGTCCACTCTGCTCCTTACCTCTTTCTGTAGCTAAACTCCACTTTGCCTAGAATTTCATAAAAAAATAAGAACAGCAAAACATTATTTAATTGCAGTCTCATTAATGGCAGCTGATAGAAAATTGAAAACATGGAACAGTTATGATATCTGAGAGCATTAATGGTACTTAACTGTTAATTAAAGCACTAACACCTAAAACCTGGAATTAAAGCAACATTATTAAGAGTTTATTATTTCCACTTGAAAACAGCAAATATTTAAATAGTTTTTGTTGAGTGGGTTGACTTCTACACTTATTTGTTCTTGAATAAGGAAAGTATTTACTCAATTAACATCTGACTTTTTGGGGTTTTATATCATCTAAAAATCCATAACCCTCTCAAAACAAAACATAATAATTGATACAAGACTTTGGCAATGAATTAAATGTTGTTTGCTGTTAATAGCCATGAGCTCATCAGACAGGCTAAATGTGGTGGTACACACTGGTTCCTCTTCACTTTTGCCCTGAAGCCTACTGGTTCCCAACCCACAATGTACATCTACATCCACTGGGGCTCTGTGGCAAAAGTAAAGAGGAACTGGCATACACACTACAGTGGCAACATGGGAGGTTTAATATACACACATACACATCAGGGGCACTAAATGCAATACCCAATATATGATAAAAACCCGCAGGAATACAGGGAGAGTGCGGGAACACCGGTTCCGAGGTACCAGAGACACACCAGAGGCGTGACCACAACAGACCATGTGAAGAAAATACAATAAATACAGAAGGCTAGACCCAACAAAACATAAGGATTCACATGAGCAGGGGCCGCCACCGCTGGTTCCCGTGTGTAGTCATCCGTTCTGTTATCAACCAATGCGTGTGAGAAGTGCCGAATGGTGCACAGCGTGACCAAGTCCTGGGTTACGCCGCTGTCGACCTGGCGCTGGGAGAAGCTGTAGAAACTCCAATGATGATACTCCTGCGAAGGGAAGGGGGAGGAGGGAGACCGAAGCCACAGTAGCCGAGCGTGGAATCACTAGGCAAACACCCAATCCTTGCCGCTTCCGCGTCTCCTCCAGACCCGAATGATCGATTGCCGAATGATGGATGGTCATGGCAGATACACGTCATGGGCTCTGGGTCTATCTAGGGAAGCCGATCATTGAAGCGCCGTGGGGAGGGGGGGTTAGATTGATGCCCCTCATATGTGAGAATGAAAGCACCCCAATGGTGCAAATACAATCAGCGGGCGCCTCATTCACAGGTCTGAGTTTGTGGTGGGGGCTCAGGCTAATGGTTGCTGAGACCCCCTCCGCCTCCGTGTGTCCGGTCCGCTGGGAAACCCAATCCCCAGCACCTCCAGCCGTGTGCAAAGCACACAGGTCCTCTGTATCCAATCAGGAAATGACGGGCAGCACCGGAGAAGTACTCAATCAGATCCAAGGAGTACACAGGGAGTATTCCAAAAGTATCAAAATGTTTATTAGGTTACAAGTAAATATTGTGAACCCCAAGCGGTTTGCATAAACCTAAAAAAGCACCAATACACCTTTGCCAGTCAAATCCAGATAGAGGCCCAATTGTGAGGCTGGCTGCTCTCACAATGGTAACACAAACGCCAATGGGTGGAGTAGGTACTTGGGAGGATCCCTAGTCCCGTTTCGCTAATTAATATTCAGCTTCATCAGGGCGTTTAGGAGTCAACATATAAGCAGTATTGGTGGTGCAATACATGGTAGAAGAATCTATTCCTCATCAATCATGAACATCACAAATGTAGAAGGATTCCACCAGGTCCAAAATGACCCAAGGGACCCTGGTGTGTCTCTGGTGCCTCTGAACCAGTGTTCCCACACTCTCCCTGTATTCCTGTGGGTTTTTATCATATATTGGGTATTGCATTTAGTGCCCCTGATGTGTATGTGTGTATATTACATCTGAGAGAATAGGCAGACTGCATTAGCAGAGTATATATACTCCGGAGTTTTAGTATTTGTCCCTAGGCTACGCAGAGGTTAAATGTTCATGTTCTCATAGATATAGGTTTAGCTACCTGTGTGTTTTCTAGTTTACTTGATAAGGACCCCCACCTGTGTGTTGTGAACATGGGAGGTTTCTCATGTTGCATTGTTGTCACAGTGCTGGGTCTAGGCCCGGCCTCTTAATCACACACAGAGAGACGATAAACAATTGACTATTTATTAAGCAATTAAGAACAGGTGAAAAAGGGTAAATGTCCAAATAGTCCAAAGTAAAAAGCAAGTAGAATTCAAAAAGCCAAAAGCGTGGAATATATCAAAGGCAAAAGTTCATAAAATCCAAGTGGAATCAATCAAGGCAAGGAAATCTGTAAGAACACAACAAGGCAAAGTCCATGAAAATACAAGGTCCAAGGCAAGGTACTTGGCAAAGCAGCCAAACTATGGCTTCAGGGATCTCGGTCGCTTCACTCCCTTCAGATCAGAAGTGGCCGACTAACTGAGGAACTGTTCCCAGGGAACGTATACTTAATCCCCCCCTTTGTGAGACCAGCGCCGCTCTAGGCGTCATCTCCATTCCTTACGGTTGGACTCGATACTTTTCCTGCTATCAAAACACCTTCCAGGCCGAGCCGCAGCTGGCTCGCTATCTTCCTGAGAAGCTTCTTCCCCTTCGGTTTCCATCAACTCAGCCCCCGCGGGTTCCAGATACGTTCCTGGGAACCATGCCCTCCCGGTCTTTCATATGCGTTATCAGAATCTGAGTCATCCTGACCTTCTCCGTCCGAATAAGCCTCAGGTCAGGTGTTGTCCCACTGCAAACTGTCTGTAGGAGATGCAGGCCCATCCGTCCCTCCATCCGGTCCACCTGTATCCACGGCAATCAGGTCCAAAGCAATTGGGACCCCCGGGGCAGCACCAGACCCCCCCCCCCAGCTGAACTGGAGGCTGGGTTGCTACAATTGTCAACAATGGGGGAAAGCCAAGCAGAGGATGAGGCATGGGACGAGAGGTTCTCCCTGCTCCAGTGGAGTCACCATGATGCATAACAAATCCCTTTATTAATGTGATAAGGTCCTTGGAATTATGGTAACCTTATGAATGAGAGACCTCCAGTATCCCCATCATAAATAGTCCTGCTCAGGTCTTGTAGACTCATAGCCATAGCTTCTCATTTATCTAGAGGGCGTTTAACATTATCTTTGTCTTAGTCAAAGAGTCTGTCTTGCCCAAGTTTATCTAGTGAACAAGGATTCAAACCCTGGTTTCCATACCCCCCGAGTCCAACTCTCAAACTATTACACTATGCTGGTTCTCAATTAGTTCAATAAAGTATCATGTTTGTCAGCTATTCATTTCCAAGAGCTGGGCTTGTTATAATATTCTGATTAAAATTAACTAGTAATCAGTGCAAGATAAACAAACAAAATATCAGCAAATAGAAAAAAGGGGGCAAAACAGAAACACAAGTAACCAATCACAGTTCCAACTATGATTGTCTCTCCCTGAATGCACAAGGTACAGATTTTGAGGGTTACAACAGTATTCTGAGATTTCTCAACATTTGAAATGCTCTCAACCAGGGCCGTAGCCAGGATTTTGATTTGGAAGGAGGGGCTGAGTTTGATTTGGGGGGCTGAGTCTGAGTGAGAGAGGGTCTACCCTAGCAAACCTTTTCTATCGCTATTCCAATACCCCCATGCATATGGGATATATTGAGCATGGCGATCAGATCATGATATGGATAAACCTAACAGTTTAAATAATGTACCAGTAAGGCATTCTCGTGGACCACCCTGAGAATTTGGGGGGGGGGGTTTCGGTTGGGTGTCTGAAGCCCCACAACCCCCCCCCCCCCCCCCCGGCTACATGCCTGCGGTCATCACCCCAGCTGAACAACAGTGTCGGAATTCTGCCTCTGCATCTAGAGTGACTTTATTTCACTTGGAAAGTATTGACAAAGAGTTCATTATCTGCAGCATTGAAAATAAAGCCTGCTTCACAAAAACAAATCACTGCTATTCATAGCTGTCAAAACAAGCATGCAAAAAAAAAACCGCACTAAGGATAAAAGAATTCAAGCCATTTTGTACATGTAGACAATTGAATTGTAAATGATGATGCTATATTCAGATGTGAAACTGGATAGTGCAGCCATGTTTGTACAGGGGGAGGAGTGGAGAGATGCAGGACTATCCCGTCCAGATTTACTAAAAGATAAGTCCAATTTTCCCTGCACCTTCATGAGCCAAATATAATATGCTGACTTCAAATCCACTGCAACAGCCTACCCAATGTACAGCTGATTCCACTACTACAAGCCATTAATCTGGTAAAGAATGCCAGCAGAAGGGACACTCAGGACCTCATCAAATTAAGGGGATTTGCCACAGATTGTGGTGAATCCAGTGGAGCCCAGCAGGGGGTGTGGGGAACCAATCACCCCATACCTCGCATTGGTTTCTTTGCTCCATCCCACAAGTGGAAGCCGCACTGCCTGACTTCCCCCCATTGTTTCCTATGCAACACAGGAAGCCTCATGTGTTGCCAAAGTGGCATCTTGCCACACTTGGATTTCATTTGAGGCATAATGGAACTGTGCCTTTCCTTTTCCCCCTTTGAAACCAGGGCAGTCTCAGATCTCATCTACACTGACTGGTTAACAGAGGCGGCCCTAGGTAATTTTAAATGGTAGGCGAAAATTATTTTGGCCCCCCCCCAACCAAACCTAGAGCAGGCGCAGTTGTGGAGTTCGGAAGTTGGAATTCGGAATTCAGAATTGGGAGGGCTGCTCTCGAAATTGCTAAAAAAAGTCAGAAGTATCCGAAAAACTTCCGAAATTCGGGCTTATCCAAAATTGTATAACAGCCCTAATCCTTATACATCAGAGTTCTTGAGATGTCGACAACTGACACTGAAACTCATTGTAATTGATAGACTATCTTTGTTTTTCATTGGCTGCCCAACGGCTTCAAGTGTAGAAAGCAATCATTTATTTATTTATTTATTTATTTATTTATTTATTTATTTGTCACGTTTCTATACCGCCCCTCTCAGCCCGAAGGCGACTCGGGACGGTTTACACAGGCAGTCTCTGCCCTCAATACAACACAGCAACAAGTCAACCCCCCCACCCCCAGAAAAAAAACATATAATAACAATTTAACAATTAAAAACATACAATTGCAGCCTCAGCGTCATGTTGAAATCAGTTTCCATCACATCGTTGTCATTCCTTATATCTAATTAAGCCTTATATTTCATCAACAAATGCCTGCTCAAATAACCAGGTCTTGGCTTTCTTGCGAAACATCAGGAGGAAGGGGGCCGATCTGATGTCTTTAGGGAGGGTGTTCCAAAGCCGAGGAGCCACCACTGAAAAGGCCCTGTCTCTCGTCCCCGCCAGTCGCGCCTGTGAAGAAGGCGGGACCGAGAGCAGGGCCTCTCCAGATGATCTTAAACATCTCGATGGTTCATAGGGAGAGATGCGTTCGGACAGGTAAGTTGGACCCGAACCGTTTAGGGCTTTAAAGGCTAAAGCCAGCACTTTGACTTGTGCCCAGTAGCAAACTGGCAGCCAGTGGAGCTGGCACGACAGGGGAGTTGTACGCTCTCTGAATGGTGCTCCTGTTATCAACCTGGCTGCTGTCCGTTGGACTAGTTGCAGCTTCCGAACAGTCTTCAAAGGCAACCCCACGTAGAGAGCATTGCAGTAATCTATACGGGATGTAACCAGAGCATGGACCACCGTGGCCAATCAGTGTGAAAATACATTATCATGGTAGTCATGGCAGATGTGTCATGGACAGATCTCATAGAATCATAGGAAAGCTAAAGGTGCTGAGAACTGAACTTGTGACCTTCGGCATACAAGGCATGTAACCTTCTACTGAGCCACAGAAGTCCTCTTTCAACAAACTCTCTCCTTCTCTACTACCAGCTAAGATGGCACTGGAACATTCATTATAAACAAGGGCAACCTTTATTCAAATTGAGCTTGGCATATAATGAACAGTGTCAGAATGAATGAGCTCTCAATTACCAACATTTGTGTCTTCACTAATTTACAGTTATTGATCTCTTCTCTTGGCTTTTCTTCGCAAACAAAGATTCAGGAAGGACTCATCCCACGCTTTCTACAAGTGCGTTGATGATTCGGAGGTTGGATGTGTCCTTGGGAGGCCCTACCGGTGACTCTTATGCCACCGCCAGCATAACTCACAACTTCATTAGGGTACGCAAGCCTCTCCCCACAACAAGGGGGTGCCAATGGAGAGGACTTTTTGTCAGATTATTGCATTTTGAATAGCAATTCATGAGTCAGCACAAGATATATTTTCGCAGTTTGAGATGACCTGCAGTGTGACATGTTTGACACCAGATGGCGCTGTCTCAAGACTGCTAAATGGAACCTTGAGGAATGTCAGTTACAAAGTGACAGTTGGGATTTAATATCTGTGAGGAAAGGATGTTTAGAAAGGTAGCTGTGATGGCTGTTGTTTTTCGATGTTTTGCCAGTTATTGTTAAATACAATTCAATACAAAGTTATATATTTACCTTGTGAATTGAATGAGAGTTTCATTATTCACTCGAACAGAGACTGGAGTTTTTGGGCCGATGGGGAATTAAACTTCTATATTTCTGTTGCCTATCCGCTGTGACATAAATACTCAACGCCGAAGACTTTTCACTACTCTGCTCATAAAAGGGGGTGGTTCTTTTCTATGGGAGGTAAGATAGAGCATTCACAATGATGAGTGGATAAATTGACCTAGGTTTTTGGCATTGATATTTTTATCAAAAATCTTAGACTTATACATGAGTATATAGGATAGGTTCCAGCCAGGAAAATGGATGGAAGATGCATGAAATAGAAATTTCATTGCATGCCTTTGGAACTTGGATCGTGCCCATAAACCCTGCCATTCATTCTAGTTGTGGAAGGAAAGTGGAGTATACAATTTGATAAACAAAAGACAGGAATATCTGTTCTTGTCATTTCAGCTTTCTCAATAATTTAATAGTTCAATAGAAATTGAAATAAACATGAAGACAAATAATAGTTCATGACAATTCCATAAAACGAAAACAACGTCCTATGTGCAGATGATGATTGCAAAGGATTTATTTTTAAGATAATGTTTATATAAACTAGGGATTGATTACTGCCAAGGACTTGATGGAAGAGGTTCTCTTCTTTTTGAATGCTTATGTTTTATTATTAAGCAGGTGTAACAACCTAGGTCCAATTATAATAACTTGGTCCACCCTAATTAACAAAATTTGCCGCCACCAACCTAATGCTATTAGGATTTTATAAAATTAAACATGATCACCAGCTAGGCTCCTAAAGCAATATTTAACTGAGAGAATTCTAAGAAGAAGTACGATGGAGACTTTCTTCAAAATGAACAGGAAAGAATTTACTAAATGAAGCAGGCTTTTAAACAATAAGGCACAGATCTTGATGGTTCTACTTCTATTGAGGCAACGAGCGTATGGTTACAGATAAAGAATGTTCAACTGCGTGATGGTTTGCTGGATAATAAAATGGGCTAGAGCGTATGGTTACCGATAAGGTTTTTCTGAAGCTTAGATCTTCAACAATTCCAGTCAGTGCTAAAACTTGACTAAGATATTGTACTGTCACCCTAATACTAAAACTAGCGGTGAACAGGTGTTTTCAACCAGGAACTTTTTACACTAAAGTCCCCTGAGTCTTGTCTGACGGGGTTAGCTCACTACTACTAACTCCCCAGTCTCAGAGCCCACCTGCCTCTCTAACCCAGAGACTGCAAGGTGTTTTGTCTGACGATTCCAAGTCAGCCCTACTGGCAATAACCTATAAGTGTCACCCCAAGCTCTCTGGATGTGTGACTATAGAAATAGACTGTATCAGAACAACAGCTGAGGCTTGGATGTTTCTGCTCCAAAACCTCGCTCAAGACTACTAAGGCTTGGATGTTTCTTATCTGAAGCCTAGCCCAAGACTAAACTTTCCTGTCAGGATTTCTCCCTCCTAGACAGCTTAACTCCTCCCCCTTGGCTCTCAGCCAATCTCCTGGGAGACTTTGTAACTAGCCAGAGAAACTCTAAAGCCACGCCCCCTGTCTCTGGCAACTACCTTCTCCTAATGGCTGCTGTGTGGAACTCCCTTCCTAAGATGGATGCCAGCTATTCCAGCCAGGGAGCCAAACTGCCACACAGGCTTCGGCCTGCTCAGAATGGGTGAATCCTTACAGCAGGCAACTGAATTACTGTAAGTGTTTTATGCTGCTTCATTTGGATTTAGACTTCACGATATTATAAAGTTAATAAAGAGATATACTCACAGTTCTTTTTCACAGGAACTGAGCACCGACAACTTTTCTTAAAACAATTTTAGCATAGGGGCAAATCAAGCTAATGGAAATGGTTAAAAAAGCAATAGGTTCTTGACCCCATGGAAAGGTATATTTTCAGCCTTCTCACTGCATACAATGTCATTTACTCATGAAACCATAGTTCGGACTGATCAGATTTCATTCTGACTAACTGATGAATTTTTCAGAGCCATTGTGGACTGAATGTCCCCAGTATTATATTATTCCCTCTATGACTTAGATGCTCCAGTTGTAACATTCATTTTCAGAGTTGCATGTAGGTTGAACTGAGTTTGATACATGTCTGGGAAATTTGCCTTTTGTTCATACAAGGGATGATTCAAGAGTACAGCTGTCACAAGATGTATTCTGGATCTGGCTCATGAATGAACTGTCCGTTGCTGAATTCTCACAATAGCAGCCAATTAAAAGTGCCAAAGAGAACCACCCTTGGAATATGACAGTAAAGACACGAAGATATAGAACTTCACAAAGACACAGAACACTTAAGTGAAAAAGTTTTTTTAGGTGTGCACAGATGTAAGTATGTTGTGTGCATGCATGTACAAAGTCTAAAAAATATGATACCTATACCAGAGCCAGATGTAGTTTTAAAAAGCAGTATCAATAACTGTCCTCTCCGTTGGCACTCCCTTGTCGTGGGGGACCCCTGTTTGGAGGTTTTACCTCAACAAGATAACTCCTTTTGTGAACAATAAAGCCCTAAATGAAGTTGTGAGCTATGCTGGCGGTGGCATAATAGCCACCAGTAGGGCCTCCTGTGCCAGACAGGTCACAACTGAAGGGTCTGACAAAGAGTGTCAATGGGCAGCCTTTTGGCAACCATCCTAGAAGAAGGAAAACTCCAATTTGAGCCCTAAATCCTTCTTTAGGAGTCAGGTGTGACCGGACTCCAAATGGAAAAAAGCAGCAGAAAGCGGGGGAAAGGCGGATGCAGAAAGGACATGGGATAGCTGGCCATCCCAGAAGACAGAGAAAGAGGGGAGGGAACAAGGTAAGATGGTTCCCTCCACTTTCCCCCACATTTCTGTCACTCATGCGATCATCCATAGTATGAATCCTATCACAAGTTGTACGTAAGTTCAACCAACCACTATAAGAGAATATTACAGTTTGTGCTATTGTCATAAGTATTTTTTTTAAAAAAAACTAGTTTCCTAAACGTTCACTTCCTGTGATGGGGAATAACAAGGCTGAATGATAAGTTTATCATGTCTTCTCTGAATTCGGTTAGAATTTTTCAGCCAGCAGGGAACATGCTCTATTTCCATTTTTTCTTCCTATGAACTGCATTTCAATCACATTTATTAATGTATTTAGTCAAAAATTATGAAAGGAAGCAGATTAAAAAAGTATTGTCACAGTAGGATGTACAACATCTGCATCCAAACTGGGTTATACACGGTTCTCGCCCCAGGTCTGACGCGGGGAGGAAGGACATCCACATCCAAACTGGGTTAAACATGGCTCTCGCCCCAGGTCTGACGTGGGAGGGAAGGACATCCGCATCCAAACTGGGTTAAACATGGCTCTCGCCCCAGGTCTGACGTGGGAGGGAAGGACATCCGCATCCAAACTGGGTTAAACATGACTCTCGCCCCAGGTCTGACGCGGGAGGGAAGGACATCCGTATCCAAACTGGGTTAAACATGGCTCTCGCCCCAGGTCTGACGTGGGAGGGAAGGACATCCGTATCCAAACTGGGTTAAACATGGCTCTCGCCCCAGGTCTGACGTGGGAGGGAAGGACATCCGTATCCAAACTGGGTTAAACATGGCTCTCGCCCCAGGTCTGACGCGGGAGGGAAGGACATCCGCATCCAAACTGGGTTAAACATGGCTCTCGCCCCAGGTCTGACGCGGGAGGGAAGGACATCCGCATCCAAACTGGGTTAAACATGGCTCTCGCCCCAGGTCTGACATGGGAGGGAAGGACATCCACATCCAAACTGGGTTATACATGGCTCTCGCCCCAGGTCTGACGCGGGAGGGAAGGACATCCGCATCCAAACTGGGTTAAACATGGCTCTCGCCCCAGGTCTGACGTGGGAGGAAAGGACATCCACATCCAAACTGGGTTAAACATGGCTCTCGCCCCAGGTCTGACGCGGGAGGGAAGGACATCCGCATCCAAACTGGGTTAAACATGGCTCTCGCCCCAGGTCTGACGCGGGAGGGAAGGACATCCAAACATCCAAACTGGGTTATACATGGCTCGCCCCAGGTCTGACGGGAGGGAAGGACATCTGCATCCAAACTGGGTTAAACATGGCTCTCGCCCCAGGTCTGACGCGGGAGGGAAGGACATCCACATCCAAACTGGGTTAAACATGGCTCTCGCCCCAGGTCTGACGCGGGAGGGAAGGACATCCACATCCAAACTGGGTTAAACATGGCTCGCCCCAGGTCTCGGGAGGGAAGGACGCCCCAGGTCTGACGCCCCAGGTCTGACGCGGGAGGGAAGTAGATCCACATCCAAACTGGGTTATACATGGCTCTCGCCCCAGGTCTGATGCGGGAAGGAAGTAGATCCACATCCAAACTGGGTTATACATGGCTCTCGCCCCAGGTCTGAGGCGGGAAGGGAAGTAGATCCACATCCAAACTGGGTTATACATGGCTCTCGCCCCAGGTCTGACGCGGGAGGGAAGGACATCCACATCCAAACTGGGTTAAACATGGCTCTCGCCCCAGGTCTGACGTGGGAGGGAAGGACATCCGTATCCAAACTGGGTTAAACATGACTCTCGCCCCAGGTCTGACGCGGGAGGGAAGGACATCTGCATCCAAACTGGGTTATACATGGCTCTCGCCCCAGGTCTGACGCGGGAGGGAAGGACATCCACATCCAAACTGGGTTATACATGGCTCTCGCCCCAGGTCTGACGCGGGAGGGAAGTAGATCCACATCCAAACTGGGTTATACATGGCTCTCGCCCCAGGTCTGACGCGGGAGAGAAGGACATCTGCATCCAAACTGGGTTAAACACGGCTCTCGCCCCAGGTCTGACGCGGGAGGGAAGGACATCCGCATCCAAACTGGGTTATACATGGCTCTCGCCCCAGGTCTGACGCGGGAGGGAAGGACATCTGCATCCAAACTGGGTTAAACATGACTCTCGCCCCAGGTCTGACGCGGGAGGGAAGGACATCCGTATCCAAACTGGGTTAAACATGACTCTCGCCCCAGGCCCCAGGTCTGACTCTCGCCCCAGGTCTGTGGGAGGGAAGGACATCCACATCCAAACTGGGTTATACATGGCTCTCGCCCCAGGTCTGACGCGGGAGGGAAGGACATCTGCATCCAAACTGGGTTAAACATGGCTCTCGCCCCAGATCTGACACGGGAGGGAAGGACATCTGCATCCAAACTGGGTTAAACACAGCTCTCGCCCCAGGTCTGACGCGGGAGGGAAGGACATCCACATCCAAACTGGGTTATACATGGCTCTCGCCCCAGGTCTGACGCGGGAGGGAAGTAGATCCACATCCAAACTGGGTTATACATGGCTCTCGCCCCAGGTCTGACGCGGGAGGGAAGTAGATCCACATCCAAACTGGGTTATACATGGCTCTCGCCCAGGTCTGACGCGGGAGGGAAGGACATCTGCATCCAAACTGGGTTATACATAGCTCTCGCCCCAGGTCTGACGCGGGAGGGAAGTAGATCCACATCCAAACTGGGTTATACATGGCTCTCGCCCCAGGTCTGACGCGGGAGGAAGGACATCCGCATCCAAACTGGGTTATACATGGCTCTCGCCCCAGGTCTGACGCGGGAGGGAAGTAGATCCACATCCAAACTGGGTTATACATGGCTCTCGCCCCAGGTCTGACGCGGGAGGGAAGGACATCCGTATCCAAACTGGGTTAAACATGGCTCTCGCCCCAGGTCTGACGCGGGAGGGAAGGACATCCGTATCCAAACTGGGTTAAACATGACTCTCGCCCCAGGGTCTGACGCGGGAGGGAAGGACATCGGCATCCAAACTGGGTTAAACATGACTCTCGCCCCAGGTCTGACGCGGGAGGGAAGGACATCTGCATCCAAACTGGGTTAAACACGGCTCTTGCTCCAGGTCTGACGCGGGAGAGAAGGACATCCATTTCAGTGACAACCAATCCCCTCTGTCTGGGGCCGTGGAATGTTGGAGTTCTGAGGCTGACCAATCAGAGTCCTTTATGCAAATATTCCGTTAGTGGCAACCTATTGAAATGCTGTCACATATTCCTTGGCACCTCCGCACCTCCCAGAAAATGAACATTCCATTTCCAACAGGAAAAAACTGTCATTTGGCTAACTCAAGCAGTCAGTTGCATTCTGTTTTGCTGGCCAATCAGAGTCATTTATGGAAATTGTCTCTCAGTGACAACCAATTACCTCTTTCTTGTGCCTTAGAGTGTTGGAGTTCTGAGGCTGGCCAATCATAGTATTTTATGCAAACAACCTGGTGCCTTAGAGTTTTGGAGCTCTGAGACTGGCCAGCAGTTTAAATATATGCAAATGTGAGTCATTTATGCAAATAATCCCACAGTGTGCCTTATCCTGTCCCTCGTCGCGGCTCCAATCGAAAAGCTGGCACATATTCCTCCGCACCTTCCGCCCTCCGCACCTCCGCAAACACTGACTTTTATTATATAGATAGATAGATGTCTTCTCATTGTGAATAAAACTCTTCCAACATTCCAATACAATTGTTAAGTGGCTGAAACAATTATTTTGGAATTAGACTCTGCTACTGTAATCCTAATAGCATCCTGAGAGCCATATTTATTTTATTAGCTCTAGGTCTTTAAAAGCATGTATTTCTGTCTCAAAGAGACAATTTGCCTAATAAAATTCAAATATGAATAATAAAATTATATCACCATTCACTGAAAAATATAGCAGCCAGGGGAAGTTAATTTGTGTAGCATTATTATGAACTATTAAATCATAACTTATCTTGCAGAACTACCAAGTTCCATATAAGAAAACATGCCCAAGGATGCACTGCATACATAGTATAATAAATAAGGGATATATGCAGCAAAGGATGGCAAATGTGAGATGCAAAGAAACCTCCACAAAAAAAAATCAATTTTGTGGAAGACTTTTAAAGTTTTATTACACAACAGTGACTCTGCTCAGAACAAGGTTAGACAAATTCTGTCATTCCAGCAAAGGTACCTACAAATCATGAGTGACAGATGCTGTCAGGCACCTCTGCTAATGTCAGTCTAAAGCAGGGGTGGGCAATTATTTTTTCCAAGGGGCCACACGAGAGCCAAAAAATATTATGGAGGGCCGCACCTGAAGGCTGAAATACATTCTAATCTACATAATTCATTTATTGAGTTACGTACTATATTTACTATATATTACACATCATTAATATTAACATATCAATATATCAAGAAATATTCATATATTATTAGTATTAATATAATTATTATAGTATATATATATAGACATTATAATATATTGAAATTATAATATAATATAACACTATATTATATTATTATTATAAAATTATTATAAAATAATAATAAAAACCACTAAAATAAAATGAAATAAAATAAGAGTGGGGGAGCTCCCACTGTTAGCCCCACCTTCCACCAATCCAGCAGTTTAAATACATGCAAATGTGAGGTCCTGCTTCTACAAGAAAGGAACATATACATAAGTGCATTCACATTAATAGACCCTGAGGAGGGACTGGCAAGATGATTATTATTATTTATTATTATTATTTCCAGACTTTTCCTATTGGCAATGCTCTTTTCCAAGTGGGTCATTCAGAACCCAGTAATTCAATTTTACTAGGAAACCAGAGGTTGAGCCAAACCCTTCTGAGAATTAGAGCAGTGGGTTCAAGCACTGAGATGCTGAACTTCCTCACTGAAAGGTTGCCAGTTTAAATCTGGGGAGTGGGGGGAGCTCCCACTGTTAGTCCCAGCTTCTGCCAACCCAGCAGTTCAAATACATAGTAAACCACACACAGAGACCCCAACCCATCTTTACCTCTTCCTTTTCTTTCCTCCTCTTTCTCGCCTGCGGCGTCCTTGCCAAAGAGAGGGAGGCGGGGGTGGCGCAGCTTCCTTGCAGAGGAGAGGGAGGCGGGGGTGGCTGTGGGGCAGCGTGGTGCTTTGTGTCCGGTGGGGGGGCGGGGGGAGGGAGGGAGCGAAGTGCCTTCTCCTGTCCCTCGTTGCGGCTCCAGGGGAGCTTCCGCAGGAGGTCCCGCCTCCCTGAGGGTCTCTGCGCGATGCCGCCTTTGACCTCATCGTGCAGAGACCTTTGGGGAGGCGGTACCTCCCGCAGAAGCTCCCCTGGCGCCGCGACGAGGGACAGGATAAGGCACTTCGCTCCTTCCCTCCTTTCCTTTTTGCCGGACACAAAGCATCACGTTGCCTTGGGGGTGCCCTCTCTTGCCTCCCTCTCTTCGGAAAGGAAGCCGCAGGCCGGATGGCATCACCCAGAGGGCCGGATGCGGCCTGCGGGCCATAGGTTGCCCACCCCTGGGCTAGAGCAGGGATTCTCAGACCTGTTCAGTCACAAAGCCCTTTTTGAAGCAAAAATTTCTCATGGACCCTCTAAAATGTTTGTATATTATTATATCATGTATATACATCAGGCATATATTTAGGATTGTGTCTTCGCTATACACTGGACTGACTATGTGACGAATGTTGCTGTCCTTGAGCAAGCAGGCGTCACCAGCATTGAGGCCATGCTATTGAGAACACAGCTGCGCTGGGCAGGGCATGTGTCTAGGATGGAGGACCACCGCCTCCCAAAGATACTACTCTATGGTGAACTCGCCACGGGTCAGCGCAAGAGAGGCACCCCAAAAAAGAGATATAAAGACTCCCTGAAACAACACCTCAGGCTTGGCCAGATTAATCACCAACAAAGGTCCACCCTGGCCTCACATCAGGAGGCGTGGAGATGCACTATCCACAATGCTGTGGCCCCTTTCGAGAAGTCACGCCGAACGGGTCTCGAAGAGAAATGACAACGCAGAAAGAACCACAACCTGGAAACAACATCACCCAAGGATACTTTCTGCTGTGCTTTCTGCAACCAGACGTGCCTATCTCAGATTGGCCTTCTTAGTCATCAATGCGCTTGTAGAAAGCATGGGATGAGTCCTTCCTAAGAATCTTCATTCGTGAACAAAAGCCAAGAACATCAGGCTTGGACTGGGACAGTGGCAGATGGATGGAAAGTGTTTGTATGAACTTAATTCACATGGCGCAAAAAAAAAGTAGAGAGAGAAAGAAAGAAAGAAATAACAATACAATATTTAAAATAGAAAACAATGCTAACCAACATAAACTTAAGAGTATTTCAGTGGAAGATACCAGGGGGCATCCAGTCCAACCCCCTTCTGCCATGCAGGAAAAACACAATCAAAGCACCACCAACAGATGGCAATCCAGCCTTTCTAATAATAATAATAATAATAATAATAATAATAATAATAATGCAGTTTTGTGGCATTGTTTATTTCTGCCACTTCTGTGATTGTTCATTTGTATTTTGATTCTGTAGCCCACTTGCCGATGTCCAGAATCAGCAGTATCCATCATGGTACTTTTTATCCTGGGCATGGACCGAGCCAGTATAGACTTCGTTTTGGTTTGTTTCTCCATAGTGCTAATGGGTTAGGTCAGGGGTGGGCAATTGTTTTTTCCAAGGGGCCACATGAGAGCCAAAAAATATTATGGAGGGCTGCACCTAAAGGCAGAACTACATTCTAATCTACATAATTTATTTATTTATTTACTTACTATATTTACTGTACTGTAATCAGTGTTTCCCAACCTTTTTTGAGCCGCGGCACACTTTTAACATTAAAAAAATCCGGGGGCACACCACCAACCAAAATGACACAAAATGACACTTTAACACAGTAAAGATCGGCTGGGGGGGGGGTGGCCTGCTTGGAGCAGCTGCTGGGCGTGCCAAAGCCAGGGAGGGGGCAGAGCCAGGCTGTGCCATGCCCCGCCCCCCTCCCCCAGCTTCACCTCTCCCAGCAGCTGCTCCAGCCTTGAGGGGCAGTGCCAAGCCAGCGGTGCCAGAGCCAGCACAATGCTGGCTTGGCACTGTCCCCTCAAGGCTGGAGCAGCTGCTGGGAGTGCCGAAGCCGGGGGAGGGGGCAGAGCCAGGCCGCGCCATGTCCCGCCCCCTCCCCCCAGCTTCAGCTCTCCTACAGGCCGTGCCATGCCCCGCCCCCCAGCTTCAGCTCTCCTACAGGCCATGCCATGCCCCACCCCTCCCCCCAGCTTCAGCTCTCCTACAGAGGAGGAGCATGAGCGGTGGACAGGCTTCAGTGGGCGGGGCTTCTTCTCCACGGCTTCAGCGAGCGAGGCGAGAATTATGGTGGGAGTCATGGCGGATTGGAGGCTGGCTGGGAAGCGGCCAAGGAGGCGGCGCCCTGACCCCTTCTTCTTTTTCTTCGCCACTGCCCAGCCCTTTCTCCTCCTCCCCCAAGCAGCAGGAGTTCGGCAGGAGGAGGGAGGAAGGGGGGCAGAAAGCACAGCAGGAGGTCCGTCGCGGCACACTAGTGTGCCACGGCACACTGGTTGAGAAAGACTGCTGTATATTACTCACCATTAATATTAACATATTAATATATCAAGAAATATTCATATAGTATTAGTATTAATATCATGATTATTATATTATAGTGTATATATATAGACATAATATATTGAAATTATAATATAATATAACATTATATTATATTATTTATTATATTATTATATTATTATAATAAAATTATAATAAAAACCACTAAAATAAAATAAAATTCAAGAAGACAAGGTGCGAACCAAGATGGAGGCCGACATCGTGAAGTGAGGAAGGATCCCAAGATGGAACGGCCCAATGGCCCCAGCCCAGAGGATGGCAAAGCGGACCCTGCCTCCACCGCAGCAGAGGAGAGCAGAGCAGCAGGCCATCGGAGGCTGCAGGCCTCTGCCCGCTCTCGCCCCCCAGCCATTCCCCAGCTGATTGCCCTGCGGGGCCAAGAGGAAGGGGTGCCGCTGCCGCCATCCCTTCACGGGCTCTGTGGGCCCTGTGTAGGCAGACAGGCTGGAGGAGCGGCGGCTTTGGAGTGTCTGCCATCCCTGGAGGCGATCCTGGCCTGCAGGGGGAGCACTCGGAAATCCGAGGCGGCTCATCGCCGTGGCAACCCAGAAGACGATCAAGTTTTCCGGTCGCCATGGCGATCAGTCCCCTCAGGTAGCAGAGTGCTCCCGCTGCAGGCGCGGATCACCTCCAGGGATGGCAGGCACTCCAAAGCCGCCGCTCCTCCGGCCTGTCTGCCAACACAGATCCCACAGAGCCCGCAAAGGCATGGCAGCACCGGCACTCCTTCCTCTTGACCCCGTCCCCGACACCCTTCTCCTGGGCTGGACAGAACCGGCTGCCAGGCCGTATCCGGCTCACGGGCTGTAGGTTGCCCACCTCTGGGTTAGGTGCTCTTACTTCCACTCCTCAGCTGAGACCTCTCTGACTCATTTGGGCCTGCTGGTAGTTACACTACTGCCAGCACAGCTCTCAGCATCCTCGAAGTAGTTAAGCCCCCCACCATGACAAGGTGTCACCCATCTGGGGGGGGGGGGTTGTGGAAAAGAAAAATGTTTGGCTTATTGATGTTATCATACCAAGTGACAGTCACATTGAGGAAAAACAACAAGAAAAACTCAACCGCTACCAAGACTTCAAAATCAAACTGCAAAGATTCTGGCATAAACCAGTAGAGGTGGTCCTAGTGGTCATCGGCACACTGGATGTCGTGCCAAAAGATCTCAGCCGGCATTTGGAAACAAAAAACATTGACAAAATCATGATCTGTCCACTAGGGCTGTTTCCGAAGGCAAAAAATGCTTCAATTTCGGAATCAGATGTTGATTTTGTTCAAAATTCGGATGTGATTGACTTCGGAAGTATTTCCGAAATTCGGAAGTCTTTGGAAGTCTTCAAAAATGGTGTCCGCTTTCAAAAATGGGCAAAAAAATCAGCAGAAGGGAGAGTCAGCTGTTAGCCATCAGCCAATGAGCAATCAGCAGGAAAATTCGGAAATGACATCCAAAATTCGGAATTCGGAATTCCAAAATTGGAATTCCTGTTGAGAGGTCTGCTCTCGAAATTGCTTCAAAAGTCGGAAGTAGGCAAAAAACTTCCGAAATTCAGAAGTATCCGAAATTCGGAAACAGCCCTACTGTCCACTGCAAAAGGCCACCTTACTTGGTTCTGCGCACACCATTCGAAAATACATCACACAGTCCTAGATACTTGGGAAGTGTTCGACTTGTGATTTTGTGATACGAAATCCAGCATTTATATTTCATTTGCTGTGGCATACTGTGTTTTTTGTGTCGGCAAAACACTAATAATAAATAACAATAGCAGCAACAACAACAGAAACCCTGGGGGCCATTCAGTCCACCCCCTTCTGCCATGCAGGAGAAACAAAACTGAAGCACCCCCTGAGTGGTGGGAGGGAAATAGGGTTTTGGAAGCAAGCAAGACAAGGCGAAAATGATCTGGGTGGTGAGAAAAGGTGATGAAAAAAGGCTTTTGGTGGCAAGGGAAGTGATGGGAAAAGGCTTTTCGGAGTGAGGGAGGTGAGGAAAAAAGGCTTTTGGTGGCAAGGAAGGCAGGGGAGGGAAAGGAGCAGGGAAGAGGAGGGAAAGCTTGGAGGGAGAGTAGGGGGAGGGAAGAGGAGAAGGGATGCCAGGATCGGAACATGCATCCACAACAGCCAGGCAGGTAGGTAAGCAGTAGGCATGGTTTAGAACCCAAAAATAGCAAATCGTAAATATAAGGGGGGGGGGGGGATTTTTTTGATTGGTATATCAAAGACTTACAAAAAAATTCCCAAAAAGTTCTAAAATGTAACTTAATTACTAACGAAATTCGTTAGTAATTCGTATGCCAGAGCATGCGCATTCAGATGGTTTTGGCCTACAACTCCCAGAAATCCTAACAGCTGGTAAATTGGCTGGGATTTCTGGGAGTTGTAGGCCAAAACTTGAATAAATCACACTGAATTCTAGATGGGACTCTCCAAATAGGAAGGAGGGAGGGAAGGAGGGAGGGAGGGAGGGGGTATTCTATTCTTGGAAGCAGCAAAAGAAAAGGAGGAGGAGCCCCCCCCCTCGCTCCTCGCTGCCTCTCTCTCACCCCGATCCCCAGGGAGCGAGGGCCCAAGTTTGCCCAGGCTGGTCATATACCTACGTTCTATGCACATGCAATAATACAGCAGTAATAACAATGGGTATAAGAAGAGGTAAAATTCAAACCGATGTGCTCCCAAGCAGAAAACGCTTGCTTTTCCCCCGGGCTAATTTCCCGAGCCCCGTTTGCACCGCATGAGGAGAGACCAGTCAGAATACTTCGGTTTGAATTTTACCTCTTGTTATTGTTATTACTGCTGTATTATTGCATGTGCATGGAATGTAGGCATGACCAGTTGGATTACTTATAATATTAGGCAGTGGCACTTACAGTAGCATTCATTGTATTATACATTAGGTTGGTTTCTCACCCCAATACTCTTTGATGCCTTAGTCCTGGCTGGCAGGCAGGAGAGGCAGGGAACAGAGGATTACTCAGAAGTAAATCCACAAGAAGGGCCCTTCATCCAAAGTGCCCTCCTTTGCAGATTTACTTCTGAGTCCTCTCTCTATTTTTCCAGGCTTCCTTCCAGCCGAGCGAAGGAGCGAGTTTAGGGCTTGCCTTGCCATAATATTGGCAAGGGAGGCGGGAGGGTGGTGAGAGAGAAGGAGGGTGCCCCCCCTTACGACCTAATAACGACACTTAAGAAAATCCTGGCCCCGAAGTTCGAAAAATTAAGTCCACTTCCTGGTTGGCGTTCCAGGTGCGGAAAAGCTCGAAAGTAGCATTTCTTCACAATTTCTTCTGAAAGCGAATCATTTTCATAACTTTTTTCTCATGCTTAGTAAGCAGGGGAGGAAGGAAGTGCAGATCTCTTCAGCAGGCTTCACGGAGCCCTAAGTTCTTCACAGAGCACACTTCGAGAACTATTGTTCTAGAGCACTTACGTTGGCCAGGAGGTGTCCTGTGGGCAGGGGTGGTCCTACAGGTAGGCCAAGGAAGCGGTCGCATGGGGCGCCATCTGGAAAGGGGCGAATTCCCCCCGCCCGCCAGCGTCTTGGCCTTGCCAATGTTCCTCAGGCAGCGCGCGCGGCTGCCTGCTTTTGGGCCCCGGCCTTGTGTGCTTCGACGCCACTTCTGGGCATGCGCGGAGGTTTTCGTGCAGGCGCAGTTGCTCCGGAGCTGAAGTTGAGTGCAGGAGCAACTGCGCATGCGCAAAAACCTCCACGCGTGCCCAGTAGCTCCTGTGCACAGGCAAATAGTAATATATAATATTTTATTTTACTTTATTTTGGGTTATTTGAGTTTTATAGGAGTAATGAAAATATGTAGTAGAGGATAATTTTATTTAAATAAATAATTTTATTTATTATTTTATAATAATAATATAATAGAATGTTATATTATATTATAATGTCAATATATTATAATATAATTATATTGTAATGTAGTATAATATAATTATGATATAATATAGTATGATTATGTACTATAATATATTGTATATACATTGATACAATATAATACTACTAATGGTATTGTGATATTATAATTGTATTTTTTTTACATGGGGGGGGGGCGCCAAAATAATGTTCGCTTACCATATAAAATTACCTTAGATCGCCCCTGCCTGTGGGCATCCAGAAGGAGACTAGTGAGGCATAGGCTCGATGCATCCCCTTTCCCCTGCACTGGTTGCATTCAACCACCTGCTTCTCTTCAGCCAATGAGGAGAATCCAACACTAGAAGGGCTGAAACCTGATCTGAGCCACGGCTTCAAATTGGCAAATTACTTCCTGGTTGCTTAAAGCGCATCAAAATCGTGTCGAAATTAATTCAAAAACGAATTTCAAACAAATTTTGTCACGTAACACAAAAACCTAATCAGGCCTAATGTCTATCCTCTATTACTTTCCTGATTCCAACTTCTGATGTCTTTTCCCATTTTTCCTTCCAGTGTATCTTCTAATATTAATTTATTTATTTATTACTTCGATTTCTTAGTCGCCCTTTCCCGTAGGCTCAGGGCGACTTACATTCATATGAAGCCATAAAACACAGTAAAACAGAAAAAACACAATAAAACAAATCCACCTATTAAAATTACAGCAATCCGGCATGCCAAGCTCAGATTACATATTCCGGCATGCCAAGCACAGTTTACATGAACCGAACGCTTGGGTAAAAAGGAGGGTTTTGCAAGCCCTGCGGAAAGTTAACAAATCGGTCTGGGCTCGGATTGTGGAAGGAAGGGCGTTCCACAAGACTGGTGCAGCGGCACTGAATGCCCTCCTTCGTGTTGTACCCAGGTGAATAGATTGGCGGCTAGGCACCACCAGGAGGTTCTGGGTTTTGGAACGCAGTGGTCGCAGAGGACTGTAGTGGGAGAGGTTGGCCCTTAAGTACACTGGCCCCAGACCATTCAAGGCCTTGAAGGTGATCCGGTGCTCTATTGGAAGCCAGTGCAGTTCGCGCAGCACAGGCGTGATGTGGCAGCGAGATGGAAGGCCTGCCACCAGCCGCGCTGCAGCGTTCTGCACCAGCTTAAGCTTCCGGATCATCGACAAGGGAAGGCCAATGTATGAACTATCTTCTTTTCTCCAGATTTTTTTCCTACTACTGCTATCCTGTAGGCATGAGAAAAAAGTTATGAAAATGAAATGATTCGTAAGAAATTCGTAAGAAATGCTACTTTTGAGTATTTCCGCACCTGGAATGCCAACCAGGAAGTGGACTTTATTTATAGAACCGGGGCCAGGATTTTCTTATGTCGTTATTAGGTCGTAAGGGGGCACCCTCCTTCTCTCTCACCACCCTCCGCCTCCCTTGCCAATAAGTATTATGGCAAGGCAAGCCCTAAACTCGCTCCTTCTTTTGGCTGGAAGCCTGGAAAAATGTAAACAGAGCGGTTTACTCAGAAGTAAATCTGCAAAGGAGGGCACTTTGGATGAAGTGCCCTCCTTTGTGGATTTACTTCTGAGTAATCCTGTCTGTTTACATTTTTTCCAGGCTTCCCTGCCTCTCCTGCCTGCCAGGATCTAAAGCATCAAAGAGGATTGGGGTGAGAAACCAACCTAATGTATAATAGAATGAATGCTACTGTAAGTGCCTAATATTATAAGTAATCCAACTGGTCATACCTACATTCCATGCACATGCAATAATACAGCAGTAATAACAATAACAAGAGGTAAAATTCAAACCGAAGTATTCTGACTGGTCCCTGCCTCATGCGGTGCAAACGGGCTCTTCTCTATTTAGCCGGGAAAAGCCAGCGTTTTCTGCTTAGGTGCACACACATACATATTCTTGGGGGATTTGCTGCAGAATCCCGGGCTCATAGAGAAGATTCTGCAGCAAATCTCCCCAAAGAATATGTATGTGTGTGCACCCAAGCAGAAAACGCTGGCTTTCCCGGGCTCAGAGAAGAGCCGTTTGCACCGCATGAGGAGGGACCAGTCAGAATACCGGTTTGAATTTTACCTCTTTCTATACCCATTGTTATTACTGCTGTATTATTGCATGTGCATGGAATGTAGGTATATGACCAGCCTGGGCAAACTTGGGCCCTCGCTCCCTCGGGATCGGGGTGAGAGAGAGGCAGCGAGGAGCGAGGGGGGGGCTCCTCCTCCTTTTCGTTTGCTGCTTCCAAGAATAGAATACCCGCTCCCTCCCTCCTTCCCTCCCTCCTTCCTATTTGGAGAGTCCCATCTAGAATTCAGTGTGATTTATTCAGTTTTTTTGGCCTACAACTCCCAGAAATCCCAGCCAATTTACCAGCTGTTAGGATTTCTGGGGTTGTAGGCCAAAACCATCTGGAATGTGCATGCGCTGGCATACGAACTACTAACAAATTTCGTTAGTAATTAAGTTACATTTTAGAAATTTTAGGAAAATTTTTTGTAAGTCTTTCTTTTACTAATCAAAAAAAATCCCCCCCCCAATTTGATTTTAGAATCGCCATTTTTGGGTTCGAAACCATGCCTACTATCCTGCTCTAGGATTTGAATGGCTTAATCGGATGTCCCTCTGTGGTGGAGAATAAGTCCAGCCAATCATTGCCTTTTCCTTTCCATAGCTCTGTGAAACCAGAAGATCAGTGAAACACTAACAGCAGCCCTGGAAACCATCCATTACTCCCGTCTCTTGAGCAGCTTCATAAATTCTCTGTCTCTTGTGTTTTCTTATACTATTTGTCAATTTACATTGCTTGTATCACAGTGCAGTTAAATCTTTTTCAATATGAAAGAGTTCATTCACAGTCAAATTACAGTGTTGTGCCATTTCTGCCTGTCCCGACAGTGTCATAAAGCATTTGAGGTAAAATTTGAAGATGTTGTGTGAGCGATCAGCTGCAGCCGCTCCGAAATGACCTCGCAGAGTCATTCTGGAAATCACTAGGAACTTTATTTATTTATTTATTTGTCACGTTTCTATACCGCCCCTCTCAGCCCGAAGGCGACTCGGGACGGTTTACACAGGCAGTCTCTGCCCTCAATACAACACAGCAACAAGGCAACTTGAAAAAAAAACATATAATAACAATTTAACAATTAAAAACATACAATTGCAGCCTCAGCGTCATGTTGAAATCAGTTTCCATCACATCGTCGTCATTCCTTATATCCAATTAAGCCTTATATTTCCTCAACAAATGCCTGCTCAAATAACCAAGTCTTGACTTTCTTGCGACAAACTGCATACACACTTTACTACAAACTGCATACACACCAACAAAGCCAAGAGTGCCCGCACACCAAATCCCTCCCCCTTATATACACATTCTCTGGAGATTTAAAGCCCCGTTCCTGTGTTCTTGGTTCCTGCTCCCCAATTCCCACCAGGGCATTGGGCCATTGTTTCCCGCGCCAAGATGGGCCAGTGGCTTATCTTTGTTATGGCTGTCAGAGTTCCTGGATTTGGGCGCCACCTCCAAGGCCCCAAATCTCGGTACCTGACATGTTGAATAGTTATTTAAAAATGAATTGAAATCAAATGCTTGTCTCCATTATATATGAACCAAATTCCATTAGTATCACTAGTCCCAGTGTGAACGGTACCTTGTTGTGCCAGTCTTCAGACCACCAAGGCTTTTCCTGGGAGTCTTAGGATGCATTTGCTCTGTAGAGATAAAGCTTTGACATTGCTTTAACTGCAATGGCTCAATACTATGGAATTCTGGGATCTGCAGTTTGGTGAGACAACACATTGTTTGACAGAGAAGGCTGAAGACCTTGTAAAATGGCAACTCTCATGACTTCGTACTATGGAGCCATGGCAGTTAAAGTGGTGTCAAATTGGTGTCAAACCATTGATTCTCCAGTGCACCACTAAATGTCTTTATTTGGTTTAGAGCAGTGGTTCCCAAACATTTTTGGCCTACCGCCCCCTTTCCAGACAAAAAATTACTCACCGCCGCCCTAGAAATTATTTTTTTTAAAAATTAATAGCAATTAAACAGAAAGATATATGTATTAATATTTCTACCTTTTTTGTAAAATATAATAAAGAAAGTTGTAAATTAGAAACATTGAAGTTTGAAATTATGAAACTATTTATTGAACTTAGAATAGAAAGGTTAAAAGTTAAAACATTCGAAATCATCTTAATGAGAAGGATGAACCTGGTCTGCTGCTACCAATCTAGTCATCCTCGGCTCTATTTTCATCAGCAGTCATCTCAGATCATCACAGTTGACTATTTTGCAATCGGTTTCTTTTTTTGTTAATAAATTGGCACACAGAGCCCCCATGACCCACTCAACATCCTGGTGCTGTTTGGAGGAGGACCATGGATAATGGAACTTGAAGTACCTCCACTCACATTCTGAGACCACTGCGACCCTCATTCAACGACTGATTATCGCCCTCTGAGGCCTTGGCAACCTGACCCCCCTGGATAAACCACACAGCAGCTAGGGTACAACGGGTTTTATTGAGAATATGTAGATATAGGAAAGAGGTTGGAGGCAATCTTTATGGTGTCTCCAACTAGCAGCCAAAACAGGATTCAGCAGGGGTGTGTGTGCTCCGCAGCAAAAGGAGCACGAGCAGGGAAACGGGAACACAAGCCGGATGCAAAGAGTCTCTTAGAATCCCAGCTGAATCCAGTCAGACAGGGACTAGCTGCTTTGAAGGCAAAGAGTTCAAAAGGTAATAGAGTCTTTTCAGGATCAATCACTGGGTCTTGACGACGAGCAGGAACAAGAACAATACAGGAACAAGTCAGCCCGAAGCAAGCTGGCTGGCAAGGCTTGATGGAAGGCCCGACTGGCCTAACCCGCAAGATCTTCTCCCAAATGCATTGTTGGTACAAGACACTGCCATGGGGGTTCACAGGGCAATTATAGTATTCCTTGATTGCGTCGCACGTCAAAAGCTAAGATTGATGATCTCCTGTATGTTTTGTGAACTCAGTAGTCTTGGAATGTGGTGCTCGTTAGCGGCTAACATCTGGACTGAAGGGAGGCAAGCTCTCTGCCCCTTTAGCCCGCTTGCTCTATCAGGGAGGCGAGATGGTACAGCCTTGAGAGGCCTTTGTTATGCTTTCATCCCCTGCCTTCTCACGGGAAAGGCAGGGAGGCCCTGGACAGGGCTTGAGAGCGAAGCAAGCTGGCTTGGAAAGTACTTTCTGATTCCCCTGGCTGGGACTCTGTTCAAGCAAAAGTGATGCCTGAGGCCTTTGAGGTGTGACACTGATGAAGACCAAACTTGGCATACAGAGCCCCCATGACCCATTCTACATCCTGTTGCAGTTTCGAGGACAACGAACCAATGATGATGGGATTTGAAGTACCTCCACTCACTTCCCGAGACTGCTGCAAGCCACATAAATAACTGATAGACCAAACTTTGCACACAATGCCTTTCTCAAATAACCCGGGCACCGTCGGGTCCCCAAGCTAATTTAAAATAAAAACACTATGTTATATTTAAAATAACCCCTTTTGGGATGCATTTTTCAAGAACAAACAATTTGATGTTGGTAGAAATGAGTGGTAAAACAATTCCTTTATGGAACTGGACTATCTGAAGCTTATTTTAAAAGGCCACGTATTTCTGTGTTTCCACTATATAAAGAGCTCAGAGCTTGAGAACAACTAATGGAGAGTAATGAGAATTTCTATTTAAATTAACACAATTTTTAAAGTATCACTAAGTTATATGATATGTCTAACATAATGAGGGATAATTTTACTACTTTGTGCTATAACTATAATTATCTTAGTTACTTTTATATTTGCAGAGGTTGTACTGCCATTAATTAGGTGTGTTTGGTATGACAAGCGAAATAGTTGTAGCATTCTGAAGTTTTTAAAAAGGAATTAAATGTAACTATTGAAATAATGAGAAAGGAAATAACTACAGTAAAATGTAGCATTAACTATAACTGTACCATGGTCTTCTGAAACAATAGCAGTAATGAATTACACTCTCAAATAACCATCCAAGTTCAAAAAATTCAGCTACATTTCTTCATGAAATTTTCAACTTGTTAGGAGAAAGAATTCTAACTCTCTCTGGCATTACTTCATGAACGAAGATTCTTAGGAAGGACTCGTCCCACGCTTTCTACAAGCACGTTGTTGACTAAAAAGGCCAATCCGAGATAGACTAGTCCAGTTGCAGAAAGCACAGCAGAAAGTCTCCTTGGGTGATGTTGTTTCCAAGTTGTGGTTCTTTCTGCGTTGTCATTTCTCTTCGAGACTCATCTGGCGAGTCTTCTCGAAAGAGGCCGCAGCATTGTGGATAGTGCCTCTCCATGCCTCCCGATGTGAGGCCAGGGCGGACCATTGTTGGTGATCAATCTGGCTGAGCCTGAGATGTTGTTTCAGGGAGTCCTTATATCTCTTTTTGGGGGCGCCTCTCTTGCACTGACCCGTGGCGAGTTCGCCATAGAGTAGTATCTTTGGGAGGCGGTGGTCCTCCATCCTGGAGACGTGCCCTGCCCAACACAGCTGTGTTCTCAATAGCATGGCCTCAATGCTGGTGATCCCTGCTTGCTCAAGGACAGCGACATTCATCACATAGTCAGTCCAGTGTATATTTATGATTGTGCAAAGACAGCGCTGATGAAAGCGTTCGAGGAGTCGTAGGTGTTGGCGATAGGTGACCCATGTTTCAGACCCATATAGGAGAATAGACAGTACGATAGCTCTGTACACATTTATTTTGGTGCTTTGCCTCAGGTGTTTGTTACTCCAGACTCTTTTGTGAAGCCTTCCGAATGCACTCTATGCCTTTGCTAATCTGTGATCTATCACTTTATCAATCTTGGCGTCTGAAGAGATGATGCTTCCCAGGGAGACTTAAGCACAGATTTGCCTATGCTGACATGGGGGTGATGGTGTTTTTCCTGTGGTGCAGGCTGGTAGAGGACTACATAAGACTGATTCACGCAAATGACCCCAAACTTCTTGGAATGTCCTTCAATTATACTAATATTTTAAAAATAAATCTATCAAAAATGCTTTACATGGTATTAGTATAATATACAAGTGTGCATAATGAAAATGTAAAGCAACTGTGGAGACGGCATTGAGAGCATTCTCCTGGTAGCTACCTAGCAGACTAGACTGACACTCTTTGGTCACATAATGTTGTATTTTGAAGCAAAACAGCAACATGGGTGTGTAGTCGAACCAGGAAGCCCCAAACCCAAAAAGAACCAACTGCAGAGAGTCCCCAGTATTCCTTTTGGCCCATGGCCTAAGTTACACCAGTACCAGACCCCTTTTCCCCCTTCCCTTTCTGCCTCACTCAGTTCTATACATCACACTGCACCAACTTCGTCCCTCCCAGTACACCCAGCCACCATTGCCTCCCATTGCCCCATCCACACAACATTTACACAGCCAATAGAACCCATGCATTCAGTATCCACAAGTTGGAAGTTCCCCCAATCTGCCCCATTGTTGCCCCAAGGCACTCTGCCTCTTCCCCCATCTTGTCTCTGCTCTTTTCTTCTCTCCGTTCTCCCTCCCATGCCTGGGGAAAGCCCGGAAAGCGGCCGCCGCAATCAGTGGCCTGGCCCCAGCTGGGACCTGAAGTTCACCCAAGGACACTGGTTATGGACTCCTCTTGCTGCTATTCTCACTGCTTTGCACCCCAAGCCCCAAAGGCTCTGCAGTTCACCCAAGGACAGTAATTACATCAAGGAGAACTACAACTCCCAAAGGAAGGCAGCACTGCGTTGCCTGTTTTAAAGATCATAACTCTGGGAGCAAGAACTGTATGGGAAAATCTGGGAAATTGCTGGGGATCTCCCTGTATGTACAGTGTGGCTTCATAAGTTTTCCCTTTGACCCCTTGTAACCCCTTCCCTTCCCCCTCTTTCCCATGGAAAAGAAAGATTGCCTGTATTTTCGCTATTGTGTCAGCTGAGAGGAAGTAACTGAATTCCCATCCTAAACCTTTCATGGATCATCATTGTTCTCATTGCATGAGCTATTCTGATGGGAAATCTTGTTATGGATAAGCGGAAGCACTAGTCTTCATGCCCCACATTCCCATCAGCCTGAAGGAAGTATTAATCGTCGGAGTTTAGCCCAATTAATTCATCCTCTGGGACCTGGACATGAAATATTTGTTCTTCACAGCGGGATCCACATCTGGCTTCGGAACCCAGAGGTGTCCCACAATAACCTTTTGTCACCCAAAGGTCTGAGTGCATTTTCTGGCATCAGACCTCTTCCTCTTTTCCTTTTCATTCCCATTCATCCTCAAAATTCACTAATCCTATCACTCCCAGGTGTCATTTAAGGTCGTTTACCTAGCTAGGACTCTTTTGTTTTACTCATATGCCAATATTGACAGCCATTTCCATCTGAGCTTCCCTTCCTGGAAGTCCATATATGGCCACAGACCTCTGATTGGCCAAAGCCGGCAAGTGGGAGTGAGCGCTGATAGGCTCCCTGGAACTGACCGGCCTCCCGCCCATCAGCTGGTCCGACCAATCATCAGCCGATCAGCCAGGAGGAAGTGGGCGGGAAATTCAATTGTTTTAACAGTTCTGTAGGGCCTAACCGCTCCTGGCTCGCCAGGTTAACTGAACCCTCGCGGGCTCTGCTCTGTGGTCGGTCCACGAGACTTGCCCGGTTGTCGGAGCAGCCGGTCCGGGGAAGTGACAGCTGTTCGATAACAGGTGGACTTGGGGTGGGGCTTGACTGTTTTCAAAGGGGAAAACATCATATGAAAATTGACTCCATTTAAAAAAACAAAAGGGGGGGGTCCAAAGATCTGGGGAAATGTAGGGAATCGCATCTAGATGTCTCAAGGACCAAATGAAAGACATGGGTCATACTTTGCCCTCTTCTCCAGTTTAAAGCAAGAACGAGCAAAGTTTAAATCAGTATTCAGAGATGTGCACTTCATGCATGCAGCTCCAAGTTATTTCCTTGTGTCCTCCAAAATTGCATTTCTCAAACTAATGCAAATTCAAAAGAAAACTTAAAAATGCAAAATACTCAGTGGGAAAGTCAATTATCTAGATCAGGGCTGTCCAACTGGCGGCCCTGGGGCCGGATCCGGCCCCGTAGCCTGTTGGACACGGCCCCACCTATGCCCTCAGCCGCCATTTTTAAATTTTTAAAAAATTGATTTTTTAAAAAAAAAATGGCGGCCGGGGGGGGGGGGGAGGCGGGGGAGGCGGGGCAGGGAGGAGGGCGTGTGCTTGCTCCTCCTTTTTGGCGCCCCCTCCCTACCTACGGCGGGAGCCTCCGAAAAGGGCAGAGGCGGCGCCAAGAGCAGCGCGTCACAGGCCTGTGACGCGCTGCTCTTGGCGCCGCCTACCTCCTTTTTCGGAGGCTTTAGGAGGGGTGGGGCCTGGGAGGGGGTGGGGCCGAGCGGCCCCCGCAGGTCATCAGTTATCTAGATAGCCAACATGATAATCCATTTAATTTGCTTTAGCTCAGTTTTAATCATCAACACTACAGTTGATACTAAAGTAGTCATTAATTACACTTAAGATTCATGTAAGAGAAATTTAATAACATATAACCAAGTATGGGTGAGAGAAGCTATTTCCTTTAAATTAAATGGGGGATTTTAATGAATTTAATAATATGAAATGAAGAACTCGTTTCAGGGAAAATTTTAATCAAGTTTACATGAATATTGCTGATTTTAAAGCACCTTGGATTACAAAAAGCCAGATAAAACAGCAAACCTTTGCTCACTTGTCTATCCAGAAAAATGTGTCCTGGCACCCACCATAGTCAATTTAGCTCAATGAGATCACCACAACTTTAGCAACACTGTAGAAGCAAAGCACCAGCGCCACCTAGTTTTCACCACCAGAACTTTAGCAACACTGTAGAAGCAAAGCACCAGCGCCACCTAGTGTTCACCACAAGAACTTTAGCAACACCGTAGAAGCAAAGCACCAGCGCCACCTAGTTTTCACCACCAGAACTTTAGCAACACCGTAGAAGCAAAGCACCAGCGCCACCTAGTGTTCACCAACAAAAGTCATGTAAAGGACATAGACACTTGGACTGACATGAGATACCTTGGGAAAGAAGAGTTGGCTAACTCTCCACCCCTGGAACCTAGTGTTCACAACCAGAACTTTAGCAACACTGTAGAAGCAAAGCACCAGCGCCACCTAGTGTTCACCAGAACTCATCAGAACTATAGCAACACTGTAGAAGCAAAGCACCAGCGCCACCTAGTTTTCACCACCAGAACTTTAGCAACACTGTAGAAGCAAAGCACCAGCGCCACCTAGTGTTCACAACCAGAACTTTAGCAACACTGTAGAAGCAAAGCACCAGCTTCACCTAGTTTTCACCACCAGAACTTTAGTTTTGTAAGTACTTTAGAACCATTTATGCCTGGGGTGGAAGAGAAGATTCCCAGCCTAGGACCATATACAGAAGCTGCTAGAGTTGGGAGTTACATCTCACTTCAGAACTAATAATGCAGTAGCGTCTTCCACTGTGTTTGAGATAGCAAGTTGCTTTGGTGGGTTGAGGTCTCCAGCTGCATCATTTTTAGTTTGTATCCATTCCCACCTCCTTAAGCACCACCTGTCTGAGGTGGTCATGTTCCTAATAGTAATAATAGTTGCCTGCTTTCTGGTTAAACTTGATTTGGATTCAATGAATTGCATTGCACAAAAGCTTGATCATGTAGGATTAGTGACATTCACATACATAATGTTCCTGGTCTTATTTTTCAGAGTGTTGGCATACCATACCTTGGGAAGTCTAATCTGGCCATGGTGGTCCATGCTCTGGTTACATCCTGAATAGATTACTGCACTGCGCTCTATGTGGGGTTGCCTTTGAAGACTGTTTGGAAACTTCAATTAGTCCAACGGGCAGCAGCCAGATTGCTCCCTGGAGCATCATACAGGGAGTATACCGCCTCCTGCTACGTCAACTCCACTGGCTGCCGGTCCATTTCCAAGCACAATTCAAAGTGCTGGTCTTGGCCTATAAAGCCCTATATGACTCCAGCCCAGCTTACTTGTCCGAACGTACTTGTCCCTCCTTTCTTTCAGAAAGAAACTAAAGACGTGGCTGTGGAACTAGGCGTTTGGACAATGAGTATAATGGCACTGGACATTTGTAACTGACCTGTGATTGTTGAGATGGAAAAGGCTGTTAGGATTGTGTAGCTCAGTGGTTCCCAAACTTTTTTGGCCTACCGCCCCCTTTCCAGTAAAAAAAATTACTCACTGCCCCCCTAGAAATTATTTTTTAATTCTTTTAATAGCAATTAAACAGAAAGATATATGTATTAATGCAGTGGTTCTCAATCTTTCTAATGTCATGAGCCCTAAATAAGGTTCCTCATGTTGTGGTGACCTCATCCATATTTTCGTTGCTACTTCATAAATAATACGAATTCTAATCCAATTGTCTAATATGCAGGTCAAAGCAAAGGGGGCAGGGCGGGGCCAAAGAAGAGGGCCGCGCAACCCCTCCTAAATGGCCAATCATTCGCCACCCCCTTAAAAGGGTTCACCGCCCCCCAAATTCCCTTGAGCGTCCCACCACCCCCTGCCCACCAGGGGGTGGTACCGCCCACTTTGAAAATCAGTTGTGTAGCTAATGTTGTTGTAATTAATGTTGTTTTAATCTGTGCTATGTGTATGTTTTTTATCTTTTTATTGTACTGTGTTTATTATGGCAGTATTTCCCAACCAGTGTGCCGGGGCACACTAGTGTGCCGTGAGCAATCATCAGGTCTGCCGTGGGAAATTGGCACTCTTCCCCTCCTAGCAGCTCTTTCTCCCTCTTTCCCTCCCCAAAGATCCTCCCCGAGGCAAAGGAAGGACTCCGCCGAATGCCAGTACCAGGCCCGAATTGAGGAAGCCTTCAGGAGCCTCGACTCGGCATGGGTCCATACGCTATATGTTTCATAGATCTATGTGGCCTCTTTCGCTGCCTCCCTCCTCCCTCCGCAACAGCAGAGCACTGGGCAAAAGTGATTGAGTTGGTGTTTTTGCGTTGGCTTGGATTTCTTGCGAGAACAGCCAAAGTCGGAAGCTCCATGTCGGTGAATTGGGCAGTGAGTGGACTTGGGAGCATCGGGGGGGCTGAAGCATTCACAGGTTTCCAAGAAACAAATTGAGTGCCTCTGCTTGGAAATGTTTATTTATTTTGTTACTATTTTACTGGATTTTTTGAGAGTTGCCTCCCCCGGAACTGTTTATAACAACTTCATGGCATCCACAGTTATCTGGGAGCAAGTTTCACTCAGGGTGAAATTTCACAAGGGTCTGGAGAACAAGCCCTATGAGGAGCGGCTTGAAGAGCTGGGCATGTTTAGCCTGAAGAAGAGAAGGCTGAGAGAAGACATGATAGCCATGTATAAGTATGTGAGAGGAAGTCATATATATGTTGTGTTCATCGAAACAGGCCCAGGTTTCACCCTGAGTGTATACATACATTTAAAAACATATTAACTATATGTATTAGTGTGTTCGAGTGTCATTTTGTGTCATTTTGGTTGGGGGTGTGCCCCAGGATTTTGTAAATGTAAAAAATGTGCCGCGGCTCAAAAAAGGTTGAAAAACACTGTATTATGGCATCAAATTGTTGCCATGTTTGCTGCTCAGAGTTCCCCTGCAGGGGTGAGAAGAGCGGGATAAAAATGACGTAAATAAAATAATAATAATAATTGGCAACTGTGACCACTTGCTGTAGGAATGCTTCAGCTCAGTGGCGCTGCTTTGCTGGAAAGGACAGCCTCAAATGAGCATCAATGCACAATGTCTGTGGTTCTCAGGTTCCACTATGCTACGTATTCTTCCGCCCCAGCTGGAGAGAAACGCTTTCAAGAGTCAGATGCCTCTTCCTGTGTGGTGATGCAGCTTTGCCCCAACGACTCTTTCCCATCAGAACCCACAGAGACCTACCTTCCTAACCACCCATTTAACGGTTTCTTACCACATCCACCATACTAAATTTGGAGGAAGGTTTACAAAGATTTAGTTCTAAGGCTGTTGGGGCATCAGATAGCATCTCAAGGGATTTACAACCGAGATACATAAAACCGATTTTGAACGTTTGTGAACAGAGAGATACAACAATGAACAAAATTCATAGAAAGGACATGTTTTTCCCATGAAGATGCTTTAACTTGATCTCATTATATTTGCTCAACTCCTATTTTTTAAAATGTTAAGAACAACCTACCCAATATTCAGTCCCCTTATATTCATCAGCTTAATAAGAAAGTTAATCATACATATTAGGCATGTTTTAGAACCCAAAAATGGCGATTCTAAAATCAAATGGGGGGGGGGGGGTTTATTAGTAAAAGAAAGACAAAAATTTTTCCAAATATTTATAAAACGTAACTTAAGTAATAACGAAATTCGTTAGTAATTCGTATGCCAGAGCATGCGCATTTCCAGATGGTTTGGCCTACAACTCCCAGAAATCCTAACAGCTGGTAAATTGGCTGGGATTTCTGGGAGTTGTAGGCCAAAACTTGAAAAAATCACACTCAATCCTCGATGGGACTCTCCAAATAGGACGGTGGGAGGGAGGGGGAGGGAGGGGGTATTCTATTCTTGGAAGCAGCAAAAAAAGGAGGAGGAGGGCCCCCCCCCCTCGCTCCTCGCTGCCTCTCTCTCACCGTGATCCTGAGGGAGCGAGGGCCCAAGTTTGCCCAGGCTGAGAGGAAAAGGAAGAGGCCTGAGGCTGTGAGGAATGGTGGGAGTTGAAGTCCAAAACACATACCTGGAGGGCTGAAGTTGGCCCATGCGACGGGGCAAGGCAGAGCAATGGGGAAGAGAAGCATCTGAGAGAGCGCAGGGAGAGAGAGGAGGAGAAGCGCAAGACGTGTGTGTGAAGCTGGCCCCTGCGATGGGGCATGGCAGCAGAGCAACGGGGAAGAGAAGGAGGGGGGGGGGAAAGCGTGGAGGACTACACTTTCCAGAATGCATTGCCTACCTAGCAGCAGCGTCACTTCCAGTTCCCCATAGAAATCCGGGAAAAAGAAGAAGCTGAATGAAGGCAGGAAGGAAATGAGGGGGAGAAGACAGGGAGAAGTGAGTATGTAGTACAATAATTAATTAATTAATAATTAAGAATTTATTACGATCATAACGCAAATTGTTGGCCTCAAGGACCGTAAAAGGAAGTCTACTTCCGGGTTCGCGGCAGCGATCCGTAAAAGCTCAAAAGTCCCATTACATACGAATCTCTTACGAATCCTTTTAATTTCCGTTTCATTTTTCTCATGCCTAATACATATCTCTTTCTGGGTGACAGTAAAGAATTTAGCAGTGCATTTCCATATATATGTTTACCTGGCAGGGAATTGCATGATATGGAGCAGGGCTGTCCAACTTCTACCGGCCCAGGGGCCTGAATTCCGGTCACTGATGACCTGGGGGGCCGAAGGGTCTGCCCCCGGCTCCGCCCCTGCCCCGCCCCTCCCCCGGCTCCAATTTACTTACCATTCATAAGAGGCATCCATACAATCAAATATAATCTTTTACTAAGGGGAAATGCAGGGAGGGAATACATAAGGGGCATCCATACACAATTACATAATAATAACATAAAGGTTAGCCTACCTTCCCAAACAAACGCGCAGGATCCAGGAGCAGCCGGACCACGAGCAGAGGCGACGACCGACCGAGGCAGCAGCCGAGAAGGTCCAAATCGCGTCTGCATGGGCCGCAGGGATTAAGTAGCCGAGATTTCGGCAACAGGAGTATCACGAGACTCACGGAAGCCACACGGATTTTGCTCTCAACGCAGGCGTGATCTGCGTTGAGAGCGAAATCCCGCGTGGCTTCCGTAGTCTCGCGATACTTGCTCCGGAACCCGGAAGTGGGTAATTTTTAAAAATATTATTATTTAATTAATTTTTAATTTTTATTTTTTATTAAAAAGCTTAGGGGGAGGCAGCGAAGGGGCTGGGGGGCCTTATACGGCCCCCGGGCCGCCAGTTGGACAGCCCTGATATGGAGTAAAGTTGATTCTTTGGATAAAAGAAGCAAAACATTTGCAGTTTTAAACTCAAACAAATGTATATTGTATGCATTTCTACATAAAGCCTTGTCAAGCGCAATGAGGGCTCATCCTATAACTTTATCTATAGGGAATGTGGCGCAGCTGGCCGGGAGTCAGCTGCATAAGATCTCTAATGACCAGAAGGTCATGAGTTCGAGGCCTGCCCGGGTCGGGGTGAGCTCTTGACCAATTGTGTAGCTCGTTGTCTGTCTATATATGTTGTATGTCTATGGCATTTAATGTTTGCCTGTATATGTGCATTGTGATCCGCCCTGAGTCCCCTGCGGGGTGAGAAGGGCGGAATATAAATGATATAAATAAATGAATAAATAAATCTCTATCTCTATCTCTATTATATAATAAAGCGGAATGTTTGTTTGTATGCATGTATGTTTGTATGTATGTGGCAGCGTTCTGATTGGCTGCCACTTTCACAGGCCACAGCAACCAGCGCGGGTGATGGACCTGCACCAAACTTGGTACATTTAACCCCCCTGACCCCCTTTATGTCCTGGTGTGATTTGGGGGTGGTGATGGACCATGGATTAAGGGATTTGTAGTACTTTCAAACATTTTAGTTCCCACAGACCACTGCGGCCACCTAAAAGGACCAATACAGACCACACTTGGCACACACAGCCCCCATGACCCACTCTACGTCCTGGTGCAGTTTCAAGGAGGGCAGACCAGGGATGATGGGACTTGAACTACCTGTACTCACTTCCCAAGTCCTCTGCGACCCTCATCCAATTACTGATCAAGACCAAACCTGGCACACAGAGCCCTCATGACCCACTCTACATCCTGGTGTGGTTTTGTGTGAGACTGACCATGGATGATGGGACTTGAAGTACCTTCACTCACTTCCTGAAAACAATGCTACCCTCATCCATTCACCAATACAGACCAAACTTGGCACACAGAGCCCCCATCACCCAATCTACATCTTGCTGCAATTTGGAGGAGGGTAGCCCACAGATGATGGGACTTGCAGTACCTTCAGTAGTTTCAGGATACCACTGCAACTCCCAGTACTGATGGATCAAGACCAAACTTGGCACACAGAGCCCCCATGACCCACTCTACATCCTGCTGCACTTCGGAGGACGGTCAACCACAGATGATGGGACTTGCAGTACCTTCAGAAATTTCATGATACCACTGCAACTCCCAATAATGATGGATCACGGCCAAACTTGCCACACACAGCCCCCATGACCCACTCTACATGCTGCTGCAGTTCGGAGGAGGGTGGACCACAGATGATGGAACTTGCAGTACCTTCAGTAATTTCATGATACCACTGCAACTCCCAATACTGATGGATCAAGGCCAAACCTGGCAGACAGAGCCTCCAAGACCCACTCTACATCCTGCTGCACTTTGGAGGAGGGTAGACCATGGACAATGGAATCTGCAGTGCCTTCACTAACTTCCTGACACCACTGCGGGCCACGTAAATAATTGCTAAAGACCAAATAATACGTTTCTCAAATAACCCGGGCACCGCTGGGTTCCCAAGCTAGTAAAATATAAAGTTTACCTAAAGAAAAAGAAGCCCCTGGTGGTGCAATGGGTTAAACGTTGTACTGGCAGGACTGAAGACTGACAGGTCACAGGTTCAAATCCAGGGAGAGTGCAGATGAGCTCCCTCTGTCAGATGTAAGCCTGTCATAGGGAAAATAGGGTGATTGTGACGGCACAGCAAGTGTCACTTGTATAAAAAACTTTAAGTTCCAAAAGTTTGCACTGTTGCATTGTGTTTCTGAAAGCCTGCTCAGTTTTGCAAAGGTTTGGTTGCATTGATTGGTTCTTTACACCTGCCAATCATTGTTAACAGAGCCCAATTAAGTTTGTTCCGCCCCTTTTCCCAGGGACTTTGGGAATCTAGCCATTTTGCTTATCAGTGCTTCCCAGCTTTTCTTCAGAAGAGGACGTACCTGAAGGTTTGCCAGGCTAGGTCTTGGTCAAGCTATCTCTCGACACAGACAATCTGACTTTCCTTGGGTCTCATACAGAAAGCCCAACATACCGGATGGTTGGGCAGCTCTGAGGAGACTCAGGTGCCTTCAAGCGAGTCAGTTGGCATCCAGAGGAAAGTTTCCTGCCTTCAACATGGGCCATCTGGCTGGGGTCTCGAGTGTCCTTACCTCGAGGCCACAAAGAAAGAGAGAACTTGGAGAGCCATCCGGCTGAAGCTTCCTGGACCCAAGCAACAGAGAGACTGTAAAGTATTTTTTATTTTATCCTTTGGGGAACAAAGCTTAGTGCCTGAGTAAGATAACTCATGTTGTAAACAATAAAGCCTGTTTGAGTTATCTATAGTGTCCAGCTTGGTCCTTGGGAGCAATCCCCGGTAGAGAGAGATCACATCCTCGCCCTTCACCAAGTATTTAGACTGGGTGCAACGGCACAGTGAAATAGGAAAGGGAAATAAATCAAAGAAATGCTTCACCTCATCCAGTGGTGTTTCTGCATGCATGTTTACATACAAACTATTCAATACTAGTGTGTCTAATAGGCATGGTTTAGAACCCAAAAATGGCGATTCTAAAATCAAATGGGGGGGATTTTTTTATTAGTAAAAGAAAGACTTACAAAAAAATTTCCAAAAATTTCTAAAATGTAACTTAATTACTAACGAAATTCATTAGCAGTTCATAGGCCAGCGCATGCACATTCCAGATGATTTTGGCCTACAACTCCCAGAAATCCTAACAGCTGGTAAATTGGCTGGGATTTCTGGGAGTTGTAGGCCAAAACTTGAATAAATCACACTGAATTCTAGATGGGACTCTCCAAATAGGAAGGAGGGAGGAAAGGAGGGAGGGAGGGGGGTATTCTATTCTTGGAAGCAGCAAAATAAAAAGGAGGAGGAGCCCCCCCTCGCTCCTCGCTGCCTCTCTCTCACCCCGATCCCGAGGGAGCGAGGGCCCAAGTTTGCCCAGGCTGGTCATATACCTACATTCCATGCACATGCAATAATACAGCAGTAATAACAATGGGTATAAGAAGAGGTAAAATTCAAACCGAAGAATATGTATGTGTGTGCACCCAAGCAGAAAATGCTGGCTTTCCCCGGGTTAATAGAGAAGAGCCCATTTGCACCGCATGAGGCAGGGACCAGTCAGAATACTTCGGTTTGAATTTTACCTCTTGTTATTGTTATTACTGCTGTATTATTGCATGTGCATGGAATGTAGGTATGACCAGTTGGATTACTTATAATATTAGGCACTTACAGTAGCATTCATTCTATTATACATTAGGTTGGTTTCTCACCCCAATACTCTTTGATGCTTTAGATCCTGGCAGGCAGGAGAGGCAGGGAAGCCTGGAAAAATGTAAACAGAGAGGTTTACTCAGAAGTAAATCCACAAAAGAGGGCACTTGAGTAAGTGCCCTCTGCAGATTTACTGAGTTTCTGTTTACATTTTTTCCGGGCTTCCAGCCGAAAGAAGGAGCGAGTTTAGGGCTTGCCTTGCCATAATACTTATTGGCAAGGGAGGCGGGAGGGTGGTGAGAGAGAAGGAGGGTGCCCCCCCCTTACGACCTAATAACGACACTTAAGAAAATCCTGGCCCCCGAAGTTCTATAAAGAAAGTCCACTTCCTGGTTGGCGTTCCAGGTGCGGAAATACTCAAAAGTAGCATTTCTTATGAATTTCTTACGAATCATTTCATTTTCATAACTTTTTTCTCATGCCTAGTGCCTATACATTAACACCATAAGAGGAAATCCTTTGGTATGTCCACTACACCTAAACGAAGCAGTACCCCGATTTCTAAATGGCAGTGTAGGAGAAATGTGTAACATTCAACTTTTGTATGAAATTACTAAATCCAGATCAGTCAGATAATAATCATCATCATAATAATACACTTTATTTACACCCCGTCACCATCTCCCCAATGGGGACACGGGGCGGCTCACATACAATAAACAGCAAATACAATAAATAAAATCAAAACATCAATAGCAACACAATAAAATTACAGACATATAAATAAAAACAAATATGCAAATAAGTATCTCCAAACACAATGACAAGTTATATATATAGTAATAATAAAGGTAAAGGTTTTCCCCTGACATTAAGAACAGTTATATCTGGCTCTGGGGGTTGGTGCTCTTCTCCATTTCTAATGTACAGCCGGCGTTGTCCATAGACACCTCCAAGGTCATGTGGCTGGCATGACTACATGCAGCTCTGTCACTTTCCCACCAGAGTGGTACCTATTGATCTACACACATTTGCATATTTTTGAACTGCTAGATTGACAGATGCTGGGGCTAACAGTGGAGCTCACCCCACCCTCCAAATTCGAACCAGCAAGCATTTGGTCAGCAAGTTCAGCAGCTCAGCGGTTTAGCCCACTGCACCACCAGGGGCTCCTCAAATATATAATCAAATAAAATCCTAGCGAGTTTTTCCTTGCATCTAGTTATGAGAGAAACAGCCTTTGGTGGAAGAAACCCCTGGTTTATTCAAAAGGGACAGCCGTTCTATTAGTACAATTTTGGCATTCAACTCTGCGAGTAGAAAGAGTTAGCCATGCACTGGGTTATAGACTTCAATGAGCTCTTGAAGTCTTTTATTATGACACAATCCAACACACACACACACCAAGTTGTTAAGCCATTTACATCCTCATCTTTAAGACGTTTGCAGTTTATACCCCTTCCAGTCCGGCTTCCGTTCGGGGCACGGGACGGAGACTGTGTTGGTCGCCATTTCGGATCAGCTTTGTTGCCAGCTTGACAAAGGCGGATCAGCGCTGCTTGTGTTATTGGATCTCACAGCAGCTTTTGATACGGTCGATTACAATCTTTTGGCCCACCGCCTTGCCGTTGTTGGAGTTAGGGGAACAGCTCTGCAATGGCTGTTGTCCTTCTTTCACAACCGGGGACAGTGAGTGGAAAGGGGGAAGGGGTTTGGCCTGGCTCCTCAAAATTGCCGTGTCCCTCAAGGAGCTATACTCTCCCCTTTGTTATTTAATATCTACATGCGACCACTTGCTAAGCTGGTTCAAAGTTTTGGGCTGGAATGTTATCAGTACGCTGATGACACCCAGTTTGTTCTGAAGATGGAAGGCCGACCGGACTCCATACCCTCTTGTTTCCATCAGTGCCTTGAGGCTGTCACTGGATGGCTGCGTGCCAGCAGATTGAGGGTGAATCCAGCTAAGACGGAGATACTGTGGTTGGGTCAACCAGATGGTGGTGTGGTCCGGCTGCCTGCTCTGGATGGTGTGGCACTTTGCCCGTCATCGTTAGTAAAAAGTCTCGGGGTTGTTTTCGATCCCTTGCTGTCAATGGAGGCCCAGGCCTCCACTGTCACCAAAACCGCGTTTTTCCATCTGCGGCAGGCCAGGCGGCTGGCCCCTTACTTATCCAGAGATGACCTAACCACAGTGATCCAAGCCACGGTCATCTCAAAATTAGACTACTGTAACGCCCTTTACATGGGCCTACCCTTGTCCTTGATCCGGAAATTTAAGCTCATTCAGAATGCCGCTGCTCGACTCCTCGCTGGAGTGCCAGCGAGGAGTCACATCATTCCCATCTTACAGCAGCTTCATTGTCTTCCTGTTGAGCACCGGATCACTTTCAAGGTGATGGTGTTAACCTTCAAGGCCTTACATGGCCTGGGGCCGACGTACCTGAGGGACCGCCTTACCCTCTATCAACCCCAGAGATCGCTCCATTCTGAAGATCTAAATCTCCTCAAAGTGCCTAGTCTTAGGACCATTCATCTGGCTTCCACCCGGCATAGGGCCTTCTCTGTGGCAGCCCCGAACATTTGGAACACATTGCCAGCAGAAGTGTTTGCCCTGCAAGAGTTGTCCTCCTTCTGCAGGGCCTGTGTAAGGACTCACCCATTCTGAGCAGGCCGAAGCCTGTGTGGCAGTTTGGCTCCCTGGTTAGAATAGCTGGCATCCATCTTAGGAAGGGAGTTCCACAGAGCAGCCATTAGGAGAAGGTATTGCCAGAGACAGGGGGAGTGGTTTTAGAGCTTCTCTGTCTAGATACAGTGTCTCCCAGGAGATTGGCTGAGAGCCATGGGGGAGGAGTTGAGCTGGCTAGGAGGGAGAAATCCTGTCAGAAAAGTTTAGTCATGAGCTCGGTTTTGGAGAAGTAACATCGAAGCTTCAGCTGGTAGTCTGAAGCAGTCTGTTCTATAGTGAAACATCCAGGGAATATTCTGAACTAAGGGGTCAGGGTAGCTGACAGCGCTTAGGGTCAGAAGTATATTCAGGGTGACGCTTAGAGGTTAGAGCCGGTAGGGCTGACTTGGGATACTCAGTCAGGACACCTTGTAGTCTCTTGGTTAGAGAGAAAGGTGGGCTCTGAGACTGGAAGCTAATAGGAGTTTATTAGCTGAATCAGACAAGACTCAGGGAACTTTTTAGTGAAGAGAAGTTCCAAGTTGTTACCATCTGCTCGCCACTAGTTTCAATATTAGTGAGAGAGTTTTAGGGTCAAGTTTTAGCACTGACTGGAATTACCATAAGATCTAAGAAAAGGCATTAATAGAAACCAATACGTTCCTGCACATTTTCTAACAAGTAAACCATCACGCTGTTGAACAATCCTTATGTAACCATACGCTCTCGTTGCCTCAATAGTAGAACCATTAAGATCTGTGCCTTGTTGTTAAAAGCCTGTTATAGTTAATAAACTCTTTCTTGTTAACTTTAAGAAAGCCTCCATCATATTTCTTTTCAGTTTCCTCTCAGTGGGTGATTTTTAATAGGAGCCTAACTGGAAATATATTTTATTATTAAATCCTAATAAGAACATTAGGTTGGTGGTAGCGATTTTAAGAATTGGGAAGACCAAGTCGTCACAGCCTGCAAAACCCATCTCTTCAAAGCTGGCATTCGACTGATGATTTGATTCTGCTATTAAGCTAGTTTAGTCTAGTTTAATTTTAGATTAGTTAATTACCTGTTGTTTTATCTGTTTTATGCTGTTTCTAGTTATGCTGTTTTTGTAAGCCGCTCCGAGCCCCCGGGGAGTGGCGGCATACAAGAATGAATAATAATAAATAAATAAATAAATACCCTCATCTTGTCATGTGTGATTTTAGATAGCGATTTATATATTGTTCTTTTATTTATATGTATGTATTTTCATTGTGTTTATTGTTGATATTTTGATTTTATTGTAATTTGTTGTTTCGGCTTGGCTTGATGTGAGCCGCCCCGAGTTCCCATTGGGGAGATGGTGGCGGGGTACAAATAAAAATTATTATTATTATTATTATTATTATTATTATCACTAACTGATGGGCATGAAACTACAGGCAGGTCTGTTTGATCACTCTCTTCTTTCACTAAGGAACAGCTAAGGTTATGTTAGATAGAAATAATGATACTACAGCTACAATCCTACACACACTTCCTAAGAAGGAGTGGGTTGGCAAATCAATCTATTTCCAGTACGTGACAGTTTCACAGATGTTCACTCATAAATCCACGCTGCCCTGGTTTCACATCAACTTTCAGTTGAAAACAAATCATTTGAAAATTCATATTTAAATAAGCATCTGTAAACATATTTTCCTTCTCAAAATATGTCCTTGACTTTTAACAAGAATACCGAGGACAGCCAGTCCAGAGCTTTATTCTAAAGCATGCTGGGATGCTCAAGTCAAATCAATTTGCCTCAGAACTTGCAAAGATACAATCTTTGGAACATCTCTAAAAGGGAAAATTTGATTTTTTTTGAGTAACGGTCCTTCTGTAGCCAAAATATCACCACTGACATGTAGGAGAGATGTATCTACAAAGTGAGAGTGCAAAACCCTTTTCAAATGGAAGATGCTTTTGAAGTCAGGCCTGTTCTTCTAACAGCCCTTGAAGTAGAGCAGTGTTTCCTAACCAGTGTGCCGGGGCACACTAGTGTGCCGCGAGCGATCATCAGGTGTGCCGTGTGAAATTGGAACCTCCGGGGGGGTCGGGGGGACAGACTAGTGTTGAAGTATAGAAACCCTCAGAAACCTACCTCGATAAAGGCACAAAATTACAAACACTCATTGTCTACTTGGTCTCTCCCTCTCCATGCATTGGGAAGGCCCGCCTCCCCTTTCCCCAAGTAGAGACCTCCTCTTGCCTTCTGGGGTTCTGTGTGGCAAGTTTGGCCCAGTTCTATCATTGGTGGGGTTCAGAATGCTCTTTGATTGTAGGGGAACTATATATCCCAGCAACTACAATTCCCAAATGGCAAGGTCTATTTCCCCTGAACTCCATCTGCGTTCATATTTGGGCATATTGAGTATTCATGCCAAGTTTGGTCCTGATCCAACATTGTTTGAGTCCACAGTGCTCTCTAGATATAGATGAACTACAACTCCAAAACCCAAGGTCAATGCCCACCAAACTCTTATAGCATTTTCATTTGGTTATGGGAGTTCTGTGTGGGAAGTTTGTGTCTTTCTGCCATTCCTGCCAGGATATCTATGTTGTGTTCATCGAAACAGGCCCAGGTTTCACACTGAGTGTATAAATACATTTAAAAACATATTAACTATATGTATGACTGTGTTAGAGTGTCATTTTGTGTCATTTTGGTTGGTGGTGTGCCCCAGGATTTTGCAAATGTAAGAAGTGTGCCGCGGCTCAAAAAAGGTTGGGAAACACTGAAGTAGAGGATAGCTACCCCAGAGTTCTGCAGAGTTGATTTTTTGATTCCATCTGGAAATCTCTACAGTTCCAGGAAGGTATACATTTGGGGAGGGAATGTGAAAGGTGCAGGTTTTCTGCAGCTTTCCTTCTGTGAACCATAAATGTGGCTAATACGATTTTTCCTTCACTATGGTAATTTAACTGATAGATAGGAGATGCAGCCTCAAAGATGGTCTTGGTCATATTGCCAATAAAGCAACTCAAACAGTTTCTTTTCTTTTGTTCTCTACAGTAGTTTTGTGCACTGGTTCAATTTGGCTGGTTCCCTTCTTCTAATCGAATTGTTGCCTTGTTAGCCACCCTGAGTCTCCCAACGTGCATTAAGACTAATGCGCGTTGGTTCCTTCCCAGGCAGCGAGGAGTGGAAAAATGACCTCCACTCCTCGCTGCCTGGGAAGGAACCAACCCACGTTAGCTTTAACGGGCGTTGGTTCCCAGGCGCCGAGCAGTGGAGGGGATGCCCTCCACTCCTTGGCGCCTGGGAACCAATGCGTATTCGCTTTAATGTGTGTTGGTTCCCAGGCGCAAACAGGTTTCCTCCCGATGGGCCAGGCTTTCCCTCCGCTTGGCAGGAAATCTCCTGCAGGAAATCTCCTGCAGATCTCAGCCGGGATTGGAGGCCCATGCTTCCCTCCCCCCCCCCCCTCCAGATCAGAAAGGCACCTAGAAGAGTGCGTGCCTTGCAAAACGCCCTGCCCCCAGGCAGCTCGCGGAGGCCTCAGCTCCAGCTGAGGAAGTGGATGCGCCTGGCAGTGGCCCAGGGAAGGGAAAAACCTTTCCGAACATGGCGATTTCTTTAGGAAAAATGGCGGCGGTGGAGTCCAATTTGGTAATTGACTTCTGGGTTGCTTACAGCGGTTCAAAAACGCATCGTAAGAACTTTAGAAACGAATTCCATATGATTTTGATCAAGTAAACGAAAAACCTCAAATTAAGTAAGACAGAAAAGTGATATTCTTAATAACTAGTACAGCAGCAAAAATGCTGTATGCGAAATATTGGAAATCCAAGAGTAAGCCCACAAAAGAAGAATGGATACTAAAGATTATAGAAAATATACAAATGGAGGAATTAACGGAAAGACTTAAGAGAAAAAGAAAGAAACACATCACCCAACAAGGATAGATGGAACTTGGTTAAACAATATTGCAAAGTAGAGTATAATATAGAGTTGAAATTTGAATGGTAATTATAGAAAGAAAGTAAATATCAGAAATAAATTTAAGTTTAAGTATGTATAAGGATGTATGAATATCCCTCTTTTGCACTTTTAGGTAATAATGAAAATACTTGATTTAAATGAAGAAAGTGATTCTGGATGGAATATATGACTCATTAATATCTTCCTTTTCCTAAAGTCAAGACAGATATATTTTACCCCCTGAACCTATTTCTTTTTAACCTGTACACTAGGCATGAGAAAAAAGTTATGAAAATGAAATGATTCATAAGAAATTCATAAGAAATGCTACTTTTGAGTATTTCCGCACCTGGAACGCCAACCAGGAAGTGGACTTTCTTTATAGAACTTCGGGGCCAGGATTTTCTTAAGTGTCGTTATTAGGTCGTAAGGGGGGGGCACCCTCCTTCTCTCTCACCACCCTCCCGCCTCCCTTGCCAATAAGTATTATGGCAAGGCAAGCCCTAAACTCGCTCCTTCTTTCGGCTGGAAGCCCGTAAAAAATGTAAACAGAGAGGATTACTCAGAAGTAAATCTGCAAAGGAGGACACTTTGGATGAAGTGCCCTCCTTGTGGATTTACTTCTGAGTAAACCTCTCTGTTTACATTTTTCCAGGCTTCCCTGCCTCTCCTGCCTGCCAGGATCTAAAGCATCAAAGAGTATTGGGGTGAGAAACCAACCTAATGTATAATAGAATGAATGCTACTGTAAGTGCCTAATATTATAAGTAATCCAACTGGTCATATACCTACATTCCATGCACATGCAATAATACAGCAGTAATAACAATAACAAGAGGTAAAATTCAAACCGAAGTATTCTGACTGGTCCCTGCCTCATGCGGTGCAAACGGGCTCTTCTCTATTAGCCCGGGAAAAGCCAGCGTTTTCTGCTTGGGTGCACACACATACATATTCTTGGGGGGGGGGGTTGCTGCAGAATCCCGGGCTCATAGAGAAGATTCTGCAGCAAATCCCCCCCCCAAAGAATATGTATGTGTGTGCACCCAAGCAGAAAACGCTGGCTTTTCCCGGGCTCACAGAGAAGAGCCCGATTGCACCGCATGAGGAGGGACCAGTCAGAATACTTCGGTTTGAATTTTACCTCTTCTTATACCCATTGTTATTACTGCTGTATTATTGCATGTGCATGGAATGTAGGTATATGACCAGCCTGGGCAAACTTGGGCCCTCGCTCCTTCGGGATCGAGGTGAGAGAGAGGCAGCGAAGAGCGAGGGGGGGGCTCCTCCTCCTTTTCTTTTGCTGCTTCCAAGAATAGAATACCCGCTCCCTCCCTCCCTCCTTCCCTCCCTCCTTCCTATTTGGAGAGTCCCATCTAGAATTCAGTGTGATTTATTCAAGTTTTGGCCTACAACTCCCAGAAATCCCAGCCAATTTACCAGCTGTTAGGATTTCTGGGAGTTGTAGGCCAAAACCATTTGGAATGCGCATGCGCTGGCATACGAACTACTAATGAATTTCGTTAGTAATGAAGTTACATTTTAGAAATTTTTGGAAATTTTTTTGTAAGTCTTTTACTAATCAAAAAAATCCCCCCCCCCCAATTTGATTTTAGAATCGCCATTTTTGGGTTCTAAACCATGCCTAATATCTTCCTATTCCTAAAGTCAAGACAGATATATTTTACCCCCTGAACCTATTTCTTTTTAACCTGTACACTGTATATTGTATATCATTGTTTCACATCTTGTTCCGTCTCTCCCCCGACTCCTGGATGTCTCTCTCCCCTTCCCCTTCTTTTCTCTCATGTTCCTTACTCTGCTGCCTCTGATTGTTGTGTGTATATGTGGTTGTATGTCGTGATGGAGCTTTCCGCACATGTATTTTTATGAAAACTCAATAAAGACCTTTTTTTAAAAAAAAGAAGAAAGAAAACAAAAATGAAAAACCTAACCAGGCCTAGTACTAATATTGGAGAGTGGTCCCTGGTCAAAATGTTCCCTGATCAAGTAGTCCCTGGTCAAAAAAAAGGTTGGGAAACCACTACTCTAACTGCATCAGATGGCATCTTTAGTGAAGGATTGACAAGAGCAAAACATTTATGCTTGTGGAAATGATATTTCAACTCAATTTAGGCATGAAAGCAAATCTGAAATTGCTCAGCAGGCAGGAACCAGGAGAGTATTTTGGAAGGATATACTATTCTGGCCAATGCCTGACTTTTAACCAACCATGTTGTATGGTCAGTGGGAAGAGCCAAGAGAGGATTTCAGAAGGCTATACCCTCCTAGCTTTGCCCAGATCCTCTACTCTCGCCCTGCTGTCAGTCTTTTTATTCCCTGAGAGAACTCTTTGAGAACTGCATAATTTGGAAGACATCAGGAAGCAGAGAGAAAATTGATTAAATTATTTGTTCTTCCTTGCAGGAAAGAATAATTTATCACAGCACATTTCTAATTCAAGGACATAGGTGGCCAACTTCTGCACATAAGTGGGGCCAATATTAAATGGCAGATGTTTTGTGGCAAATCATGGTGCAGAATGTAAATAAACCCTCGCTTAAAATGTGCCCTGAATTTCTGTTATCACTGCTTGGATATAAAAAGTATTACACAGCCCAACCCATTGCTTTTCTTGGTGTCTTCATTTTTAGGCCTGTTCCTGGGGTTATTTGGGACACTGATTCAGAAAATGGCATTGGATAGACCACATCCGCTCTAGTTTCTTAGATATGGTTGTCGTGATTTACTATGGACAAGCAGATGAGCAGTGGTATATGACAGGGCTGTTCAACTGGCGGCCCGTGGGCCGTATACGGCCCCCCAGCCCCTTCCCTACGGCCCCCTAAGCTTTTTAATAAAAAATAAAAATTGAAAAATAAAATAAATAATAAAAATTAAAAAAATACCTACTTCCGGGTTCGGAGCAAGTATCGCGAGAATACGCAATCCACACGGGATTTCGCTGTCAACGCGAGATCATGCTGGCGTTGACAGCGAAATCCTGTGTGCATTGCGTATTCTCACGATACTCTTCAGCTACTACTACTGGATCGCTGAGGCCCACAGACGCGATTAGGACCTCCTTCGACTCAGTCGGTCGTTGCCTCTCTCGTCGTCCGGGTACTCCTGGATCCTGCGTGTTTGGAAAAGGTAGGCCAAAGCAGGGGGCTCCTCAGGGGTCTCCTTGTTCCCTCCCCCTTCTCCCCTCGTGTATTAAATATAAAATTAAATATATTTAAAGATGAAATAGGGGGAGATGGGATACATTAAAATAAGGGGGAGGGGAGGACGGAATTAAATATATTTAATATTAAATTAAAATAAGGGGAGAGGGGAGGATGGAATTAAATATATTTAATATTAAATTAAAATAAGGGGGAGGGAGGATGGAATTAAATATATTTAATATTAAATTAAAATAAGGGGAGATGGGAGGATGGAATTAAATATATTTAATATTAAATAAAAATAAGGGGAGAGGGGAGGATGGAATTAAATATATTTAATATTAAATAAAAATAAGGGGGAGGGGAGGATGGAATTAAATATATTTAATATTAAATAAAAATAAGGGGGGAGGGGAGGATGGAATTAAATATTTTTAATATTAAATAAAAATACGGGGGAGGGGAGGATGGAATTAAATATATTTAATATTAAATAAAAATAAGGGGAGAGAGGAGAGGGTGCCGGGGGAGAGGGCGGAGCGGGGGGCAGGGAGGGGGCGGATCCAGGGGCGGGGGCAGACCCTACGGCCCCCCCAGGTCATCAGTGACTGGAATTCAGGCCCCTGGGCTGGTAGAAGTTGGATAGCCCTGGTATATGACATAAGTTCCGTATCTCAAAAACTAGAGCTGATAGGGTGGAACTGGTGCCATTTTTGGAATCAGCAGGTCAAATATACCTATTTATTTATTTATTATTCGAGCTTCTATGCCGCCGACTCCCTGAGGCTCGCGGCCGAAGGGCACAGTAAAATACAGGCAATAAGCAGTTAAAAACAATTAAAAACAACAGCAGTACAGTAATTAATAACACAGTTAAAACAATGAACAGCACATCATCCTCAGAAGAACGAATAGATGGCGGGGCATGGGCAGGACTTACTCACCAAAGGCCTGCTTAAACAGGTATGTTTTACAGGCCCGTCTAAACGGGAGCAAGTCCTTCATAGCCCGAGTTCCGGCCGGGAGGGCGTTCCACAGCGTAGGTGCTATGACAGAGAACGCCTCCGGCGGGTAGCAGTCAGCCTTGCGAAGTTTAGCTGAAGGTATCTCCAGGAGATTGGAGTCCTCAGACCGAAGTGATCTCGGAGGGCAATATGGGGTGAGACGGTGCCTCAAATACGCTGGCCCCAGGCCGTGTAAGGCCTTAAAGGTGAGGACCAACACTTTGAAGGTGATCCGGTGCTCAATTGGCAGCCAGTGCAGATCCTGCAAAACAGGTGTCATGTGGGCGGCAGCTGGCGTGCCAGACAGGAGCCGGGCGGCAGTGTTCTGCACTAGCCTGAGCTTCCGGGTCACCGACAGAGGAAGGCCAACGTAGAGCGCTGCAGTAATCCAGCCTTGAGATGATCGTGGCTTGGATCACCGTGGCCAGATCGTTCCGGGAGAGATAGGGGGCCAGCCTCCTTGCCTGTTGCAGGTGAAAAAAAGCGATCTTGCTGACCGCAGAGACCTGGGCCTCCATGGTCAGCTGGGAGTCCAAATGGACCCCCAGGCTCTTTACGGAAGGCGATGGGCATAACACCACACCGCCCAGGCTCGGAAGCTGGACATTAACATCACCCGGGCGACCCAGCCACAAGATCTCCGTCTTCGCCCGGATTCACCCTCAACCTACTGGCTCGCAGCCATCCAGTAACGGCTTCGAGGCAGTGTTGGAAATTATCGGGGACAGAACCCGGCCTGCCCTCCATCTCAGAATGAGCTGGGTGTCGTCAGCGTACTGGTGACACTCCAGCCCATAACTCCGCACCAGCTGTGCAAGCGGCTGCATGTAGATGTTAAATAACAGAGGGGAGAGAATGGCCCCCCCCCTAGAAACAGGTTTAACAGCCAAGGCACCAACATGTGTGTTAGAGAGTGCTATTATAGGATTTGTTTCTTTTCAAACTCCGATGTAAAGTGTAGATATAAATATGACAGGGAATAAAAACAAAAAATTATTTGATCAGCAGACAAGTAAAAAGAATGAAGCAAGAGTAGAAATCTGCAACAGCATCAAATCTGTGAACAATTTTGTGCCTTAAAGAGGCCTTTGTCTATTAAACATCCTCACAGACACAAGGCTGGGTGTGAACAAGATCACCCTACTAGTGCAGGGGTCATGTAAGGGTAATATGTCTTTGGCAGCCCATCTGCCATTTTTTAAAAATAAAGATTTTATTGTTTAAAATAACAATTTCAATGACATTGACAAAAACATTCATCCAAAGGGTACCAGGGAGGGAGGGAAGGTGGGGGGGGGGGGGGGAGATAGGGTAAAGCATCCGGAACTACCATCCATTAAACAACCAAATAAAACAAAGACCTACATATAGGTTGACTTCACCCACTGTTGTCGAACAAAACATTGCGTTCTAGTCCATAAGTTTGGTTAAATAATAACTTAAATCCAAAATCCTTTTAAGTCTTCATTTTTCTAGGGGGGCGGTGGGTAAATTTTTTTTCTGGAAAGAGGGCAGTAGGTAAACCAGTGTTTCCCAACCAGTGTGCCATGGCACACTAGTGTGCCGTGAGAGATCATCAGGTGTGCCATGGGAAATTGGAACCTGCATTACCCTTTCTTCCCCCTCCTGCCAAACACTTTTTCTTCTCCACTCGGGCTCCTTTCTTCCCAGCCTCACTCTGCACGCTTTGCTCTGGGGCGAGTCTGCGCAGTAGCGCCCGCACGGGTCACATCTTCCTCCCTCCCCTCCTGAACATGCTTACGCTGCCCCCTCGGATCAAAATAGCAGCAGAAGTGGCAGTGTAGAAGAAAAAGTAAGTGTTCGGCAGGAGGGGGAAGAAAGGGCACGAAGGGGGAGGAAGAGGTCTCTGTCAAAAGTTGGCATGGGCAAACTTGGACTTTCCAGGTGTTTTGGATTCCAACTCCCACCATTCCTCGCAGCCTCAGGCACTTTTCGTTTTCCCCCCTCAGCCATGTAAGCAGGAAAGGGCCTCAGGCTGTTAGGAATGGCACCCAGAGGGCCGAAGTTTTCCCATGCCTGTTTTAGGGACCTTAAAGTGGTGAGCCTCCTTCCAACATTGTGATTCTGGATAGAAAACAAACAGCAACATAACATAACATTGTTTGAGTCCACAGTGCTCTCTGGGTGTAGGTGAACTACAACTTCCAAACTCAAGGTCGATTCCCAAGCAAAGCCTTTCAGTACTTTCTGTTGGCAATGAGAGTTCAATATGCCAAGTTTGGTTCAATTCCATTGTTGCAAGAGTTCAGGATGCTCTTTGATTGTGTATTAACTATAAATCCCAGAAACTGTAACTCCCAAATGTCAAGGTCTATTTTCCCCAAACTCTATCTGTGTTCACATTTGGGCATATTGAGTATTCATGCCAAGTTTGGTCCTGATCCAACATTGTTTCAGTCCACAGTGCTCTCTGGATGTCAGTGAACTACAACTCCAAAACTCAAGGTCAATGCCCACCAAACTCTTATAGTATTTTCTCTTGGTTATGTGTGGGAAGTTTGTGTCTTTCTGCCATTCCTGCCAGGATATCTATGTTGTGTTCATCGAAACAGGTCCAGGTTTCACATTGAGTGTATAAATACAGTTAAAAACATATTAACTATATGTATTACTGTGTTAGAGTGACATTTTGTGTCATTTTGGTTGGTGGTGTGCCCCAGGATTTTGTAAATGTAAAAAATGTGCCGCGGCTCAAAAGAAGGTTGAAAAACACTGCTATAAACAATGTGTATTAATATGATGCAGACATGGCAAACACATCATACATCTTGCAATCAGAACTACTAGGTCCTAGAAGTGAAAACTGGTTATTCCTACACCTAAATCACTTAAGACCTCACTTATGGACAGTAGTAACATTCAATTAAGAGGAAGATTTATGGAGGGAGTCTGACCAGGCATCTTTCCATCTCTCAGAGTTTCTGTTCCTAGAGTGAGGGTAAGACATGAAAGAGCTGAAATGTGGCAAAGGGCATGCACTGTGTTATGTGAAAAACTGTGAATTAAACATGATTTAGTTTAGAGGATAGGAGGATTTTTAAAGCACTGGCTACTTTGAAAGTATGATTCCCCAGAACTCAAAATCTATAGAGAAATTCAAATGAGAAGAATTTCAAAGAGATCTGGAGCTTGTGGAGACCATGTTCTCAAGATTGGCAGCATCTTTTTCTCATAATTTTTCTATTCTTCATAAGAATGCAAATACTCTTCTAGAACATATATTTGTCCTCTTGGACATGGCAGGAACAATAGTCATGTTTACACATTTACTCAAGCATCTGTAGTATTGCCTCTTTAGTTTTCCCTGCTCAGTTTCTGTTTCCTAAAACAGGGACAAAGTCCCTGCACTTTATATACTATTCTCTCATACTTGTTTTTCTTTGCTTTCAAAACTACAAAATAGAAGTATTTTGATATTTAAACATCATAAAACAATTGAAAAAATTCATGATATGGTGTTGGCCGATCGGAGATTGAAAGTGCGAGAGATTGTGGAAGCCATAGGCATCTCACATGGCTCAGTGGTTTCAATTGTAAATGATCACTTGGGTATGAGAAAGCTTTCCGCAAGATGGGTGCCGCGTTTGCTCACAATCGACCACAAACGCAATCGTGTGACAATTTCACAGGAGTGTTTGGCGTTGTTCAACCGCAATATGGATAAGTTTTTGTGCTGTTTCGTAATCGTGGATGAAACGTGGATCCACCCCAACACAGCAGAGACCAAACAGCAGTCAAAACAGTGGGTTTCTCGGGGTGAATCGGCACCAAAGAAGGCCAAGGTGGGTTTGTCAGCCAATAAAGTCATGGCAATCGTTTTTTGGGATGCACGCAATATAATCCACATTGACTACCTTCCAAAGGGTAAAACAATCAATGGCGAATATTATGCCAACTTATTGGTTCGATTTAATGAGGATTTGGGAAAAAACGACCACATTTGGCCAAGAAAAAGTTCTTTTGCACCAGGACAATGCAAGGGTGCACACATGTGCAATTGCCATGTCAACAATCTATGAATTGGGATACGATTTGCTCCCTCATCTGCCCTATTCTCCGGATTTAGCCCCGAGTGACTATTTCTTGTTTCCAAACCTGAAGAAATGGCTCGCCGGAAAGATATTTGACTCCAACAATGAATTCCGCTCACAAACAAATACCTATTTTGATGACCTCGACAATTTTTTATTTTTTGGGAGGGATAAAAAAAATGGAGAAACGTTGGACAAAGTGTATAGAGCTTAAAGGAGACTATGTTGAAAAATAAAATGATTTTTTATCCAAAAACCTGTGTTTCATTCAAAAAGACATGGACTTATTGACCCGCCCTCGTAATGTAGTTTAACTGCATTATATGACAGTGTAGATCAGCAGCTCTCAACCTGGGGGTCGAGACCCCCAGGGAGGTCGCGGGGCCATTTTGGAGGGGTCGCGAGGCTACCTCCTTAGGCCCCGCCCCAAAGGCTGCAACCCAGCTGAGGGCCTCGCGCAAAGCCTCCCTTGGCTGGGATGTGGTGTTACCAGCCGGCAAGGCCACAACCCAGCTGAGGGCCTCACGCAAAGTGTCCTTCGGCTGCCTTTGTGCCTCACCAGCCGGCAAGACTATGAGCCATCAGAGGGCTCCTAAGTGCGAGGCCTGGCCCTCGCCTGGCTCTCACCACTTACCAGCCGGCAGGGATGTGAGCCAGGCAAGGGGCTCAATGTAAGGCCAGGCGACGTGGTGTATCCTTCCACGCCCGGCTCTCTCCGCATTCTGGGCTTGCCGGAGGCACGAGCCTCCCTGTCGGATCTGGGCCCAGACTCCTCCAAAATGCACCAAGCAACAGCAACTCCCTAATGTCAAGGTATGTATATGTTCCCCAAACCTCTGCAGTATTTTCTTTTGGTCATGGGAATTCTGTATGCCAAGTTTGGTTCAATTCCATGGTTGTTGGAGTTCAGAATGCTCTTTAATGGCATGAGAACTATACATCCAAGCAACTAACAACTCCCAAATGTCAGGGTCTGTTTTCCCCAAACTCCACCAGTGTTCAAATTTGGGCATAGTGAGTATTCATGCCACGTTTGGTCCAGATTCATAGTTGTTTGGGTTCACAATGCTCTCCAGATGTAGATGAACTACATCTCCCCTAAATCCCTGTCAATTTCTCCCAAACCCCTCCAGTATATTTTGTTTGACGTGGGAGTTCTGTGTGGAGATCTCAGTGGTCTGTGCTAGTCAGAGTTGAATTGGTTGAAAGTATTGCAAATCCCATCATCTGTTTTCCATATTCCCCCAAACATTTTTTTTCTGATTAATCGTGATGCTTTAATAATGTTGAATTTGTAACAATGAAAACACATCCTGCATATCAGATATTTACATTACGATTCGTAACAGTAGCAAAATTACAGTTATAAAGGAGCAACGAAAATAATTTTATGGTTGGGGGTCACCACAACATGAGGAACCATATTTAGGGGTCACGGTGTTAGAAAGGTTGAAAACCACTGATGTAGATTAATATAAGGCACTATATTGCAGTCAAACGGCATAATGAAACTGCATTATATGGCAGTGGAGATGGGGCCTTATTCATGCCTGAAGTCACTGGTTACTTCAGAATTTTGGGAAATCTCCAGAGCAGTGTCACGATGCACGGACTTGACCGGCCCCTTAATCACACACACAAAGACGGACTGAAGGCTAACTACTTTATTGAATATAAAGAAACAGTTCAAAAGGAATATTGTCCATAAAAATAGCAAAAGCAATCCAAAGGCCGTAGCAATCAATTGTCCAAAAACAGCTTGGTGAATAACCCAAAAGGCTTGGCAAAGCTCCGCACAGCAATGCGGAATCAGGAACAAAGCAAGGTACAAGGTACAAGGCAAGACTTGGTGGCCACTAGCCAACTTAGCTCCGTGGACCCACTTTGCTACACGTCTACTCAGAAGAGACGTGGCCGAAGCACTGGGGATTAGTTCCCACGGATCCTATACTTAATCTTTCGGCCGAGGTCCCAGACGCTCTAGGCTTCGTCGTCTCCAATCTCTGCTGACGGACCTCGGCCTGTCTAGGCTGTGGTACCATCCCCTCCTGCTGGACTCGATACTACGTCTCCTATCAAAGGTTCGGCCTTGTCTCCCAGCACCTGGGTCTCTATCTCCATGAGAGCTCTCCTCCCTAGAATCTTCCCAGCCGCTTTCTTCCATGTTTTCACTCACAAGATCCTGTGAGCCCCTCCCACCCGGCCGTTCATAACATTCGCTATCACTGCTTTCCATTTGCACCTGGTGATCTATCTCTTCATAGGGGTCAGGCCAACCTTCATCCCAAGCCAAGCTTTCAGTGGGAGAAAGGGGCCCGGTGATGGGAAACTCTCCTTCAGCTAAACCTACCAAATCCTCTTCAGAATCTATCTCTGCTGGTGCAGGCCCTAATGCTAAAGGAACCCCCGGTCCTGTTCCCTGGCCCCCAGGCACAAACGAGAACTGCTGTGCTACAAGCAGTGGTTCTCAACCTGCGGGTCTCCAGGTGTTTTGGCCTGCAACTCCCAGAAATCCCAGTCAGTTTGCCAGCTGTTAGGATTTCTGGGAGTTGAAGGCCAAAACATCTGTTTTTTGTTTGATCAAAAAAAATGGTTCAAAACTCGTTTCGGATGTAGGGGGTGCTGGTGGTTCGGATCTAAAGTCAATTCCGATTTTCACATTTAAAAAAGTTCAAAACTTTTCAAAACTTCCAAATCCTTCCTTAATGGTTTCAAAGTGTTATTTCCTGTTTCCTTGGGTGGTCTTTACTTTGAAAATAGTTGTTTTATTCCAGAAAGGGGGGGGGGGAAGCAAAGGGGAAAAATCCATCCACACTGGGTTAAACCGCTTCTCTCGCCCAGGACTGCAGAAAAAAAACCATCACTCAAATCAAGGCTAAGCTTGATAAATACTATGGGGACTCTGCACCATCAATTTCAATGGTTAAAAAGTGGTTTACTGAATTTCGTTTTGCCGTACAAGCATGGAAGATGCCAAATATTCTGCTCCAGCAGCCAGCATCTTGCTTTTGGACCAAAGTTCTTGATTTGTTCCATCTGTAGGACATCCCTGATGCCCTGAAGATAGTGGGTTTTGCAGCCTCTCGGTATAGAGGCCCGTGAGCAGGTTTTCACTATTTTGATAAAGTGCTCGTATTCCACAGGGATTTGCTATTGGCGGTCCCACTGATTTAGTGCATTGCTGCACAATGCTGTCACTCACAAAAGAGGTCTGGGTTATATCCTCGGTGCCATTTCCCACTGTTGCAGGATGGCGGGAGCTTACTATCATGAATGAGTGATAGTTTGTGCAGTTCAGACCATGAGAGGACAGCCTCTCCATTTTTATCCTCTTGAGCAGGGGTGCCCACACCTTTTCAGCATGCAAGCTACTTTTAAAACAACCAAGTCAAAAAGATCTACCTTCTGCGCGCGCGCACTTTCCGCACACGCACACCTTCCACACGGCGCTCTTTCCGCAGGGCATTGCGGGAACGAGGGAGCGCCTTCCGTGGGGCATTGCGGGAACGAGGGAGCATGAGGCGGGACCTCTGGAGGCCCCGCCTCATGCTCTGCCCTGCCTCTCTCTCATCCGGAAGCAACCATGCAGCCTCCACTGCCGGCGAGAGAGAGACAGGGCGGAGCGCGAGGCGAGGCCTCCGGAGGCCCTGCCTTGTGCTCCCTCATTCCCGCACGTGCACCATCCGCGCATGCGCTCCTTCCGTGGGGTATTGCAGGAACTAGGGAGCGCCTTCCGTGGGGCATTGCGGGAACAAGGGAGCGTGGGGCGGGGCCTCCGGAGGCCCCACCTCATGCTCCGCCCTGCCTCTCTCTCATCCTGAAGCAACCGTGCAGCCTCCGCTGCCGGCAAGAGAGAGGCAGAGCGGAGAGCAATGCGGGGCCTCCGGAGGCCTCGCCTCGCGCTCCCTCGTTCCTGCGGATAGTGTGCGTGTGCGGAAGGTGCACCGCGCGCGCAGGGCAGAAGCACCCCATCCGGATTCGATCGACCTCCTTTGGATCCGCGGTCAACTGGTCGATCACAATCGACTTTGTGGGCAGCCCTGCTCTTGAGCATAACCTCATACATGGCTATGGCTGTTAAAGTCACCAATTACTACTGCCCTTTGGTGCCTATCAAAGTTCTCGGGGGAGGAGGAACAAAACTCTTCATTTGGGGGCTTGTACACAGAGGTAATTGTAATGTTATTAAGCTCTACTGCTCTACTATGAAGGCACTGGCTTTCAAAGAAAAATCCTTAAATAATAATTGGTGTGACTACAGTTCAGTTTTAATGCTCCTGTGTGAAACCCTCAATAGATAATCATTAATGTATGCCTTGTGGTACAAACATTGATGCGTTTTCTATACAGTAACAACATGGGCACAGTAACTTACTATGCCGTCTGACCATTTTTCTGCTTTCGTCTGCTCTGTTTGTGCTTCCACTATAACTAGATCTCCTCAGCAGTAACTAATATAGTTTCATTTCAAGCACTTTCATGGTCCTTGCAAGATACATAGTTCTAACTTGGCATTTCATAATTGATATCCTTCTAATCACTAATACTATTCATGCATCGCATTTGTTCAGCTAAGAATAGAATTGCCTCTGGTCAGACTTTACGAAATATATGCTTACATTGTAATATTATTCTCTAGAATGAGGTAAAGCAGATATGAATGGATTCCATTGTGACTGAAAAGACATGTTTTGAAGCCTGAGGGAAGATGTCTGATCAACAGAGTTTCTGTGAAACAGCTAGAACACATACCAAGGAAACCGAATGCAAATTCACGTGATTAATTTACGCAGTGTGAATACAACTAAATTTGCAAAATTCCTTGTTTGATAGTTTCAAAAACACTTGAAAATAATTTTTGAATTTATTACAGTTGAATAAATTTTGAGATTATAAATTTTAAAAGAATTTTTTGGTTAAAATTAAGCATTACTATTTATTTTTTTATTTATTCGATTTGTGCACCGCCACTCCCAGAGGCTCGGGGCGGTTTACAGAATTTCAGAACAACAATAAAACGATAAAACCATACACATTAAAATATCATTAAGACTCGAAGGCTTGTCTAAACAAGAAGGTCTTACAAGCTTTGCGAAAAGTTACCAAATTTCGCAAAGCCCGAGTCTCAGGTGGCAGATCATTCCACAAAACTGGGGTGATGAGAGAGAAGGCCCTTCGTCGGGTTGTCGTCAGGTGGTAAGGCTTCATGCCAGGAGCATCTAAGAGATTCTGATCTTCTGATCGCAGTGATCTCAAGGAACTATACCATTCAGATGTCAGCAAAAGTATCCTCCAAAGGCCACAAACTTTCCAGAGCTCCCTGGATGCCTTGTGACAAAAACAGCAAAGGTAAGTTTATCCCCCATTTAGCATTATTTATTCAGAGGAAGTTTGCTATTGTCTTCTTTGAGACTTAGTCAAGGTTCTAAATGGCTCTAAAGTACTTACAAAACTAGAGGGTGCTGGTGCTTTGCTTCTACAGTGTTGCTAAAGTTCTGGTGGTGAAAATTTCAGAACGCTAACAAAACTTTCAACAGTTTGATATAAATGGCAGTTCCTAATTTGTCCTGTCATAAAAATTGCCAATAATGAAATAATAATGACATTTTGAAAGTTTTGTTAGAGTTCTGAAATATTCACCACCAGAACTTTAGCAACACTGTAGAAGCAAAGCACCAGCGCCACCTAGTGTTCACCACCAGAACTTTAGCAACACTGTAGAAGCAAAGCACCAGCGCCACCTAGCTTTCACCACCAGAACTGTAGTTTTGTAAGTACTTTAGAACCATTTAGAACAGTGGTTCCCAAAGTGGGCGGTACCACCAGTGTCCTTTAGTTTTGTAAGTACTGTAGAACCATGGATTGCCCACGGCTACTGAGCAGGGATTTGAATTCTGATTTTCTTATGACTTCTTCACATGTGCTGCTGGAGTCCTCATGGATTGTGATGATTGCAGCGTTGCACGTCCAGGGGCATGGGAAATCTGTCCCCCCCAAACTCCACATTGCCTGACTCAGCCATGTTCCCATCCCATATGGTAGAAGCATCCGCCACTAGGCTCCCTCTCCCCTTTTATTCAAAGCAACACAGGAAACTGCCTGTGTTGCTGCAGCAGAGGCATGTGCCAGTTTGCCTTCTCCTTTAAGACAGAGCCCCGCCAGAAGTTGCAGTACATCATATAATGGGAGCCAGTGGACTCCATCTTAAAGGAGAAGACAAATGGGTTCATGCCATCAATTTCACCTCCATGCGATGAGGTTGTCCACCACTCAGACCATTACACCATACTGGCTTTATAAAAGGCAGTTATCTGAAAATTAATCACACTAAATTTCAACAAAATCTAAACGTACATTGCACCTCATTGTTTAATCCCGGGTTTTTCAACCTTTTTTGAGCCGCAGCACATTTTTTACGTTTATAAAATCTTGGGGCACACCACCAACCAAGTAATACATATAGTTAATATGTTTTTAAATGTATTTATACACTCAGTGTGAAACCTGGGCCTGTTTCAATGAACACAACATAGATATCCTGGCAGGAATGGCAGAAAGACACACACGAAGGTCTTGCTCAACAACGGTCAGTCCTAGGAAAACTTCGGCCCTCTGGGTGCTTTGGACTCCAACTCCCACCATTCCTAACAGCCTGAGGCCCTTTCCTGCTTAAGTGGCTGAGGGGGGAAAGGGAAAAGGGCCTGAGGCTGCTAGGAATGGTGGGAGTTGGAGTCCAAAACACCTGGAAGGTCCAAGTTTGCCCATGCCAGTTTTTGATTCCATCGCCACATCTATCTTCAGCCTCTGGCGGTTTGAATATGTGTGATTATCTACGTGATTTTCTACCTTGTCGCTATGATTATGGTGCTGCTTCTTTAAATTGTCCGCAAACTGACTGTGTTATTGTGCGGATCCCGGAATTGACATTGGATAACCTTGTGAGGATACACTTTGTTTTTTGCACTCACTTCTGTGATTTCATCAAATATCGTGAGTTTTCTGTAGAGGAGCGCTCTGTGAACTCGCTACTTCCTGGTTCGCAACTCCTCCGCACTCTGTGGCGACCACGCCAAACTGACTTATGTAAGACTTTTGATATTCTCCAGCATGATTGGGTACTTTGAAAGTGTTTTTTTGCATGTGATTATGTATGATTAATTGTGCATTTTGTACTGTGACATAGTGTCGCTCCTTTAATAAGTAAGGGTATTGGAGGTTCCAATTTCCAACGGCACACCTGATGATCGCTCACGGCACACTAGTGTGACCCGGCACACTGGTTGGGAAACACTAGTTTAATCTGTAGATTTTTTTAAAAATATCATTCTGTGATGATCCAGAAATGCCATTGACTTCTCTATATTTGATTTTTCCCATATGGAAAGATGACATTGTCCCCTGTATATCCGATTTTTGCATTTGCACCAAAACATCTGGATTCCTTCCCATATTTCCCCCTTTTTGGAAGAAATATGTCATGCTCTTCCCTACTTCTGTCAGCTGGGACTAGACTGATTGTTACTCAGAGGCCAATTTCTTCAGCCACCCCTGGGCTGTGGAGTGATCTGCCGAGAAAGGTCCATCAGCTCAAGATGCTATCTGAGTTTAAATCAACAAAAGAGACTAGACTCTTCTGGCAGGCCTTACCAGATTATTTCTAAATTATGTGTTTATGATGGACTTTTATATTCATTGGTTTTATATGCTCTTTTAACTGATGTAATGTGTTATTTGTCATTGTCTCCTGCCTTGATCTGCAGGAAGAGGCAGATAATACCATAGTAGTAGTAGTAGTAGTAGTAGTACTAGTAATATATTTTCCTTACTCTCACCTCTGATTCAGGGGCAATCCTCTCCCCTTTATTATTTAACATCTACGTCCGACCACTTGCTCGGTTGGTGCGCAGCTTCGGGCTGGAGTGTCATCAATATGTGGATGACACCCAGCTCGTTCTGGGGGTGGAAGGCTGACCCGACTCTGTACCCAATAATTTCCATCACTGCCTAGAAGCCGTCACTGGATGGCTGCGAGCCAGTAGGTTGAAGGTGAATGCGGCTAAGACGGAGATCCTGTGGCTGGGCCGTCCGGGTGCGGGTGAGATCCAGCTTTCAACCCTGGACGGGGCGACTCTCCACCAGTCATCATTGGTCAAAAGTCTAGGAGTCACACTTGACTCCCATCTGACGATGGAGAAACATATCTTCACCGTCAGCAGAACAGCGTTCCATCATCTCCGGCAGGCGAGGAAGCTGGCTCCCTACTTGTCCTGCCACGACCTAGCCACAGTGATCCAAGCCACGGGCATCTCAAGACTGGACTACTGTAATGCTCTCTTCGTTGGCCTCCCTCTGTCGGTGATTCGGAAGCTTAAGCTGGTGCAGAACGCCGCAGCCCAGCTAGTGGCAGGCCTTCCATCTCGCTGCCACATCACGCTGGTCCTGTGGGAACTGCACTGGCTCCCAATAGAGCACCGAATCACCTTCAAAGTGGTGGTTTTAACCTTCAAGGCCTTGAACAGTCTGGGGCCGGTGTATCTAAGGGACCGCCTCTCCCCATATAGTCCTTTAAGACCACTGAGATCCGAATCATCGAACCTCTTGGCGGTACCAAGTCATGCCGCCCTCCATTTGACCACAACTCGGAGGAGAGCTTTTAGCGTTATCGCTCCTGTGTTATGAAACGCTCTCCCCCCTGCCGTTCGCGGGATGCCCACTTTACTGGCCTTTTGAAAGGCCTGTAAAACCCACCTCTTCATACAGGTTTTTGGGTCGGAGCAATGCTAAGGCTCCATGATATGGCTAAGGGCTATGACTTTATGTAGCGGACAGGTGCCATTGTCCACTCTAACTGTGGATGTATTCTTACATCCAACCATGTTTTAATATGTGCCATGTATTGCTTTTACTGTGTTTTACTGTGTTTGTATTGATTGTAATTGTTTTAACGATTGTGAGTCGCCCCGAGCCACTCGGAAGGGGCGACCAAGAAATCCAAATAATAAATAAATAAATAAATAAATCCTTCAAGACCTGTTTTTTGTCAATAGCCTTCTGATATCTCTCTCTAATATCACTGCCTCTCCCAAGTACTATTTCATAACATCTACAACCAATCCCAGTGAAGTGTGTCAATTCCTGACATTCCAGATGCCAAAAACGTTTGTTTCCTTGTTGCTTCATTTGCAATTTTTAAAACCCAGACTAAAATGGGATAGATAAATGGTTTGTCCAATTCATCCTAATTGGAGCCCCTGTCCGTAATAAGAAAAAAACCCCCAATTACAGTAAGGTCACTAGAAACAACTGTTATCGACAAACCATTTGCAAAGACAGAGCCTCACCAGAAGTTGCAGGCCTTACACGGTCTAGGGCCTGTGTACCTGAGGGACCGCCTTACCCCGTATGTTCCCCCGAGATCACTACGCTCGGAAGAGCAGAACCTGCTGGTCATTCCATCAATCCGCTCCTGCCATCTGTCCACTACGAGACAGCGAGCCTTCTCCGCCGTGGCTCCTGCGCTCTGAAACTCGCTCCCAGACCATACTCGCGCAATCTCAGAGCTCGCCCCCTTTCGGAGGGCGTGTAAGACCGCCCTTTTTAGGCTTGCTTTTAGCTAAATTCGAATTGTAGATGGCATGCTCATGTCTTTGAGTTTAAGAATTGCAATCTCTCTCTATTTTATCACTGTATGCTCGATGCTTTTATTGTATGTTTTTATTGCATGTTGTGATCCGCCCCGAGCCTGCAGGGAGGAGCGGAATATAAAACCGAATAAATAAATAAATAAATAAATAAATAATGTAACATGAACAGAGAACATTATATTATCAAAATCCCTATCTCTTTTTCAATGCCATTAAAGTGACAAAGAGGTTTGCATCTGATACATGCAAAAAGATATTTTAGAATTATTAGAAACCCTGAAAAAGAGAGCAGGAGCAGAATTTGGATGCTACAAACTATTTTGCTATATAGTCTAAAATACACATATGCACCAATTGGTAAAATTATTTTTAGCTAGATGAAGCAGATAATAATCAGTCTGTCCCGAGATACACTAGCCATCTGTGTATGAACTAGATTTTTTTTCCCAGACCACCTGTGTCCTGCCAACATACTTTCAACTGTTGAGTGTGTATGTTTTAATAAGTATGGGTAAGGTAATCATTAAATTTTTCTTTGTTATTGATAACAATTGCCCATTTGGTTGATTATGTTGCTAAATTCTGCCTGCTTCTTTGTCTGTCTGTCTGCCCGTCCGCCCGTCCATCTGTCCATCCATGCGTCCATCCACCTATCCATCTATATAAAACAGATTCAAAGTAGGCAGGTTTATGCAGGTCTAGAATTGTGTATGTTGGTTCTTAAAAGCCTGGATTTGAATCTTTGTGCAGTCAACCATAATGCTGAGTCAGGCATTCTTCCCTAACTCTCCCACTCTCTGTTTAGTGTGAGATCTCTGTTAGTTGGCAAGCACAACACTGCCTTGTCCTTGCACAAAATAATAATAGCTATTCATCTGGCCAATGAAAATGAGGAATAATATTATTTGAGTTTCTTTTTAATGAATTTGCCAAAATTTGCACAGTTGCACATTGGGGATGGGAGTAACTTAATAATAATAATAATAATTATTATTATTATTATTTATACTCCGCCACCATCTCCCCAGAGGGGACTCGGGGCGGCTTACATGAGGATTACATGACTCGGGGCGGCTTACATGAGCCCAGAAGTACATTTCAATACAGTAACATAAAAGACATAAAGCAACATTACAATAAAATAATAATTAAAAATAAAATTAAAAATCAAACACAAAATGTAATAAACAGTGCAAAATAATACAATACAAAAAAACAAATGCAAACACAATGAGTGGGCCACATATGCAAGTTACAGTGATAAAAGATTAAGGATGAGATAAAAATTTTAAAAAACCCTATATATTTGTAGGAGAGGTTCGTGAACAGGGGAGTAAAAACAGTCCTCCATGCAAGCAAGAGACAATACAATCTGGGGACACCCAATTTTAGGGAGAATGACAGAAGTTAGTGTAAAATCATTCTCCAAAAGTGCAAAGGAAAAGCCACGTTTTGAGGTTCTTCTTAAAACAGGGTGGGGCTAACCTAATCTCTCTGGGCAACGTGTTCCAAAGTTGGGGGGGGGGGGGCACAGAAGAAAAATCTCTCCCTCGTTCCCACAAGTCCAGTCTGTGATAATGGAGGGAGCTAAAGGAGGGCTTCCCCCGAAGAACGAAGGGACTGGGCAGGTTTGTGGGGAAAGAGGCGGTCACAAAGGTAGAAGAGTCCAAACTGTTTAGGGCTTTATAAGTGATGATCTGAACCTTGAATTGGGACTGGAAAATAAACGGCAACCAATGGAGCTCCTTGAACAGTGGGGTTGAACGCTCGCTGTAATTCACCCTAGTTATTAATCCGGCTGCCGTACGTTGGGCCAATTGAAGTTTCCGGGCCATTTTCAAGGGGAGCCCCACATAGAGTGCATTACAATAGCCCAATCTAGAGGCAACTAAGGCGTGGACCACCGTGGTCAAGTCAGACTTCACAAGGTATGGCCGCAGCTGGTGCACGAATTTTAATTGTGCAAAAACCCTCCCAGCCACTGCCGACACCTGCACATCGATATATAAAAAATATTTTAAAACTGAATTCAACTAAATGTAAATATATACGTACATACGATGAGAAAAGGATTCCCCTGGCAGAATGACGGGACACTTCAGACCTGGCTCTGCAAAAGGCATGCTCAGGACTCTGGGAAGCAAGAGAAGACGGAAGGAAGGAAGGAGGGAAGGAAGGAAGGAAGGAAGGGGGAAAGAAAGAAAGGCAGAGAAAATAAAGGCGGGAAAAGGAGAGGAAGAAAGAAAAGAAGAATGAACTATGGAAAAGGAAGAAAAGAAAAGCAGGAGAGAGACAAGAAGGGGGAAAAAGAAGGAAATGGGAAGGGAGGAAAGGAAAGGGTGGGGGGAAAAGTAAACTATTGTAAAATAAGTGAGGAAAAAGTAAAATAATGAAGGGAAAACAAAGAAGGGGGGAGAGAGGGAAACCGAGGCCTGGGCTTATCTGGAGAGCAAGATGCAATCATGAAAAGAACCACTCCTGGCTCCCGAGCCATAGATTCCTGACCCCTGTTCTAAAATATTATAAAGGTGGTTGAAAAACATGTTTTTAAATTCCAGAAAATACTGAATGTGGAGAAGCCTAGACTGCTGAGAAATTTCAATCAAGAACCTGTTCTGTGTAAAATTCACATTTTTAAAAAATGATTAGGAAATTGCATTGTTTTCTGTGCAGAATGTTATTTTCTATGCAAAAAATGACACCTGTGTGTATGTCCAGAAAAATTCTGTTTCCTGCACAAAATAGCCACATGGAAATTTAGCAATGAGTAACTCTCGAACTGCACAAGTAACAGCAGAAAGAAAATGACTAAAATTGCTCCTTATGTTGCATACCATGTCATACTGTCAACCTCGAAAGGAATTTTTGGAGATAATTCTAGAAGGCTATGATGAGAGAAAAGGGTGGCAAAGTCCAGGTGAATTCTAGTTGCATCTCTTGGATCCAAGCATCTTTTAGGTGACTATTTAAATTATTGTCATATATCGAAGTAGACTTTGATGGCTGAAAGCGAGGAGGAGCTGAGGAGCCTTATAACCAAGGTAAGAGAAGAAAGTGAAAAAGCTGGATTGCAGTTAAACATTTAAAAAAACCAAGATTATGGCAACGAGACTGATTGATAGCTGGCAAATAGGAGAAGAAAACATGGCAGTAGTGACAGACTTTGTATTTCTAGGCACAGAGATTAATGCAGACGCAGACTGCAGCCAGGAAATCAGAAGACATTTACTTCTTGGGAGGAGAGCAATGGCCGATCTCGATGAAATAGTTAAGAGTAGAGACATCTCAATGGCAATGAAGATCCGCATAGTCAAAGCAATGGTATTCCCCCATAGCAACCTATGGATGCAAGAGCTGAACCATAAGGAAGGCTGAGCAAAGGAAGATAGACAATTTTGGACTGTGGTGTTGGAGGAAAATTCTGAGAGGACCTTGGTCTTCAAGAAGATCAAACCAGTCCATACTCCAGGAAATAATGCTCAGCTGCTCACTGAAGGGAAGGATATTAGAGACAAAGGTGAAGTACTTTGGCCACATAATGAGAAGACAGGAGAGCTTGAAGAAGATAATGATGCTAGGAAAAATAGGAAGGAAAAAAGGAAGAGGAGCCGACCAAGAGCAAGATGGATGGATGGAATTGTTAGAATATAAAGATATCAAACGGGAGTTTGGGTTTTGAGTATCTGTTCTTTTAGTTTATGTGTTGGGAGTAAAGCTATTGTTGGAGTGTTTGAATAGCTGCAGCTGCGTTTACCTGGCTCTAGGAGGGGTGGAGCAGTTGATTGTGTATATATCTCCAGTGTAACAATTTGGGTTGGCTGGCTCAGGAATGTTTTTGGAAGAGCCGCAGAAGCCAAAAGATAAGACTCAAGGTTATTTTGGAGAATGCTTTCAAATGGTTTCGAAGACCTCAAATGTTTAATGTGTCCTGGCTATAAATATGTTTTGTTCCTGGCGTGTTGCTGTTTCAATAATCTAAGCTTCAAGACCAGATATGAAAGAAGACGGAGCCAGGCAAAATAATGCCAAAGGTCAAATGTTTGTTTGAGGATCAACATCCACCATTCGGAGCAACTGTATCGACTTCAGCAAGTATCCTGTATATGCTTAACTAGTCGTTCGCTGTACTTCAAACTTGTGATAGCAGACAGGAATGCTGGAAGTTGCAGTACTGTTTTTGTGTGAATTAACACAGAAGCTGTTTCTAGCTTGTTGCTGAATAATGTGTTTGACTCCAGGGATGTACTGAAGGAAAACTATGTTTTATGGTTGTTTTCTTCTTCCACACAGACTGCTTATCTAAAAGCATGTTGCTGTTTTTTGTTTGCTTGCAACTATTTGTGTAAATAAAGTTTTGTGCCTGTTTTTGACAAGAAGCCAAGCTTTATTCTTTTTGCTACTCACTCACTTATCCATTAGCCATTTTCTGCTGGAAGTTTTGACTCTCTGCAACTGTGGATATTAAGGATTACATATCCTAATATCTCATCATACAACCGACAGGAATCCTTGAAGTGGCTGGTAGGCATGGTTTCGAACCCAAAAATGGCGATTCTAAAATCAAATGGGGGGTTGATTAGTAAAGAAAGACTTACAAAAAATTTTCCAAAAATTTCTAAAATGTAACTTAATTACTAACGAAATTCGTTAGTATTTCGTATGCCAGCGCATGCGCATTCCAGATGGTTTTGGCCTACAACTCCCAGAAATCCTAACAGCTGGTAAATTGGCTGGGATTTCTGGGAGTTGTAGGCCAAAACTTGAATAAATCACACTGAATTCTAGATGGGACTCTCCAAATAGGAAGGAGGGAGGGAAGGAGGGAGGGAGGGGGTATTCTATTCTTGGAAGCAGCAAAAGAAAAGGAGGAGGAGCCCCCCCTCGCTCCTCACTGCCTCTCTCTCACCCTGATCCCGAGGGAGCGAGGGCCCAAGTTTGCCCAGGCTGGTCATATACCTACATTCCATGCACATGCAATAATACAGCAGTAATAACAATGGGTATAAGAAGAGGTAAAATTCAAACCGAAGTATTCTGACTGTGCTCCCTCCTCAAACTGCAAAAGGCTCTTCTCTGAGCCCGGGAAAGGCAAAACCCGGGCACAGCATTTGCTTCCTGGGTGCACACACATACATATTCTTTGGGGGATTTGCTGCAGAATCTTCTCTATGAGCCCGGGATTCTGCAGCAAATCTCCCCCAAGAATATGTATGTGTGTGCTCCCAAGCAGCAAACGCTGGCTTTTTCCGGCTAATTTCCGGGCTAATAAGAGAAGAGCCCGTTTGCACCGCATGAGGAGACACCAGTCAGAATACTTCGGTTTGAATTTTACCTCTTGTTATTGTTATTACTGCTGTATTATTGCATGTGCATGGAATGTAGGTATGACCAGTTGGATTACTTATAATATTAGGCACTTACAGTAGCATTCATTCTATTATACATTAGGTTGGTTTCTCACCCCAATACTCTTTGATGCTTTAGATCCTGGCAGGCAGGAGAGGCAGGGAAGCCTGGAAAAAATGTAAACAGAGAGGTTTACTCAGAAGTAAATCCACAAAGGAGGGCCCTTCATCCAAAGTGCCCTCCTTTGCAGATTTACTTCTGAGTAATCCTCTCTGTTTACATTTTTTCCGGGCTTCCAGCTTAAAGAAGGAGCGAGTTTAGGGCTTGCCATGCCATAATACTTATTGGCAAGGGAGGCGGGAGGGTGGTGAGAGAGAAGGAGGGTGCCCCCCCCCCTTACGACCTAATAACGACACTTAAGAAAATCCTGGCCCCTGAAGTTCGGAAAAAAACTCCACTTCCTGGTTGCCGTTCCAGGTGCGGAAATACTCGAAAGTAGTATTTCTTACGAATTTCTTACGAAACGAAACATTTTCATAACTTTTTTCTCATGCCTAGTGGCTGGCTTGACCTTGAAGGAGCTGGGGGTGGCGATAGCTGACTGGGAGCACTGGCGTGGGCTGGTCCATGGGATCACGAAGAGTCGGAAGCAACTGAACAAATATGAACATCTTGGTGCATAACTACTGTCTCACAACAGATGATGTGCAATGTGGAATGGTGAAGTCAATATTTTTTTTAAAATATATTCTACGAATATGGAGAATTTTATTTAGAATTATTATTTTTAATGGAAATATCTTATTTAATATTTTAAATACAGGTTATGTTAAATAATGTAACTACTTGTACACTGCTTTGGGTGTCGAGAGAAATCTGACCTAGATACAGTGAAAAATAAATAAAAATAAATAGCCATGGATTCTTATCAGATGCAATCAACTTTGAAGTTCTCACATGCCACTTTCTATTTGAGATACAGACACTGCATACCATCTGCTGATGTTTATTTTCCCCCCAGCCAAAAAAAGCCTTTATTTAAGTCAAAACCCAAGTGACAGAATCAGAACAAAAGGAAAAAGGGCAGTAGAACCACATCTGAATAAATTCCAAATATGACTTCTGAAGGCAGACAATATAAAAGCTATAATCTTGATATAACCCCCCCAACACACACACACACACTTTTTAAACACTGTAATTACTCGACATCTGCTGGAAACTCTGCTTTTCTATTGGATAACCTTAATTACCCTGTAATATTTCCTGACACTCCCCAAAATATGTCCCATGGATAATAATTCTTTCACAGTTGGGGGGCATTATTAGCTACTAATTTAAACAATCCAGACAAAGACAATGAACAGATGACCTTGAGCGATTACCCACTTGGTAAATGGGATTTATTTTGTGCCTTTTGAGAGATACTACTGCTTATCCCCCCCAAACCACACACTTTGTTTAAAAAAAGCACAGAAATTAGTTCAAAAGGAAATGCAGACCAAAGAGATACTTGACAAAATGCAGAAGGCTCATTCTCTTCAATATCATTTTGAATTACAACACTGAAAGTACTTTCGGCATATACTTTCAGTTTCTACGGTTACAAAGCAAATAATCTGTCTTCCTCTCCTCTCCTCTCCTAACACATTAATCCAAGAGGAAAGAGATCAAGAAGTATGTTGGGCTGCCAACCAATTTATCCTTGGTTGTAGCATGATTCTGTTAAGAAGGCTTCCATGGAAACCTTTCTTAATCCTTATGTTTTGAGCGCATCATGCCTATATCTTTTTTTAAAAAGGAAGTTCCCAACTAACCTTCCAACTTCAAAGATATCAGTAGATTCACCATCAGCTCCCTGGCAAGCAACACAGGCTGGTATTTTTGCTGCCAGAAGTCTTCCTGAACAAGGAACAAAATAAATCCTGTAACTAGTTGCAGAGGAAGGAAGATGAAGGGACTAGGAAAAGGGAAGTTTTGTTGTCAAAGCCAATGTGCTCACTAGGGGTGGATATCTCCGGCCGTTATCCTTAGAAAACCGTTATTATTACGTATTAAAATCAATTTAGACCCGAATCCGACCCGCGGCTAGCAACCCAGAGGTGAGGTATCTAAATCGAAACCGGGTCCGCCATTTCCGTAAAGGGCACGTTGTTATTTCCGTCATATCCGTAAAAGGCGCGTTTTTATTTCCGCCCTTTTTGTTATCTTTAACCCGTGTTGGTTCTCAGCTGGTGGGGGAGAGTGGAGGTGGTGCCCTCCATTCTCCCCTGCCAGCTGACAACCAATGCGGGTGATCTTTAACCCGCGTTGGTTCTCAGCTGACGGGATAGAGTAGAGGTAGTACACTCCACTCTCCCCTGCCAGCTGACAACCAACGCCGGTTACTTTTAACCCGCGTTGGTTCTCAGCTGGCTGGGGAGAGTGGAGGCGGTGCCCCACACTCTCCCTGCCAGCTGACAACCAACGCCGGTTACCTTTAACCCGCGTTGGTTCTCAAATGGCGAGGGGGCGTGGAGGGCATGCACTCCATCCCTCCTCACCAGCTGAGAATCAACCCACGTTAGAGATATTGCGGGTTGATTCTGAGCTGGCGAGAGGGCATGGAGGTGGGCATCCCCTGCGCACTGTGCATACGTGGTGCCACTAACGAAATAGCAACGAATTTCGTTATTAAATACAAATCAATTTCTAAATATTCCCAAAAAATTTTGGAAGACTTTCTATTTTGAAACAACAGGGCCCCCCCCCCCCCCCCCCAAGTTTAGAAACACATTTTTTGGGGATCAACCAGCCCCTAGTGCTCACATCAGACTTCGCGTTGTGGAAGATTTATTTATTTATTTATTTATTATTTGGTTTTATATTCCGCCCCTCCCTGCAGGCTCGGGGTGGGTTACAACATATAAAACGGGCAGCATGGAACAGACATGCAGCCCTACAATAAAACAGTTAAAACATTTAAAAGTTACATGTCATAAGGTAGTAAAGAGGGAAACACAGAAGGTGCCTTGGGTCTGGGAATTGTGCTAGCATCGGCCGGTCAGGGGACCTAGCCGAAGGCTGATCTAAATAAAGCAGTTTTACAAGCCCTCCGGAAGGGAATCAGCTCTGAGATGGCTCGGACTTCCCCAGGGAGGGAGTTCCAGAGCTCTGGAGCTACCACCGAAAAGGCCCGTTGCCTAGTTGAAGACAGATGGCAGGAGCGGATAGATGGTATCAAAAGCAAATTCTGTTCTTCTGAACGGAGTGGTCTCGGGGGAATATATGGGGCAAGGCGGTCCCTCAGATACGCAGGCCCTAGGCCGTGCAAGGCCTTAAAGGTCAACACCAACACCTTGAAGGCGATTCGGCACTCAATGGGAAGCCAGTGCAGTTGCCGAAGGATGGGAGTAATGTGATCCCTCACGGGCGTTCCGGCCAGTAGGCGAGCAGCGGCATTCTGCACTAGCTTGAGTTTCCGGAGCGTCGCCAAGGGAAGGCCAACGTAGAGAAGTACAAGATAATCTTGTACTTCTCTAGATGTTGTTGGAGAGTATCATCCAGTATTTGAATATCATTCAGTCTTGGCTCTGCTGACCAAAGCTGCCAAAATTTGTAGTCTGACAGCTGGAGGATTGCATCATGGGAACATATACAAGGTGTGATGTACAGGAATGTTGCCACTATTACTAGATTGCTTTTTCATGTTGGTTTTTCTCCTCATACTCTTCCTTCCCATGAGACAATTTATGATTTTTGCAGCGAGTATATGTTGCATGATCTGAATGGAAAGCATTTATCAGCAGGAAGGATGGACAAACCAGAAGTTTGGATTTCATCCTATGATTACAGTTTTAACCCACATGCACCAGAATGGGATTTTTTTAGTCCTCCTGGATCATGCTTTGTTGTAGAAGTTCCACAGAAGTTAGAACTGAAGGGATTTAGTACAGTCAGCCTTCCACATTCACTAAGTTTAGGGATACTGAAAGTCAGGGGGAAAAACAAATTAAAAATCAGCACTCTTTTTAACCCGAGAGAACACCTTCTGAGGAACCTCTAGTTGTTCCAGCAATGATCTATAATAATAATAATTAATAATCTTTATTTGTACCCCGCCACCATCTCCCCGAAAGGGACTCAGGGCGGCTTACATGAGGCCAAGCACAGAAATACACATCAATACAATAACATAAAAGCATAACACAACATTTCAAGTTAAATAAAACAATCAAATAAAATAAAAGGCGCAAGCCACATGTGCAAAATACAGTGATAAAAAAACCCTAAGGATGAGATAAGATTAAAAACATATATATTTATAGGGGAGGATTCAAAGGCAATGCAATGTGAGGACGCCCATTTTTGGGGAGAATGATAAGGGACATGTGAGATCTTTTTCCAAAAGCGCAACGGAAAAGCCACATCTTGAGGTTCTTCTTACAAGTTTCCAGGGTGGGGCTAACCTAAACTTGCTAGGCAATGGGCTACAGAGGAGAAGGCTCTCTCCCTCGTTCTCACAAGTCGAGTCTGTGATAATGGAGGGGGTGAAAGGAGGGCCTCCCCCGAGGAATGAAGGGATCGGATAGATTTGTGGGGAGAGGCGGTAGGAGGTAGGAGAATCCAAACCGTTTAGAGCTTTATAAGTGACTAGCTTGGGGACCCGGCCCTGCCCGGTCATTTGAAGTGCAGCAGGATGTAGAGTGGGTCATGGGGGCTCTGTGTGCCAAGTTTAGTCTTCATCCATCATTACTGGGAGTTGCAGTGGTATCATGAAATTACTGAAGGTAGTGCAAGTCCCATCATCTCTGTGTGTCCCGTCCCCCAAAGTGTAGTAGGATGTAGATTGGGTCATGGGGGCTCTGTGTGCTAAGTTTGGTCTGTATTGGTGAATGGATGAGGGATGCATTGTTTTTCGGAAGTGAGTGAAGGTACTTCAAGTCCCATCATCCGTGGTCCGTCTCACAGTAAACTGCACCAGGCTGTAGAGTGGGTCATGAGGGCTCTGTGTGCCAGATTTGGTGTTGATCAGTCATTGGATTAGGTTTGTAGCAGGATTGGGAAGTGAGGAAGGTACTGCAAGTCCCATCATCCATGTTCTGTCCCCTCCAAACTTCAGTAGGATGTAGAGTGGGTCACTGGGGCTCTGTGTGCCAAGTGTGGACTTTCTCGGTGTTTGTTGGGGGCCACAGTGGTCTGTGGGAACAGAGGGGTGTAAAAGTACTACAAATCCCATCATCCATTGTCAGTCCTCCCCAAACCTCACCAGGACGTGAAGGCAGTCATGGGGGTTATGTATGGCAAGTTTGGTCTCGATCAGTGATTGGATGAGGGTTGCAGCGGACTTTGGAAGTGAGTAGAGGCACTTCAAGTCCCATCATCCATGGCCCACCCTCCTCCGAACTGCACCAGGACGTAGAGTGGGTCATGGGGGCTGTGTGTGCTGAGTGTGGTCTGTATTGGTCCTTTTTGGTGGCCTCAGTGGTCTGTGGGAACCAAAGTCTTGGAAAGTACTACAAATCCCATAATACGTGGGTCATGTCATAGGGGGTTATGTGTACCAAGTTTGGTGCAGGTCCATCACCCGCGCTGGTCGCTGTGGCCTGTGAAAGTGGCTGCCACATATCCGCCCTGGCCTGTGAAAGTATACCGGTGTAAAACAGAAAGGAGTAAAAAAAAAATGGAAAAGGCCTGCATGGAATGGATTCTGGGTTGCTGGCTTTTTTCCCCTCAGTGGGAAGAAATCCTGTTGTTTGAATGTAAAGGCCTGGACTCTGGGTTGCTGGCTTTTTTCCCCTCAGTGGGAAGAAATCCTGTTGTTTGAATGTAGAGGCCTGGACTCTGGGTTGCTGGCTTTTTCCCCTCAGTGGGAAGAAATCCTGTTGTTTGAATGTAAAGGCCTGGACTCTGGGTTGCTGGCTTTTTCCCTCAGTGGGAAGAAATCCTGTTGTTTGAATGTAGAGGCCTGGATTCTGGGTTGCTGGCTTTTTTCCCTCAGTGGGAAGAAATCCTGTTGTTTGAATGTAAAGGCCTGGATTCTGGGTTGCTGGCTTTTTTCCCCTCAGTGGGAAGAAATCCTGTTGTTTGAATGTAGAGGCCTGGATTCTGGGTTGCTGGCTTTTTTCCCCTCAGTGGGAAGAAATCCTGTTGTTTGAATGTAAAGGCCTGGATTCTGGGTTGCTGGCTTTTTCCCCTCAGTGGGAAGAAATCCTGTTGTTTGAATGTAAAGGCCTGGATTCTGGGTTGCTGGCTTTTTCCCTCAGTGGGAAGAAATCCTGTTGTTTGAATGTAGAGGCCTGGACTCTGGGTTGCTGGCTTTTTCCCCTCAGTGGGAAGAAATCCTGTTGTTTGAATGTAGAGGCCTGGACTCTGGGTTGCTGGCTTTTTTCCCCTCAGTGGGAAGAAATCCTGTTGTTTGAATGTAGAGGCCTGGATTCTGAGTTGCTGGCTTTTTTCCCCTCAGTGGGAAGAAATCCTGTTGTTTGAATGTAAAGGCCTGGACTCTGGGTTGCTGGCTTTTTCCCCTCCGTGGGAAGAAATCCTGTTGTTTGACTGTAGAGGCCTGGAGTCTGGGTTGCTGGCTTTTTCCCTCAGTGGGAAGAAATCCTGTTGTTTGAATGTAGAGGCCTGATTCTGAGTTGCTGGCTTTTTCCCTCAGTGGGAAGAAATCCTGTTGTTTGAATGTAAAGGCCTGACTCTGGGTTGCTGGCTTTTTCCCCCTCCGTGGGAAGAAATCCTGTTGTTTGAATGTAGAGGCCTGGACTCTGGGTTGCTGGCTTTTTTCCCCTCAGTGGGAAGAAATCCTGTTGTTTGAATGTAGAGGCCTGGATTCTGAGTTGCTGGCTTTTTCCCCTCAGTGGGAAGAAATCCTGTTGTTTGAATGTAGAGGCCTGGATTCTGGGTTGCTGGCTAATCAGTGGCTATCAATGCCCTCTGTCTGGTGCCTTAGAATTTTGGAGTGGCGAGGCTGTCCAATCAAAGGACTTTATGCAAATAGCTGCCACATATCCGCCCTTCCGCCCTTCCGCCCTCCGCATACACACACACATACACACATACACACACACAAACATTCCGTTTTATAAAGGTATACAGATACAGATACAGATGATCTGAACCTTGAATTGGGACGGGAAGATAAACGGCAGCCAATGGAGCTCCTTAAACAGGGGGTTGACCGCTCCCTGTAATTTGCTCCATTTATTAATCTGGCTGCTGCACGTTGGACCAATTGAAGTTTCTGGGCCGTTTTCAAGGGAAGCCCCATGTAGAGTGCATTACAATAGTCCAGTCTAGAGGTAACTCTCAAAGAAGCTCCTTCACTATTTCAGTTAATCATAATTCAACTAGAGTGCTCTGGTAGTCATTACATTTGGTGGGCAAACAAATTAGAATTTTCATTGGCATTAAGAATTGCCAACTTGGACCTATTATATAACCTTCTAATCTGGAATAAATCATAAACTAAGCAAATTTTCAATTTAGCAGTCCGTCATTAGAATTGGATGGATGGCACAGGTGCTGCATGTCTTGTCTCATATTGAAAGGTGCTATTTCTATTTTATAAGGGCAATTAAAGTAGGCATTGGAATACTAAACAGCATGGCTAATTCAAGAAACGTTGGCGCCTGAGAAAAAGGACAACAGGACACATCCCTCTGTTCCATCTACACAAACCAATGGGGTGTCAGTTGAATTGTACTTCAATACTGTCAATGGGCTTGGATCCTCCACTGCAACTGAAGGCAGCAACTCTCTGGAATTACTTCGTGAATGAAAATTCCTATGCTTTCTACAAGCGCATTGATGACAGAGGTTGGATATGTCCTTCGAGCGTGTGCAATGAATTTTTCTAGTGGAGCGCAGCATGCACAGAACTGGTCTCACCCTTTAAACCAGTGGTTCTCAAAGTGGGCGGTACCGCCCCTGGTGGGCGGTGGGGCATTCCAGGGGGGTGCTAGGAAGCTCAGGCGAATTTGGGGGACACTGAACCCCTATAAGGGGGCAGTGGTGAGCCAGGGCCCCCTGCAGGGCCTGCCCCCTGCCTCCAAGGGAAACGCGAGGCTCAGTCCCGCCCCGCAGGCTCCCAACTGAATTGGTTGAAGATACTGCAAATCCTATCATCCGTTGTCCATACTCCCCCAAACATATTGTTTTTGTGATTAATCACTATGCTTTAGTTATGTTCAATTTGTAACAATGAAAATACATCCTGATAGATATTTGCATTAGAATTCGTAAGAGTAGCAAAATTATTTATGAAGTAGCAACGAAAATATGGTTGGGGGTCACCACAACATGAGGAACCTGATTTAGGGGTCACGGCACTAGAAAGGTTGAGAACCACTGCATTAATATATATATCTTTCTGTTTATTTGCTATTAATATTTTTTTAAAAATTAATTTCTAGGGGGCGCTGAGTAAATTTTTTTCTGGAAAGGGGGCGGTAGGCCAAAAAAGTTTGGGAACCACTGCTTTAAACCACAGGTTCGTCTGCCGGGACCTAGCAAGCTTGGACAGTGGCAGCGAGATCCTCAGGTCATAGGTTTCATTAGAGTCACCTTCTTTAGCTGGTTGACCTTACAGGGTTAGATGGGCACCATCTGCCCGGGTTTGAAATTAGAGTTTTCCTTCTCCTAGGATGGTTGCCAAAAGGCTAGAGAGCCCATCCTGCCCATTGACGCTCTTTGTCAGACCCTTCGGTTGTGACCTGTCTGGCATGGGAAGCCCTACCGGTGGCTAATATGTAACCACCAGCACAGCTCACAACTTCATTAGGTTACGCAAGCCTCTCCCCCTCGACAAGGAGGGTGCCAATGGAGAGGAAGCAACTAAGCTTATTGGATATAGGACAGACAACATGGCACATGTCTTTGCCTTTGCAGGAGGGAAATATACAAAGGGTTTCAGGCCATACAGATGAAGGAAAATAATTGCTACTTGAAACACTTGTCTTATTCTGCCTAATGGTAGGGCTGTCCTGAACTTTGGTGTGGGAGTCTGACAGGCTTATTAGTATTTTTTCTGCAGCCCTCAATTCTGTGACACTTATTGGAGGACTGGCATTGGTTCTAATGTTAAGTGATTTTGGTAGTGCTCAACATATGGAGGTGACCTCGAATCCTGAATCCCCATCTGTGAGTTATTTTAGGAATAGCGTTTTTTTTAAAAAAAAGCTACGAAGGCTTTACTTATTGGGATCTACACCAGTGTTTCCCAACCAGTGTGCCGTGGAGAGATCATTATTGGGACGTGAGAGATCATTAGGTGTGACGTGGGAAATTGGGACCTCCAATAGCCTTTCTTCCCCCTCCTGCCGAACACTTTTTCTTCTCCACTCAGGCTCCCTTCTTCCCAGCCTCGCTCTGCTCGCTCTGCCTCGCTTTGCTCTGGGGCGAGTCTGCGCGGTAGCGCCCGCACAGGTCACGTCTTCTTCCCTCCCCCCTCCCTCCCCTCCTGAACACGCTCACGCTGCCCCCTTGGATCAAAATGGTGGCAGAAGCGGCAGTGTAGAAGAAACAGTAAGTGTTCAGCAGGAGGGGGAAGAAAGGGCACAAAGGGAGGAAGAGGTCTCTGTCGAAAGCTGGCATGGGCAAACTTGGACCTTCCAGGTGTTTTGGACTCCAACTCCCACCATTCCTAGCAGCCTCAGGCCCTTTTCCTTTTCCCCTCTCAGCCATTTAAGCAGGAAAGGGCCTCAGGCTGTTAGGAATGGTGGGAGTTGAAGTCCAAAGCACCCAGAGGGCCAAAGTTTTCCCATGCCTGTTTTAGGGACCTTAAAGTGGTGAGCTTCCTTCCAACATTGTGATTCTGGATAGAAAACAAACAACAACATGACATAACATTGTTTGAGTCCACAGTGCTCTCTGGGTGTAGGTGAACTACAACTTCAAAACTCAAGGTCAATTCCCAAGCAAAGCCTTTCTGTACTTTCTGATGGTAATGAGAGTTCAATGTGCCAAGTTTGGTTCAATTCCATTATTGCAAGAGTTCAGGATGCTCTTTGATTGCGTGTTAACTATAAATCCCAGAAACTGTAACTGCCAAATGTCAAGGTCTATTTCCCGCAAACTCCATCTGTGTTCACATGTGGGCATATTGAGTATTCATGCCAAGTTTGGTCCTGATCCAACATTGTTTCAGTCCACAGTGCTCTCTGGATATAGGTGAACTATTACTCCAAAACCGTAGGTCAATGCCCATCAAACTCTTATAGTATTTTCTCTTGGTTATGGGGGTTCTGTGTGGGAAGTTTGTGTCTTTCTGCCATTCTTGCCAGGATATCTATGTTGTGTTCATCGAAACAGGCCCAGGTTTCACACTGAGTGTATAAATACATTTAAAAACATATTAACTGTACGTATTGCTGTGTTAGAGTGTCGTTTTGTGTCATTTTGGTTGGTGGTGTGCCCTAGGATTTGGTAAATGTCAAAAAATGTGCCGTGGCTCAAAAATGGTTGAAAAACACTGATCTACACCACCATAGGCAATTTCTATTTCACAGTTTTTTATTATGCTTCTAAAACTAAGTAATGTGTTAAATGCATCCTGTAATTTATTTTTCTTACGTGATTAGTATGAATGGTTTTTAAAAAGTACAGCAACCAGGAAACTTATTTACATGCTAGAGTCAAAACTACAGTTTTGCGTCAATGATTCCATTTTTGTTGAATATTCAGCTTCTTTGACCAAGCTTTGAGGTGAACATAATGCACAGTGAGTTCATTTTATGAAATATTTATTTCTAAAATGAAAGCACAAGTTGATTTATTAATTAGAAGTAAGGCAGCCCAGATATGAGGAAAATACAAGTGTTAACCTTTAATTGTGAATCAAGATCTTTGCAGTGTCAAGGTGTTGCCATATCCACGGGCTTCCATGGCTTTGTAATGCAGGCAGTCCACGAGTTATAAACATTTGACTTACAAGAAGTTCAGAACTGGGCTGAGACTACAGGAAATGAAAAGGAATTTTCCACTAGGAAGGAAGATTCATTCCTGGAAGAGTTATTATAGGGAAAAGTTTTATCCACTGATGCTGTATTACCAATCCTTGTTTTCACAACAAGCCAATTTTTTTCAAAATCCGATTGCCTGCCAACCCCCGAAATAACGAGACCACACACCAGTATTTGGGTTTAAATATGGGCAACTTTTATCAATTGTTACTGATTAAATTTTGTCTTGATCTAAACCTATGAATCCTGAATTTGGTGGCAAAACAGAAGTAGCGCCCCTGCCCGGCCTATCCTCGGTTAGTTAGGGCAAATATCCGGGTCCCCAGGGAACCTAATCCGGGCAACCTCTAAGGGAAATGTGTTGGAGAAGTTCCTCTCAAGGTAACTGAGACCCCACTCTATTTCTAGTCCATTAGAATTCTCCTCAACTCATCAAATTGAACCCTAGGTGAGTGTTTATTTATTTATTTATTTCATCAAACTTATATACCGCTCCTTCCTGCAGGCTCGGGACGGTTTATATGGGACTCAGGTCTCCATGGTCAGCAAAACGGCATTCTACCATCTCCGTCAGGCTAGGCAACTGGCACCCTACCTGTCCAGGGATGACCTGGCCACAATGATCCAGGCAACGGTCATCTCGAGGCTGGACTACTGTAACGCCCTCTATGTGGGCCTTCCCTTATCGACAGTCCGGAAACTCAAGCTGGTGCAGAATGCTGCTGCTCGCTTGCTGGTCGGAGCACCGGTAAGAGAGCACATTATGCCCATCCTGCGGCAACTGCACTGGCTGCCTATTGAGTGCCGGATTGCCTTCAAGGTGCTGGTGTTAACCTTCAAGGCCTTGCACGGTCTAGGGCCTGAGTACCTGAGGGACCGCCTTACCCCGTATATTCCCCTGAGATCACTGCGCTCGCAAGAGCAAAACTTGCTAGTTATTCCATCACCCCGCTCCTGTCACTTGTCCAGCACAAGACAGCGGGCCTTTTCAGTTGTGGCTCCCATGACTTGGAACTCGTTGCCTAGTCACGCTCGGGCGATTCACGAACTCGGCCCCTTTCGAAGGGCCTGTAAGACTGCCCTCTTCAGATTAGCGTTCGGCTAGCCTGAATGAAGATGTACATCAGCGTCCGAGATAAGATCCAAAATCTGTGACCGTTGGCTACTGATTATGTATCTGTGTTTTTACTGAATTTTACGGTATGTTTTATTGTGTATTTTATTGCTATTGTGATCCGCCCTGAGCCTGCAGGGAGGAGCGGAATATAAGACCGAATAATAAATAAATAAATAAATATACAGCCAGGTTAAAACAGTTGGCACAGCAATAAAACATACAAATTCATAAAACAATAAAATACATAAAAGCAATGGACTATAAGCAATACATCGGTACAGTAAAGACTGAGAGCAGTAGGAGAACACGCTGGGCAAAGATGGCGGCAGGACGGGTGTCTTGAGAGCTCCTCAAGACATCAACCGAAATCACCGATCGGAGGGCGAATCGCGCCCCCACCTCAGGCTGAGTCGATCAGCCAAGAGGCAGCGAAGCCAGGGGACCCCATCGCTGGCTCTATAAGTCGCCCCCTCCTCAAGAGGGGGAGACGGAGAGAGCCCGGTGGCCTCCCAGCCTGGTGAGCAGATCGGTGTGAGGGAAGCAGGCTCACGCCTGCACTCACTGCCAGCCCGGCCCAAACCAACAACGCAAAGTGAGTAACGGGGAGACCTGGGACAGGGGGGACAGAAGATAAGCCAAACAACGGGCGGGAACCCCCCCTCCCAAGAAGCCCCAAATTTAGAGGCCCAACCACACAAAAACAGACAGGGAGAAGCCACGAGAAGGGCAGCGAACGCGACCCCCCCTCCTCCCCTTCCCACCGGCATCACAATTAAGGACGATAAGAGTCGACGGGGGAAAAATAATAGTAACATCACCAGGCATCAAAATGGCGGACCAAACAACAACCTAGGAGGAACGGGAGGAAGCCTCTTTGAAGAAGAAGACCTCCATGTTTAGGCGGGAAATCCCAATCAGCCACCGGGGAAGGCGGGGAGAAGCCAGGAAGTGAAGGCAACAAGACATCCGGACTCTATTGGGGAGCGGACACCAAGGGGGAGAAGAGGCAGGAAGTAAAGCGGGCGGGAGCCCGCGATCACTGACTGCCCAGTCCATTCCACCAACACCGGAGAAGGAGGGGGTAAGGAAGCCTATCGTCCCGGGGAAAAGGAGACCCGCTGACCAAGGAAAAGGGAAGCAAAGGCCCGGAGGGAACTAGCCTTGCGGGGGCGACCAGATCGGGGAGGACCAGAGCGGCGAGGCACCCGGGGGGGAAAAGGCCACAAAAGAAAAGGAGAAGAGAGGAAGAAAGGGACAGGAGTAAAGAACAAACAAAAACGAAGGAGGGGAAAAGAAAGAGCCCCGAACAGGGGCACCTGGAAAGAAGTGATCAGCCTGGGCAAAAGGGGAGGGCTGATTGGTGCAAAGGGCAGTAAGGGAAAGAGCAGCAATCAGTTGGCAGGGGGATTTGACAGAGCAGTGCACCCATCCTGCTCTCCTGCCAAGTTTCATCTAGCCAAGCAGCCCATTCGCTAAATAATACTGCCAGTTCTGAGTAGGAGTCCAGACACAGGACAAACAACTATGTCTCTGAAGGATATTCTGAGGGAGTTGCAGAGGCTGGGACAAAAGCAGGACCTGATCCTAGAAAAGGTGGAAATAATGCTAGAGGGGCACAAGAATGCGGTTCAAGAGCAACCTCACTGGGGGAGATGAACAAACTGAAGAAGGGACCGCTATGCTGACGAATGAGTATGAAGAAGGAAAGGGAAAAGATAATGGCAAGGAAAAGGAATCAGCAATGCAAGGCGAATTGAAGGAGAGAGAAGAGAAAAATATAGACCAAAAGCAAAAGCAAGAAGTATGGGAACAGCTGGAGTCCATTCAGAGAGCTAAAATGCTGGGGCTGTGCCACAGAATGCTGTCAGCTTGTCCACCAAGACTATGGTGTACATTGCCCTCCAGCAGTAACCCTATACGCTCGAAAAGAGGAATTAAACATACGGAACTGGAAAGCACTTCAACAAAAGAAAAGCCAAGGGAACAAAGAGAGCCGAAGAGGGAAAGATAAACTACAGAAAATATGCCCTCTCCATGCAGTGATGACTACAAGCTATGGCCTCTGGAAACATGATCCCCCAGAGGCGGATGAAGGAGAAGCAGAATCCCCCAAAGAAAATGGTTAGATACGACCTCAGGGAAAAAGGAACGAACAGAACTAACTACCTAACCGACAAATACTAGCTTATTGTCATGGGCACTCTAATCAACTAATTTTAGGGTTAAAAAAACAAACTGAGGAGAGATAATAGAAATAATAGTAAAAGATAATAGTTTCAAGGGACATAAGAAGACCTGACATGGACATACAACTAAAGAAGACGAACAGAAAGAAAGAAGTGACACTTTAAAGAATAAAAAGAACTGTATTAGATATGTCAGAATGAAACCAGGGCCTCTGGAAGATGGAATTCAAAAGATCCCCCTTTTTTCCCCTTTTCTTTCTATCTTATCTCACTACCCTTGCCCGGTGTTTTCCTCGCAGGATCCCGGTTCAATCCGTTTCCCCCAACACCTCCTATTCTCACCCCTTCCCTAACCCTCCTTCCTCCCCCGACCCTTAACCTTTCCTAGCCCAAAAACCCTTTTCTATCTTTTATTCATATGTAACCAAAACTTTCAATAAAAATTATTTTTAAAAAAAAATGTCCGAATTTGAGAACGGGACTATTTGAAAAAAAAAAAGACTGAGAGCAGTAGTCGGATTTCAACATCTGAAGGCTTCAGCTAAAAGCAAGCCTAAATAGTGTGGTTTTACAGGCCCTCCGAAATGGGATGAGCTCTGTAATGGCCCGGACATCATCCGGCAGTGTGTTCCATAATGCCGGTGCCGCACCTGAGAAGGCACGCTGCCTTGTTGTGAAGAGATGGCAGGAGCGAATTGATGGAACCATTAAGAGGTTTCGCTCTTCCGAGCATAGTGATCTCGGGGGAACATATGGGGTGAGGCGGACCCTCAGGTACACTGGCCCTAGACCATGCAGTCAATGGCCTTCACCGCTGAAGGGGGTGCCTTGGACGTATACCAAATTTTAGCTTTTCCTAACCGTTTTAACGTGATCACCTATTTAATGGCACACCGTCCCAATTTGCCCTGTAACAGTATAGGGTAGGTGAAAAAAAAACCTAGAGCATAAGAGTGGGGAAAAATTCTACCCGGCCCCTTAACAGCAACCCTACTATACTGTTTTAATGGGCGGGAGTGGTGGGTCGACGCTCGGCTTCAGAATGGAGAAAGGGTGCCTTGTAATAGTTCCAAATGGAACTCAAATGTTCTCTTTCCGGGAGAGGAGGCAAATGTCTCTCCCGCCCCATTTACGCCAGGTTTATTTACAGTATTTATTTATTTATAATTCAAACTTCTATCACCGCCACTCCCCGAGGGCTCGGAGCGGTTCACAAGCTTGACATAGAACAATTTACACATAGACAGTACAACAACGACAGACAATGACAAACAATGCAGTCCTAACAGGGCACCGTCTTACCATCAAAAGGCGGAAGACTATGCGGCCTTAACAGGATCACCGGTGGTTGGGAGAGGTTCTTTTCACAGGGACAGAAAGTGAGGTGAAAACTTCTGAACAAGGGCACAGACAACAACAAAAAACACCACAGGGATGTTAGCCCTTCCCTATGCTAGCCAAAGCTATGGAGCTGAACATTATAATGTCCCTGATCCAACTTGCATACAAATTCAACTTAAGAACAAACCTACAGAACCTATCTTGTTTGTACCTTGGGCACTGTCCGTAATTATTTTCAGTCTATTATTAGCCAGTCTGAAAAAATTAAGTAGGATCCAAGAAGAACTGTTAAGTTAACTGAATAAGCCTTTCAGCCCAAGCCCAACCCTCTTTGTCTTATGTACAGGAGAGACAGAATTGGTCTCTATTCAAACACAATGTATAAGAAACTAACATACAAATTGTGTATGAAAGGCCTTAGGTCTTCCTGAGTCCTGAAAGCATTGTGCTTACCATGGGGTCCACAAGTCAGCTACTTTTAGTTCAGTAGGGGGAAAGTGATGATGTGAAAGAAAATCTCACAGAAAGTAATGGAATTTTATCCTAAACAAAAGACTGAAGTGTTTAAAACAATTCAAGGTGCCCTATAAAGCTGTAAACTACCTTCGTGTCCGTATCTCCTTCCACGTACTGACCCGATCCCTTCGAACCTTGGGCGCGGCCCTTCTTTCACCTTTGCCGACATCACAGGCTCGCCTTGTGGGAACAAGGGAGATAGCCTTTTCCTCTGTGCCCCCCCCCCCCCCCCCCCGGACTCTGGAACTCTTTGCCAGCTGAGATTAGGAAAGCCCCCACCTTTTTAAAAATAAAGTTTTATTAAAAAGTTTCATATTTTATACACACAACAAGTAGACGTAGGGAAGCAACATACATGGGGAGCAGGGAGAGGTGTACATATAAAGGGGAATAAAAAATGACTTCCGCTCTCCTTCCATACCATTTACAATATCAATTTTCAAAAAAAACATAACTATTAACCTGGAGCATCCCAGATGCTCTTATTTTCACGTCGTGATAATCCCTTTTATCACCTTATTCTCTTCAATCTATAGTTCAATCTTGCCTCTTAATATATTCAACAACCTGTGTCCAGTCTGTTCTGATATTTCCTTTACCATTATTCTGTCTCAACCAAAAGGTCAAATCGTCCATATCTTTAATATCATAAATCTTCTCTTCCCAATGGTCCTATGTTGGTAACAGATTCGTCTTCCAAGTTCTAGCAAATATAATCCTTGCTGCCGTTGACAGGAAGATAAAGAGTTTTTCGGTATTCTCATTTTCAAAAGTTCCATTATCTATAATGCCCAATAAGTATAGCTCTGGCTTCATTTGGAATTTGACCTTTAGGATTTCTTTACACTCCTTATGAATTAATTTCCAATATTCATTGGTTTTAGGACAGGTCCACCACATGTGGTAGAAAGAACCTTCTTGCTTGCCACATTTCCAACACTTATTATCTACGTTTTTGTACATTATATTTAGTTTCTTAGGTGTGATGTACCATCGATGTATCATTTTGAGCCAGTTTTCTTTCAAATCAGTTGCATAAGTAATTTTGAGCTGTTTTGTCCATAACCTTTCCCATTCTCTTAATTGAATGGGTCTTCCAATGTTTTGAGCCCATTTTAACATAGATTGCTTGACTACTTCCTCCTCTGTTGCCCAGTCCAAGAGCATCAAATATGTTTTAGATATGGTTTTTTTCCCGCTTTTTAGAATTTTATCCCAAGGTCCTTCCACAGTACTGAATCCTTTGACCTTATCTTTATTAAAACTTTAGGAAAGCCCCCACCTTAGCAACTTTCAAGAAGAATCTTAAAACCTGGCTTTTCCATTGCGCATTTGGAGATTAACCTTACTTCCCCCTCTTTTAGCTGTACCTTCAGTGCTCTCCCTATAGAATAATTATCCCCCGCTATTAGAAGGCCTAACCGTGTGACTCCTTTCTATGAGTCTCTCCCTTACAGAAGTTCTCCTCCACTACTATCTCACCCTGGGATTTAAATTTTTTAACATTTTATCTTCCACATATGGCCCGTTTATTGTTATTGTGTCTGAATTATTTTATTCTGTTGTATTATTTTATATTGTTTAGTGTATTTTATGATTTATTTACCTTATCGTGTTGCTTTTTAGTGTTTTGTTTTGTATTATTTTATGATAATGTACTGTTGGGCTTGGCCTCATGTATGCCACCCCGAGTCACTGTTGGGGAGATGGTGGTGATAAATAAAGTTATATTATTATTATTATTATTATTATTTAAAAAACCACCCGTTGAATCCCATTATTGTTTCAGTGGCTGTTCACTTTTGACAACTGTTGGAAACCAGTTTAGTTTTTCCCAGGGAGCTAGCAATAACTATGGTGCTGAATTTATAATGCAGTCTCACACATCTTCACATTGATGAATTGGTGTTTCTAGGTGATGAAGGCAAAACATCTGGAGAGCCAAAGGTTTCTTGCCCTAACTTACATGCACATAAAGAGATATTCCGCAATAACACTTTTATTTAAACGTGTGAACATAACCATCATCAGAAAAGGATCTCAATCACATGGTGTCATGCCCCATGAAGTTCCTCACTGTTTGCCCCCAGTTATTTAAAAAAGAGAAGGAAAGCAATAAGAGAAAATAGATCAGCAATCAACAACATGGCATTCGTGTTTACTATTACCTAATAAAAGAAGAACAAAAGGGCTTTGGTTTGTTTAATCCTCATCTCCACACACACACACACACACACACACACACACACACACACACACACACCAATCCCCTGTTCCCTGACTCTTCTCCAGAGCATAGCAAGACAGGGTGTCCTTTGGCAGCCAGTCAGTACAACTCAGCTGTCTCCCAACTCAATTGGATCTGACCCCTGTCCAAGCCATTTGAGTCTGAACTGAACGATGTGGCTTGTCAGATCAAACTAGGTTAGCATTTCCTCGACTAAGTGGGGAAAAGAACAGGGATCAAGCCAGCTAAAAAGAAGAGGGAGCACAGAGTATGAAAGCAACTATGAGCGGATTTTGTCTTCTCCTTGGAGATATTGGTGGAAGGCAACACATATTGGTAGAGTGTATTTTCCTCTAAATGGAGAAAAAGTATGTAAAGTATATTCTAACCTCCTAGAGAGCTGAAACCAGAAGCAATACTTGAAATCTTGGGACAGGATATGTGAATCAAGAAAATGCTGTTTATCTGGTTAAGTAAACATGATTCCAAAATACCTATGAAACATTGGAATAATTTGCCATCTTGGCTGTTTATAGGGTTGCCATTTTTTGATATAAGAAATAAGGGACATTTACGGGATTTCTCACAAAAATAAGGGATACTTCATTAAAAACTTGAAACTCCAACATTAGGTAGAAATAGTTTTATTAACAGAATAAGATAATGATTGAAACTCACAAAAGTAACTGACTTATACCCTCTTAACAGTACATGGTATGTTGTCATGCAGAAAAAACATTATCAGAACTACCTACTCAGGCGGGCGGAAGAGGCTCTAATTCTAAAACTCAACAGTGAACAGCCCTCCGGCCTCAACGAAAAGTTGCGTATTCATGATCTAACCCTTTAAGACTACCGATGCTCCTCTCTTTGCTCCCCAGCCCCACCTGTGCTCCTTACCTCCAGTGTGTACTTAATTGTATTGTTCGCTCTAATTAGTTGCATTTGCCATGACCACATAGGGGGACACACTTCTCGCCCTATGCTCTAGGTATGTTTATTTGCCCTGTATTATTAGTGGATTATTGCCTCTTCTGACCATGTTTTACTTATTGCCATATTTGGTGTAATTTTGATATTGCATACCATGCTAATGATTGTTTACTATGTGGATTGCTTTATGGATGTCGAGATGACTTATCTTATATAATTTCTCACAGACTTAAATGGTCAACGTACCTTGTGGACACCTCTACCCATTTGTCGCATAGCCTTGACAAAGACCAGCCAGGTCGAAATGTGGAAAGGGCCCACGCACCTGCGTCCTCGTTGGCTTTCGACAACAACGGCACACCACCGATTACCCCACTTGGGGTCTACCCTACAACATGCATCGGCGTGGGGATTACAAATTTATTTAACGCAACGGCGTTTGGATTACAAATGGACGTTTGCTTATTACTTTGTTGTGTGAATTAACACGTATTTGATTTGTTACAATAACAACCATTACTCACAAGCCTCGAGATTCGTGTGTTTGTTTATAGAGTTGCCATTTTTTTTAATAATAGTTTTTATTGGAAATTTTTGGTTACATAAGAATACAAGATAGAAAAGGGTTTTTGGCTAGGAAAGAGTAAGGGTCGGGGGAGGAAGGAGGGTTAGGAAGGGGTGAGAATAGGAAGTATTGGGGGCGAAGGATTGAACCGGGATCCTGCGAGGAAAACGAGCAAGGGTAGCGAGCTAAGATAAAGAGAAAAGGAAAAACAGAGGGAAGGGGGGGGGGGTCTTGTTGAGTTCCATCTTCCTGGGTCACTGGTTTCATTCTGACGCCTCTGATACAGTTCATCTTATTCTTTGAATTGTCGCTTCTTTCTTTCTGTTCGCCTCCTTTAGTTGTATGTCCATGTCAGGTCTTCTTACATCTCTTGAAACTATTCTCTTTTTACTATTATTAGTATTATCTCTTCTAAGTCTTTTAAAGAACCCTTCAATTAAGTGTTTAGAGTGCCCATGACCATTAGCTAGGTAGTTAGATCTATTCGTTCCTTTTGTCCCTGAAGTCGTAGCTAACCATTTTCTTTGGGGGATGCTTCCTCTCCTTCCTCCGCCTCTGGAGGATCATGTTTCCAGAGGCCATATCTTGTAAGCATCACTGCAGTGGGAGGGCATGCTCTCTTTAATTTTTTTTCCCTCGGCTCACTTTGTCCCCTTGGCTTTTCTTTTTGTTGAGGTGCTTTCCAGTTCCGTTGGTTGTTTTCTTCGTTGGAATCTGAGAGGGGTTCCTTTGGAGGACAATGTACATCTTAGTCTTGGTGGGCAAACTGGCAGTTTTCTGTGGTATAGCCCCAGCATTTTGGCTCTCTGATGGGGCTCCAACTGCTCCACTACTTCTTGCTTTTGATCCGTATTTTTCTCTCTCTCGGCATTGTGGGGACGCCTCTTCATCTGGTTCTGTTCCTGCCTGTTGGGGGCTCCCAGGCCGCCCCATTTGCTTCTCTTGCCGGGACAACCTGGCAACCATCCTCCGCAGAAATCTGTCTTGGGCTTCTCCTATCTTCCTCAGCTCTGCCAGGATGTCCCTCCGTGTCCGTCCCTGCTCTGCAGGTCCCTCTCCCTGCCTCTTCCTCCACGATTCAATTTGTTTATGTAGTTATTCTTAGTGAGTGGGTTGTCCTTGCCTGTGTGCCCTTCTGCCCACCAAACCTCCTCCCCAAGCCTGGTGGTGTTTTCAATTCTTGTTTTTGGCTTTGCTCTTCTTTTGCCTCCTTCTTTTATTTTTATTTTGATTTTGGATTTGTCCCCCCCTACCTTCTGGCAGGAAGTGATCCAGCAGGGGCTTCTGTGCTTGCGTCTCCTGTGATCCTGTGGAGAGGGGAGAAGGAACCGCTTCACTCCCTCTCCAAGAGGGCGCTCCCGCCAAAGCTCCCTTGGGGCCCGATCCCTACTCTCCGGTGCCGTCCGCGGCACCCTCAGCTGTCCCGCCGGCCTCTCCGCCGCCCGCGCCTTTTTCGTGCCCTTTTCGCTCCTTATGGGGGGGGCGCTCCTCCGGAGTCGCGCCGGTCTCCGCTTCCCCACACTCCTGCTCCTCCTCCTCTTCTCCCGCTTACCTCCTGCTCTTGGCTTGGGGGGGGGGGGTTTGGCCCGGCTGGGCCAGCAGTGAGTGCGGTCGCCGCCCACTCCCTGCTCCCGGCCTGCTCGCTGCACTGGCAAGGGCCCGGGCCCGCTCGATCTCCTCCTCTTGAGGAGGGGGAGATCACTGGGGCCACCGGATCCCGCACTACAGCTTCGCGCTCCCTCCGGACCCTCAGTCCGCTGGGAGGGAGGGCGCAGATCGCCCTCCGGCCAGGTGAGTAGGTGGCGCTCTAAGGAGCCCTCAGAGCGCCCGTCCTGCCGCCATCTTTGCCGGGCCGGAATCCGCCATTTTTTGATATAAGAAATAAGGGACATTTACGGGATTTTTCACAAAAATAAGGGATACTTCATTAAAAACTTGAAACTCCAACATTAGGTAGAAATAGTTTTATTAACAGAATAAGATAATGATTGAAACTCACAAAAGAAACTGACTTATACCCTATTAACAGGACATGCTATGTTGTCATGCAGAAAAAACATTATCAGAACTACCTAATTTTCTCCATCTGTATTTAGTCCTTGACTTTGCTGACTTTAAAAGTGCACTGTCTAAACATTAAAATAAAATAAAATTTATAAGACAGTACATCTTCATGATTATTATGTCAATAGTTAATGGTATAGTATAGTATGGGATACACAGCATTGTATAGTATTGGGATGCACAGCTAGGCCTATTTTAAGAGTAACTCTCAAGCAACCAGAAACTATCTTTATCCAACATGAGCCAACATTCCCCTTGGGTAACGGTTAATTAGTCTATTGTACTTTGAAAAAGTCCTGTATCGCCTCTTCCTTCCAACGGGGACGCAGGCTGCCCTGCGAGTTGGAATCCCCGGGCAGGCATTGCCGTGGAAACCGCAGCATGCACCTTCCTCTGGTCAACCCCGCCCAGTCCTGTCCTGCTAGTCAAAAATAAGGGACAGGGCCTGAAAATAAGGGACACAAATTTTAGGGCCAAAATAAGGGACGTCCCTTAGAATAAGGGACATATGGCAACCCTAGCTGTTTATAACAATCATAACATTGTGAGGAGAGAGATTATTTTCATTTCAATGTCTTGCAAGAATCAGTGATAATTCCTGGTCAAACATAGGAATGCGTAATAATTTTATAAGTTTTTTAAAAAAAATGTGCACATTTTTTTGTGACAGATAGAATTGGAAATAAAAACATTTCAGGTGGACAGATGCTGACATTTTGCATTTAGGTTTCACTGTTAAAAGACTGACTTTGGGACCAGACAGACAGACCCATAATGCAGGATCTGTCACAGTTTTACCAGAGGCATCCAAACAACCCCTTCCGAATTAATTCAGAACAACGTAGGATTTGTTCTGAATTAATTTAACACCTGGTAAAATCCACACCTAAAGGTAATACCCAGGTCTTACCAGGTGTGGGCCCTGTGTGGATTGGGCCCGAGGACTCCATCATGCGTTCCCTGGGCCCAATCCACACAGCCAAAAGGGCACACACCCCTCCTCCCAAATACCCAAATTAACCCCCAAATAAAATCAAACTTACCTGGCCATAATTATGTTTCTTCTCATGCTCTCCTGGTGTAAGAAAATGACGTGCCAGGAGACTGGGGGGGGTGTCTCTTGGCAAGAGACCCCCCCCAGCACGTCATTTTCAATATGTATTAGAGGGGGAACATAATTGTGGCTAGGTAAGTTTGATTTTATTTTAGTGGTTATTTGGGGGGGCTTTGGGTAGCTGCATGCCACCCCAATTGTTATCGGGATGGCATTTAGACCCTCTTCCGGGAAAGCCCAGGGGTTTTTTTTGGGGGGGGGGGCGAGGACTCAAGCCCGCACCAAAGCCATTTTTAAACTCACTTTGGAGTGGGTTTTAGTCCTGTGTGGAAACGCCCTTTAAATCCTTCAACCTTGAAAAAATTAGGCAGGGCCTGTGCTTCTATGACAGTGTTTCCCAACCTTTTTTGAGCCGCGGCACACTTTTTACATTTGCAAAATCCTGGGGCACACCACCAACCAAAATGACACAACATGACACTCTAACACAGTAATACATATAGTTAATATGTTTTTAAAATGTATTTATACACTCAGTGTGAAACCTGGGCCTGTTTCAATGAACACAACATACATATCCTGGCAGGAATGGCAGAAAGACACAAACTTCCCACACAGAACTCTCATAACCAAGAGAAAATACTATAAGAGTTTGGTGGGCATTGACCTTGGGTTTTGGAGTTGTAGTTCACCGACATCCAGAGAGCACTGTGGACTGAAACAATGTTGGATCAGGACCAAACTTGGCATGAATACTCAATATGTCCAAATATGCCCAAATGACCTTGACATTTGGGAGTTGTAGTTGCTGGGATTTATAGTTAACACACAATCAAAGAGCATTCTGAACCACACCAATGATAGAACTGGGCCAAACTTCCCACACAGAACCCCAGGAGGAAAGAGGAGGTATCTACTTGGGGAAAGGGAGGCAGGCCTTCCCAATGCATGGAGAGAGAGAGACCAAACAGATAACGGGTGGGGAGGGGGTGTTTGTAATTTTGTGCCTTTATCGAGGTAGGTTTCTTAGGGTTTTTATACTTCAACAGACTAGACTCTCCCCCCTCCCCTCCTGGAGGTTCCAATTTCCCACGGCACACCTGATGATCGCTCATGGCACACTAGTGTGCCCTGGCACACTGGTTGGGAAACACTGTTCTATGACACTGAGTAAGCCTCACCTCATATACCAGTGAAACAAGGTATTATACTGAGAGATCTGCCACATGAGCTTGTACCCAGAAGAGCTTGTACCCAGAACCAGACCACTGCCCTAGGTGTGACGAAGGCTGCTGTACTGTTGTCAGTGGAAAAGCTTCAACAGACAGTCAAATTGTTTGATTTAGGCCATTTTCATCTTGGCAGCCCTTTTGGTATGGTGGACAACATTGTGCTGGTTTAGATATAATAATCATCCAGGCTCATTATAATCAGGCCCGGATTACCCATAAGGCTACCCTAGGCCATGGCCTCGGGCGGCACAAATGGGGGGGGGGGGCGGCAGAGTAGGACTCTCGAATTTTTTTTTATAAAAAAAGGTCAATTTTTTTGGGCGAGCGAGGAGCAAGAGGCGGAGCGAAGGGGTGGTGCGTCACAGCCAGGCCTCTGACTCGCCGCCCCTTTGTGCTGCCTCTTGCTCCTTCTCAGTCCCCCCTCCTTCCTTCCTTCACTCGAGTGAAGGAAGGAAGGAGGGGGGGCCGAGAAGGAGCAAGAGGCTGAGCGAAGGGGCGGCGCGTCACAGCCAGGCCTCTGATGCGCCGCCCCTTCGCGCCGCCTCTTGCTCCTTCTCGGTCCCCCCTCCTTCCTTCCTTCACTGAAGGAAGGAAGGAGGACTCTCGGGGCCGCTGCCACGCATGTGCGGAGATCACGCAGGAACACCGATCGAGATTTTAAACATGCAATGACTCTTCTCCGTTGTATACCCATTTTAAACAACATCATAATTTCGATGACTTTAAAATTTTAGTACTAGAAATAATTTCACCACGACCATATCAGGATCAGAAACAATTATTACATCAAAGAGAAGTATTCTGGATTCACTCCCTAAAAAGCGAGTTACCTCTAGGCCACAATGATTGCCTATCAATCAGTGAGATTTTGGAATAGGTCCCACCTGGAGCGAAGTCGGAGTGTATGTAACCGAGACCTCCGGTGTTATGTGTTGTCCGTTGACTACATTGCGAAGTAGTGGCCGCGTCCACTCAGAAATATACTTACGTTGATTTAAATGAATTGGTATGTATAAAATGTTAAGCCTTTTCATAAGGGTTGTCCTGTGCTAACTGGTGGGCTAAACCTGAATTGCAAAATGTTGATATGTATATTATTTTATTTGAACTTATAGATGATCGGACCAGTGGAATTATAAACAAATGTTATTCTTTGGGGTCCCGATGAAGCCAGCCCCCCTGGCGAAACGGCAAGGCCTTTAAATACATAGTCCGTCGACCTTCCAAGCCTTATTATCCGGATTACAAATACTTTGAGATTGTACAAGAATGAATATATATGTATATACCAAGATTTGAATTTGACTCCGGAATAGAGGGTTTTGTGATATATCATTTGAAATATTATCTACCAGAATTCCACATCCCCATTTGGGAAGATATATGATTTTTACGATCAAGAGATTTCTTAATGAATGCCAAATAAATTACTTGGATACAGATATTCAATACTTTTGTGCTGTAGCAACCCGCGTTCCAGTTAATACTCCTTTTTCCCATTCATCAAATCCCTCCTTTCTGTCTTCTTTTATAGTTCTGAGGTTTTTGGCTGAAATTTCAGGACCTTGCTATTCTTCTGTGGATCTCCTGAAAGGGAAACAAATCTCTGGATAAGCAGCACTACAGAAAAATAAAGTTTTGTTTTTGTATGCAAGGTGCCCTTGAAGTGTCATGTGTGCAAGGTTTTCCCATAGTGAAGGGATGAAGCTGGAAGAAGATATCTCTCTATCCATTTTCACATTTGGAACAAGGCAAGGAGTAGAGTAAGAGGATTGGGACTAATAAACCAAATCAAACCCTGGCAAGAACATTGATCAATAAATTGAATGAATCTCTTGATACACGAGGGAATCACAAGTTGTTCCATAGGACTAGTTGGCTGACAAGGGTAAGAGAAAGAAAGAAGCAACAGTATTCACCACTGTGCTGTGTATCTTTATCAATGTATTTGTTTGTGGGATCCTGGTTACAGTAATATTCCAGTGACCAAGATACAATCCCCCCTGTAGATTACTTACTGGAAAGGCAGGAAATGGTGTTTTAAATAAAATACAGACATATTTAAGATCAACCGGGGAGGCCCTGCTCTCGCTCCCGCCTACCTCTCAAACGCGGTTGGTGGGAATGAGAGACAGGGCCTTCTCGGTGGTGGCTCCCCGTCTGTGGAATGCACTCCCCCTATGGATATACGATGCTTGAATTATGGACGGAATACTGATTTTAACTGATGTGAATATATATGATGTATTTTAATGTTAATTATATTTTAACAAATTTTAATGTCAGCTGTAATTTAATGTATTTAATTTTAACTGTTTTTGGTTTTTTATTATATGTATGCTGTGTTGGCATCGAATTGTTGCCGTTGTCAGGCCGCTCTGAGTCCCCCCCCTCGGGGGTTGAGAAGAAGCGGGGTAGAAATGGTGGAAATAAATAAATAAATAATTTTTTGTATACTTTTTTTAAAAAAATTATTTAAGTTATAATTTTTAAATTATGCACTGGTTGTTTTAATACATATTGAAAAATGTTTTTTTAATGATGTTTTAAATGAGTTATGTGTTTTCAACTGATTTCATGCATTGTTGTTCTTAACAGGAATTTTAAACTTTCTCTCCTCCTGAGTCTAACTACTAGGCATGGTTTCGAAACAAAAAATGGCGATTCTAAAATCAAATGGGGGATTTTTTTTTTTATTAGTAAAAGAAAGACTTACAAAACATTTTCCAAAAAATTCTGAAATGTAACTTAAGTACTAAGGAAATTCGTTAGTAATTCGTATGCCAGAGCATGCGCATTCAGATGGTTTTGGCCTGCAACTCCCAGAAATCCTAACAGCTGGTAAATTGGCTGGGATTTCTGGGAGTTGTAGGCCAAAACTTGAATAAACCACACTGAATTCTAGATGGGACTCTCCAAATAGGAAGGAGGGAGGGAAGAAGGGAGGAGGGGGTATTCTATTCTTGGAAGCAGCAAAAAAAAGGAGGAGGAGGCCCCCCCCCTCGCTCCTCGCTGCCTCTCTCTCACCCCGATCCTGAGGGAGCGAGGGCCCAAGTTTGCCCAGGCTGAGAGGAAAAGGAAGAGGCCTGAGGCTGTGAGGAATGGTGGGAGTTGAAGTCCAAAACACGTACCTGGAGGGCTGAAGTTGGCCCCTGCGATGGGGCATGGCAGCAGAGCAATGGGGAAGAGAAGCATCTGAGAGAGCGCAGGGAGAGAGGAGGAGAAGCGCGCGCGCATGTGTGTGTGAAGCTGGCCCCTGCGATGGGGCATGGCAGCAGAGCAACGGGGAAGAGAAGGATGGGGGGGGAAGCGTGGAGGACTACACTTTCCAGAATGCATTGCCTACCTAGCAGCAGCGTCACTTCCAGTTCCCCATAGAAATGCGGGAAAAAGAAGAAGCTGAATGAAGGCGGGAAGGAAATGAGGGGGAGAAGACAGGGAGAAGTGAGTACGTAGTACAATAATTAATTAATTAAGAATTAAGAATTTATTACGATCATAATGCAAATTGTTGGCCTCAAGGACCGTAAAGGAAGTCTACTCCGGGTTCGCGCAGCGATCCGTAAAAGCTCAAAAGTCCCATAACATACGAATCTCTTACGAATCCTTTTAATTTCTGTTTCATTTTTCTCATGCCTACTAACTACAATCTATATGAGGAAAGGTAAAGTATTTGAGAGATAGACGCCATTCTGGCCAAACTAAGGCTCTTGCATCTTTATTTATGATGTCTTGTATGATGTTCAACTGTCTCTAAAATAGCCTCAAAATTTAACTCTGACCAGACTTGGACACAGCTCTGACTGAATCTGAATACAGCTTCAGCTGTACTTGAATATAGCTCTGACTGGACATGCTATTTTGTAGACTTTCCCCCCTTCCTTTCTCTCCACCTTCCAGTCACAAAAAGGCTGACTCTTCCAAGAGCCAGAGTTGCCTTGTCTGAGGCTCTGCCCCTGTGGGGTGACAGAGGCTTCAAATGCAACGAGTCTCTCTAGACCAGGAGTTGGGAACCTTTTTGAGTCAGAGAGCCATGAAAGCAAAATATTTGGAAATTTATTTCAGTGAGAGCCATATAATATATACAATATATTTTAAGACTGAATTCAACTAAATGTGAGTATATACGTACATTTAGAGCAGCTTGCCTAGAGTGTTCCTCCAATCCCCGTTCAGCGATTGATTGCTTTGGTCCTCCGCAGCAGCCTCATGTGACCTCCGTTCCTCTCTGCCTTCCCGCAGAGCCTGGGAGCATTGTAGGGCTTTATTTACACACCTCTTTCTTGCCCATATTGTTTGGGGATTGTTCCAGCATTAATCTTATCTGAAAAGCCAAAATCTGCGAGCCAGATGCAATCATCAAAAGAGCCACACCTGGCTCGCGAACCATAGGTTCCCAACCCCTGGTCCAGACCGACTCCCCAGAAACTGTACATAAAATATTAATCCCTCTAACTAAAAAAAGCTTAACTAGGGGTAAGCAGTGAGGGTCTTCATGGGGTACAACAGTGTTTCTCAACCAGTGTGCCATGGCACACTAGTGTGCCGCGAGCGATCATCAGGTGTGCCACGAGAAAAGCTCTCTGCCCCCCCTTCCTTCCCCTCTCCTCCTGCCGAACAACTGCTGCTTGGGGGAGGAGGAGGAAGGGCTGGGTGACAGCGAAGAAAAAGAAGAAGGGGCCCGGGCGCCGCCTCCTTCAACCGTTTCCCAAGTCAGCCTCCAATCCGCCGTGACTTCCACCATGACTCTCGCCCCTCGCTCGCTGAAGCCACGCAAAGGAGGAGCCCCGCTCACTGAAACCCGTCCACCGCTCATGCTCCTCCTCTGTGGGAGAGCTGAAGCCGGGGGAGGGGGCAGGGCATGGTGCCCCCCCCCCCCGGCTTCAGCGCTCACACAGCTTCGCCAGCCTTGAGGGGGCAGTGCCAAGCCAGCAGTCTTGGCACTGCCCCCTCAAGGCTGGCGAAGCTGTGGGAGAACTGAAGCTGGGAGGAAGGGGTGGGGCATGGCACGGCCTGGCTCCTCCCCCTCCCCTGGCTTAGGCACTCCCAGCAGCTTCTCCCAGCAGGCCACCATTCCCCAGCTGTTCTTTACAGTGTTAGAGTGTCATTTTGTGTCATTTTGGTTGGTGGTGTGCCCCGGATTTTTTTAATGTTAAAGGTGTGCCGCGGCTCAAAAAAGGTTGGGAAACACTGGGGTACAACACTCTCTACTTACAAACAGGTCATTGGTTTCTTCTCTATACAGTATACAATGAACAGCTGTCCTTACGAATTCTATTCATATACATTATATCTACTTTTCTCATAGAATATCCTAAGCATATAAGCTGTAAAAAATCAAATAAGGTAACAATCTTTTAATATCAGAATGGTGAAGGGGATTTCTAGCAGTAACTGTATATTAAAATGAAATGTATATTAAAATGAAATTCTGTAATGTTTGTTAGCTAAACAAGGAGACACGATCGGATATTTAGATCTGGAGTTGATGCCTTGCCATTGTAACAGATGGGCACAAAGTACCAAGTAGCCAACAGACCCTATATGTGCAAGAAGTGTGAACACTGAGGGCACAGTTCCCAGCTTGTATTGCCATATGGCTTTACAACTGCAATTGTTATTGTATGAACATCAAGGGTCTAGATTGGACTGAAATCTTTTTGGAGACCATGAATGGATGAATGAATTAAAGATAAAATTAATTCCTGATGGATGAGATGAAGCAAGAAATAACACATAGCAACCCCCCCCCCCCGAATTAGGAAAATAAGGGGGGGGGGACACCATTGTTTGTATATTTAATGTATTATATCTTATGTTCCTTTCCAGCAATAACATACAAAACACTAAAATTCAAAAAGTGTCTTCTTTGTGTGTGCATGGATGTCCCATACTAATGATCAGTTTTAAAAATATTGGAAAAAAGTGATTTAAGTTGATTTTGTATTCGTATCTGTTTCTGAAAGCACGTTCCACAAAGTGCAACGAACACTTGCTTCCAATGGATTCCACATTTTATGGGGACTTACTAGAGCAGTCTTTCTCAACCAGTGTGCCGTGGCACACTAGTGTGCCGTGACGGACCTCCTGCTGTGCCGCGAGAAAAGCTGTTCGCCCCCCTTCCTCCCCCCTTCCTGCCGAACTCCTGCTGCTTGGGGGAGGAGGAGGAAGGGCCGGGCAGTTGGCAAAGAAAAAGAAGAAGGGGCCGGGGCGCCACCTCCTTCGGCCGTTTCCCCAGCCAGCCTCCAATCCGCCATGACTCCCACCATGACTCTCGCCCCTCGCTCGCTGAAGCCGCGTGGAGGAGGAGCCCCGCGCACTGAAGCCCGTTCACTGCTCATGCTCCTCCTCTGTAGGAGAGCTGAAGCTGGGGGGAGGGGGAGGGGCATGGTGCGGCCTGTAGGTGAGCTGAAGCTGGGGGGAGGGGCGGGGCATGACACGGCCTGGTTCTGCCCCCTCCCCCAGCTTCGGCACTCCCAGCAGCTGTTCCAGCCTTGAGGGGACAGTGCCAAGCCAGCATTGTGCTGGCTCTGGCACTGCTGGCTTGGCACTGCCCCCTCAAGGCTGGAGCAGCTGCTAGGAGAGGTGAAGCTGGGGGTAGGGGGCGGGGCATGGTGCAGCCTGGCTCCACCCCCTTCCCGGCTTCAGCACTCCCAGCAGCTGCTCCCAGCAGGCTACCAACCCCCAAACGTTCTTTACTGTGTTAGGGTGTGGTTTTGTGGCATTTTGGTTGGTGGTGTGCCCCCGGATTTTTTTAATGTAAAAAGTGTGCCGCGGCTCAAAAAAGGTTGGGAAACACTGTACTAGAGTAAAATCTGTTAAAAGGGCAGCAGACTCTGGGCATCTGCCTTGACCCTTCATAATGGTCTGGAACATCTTGCCAAGATTGGTTCCAGTACCTTCTCCCATGTGTGAAAGGCACATGGAAATAAGGGCTACCAATAGTGGAGGACACTTGTCCCTACCTTCCCCTATGGAGATTCCCTTTTCTTAGTCCTCGGGAAGAGAGACTTCCAGTGATGGGTTGAAAACTATAAGTTGTTTGCCACAGCTAATGACAGAGAGGGAACCACTGAAAGTCGTTCTGACTCATTCCAGGAAGATTGGGGCAAAAAGATTGGCCGCTGTAACGGACTGGATGAGGGCTAACAAATTGAAACTAAATCCAGACAAGACAGAGGTACTCCTGGTCAGTCGTAAGGCCGAACAGGGCATAGGGTTACAGCCTGCGCTTGACGGGGTTACACTCCCCCTGAAGATGCAGGTTCGCAGTTTGGGAGTGATCCTGGATTCATCGCTGAGCCTGGAGCCCCAGGTCTTGGCGGTGGCCGGGAGAGCTTTTGCACAGCTAAAGCTTGTGCGCCAGCTGCGCCCGTACCTTGGGTAGTCTGACTTGGCCACGGTGGTCCACGCTCTGGTTACATCCCGAATAGACTACTGCAATGCTCTCTACATGGGGTTGCCTCTGAAGACTGCTCGGAAGCTGCAATTAGTCCAACCTTTGGCAGCCAGGTTACTAACAGGAGCGGGGCACCGGGAGCATACAACTCCCTTGCTGCGCTAGCTCCACTGGCTGCCAATTAGCTTCCGAGCACAATTCAAAGTGCTGGTTTTAACCTACAAAACCCTATACGGTTCTGGCCCAGTTTACTTGTCTGAACGGATTCTCCCCTACGAACCATCAAGAACATTAACATCTTCCAGAGAGGCCCTGCTCTTGGTCCCACCAGCTTCGCAAGCGCAGCTAGTGGGGATGAGAGACAGGGCCTTCTCTGTGGTGGCTCCTCGGCTGTGAAACTCTCTACCAAGTGATGCTAGATCTGCCCCCTCTCTGTTGTCCTTTAGGAGGCTGGTGAAGACCTGGATGTGGAACCAAGCCTTCCCAGAATAGGCTGAGATTGGCTATTATACGTTTACAGATTGAGTGGAATTGTTTTAATGGCGATGTGGTTTTATGCTGGGTTTTTAATGCATTTTAATATGTTGTTCTAGTTTCTAAATTGTATAGCATTGAATCTTTGCTGTTATGCTGGTCTGAGTCCCTCGATAGAGGTGAGAAGGTCGGGGTACAAAAGCTTTAAATAATAAATAAATAAACTCTAAGTAGAAATCAAATATCCCATTTCTGGGCTGTGATAACCTCCTAATATCAGCATGGAAGAGTTCTGAAGTCAACAGATTCAACACTTTCTCCAATACTTGAGCCTACTATGCTCTATTCGTCACACTTTACCACCTCTTGGTGCTTTAACAGAAGATAAGTAATGGCAGAATCATAGAGTTGGAAGAGACCTCATGGGCCATCCAGTCCAACCCCAAAACATTACTACAGTCATCAGAAGGGGCATTGTTGTTCAGATTATACCTCTCAGAATCCAACTCTGATGACTTGGAATTACAAAGCATCACTTCCCCAAGCCTTGGAAAAGAGGGTTCCAATGCTCAGACCAAGCCTAATTTGTATCATTCACACTTGAGGTGATCTGGCAATCCTATAGCCACTATGAGGTCTTCCCAGGAAGCATAGGATTGCACTTCCCCATGTTCATGTTCAGGTGTGTCTTGTTACGTATATACACTAGAACTAACAGGAAACAACCAATGTAGTAAAAATATACTCTATATTATCAAGTGGAATAATGTCGGAACATTCATATAGGTGTAGGCATGAAATATACATACAGTGTCTTATACACAATAAAGTTCAACGAATGGTTGCCAAGCATCACCCACAGTACCTCAGTACATGGTCCCATAGATGTCCGCAGGGAAAGCAAAGGAAAGGTGTCCAAGAATGGGGAGAAGTCGACAGGATTGAAGATAAGTCAATAAAGGTGAGTTCGTAGTAAATGCGGAATAGCGCCAATGTGCTCTCAGACGCAAACTTCCACCCTGTTGTTCCTACAATGTAGCGATAAGCGAAAATGCGCTATCCCCTGTATCCCTGTGGCGCCAATGCGTCCAGACAAATCTATTATATAAAGGGGTTCCCGTCATGGAACGACAGTCCCAAACAGAGAAACCTTACAACACAGAAAAACCAAACTTGCCAACAGAAATAGGCTTCAAGCAAGGTATGTTTGTAGCAAAGAAACTCCCCCCAAACTTAAAAGGCCCCCAAAACAATGAGTAAAAAACTACATTTCCCAGCATCCTCCGGGGCTGCCAACGACTCTCCCAGCCTCTACATTCTGACAATATGATTGGCTGCCAGTAGGGGCGGATTTGCATAACTCCTGTACTGGCCAGCCAACATGAACATTCCAACCCATAATAAACTGTCAGAGGAGGATAAGGCAAAGGGCTGAGGCACAAACACAAACACCCAATTCACTACCCACAGAAAATTTACACCCCTACAAATCACAGACCACGCCCAAAATTGACAGTAAGGCTTCATTAACTTAATTTCCCTGACTAGGCCTCACTTAATGGAATGCTGTTTATGCTCTGAATTGACAGTAAGGCTTCATTAACTTGATTCTCCCCACTACGCCTCAACTCATTGGACATTGTGTATGGCCTGAATTGACAGTAAGGCTTCATTAACTTGCTGTTCCTGACTAGGCCTCAGCTCATGGGACATTGTGTATGGCCTGAATTTACAGTAACCTACCTTGGCACACAGAGCCCCTATGACCCACGCTGCATTCTACTACAGTTTGGAGGAGGGTGGACCATGAATTATGGGACTTGAAGTACCTCCATGGATAATGGGATTTGTACTACTTCAAAACCCATCATTCCCCACAGACCACTGTGTCCCAGAACCAAGACCGATAAAGACCAAACTTGGCACACAATGCCCCCCATGACCCATACTCCATCCGACTGCAGTTCAGAGGAGGACACACCATGGATAATGGGATTTCAAGTACCTCCACTCACTTCCAAAGTTAACTTCCAAGCATCAACCTCTACATCAACACAGCAGACGGAAAGACAAAAAACATTGTATATCCACAAGCTATGCAGAACGCCAGCAACACCACACACCAACAACTCCCCAGGACTTCAACATCCCACCCACCAGAACAACCCACAACAACACAGCCAGGGCCCCAACAACACCATAACTAACAACAATTCCAACCCTTACATACTCAGACTTTCTCGCATCTCCTAAATAGGGCACAGCAACGTGTGCCGGGTACAGCTAGTTGTGTATAAGACACTGTATGTATATTTCATGTCTACACCTATATGAATGTTCCGACATTATTCCACTTGATAATATAGAGTATATTTTTACTACATTGGTTGTTTCCTGTTAGTTCTACCACTATTTTCTACATAACATTGTCGTAGTTACCAACGTATATACACTAGTCAAGGGTTGAGATCTTATACGGAGAGAAAGAGCTGGCAAAATTGAAGAATGGCAATAGAAGAGTCCATGTTGTGAGTTTTAAAATAATAGCAGTCTATACATTTTTAATAAATAAAATAGCTTTTAAGGGCATGCCCAACATATTTTCAGAAAGGCAAAATTAAAGACGCAATTGATATAACAGGACAAAACCGCATTTCTATTCCTCATCTCTGACCTATTTTCAGCTAGGATTCTTCAGCTCTGATGCACATTCCAAGCCTTTTAAAAGAGAAATAACTCTGGTTCAATTATTTTAAGGTTCAAGTTTCTGAAGTTCACTTTTGGCAATTAATTCTAGCAACATCTGTCAGTATGTATAAAGATTACGATAATAATATGGATTTATTAAGTACCTAAAGCAAAGTAGGCTTTGTATCAAAAGGAACACAAAGGAAGGTCTTAACTGTAGGCGTACAAGCAAGAGAAAAAAAGGTATGTACGGAATGAAAAAGAAAAAAAGAAACAGGGAATCCTGTATATCATAAATAGCATACCCAGTAATTACTACAGAGGCATTTATTCAAGAGTAAATAAAAGGGAATGCTTCTTCATACAGGGTGTAATTAATCTATAGGATTTACTGCCACATGAACTGGTGGAAGCCCACCATTTAGCAGGGATAGGATCATTTGCTGATGTCTTTCTTAAAGGAAGTCTTTGAAAACTATGCAGTAGTTTTGTTTTGAAGGCAATTTTCTTCCCAGAACAAGAAAATCTGACCAACATTCCATTTGAAGCTTGAGAAGCTCATTTGCAAAAAATTGCTCATGTTTTTCTTTGGAAAAAAAAGCAATTTTTGTCAATGATAATTAATAGAACGGTATTAATAGCTTAAAAGAGTGGGTGGAGCTGAAGGATAAACATTTATTGAAATTGGAGGGTTCCGATATAAAAGGGGGCTGGCATGCCTACCTACTACCGTGTTTCCCCGAAAGTATGACACCCCGATTGTAAGACGTATCGGGGGTGTCAGGGGTCGGCTAATGTAAGCCGTACCGAATGTAAGCCGTACCTTGTTGCCACGCCCACGCCGCCGCGCAGCAACCGGCCCATCGGCCGCGGCACACCTCCGCGGCACACCTCCTTTCTGCCAGGCCTCCAAGGGAGGGGGAAGAGAGCCAGAAGCATGGCAAAGCGTGCGCTGCGTCAGAGTGACGCGTCGTCGCTTTGCCCCGCCCCTGGCTCTCTTCCCCCTCCTTTCCTTTCTCCAAGAAAAGGAGGGAGAAGGGAGCCGGGGGCGGGGCAGAGCGATGACGCGTCACTCTGACGCGTCGTCGCTTGCCCCGCCCGGCTCGCCCCTCCTTTCCTTTCTCCAAGAAAGGGAGGGGAGAAGGGAGCCGGGGCGGGGCAGAGTGATGACGCGTCACTCTGATGCGTCGTCGCTTGCCCCGCCCCGGCTCGCTCCCCCTCCTTTCCTTTCTCCAAGAAAGGGAGGGAGAAGGGAGGGGGCGGGCAGAGCGACGACGCGTCACTCTGACGCAGCGGCGCTTTGCCATGCTTCTGGCTTTCTTCCCCCTCCCTTCCTTTGTCCAGAAAGCTGCGCCGCGGAGGTGTGCCGCGGTGGCGTGGCGGCGGTGGCGGCGGCAGCGGCGTGGGCGTGGCGATGGGGTACGTCTTAGTTTATATAAGACGTACCCCGAAAGTAAGACGTAGGGGGACTTTTGGGGGGAAAAGAAAGTAAGAAGCTGTCTTACTTTCGGGGAAACACGGTATATAATTATATTGAAAAGGATAAAGGCTTCAATAATCATATAATCAGATCTGCCCTACTTAAAGTCTGGACTAAATTTAAGAAGAAAAATTATAAGAAGCTTCCACTCTGGGCCTCCCCGGTGGAAGCCTTTCGAATCCGAAAATTTGAAGAAATCTTGGAGCCCAAATACAAAGACTTACTAAGGAGAGAAGACTTGAACTTCAGGCTAAAAGGTAAAGAGGAGCTGGGCCAATGGGAGCTAAATTGGTTTCAATATGGCCAACTTAAGAAAAGATTTAACGAAGACAAACAGATAGGATGGGAAGAGAAACCGAATAAGATAGAGAAAATATGGATATATTCACACAAAAAAACCCCGTAAGCTCAATATACAAAATTCTAATAGAACAGGAGAAAGAGGATAAGGGGCCGATAGATGAGTACAAACAAAAGTGGATTAAAAACATAGGATATAACATCAAACCGGAGGAATGGGATAAAATTTGGAATTCTAAATTGAAATATACCTATGCTTATAGTTTAAAAGAAAATATATACAAAATGTTTTATAGATAGCACCTTACTCCAGCCCAGCTGGCCAAGATATATAAAAATAATGGAGACGCCTGCTGGAAATGTAGACAGGAAAGGGGCACATACTACCATATGTGGTGGACTTGCAGAGTGACCAAGAATTTTTGGGAGGGAATTCACAAAACAATATCAGAAATTATGAAATGTAAGATAGCTAAACAACCAGAACTGTATCTTATAAATGTTACAGGATGTAAGCTGAGTAAGGAAGCCGAGAAATTGATAACTTTCTTGATAATTGCGGCAAGGATCAGCTTTGCCAGATACTGGAAACTTCCTCAAGTACCTGAAGAGGACGAACGGCTTGTCAAAGTAGTAGAACTGGCAGAAATGGACAAATTAACATGCCTACTACGATATGGGTCATCACAAAGTTTCAATGATACATGGACCCCATTTCTTGAATTTATGAAAGAAAAGAAAAAAGTCCTGCTGAAAGGTTTCAAAATATGATTTGTATATATATGAAAATCTTGTAAGTTTCTCTCATGAACTGTCTGGGGTAAGAAAACTATGTTTTTTTCCGATTAATGGTGAAGACGTGGAGTCAACTTTTCTGTTAGTATGTATGTCTTGCAATGTCTCTTATTTGTACCTTGCTGTACCCCCCCTCTTTCCTTAACCCTATCCCCAGTCCCCGCCCGCACACCTCCCCACTCCGCTTCCCCCTCTCTTCCGATTGCCTACCCTTACCTCCTCATCACCCTTATGTTGGGAGGTGACGGGCTATCCCATCCTTATGGATATGGATCAAACAGTGGCTCGGCCATGGCGGCCCCACCCCAATGTAAGCTTTTAATGTTTCCTTCTTTATGTATCTGTTTTTCTTTTATGTTCATGTCTCCTTATCATCAATAAAGCTTTTAAAAAATTTTAAAAAAATTAATAGAAGAAGAGGTAAAGAAGAGGAAGAATTTTCCCCAGTGCCAGTGCTGTTTCTTTCCTACTGCGCTTGCGTGTCTGCCATTAACGAAGCGATTCCAAAATTTCTGAAATTTCTGAAATTTCGAACTTTTTCCCAGAAAATTTCAGAAATCATTTCAAAATTGAATCGCCAGTGTTCCCTACATCCGAAACAGGTTTTGAACCATTTTTTCCCTTGCTCAAACAGACCTAGTGCCCACCCCTCACTCCCCTTTCCACCTTCCTACTATGAAGCTTTAGCCACATCTTAAACCCATTGCCTGCATTATCCCCTTGCACCCAATTCCAGAAACAACCTGAGAACAGTTATCTTTTCAATTTATCTTCAGCAAAATTGATAAAACATCAATTCATTGTTAACCAACAACAAGAATCTCTTCAGCTTGAGAAATACAAGCCAGTCTGACTTTCTCTATAGAGGTGAGAAGGTAAGGGTACAAAATTTTTAAATAAATAAATAAATTTATGTGTCTGGCACAAGATAATCCCATTAGCTTAAAAACTTGGTTGGGATTTGAACCTAATTCTCCCAATCCCTGGTCTCTCTGCTATACCATGCTGTGATTGTATCGTTTCCTATTGATCGTGGTTGAGGATTGTGGAAAATATGCCTTATGAATAGAACAACATAAGAAAACCCATGAATGTTGAATACATACCATGAACATAAAAATGATCACAATAAAACTGACCAAGTGAAATTCAAGATAGTGGAAACTCATGGCTTTAATGTCAGTGGGTTGATAAATTCTGCTCAAGCTTTTAGTCTGAAGTTCAAGTAAATGATCTAAACCAGGGGTGCTCACACTTTTTCAGCATGCGAGCTACTTATAAAACAACCAAGTCAAAATGATCTACCTACCCATTACAAAAATGTGAAACATATAACACAATATCTGCTTTAAACTGGGTATTCTGAGTCCACACTACCATATAATCTGATTCAAAACAGTTAACATGGGATTTTATTCAACTGTGTGGAAAGGACCTCAGATCACCTAGGGCCCTTCCACACATCCTATTTTACAGTTGACATACACAAACTGATTTCTTACTACTGGATGAATTGCTGCCAAATTTGGCCACAAGGCACCTACAAGGAGTGATCATCACTAAAAAAATGATTTTGTCATTTGGGAGTTGTAGTTGCTGGGATTTATAGTTCGAGAACAACAGTGTATCAGAAAGAATGAACAAGCTCGCATGTAATGAACCCTCACAAAATGAGTATGAACTCACAGAAGATATTATTCTGATACAATCAATATCACTGTATTAGCATACATAAAATAGCAGTCAATGCATATAGAAATACATGGGTATTCAGAGCAATAATGAGGGCGAAAGCGCTCCCTCCTCTCTCACATCAACAAAATATAACATCACATAACATCACAAAGCAATTACAAATTTACAGCTTGTGTAAACAAAGTGCTAGGCAAACCTCCGTAGGTAGTGGGAGGCAGTCCAGGAGAGGAAGAGATGCGGGGAGGGGTTCGCCGTGGAGCCGGGCGGTGAGGAAAAAAGCCGCGGCAGGGAGCCAGCCGAGAGTAGGTGCTGAGTTCCAAAACAAGGAGGGGGGCGAGCTGTGCGGCGTGAGCCGGAGGTGAAGCCAGAAAGCAATTGGCGATTTGCGACAGCGACTGTCGTGCTACGGGGCGCTGGAAATAGCAGCGCGGAACCCACAATCGAGGGAGAGCCGGGACAGTGCCAAACGGCCGAACTAACTCCAAGGCGCCAAGGCTTTTTTTGCCATTTTCGCGTCTTAAAGACGCGTCATCAGGGCGCGTCGCTGTGTACGGTAATCTAGTAATGCATAACAAGGAACATCAAGGATAAGCCAATCAAGTAGTTCACCTACAATCAAAGAGCATTCTGAACCCCAACAACAACAGAATTGGGGGAAACGTCCCACACAGACCCCCCACAACCAACAGCAAATGTTCAAGGTGGAGAGGAAGGAAAGGAAGTAAGGAAGGAATGAGGGAAGGAGGGAGGAAACAGGAAGGAAAGAAGGCAAGGCAAGAAGGAGGGAAGAAAGGAAGAAACGAGATGAGGAAGGGAAAGGAGGGAGAGAGAGAGGAAGGAAGAGCAGAAGGGAGGGAGGGAAGGAAGGAAAGGAAGAAAGGATGGGAAGTAGGGAAGGAAGGGAAGAGGGAAGGAAGAAAGGGAAGAAGGAAGGAAGGGAAAGGAGGGAGAGAGAGAGGAAGGAAAAACAGAAGGAAGGGAGGGGAAGAAGGGAAGGAAGAACAGATGGGAAGTAGGGAAGGAAGGAAAGAGGGAAGGAAGAAAGGGAAGAAGGAAGGAAGGAAAGAGAGCGAGGGGAGGGACAAGGAGGGAGAAAAGAGGAAGCCTCTTCACTAACTTACCAACAGCTCCGAGTCCCAGTCCATGCTGCAGCAGCAGTTGAAGCAGCATCTGGTCGCGTCCTCCCCCCTTCTTCTGGTGAGACCACAAAATGGTAGGGAAAACGGCGCGTGTGACATCATGGCGGTGGCAGAAATGGCATGTCACGCCAACGCCACGATGACTGGCTGGCAGCACCTGGGCAGTGTCGGGAGCCTGCGGGGCGGGACTGAGCCTTCCTCCCGCCCTGCCTGCGATCTACCAGGACGCCCTACACCAGGGCTGTCCAACTTCTACGGGCCCAAGGGCCGGAATTCCGGTCACTGATCACCAGGGGGGCCACCAGCGCGAGGAGGAGGAAGGAAAGCCCCACCCCCGGAGCCGATGCCACGCACGCGTGGCAGTGGCCCGAAGGGTGGGGCCTCCCCTTGGCTCCTCCCTCCCTTTTAAAGCGACATGCCGGGCGGCCTCAGAAGTGGGTGAAATCACCGCTTCTGAGGCTGGCATGACGCTTTAGGAGGGAGGGAGGAGAGCCAGGGAGCCCCATTGCTCGCCCTCCTCCTAAAGCGTCATGCCGGGCGGCAGAAGCGGGCGAAATTGCCGCTTCTGAGGCTGGCGTGACACTTTAGGAGGGAGGGAGGAGCCAAGGGGAGCCCACATGGCTTCGCCCTCCCTCCTTAAGCGTCACGCCCGCCTCAGAAGTGACGATTTCACCCGCTTCTGAGACCGCCTGGCATGTCGCTTTAGGAGGGAGGGCGGAGCCATGGGGAGCAGAGCAAAGGGGGCGGCAGCCGTGGATGGTGCTTGCGCCGCCGTGCGCATGAGCACTTTTTTTGGAATTTATTTTTTTAATGGATTTTTTTAAAAAAAATCGGAATTTTTTTTTTTTTTAAAAAAACCAGCTGATTTCTTGCAGGAGGGTAGGAGGGCCAGAACCAAGGGGCTGGCGGGCCGTGTGCGGCCCGCAGGCCGCCTGTTGGACAGGCCCACCCTACACGATCTACCAGTAGATCACGATCTACCTAATGAGCACCCCTGATCTAAAGTGTAGGTATCTAAGCCCGCAACAAGTTCAGCACCTTAGATAGCTCCTTTATGGTATCACTGACATAGATTCACTAACAATGGAGTTTCAACTGGACCCTGTCTTGCATCTCATCAGCAGTTACTGATTTTTCTAGTATAAATATTTAATCATATCTCTATCAGGTAATGTACTAAAACATTTTTTTCTGATATCTGTTTCAGGCTCAAAGGACAAGGAGCTGTTTTTGGAAGCATTCAATCCAAGCGTAACATTTTTCAATGAATAGTGGGTTTCACCCTTTGTTTTTCTTGTATACATAATAGCTGTATCAATACATTTGTATCTCAAAATGAAGATTGGGCCCTTTACAACTTTATTTCAACATGCACAGAATGAAATATTGGAAGAATTAAAACATATCTAGGTCATAATTGGACGCTGGGGCGGAATCTGTACCCGATAATTTCCAACTCTGCCTAGAAGCTGTAACTGGATGGCTGCGAGCCAGTAAGTTGAAGGTGAACCCAGCGAAGACGGAGATCTTGTGGCTGGGCCGCCCGGGGGAGATCCAGCTGCCGACGTTTGATGCCGTGGCGTTATGCCCACAGTCTTCAGTCAAGAGCCTCGGGGTCCGGCTGGACGCCCAGCTGTCCATGGAGGCACAAATTGCTTGTGCCTGCAAGACAGCCTTCTACCATCTGCGGCAAGCTAAACGTCTGGCTCCCTACCTTTCCCGCTGCGACCTGGCCACGGTGATCCAAGCCACGGTCATCTCGAGGCTCGATTACTGTAACGTGCTGTACATTGGCCTACCTTTGTTGGCAATCCATAAACTTAAACTGGTGCAGAACGCGGCAGCACGCCTGCTGCTGGGGGCCACTAGGACAGCCCACATAACACCTCTCCTGCGCGAACTGCACTGGTTGCCAATCGAGTTCCGGGTCTCCTTCAAAGTGTTAGCTTTAACTTTCAAGGCCTTACATGGTTTGGGGCCAGGGTAGTTGAGGGAGCGGCTTACCCCATATGTGCCCAGAAGATCACTGCGTTCAGAGGGACTTACCACGCTCGAGGTCCCAAGTGTGAAACTCTGCAGGCTCTCCAGCACACGGCAGAGGGCGTTCTCTGTGGCCGGCCCGGTTTTGTGGAATTCGCTCCCGGTCGAGACACGAGCCCTGCGAGACCTGGTGGCCTTCCGCAGGTCCTGCAAGACCTGGTTGTTCAGGCAGGCCTTTGGTGACTGACTGGTGCCTAGCTGACAACCTTTTATCTAGCTGTGCTGTTTTAATCCCTGTGACTAATGTATGTTTAGCCAGGATTGTTTTAGTGTTTTATAGTTTTAGTGTTTTATGATGTTTTTAATCTTATGTACTCTATGTTGTAGTTGAGCAAACTGAGCCTGTAGTTGCTACAGGTAGTAACTCGGAGGAGGATTCTGTGTTGGACATGTCACTGGAAGAGGGAGGTTTAGGCGGACTGACTGCAGCTGGGAGGAAAAGGGCTGCAAGTGCTGAGAGTTTGGAAGAGGCAGAGCACAGGAGAAAGGTCCGACAAATACTTAGGGAGCCTACCAGTGATGATACTTTTGAGGGGTTTGATGTAGAGTTACCTTCAGAAGAGAGTGATACCGAGCTGGACTCAGCACGGGTGCAAGATGTCAGGGATGTGATAAATGCTGAGTCCAGTGAAAGCTCCTTTTTTGGCTTTTCGAGTGACCTTGCTTGGCCTAGTGGGGATGGTGAATCGGACTGGGGTCCTTTAACTGCTCAGCAAAGGTGGGAAGATTGGAGGAACACACCCAGGGCTGCAGCTGAGGGACTGGGGCAGCGGTGGGTGGGGAGTCTGATGACTCTGATTTGTAAGGGTATTAAAGTAAGGCCTGGGGATTTGGGACTCTGCGGTCGGCCAAGGTGTTGCTGGTGGGTTGCTGGTTCGTGTATTTGGTGCTCTTGTTTCTTGTATCGCAGTTCCTGATTCCCAGCAAGCTTGACTACCACGTTTCGTTTGGGCTTTTCCTGTGTTGCTCTCCTGGAATTGGAGAAGCACTCTTCCTTTCCTTTTCTGGACGGGTCTTCACATCGCAACAGACTTCAAGCCGGAATAAAGCCAAGGACTTCAAAAGACGGACGTCTTCATTGTTTTTGTTTACAGGGCTTTTTGTGGATTACTTTTAAGCCGGACTGTGGCTGTGTTTTTGTTCAAAATAAACTTTTACTAGCTTGGCGTGAATACTTTTACTAGCTTGGCGTGTCCTTGAGCCATCTGTGGGGGTTACGACACCCTATGTGTGTTTTATATGTTGGAAACCGCCCTGATCCTCGGGAAGGGCGGTCAAGCAAGCCGAAATAATAAATAAATAAATAATTGACTTGATTCGTGTATAGTGGTGGGGAGGGAGAGCTTGTTTTTAAAGGAAAGGAAATATGACAACAAAATCCAAGTCGGCAACCAAATTGACATTTTCAATGGTTTTCTGTCAATAGAAAAAAAAATGATATGTAAGCTAAACAGAAAGACTACAAAGTCATGCCATTTAGCAGTGAACTAGAAAATGACTTCCTGGCATGTTCTTTCGGCATATTTGGATTCTTTCTGAAAAGCAATAACTCAAAATCTATGGTTGTGGTTTAAGTAAAGATTATATTCAATAATAGGACTTCTGTCGTCGCTACTGACTCTCGTGGATTTTTCTGTGCATCAAGAGCATTATGGAATTGAAAATTAACTGCAATTCATAGAGATAACTTCTTCATTCTATGTGGCTTCATTTGCAGCTCAAAGATAAGAGCTTGGTGCATATCTACCTCCAATTTTATAGCAACTTTTGCTATGCTTTCACATTCAGAATCACATAGCTATTTTTATTTTATTGATACATTCATTCAATTAAGAAACTTTTATCATATAGGTCGGGCCTGTCTAACAGGCGGACCACGGGCCGCACACGGCCTGCCAGCCTCTTGGACACAGCCCGCCTACCCTCCTGCAAGAAATCAGCTTTTAAAAAAAGTTAAAAAATATCATTTAAAAAAAATTCAGGGGGGGGAGGGAAGGAGGAGGCAGGGCAGGGAGGAGCAAGGGAGCCAGCTCCTCCTCCCTGCCCCGCCCCCTCCATCCCTCTCTCCCCACCGCCGCCGCTATCCGGATCGCAGCGGTGGGGGGGAGGGAGGGAAGGAGGAGGTGAGGCAGGGAGGAGCAAGGAAGCCGGCTCCTCCTCCCTGCCTGCCCCTCCGTCCCCTCTCTCCCCCGCCGCCACTGCAATCCGGATCACAGCGGCAGGGGGGAGGGAGGGAAGGAGGAGGCGGGGCAGGGAGGAGCAAGGGAGCCGGCTCCTCCTCCCTGCCTTGCCCTCTCTGTCCCTCTCTCCCCGCCGCAGCTCGTCCCTTCCTCCTAAAGTCGTGGCATGCCATCCGCCTCAGAAGAGCAAAGCGGCCGAAATCGCCCTTCTGAGGAAGCCGACATGTCACAGCTTTAGGAGGAAGAGAGGAGCCCCACCATCGGCTTCGAGGTGGGGCTTTCTTTCCTCCTCGCTGCGCCAGCAGGGGGTGGAGCCGGGGAGGGGAGAGGGAGGGGGTGGAGCTGGGGGAGGGGTGAGGGTGGAGCCGGGGGAGGGGCGGAGCCAGGGGCAGAGGCAGACCCTTTGGCGCCCCAGGTGATCAGTGACCGGAATTCCGGCCCTTGGACTGGTAGAAGTTGGACAGCCCTGATTATAGGTCTTATCTCAAGGAATACATTGTTCCAAAAGCCACTTTACCTTAATTGAAGCTTTATATGGTCCTTGTATGTGTGTCAACCATTTCCCATGCCCTTCCACCCCACTTCCCCTTCCCTTTCAGAGCAGCGATTCTGAATGATATCATTGCATAGATTTAACCATGTGAAAAGCCTGGTTCAAAATACTATATCTATGAGGGTGGGTCAATAAGTCTGTGACTTTTTGAATAAAACACAGGCTTTTGGATAAAAAATCATTTTATTTTTCAACGTAGTCTCCTTTGAGCGCTATACACTTTGTCCAACGTTTCTCCAATTTTTTTATCCCTTCCAAAAAAATAAGATTTGTCGAGGTCATCAAAATAAGTCTTTGTTTGTGAGATGATTTCACTGTTGGAGTCAAATCTCCTTCTGCTGAGCCATTTCTTCAGGTTTGGAAACAAGAAATAGTCACGCGGGGCTAAATCCGGAGAATAGGGCAGATGAGGGAGCAATGCCCTCCCTTTAGATATTAGATCCGCCACCTCCCTTTTAACATTCCAGAAAAAATTCAAGACGTGGCTTTTTGACCAAGCATTTGCAAATCCAGAGTAACTGACACAGGAAAATGGAACAACTAGACAATGAGTCCGCACAACGTTTAGGGCTAAACGATTCTGGCCCAACTTACAGTACATGTCCTAACACATCTTGTCTTATGAACCATCTAGGACCTTAAGATCATCTGGGAAGGCCTTGCTCTCATTACCGCCTTCGTCACAAGTACATTTGGCCAGGATGAGAGACAGGGCCTTCTCGGTGGTGACCCCTTGGCTGCGGAATGCCTTCCCTATAGATATTAGATCAGCCACCTCCCTTTTAACATTCCAGAAAAAATTCAAGTCCTGGCTTTTTGACCAAGTGTTTGCAAATGCAGAGTAACTGACACAGGAAAATGGAACGACTAAACAATGAGTCCGGACAACGTTTGATTTGTTTAGTTTTTCTTATATGTTATGTTTTTTTTATTGTATTTGTGATATTGTGAGAATTGAATTTTGCCTTATTAACTGCCTTGAGTCACACACGGGATGAGAAAGGTGGTATACAAAAACAGTAAGTAAATAAATAATAAAGAAAGAAATTCCCTTTTTCTTAAAAGCAACATTATGAGCTCTGCCCTGAACTCCAAACTCCAATTTGGGACAATCATTCTTCCCTTTTACAACATTTTTTGTCATCACTGGGATGTGCATTTTGGTAAAGGGATCTAAAATTATGCTTACCAACTAACAATTCCCAGCATTACTTGATAGAATCCTCTACAATTAAAATATACATATTTGATAAGCATTGATTAGGTCAGTGTTTCCCAACCTTTTTTGAGCCGCGGCACACTTTTTACATTTGCAATATCCTGGGGCACACCACCAACCAAAATGACACAAAATGACACTCTAACACAGTCATACATATAGTTAATACGTTTTTAAATGTATTTATACACTCGGTGTGAAACCTGGGCCTGTTTCGATTAACACAACATAGATATCCTGGCAGGAATGGCAGAAAGACACAAACTTCCCACACAGAACTCCCATAACCAAGAGAAAATGCTATAAGAGTTTGGTGGGCATTGACCTTGCATTTTGGAGTTGTAGTTCACCTATATCCAGAGAGCACTGTGGACTCAAATAATGTTGGATCAGGACCAAACTTGGCATGAATACTCAATATGCCCAAATATGAACGCAGATGGAGTTCAGGGGAAATAGACCTTGACATTTGAGAGTTGTAGTTGCTGGGATTTATAGTTCCCCTACAACCAAAGAGCATTCTGAACCTCACCAATGATAGAACTGGGCCAAACTTCCCACACAGAAGCCCCAGGAGGCAAGAGGAGGTCTCTACTTGGGGAAAGGGAGGTGGGCCTTCCCAATGCATGGAGAGGAGAGACCAAGTAGACAACGGGTGGGGAGGGGGTGTTTGTTTGTGCCTTTATCGAGGTAGGTTTCTTAGGTTTTTATACTTCAACACACTACACTCCCCCTTGAGGTTCCTGATTTCTCTAGTGTGCCCCGGCACACTGGTTGAGAAACACTGGATTAGGTAAACCCAATAATTTTTCAACACTGGGAACAAACTTTCACTGAGATAAGACTTAAGATCAAAGTGCAAAATTTATGGCAGTATAAGCAAGTGGCACAAAAAAACACACAAAAAAATCCCGAAAGTAAATAGTAAAAAGTATAAAGAGCAAAGGAGTAAAAGACTTTAAAAGGCATCAAAGTATAACTTGGAAATGCTACCCATATGGACTATATATTCCTCCCACTTGCATTGCTAGTAGCTGTGCTAACTAGGACATTTGACAAATTATAGTCCATTGTTTTCTAAGTTCTAATTTATCATATAAAAATATTCTATTTGGCAAAAAACGGGAGTTCGATGTGTGGTCATGCTAGTTATATGTTCAGCTGAATCCAGTGTGTTGCTTCAGAAAGGAATATTGAAATTCTGATCCACCACTATTTCTCATTCAAGGCATCTCCGGGTAACTTCACTGTTATTTCTATTTATGTTTAATTATTGGTTATTTTTTGGTTGCTCTATAAATGGCTTGGCCGACTCACCGGCCGAGCGGGTTGAGGTGCAGGGTGTTCTCGCTGCCATCTTTTCCAGGGGGCTTCTTCTTCCCACAAGCCCCCTGGGAGGCGGGAGAGTTACTCGCCACCAGTTCCAGCTGGCCAATGACGGGGCTGGCTCCGCCTTGCTCCGCCCCGTCAGCTCGCCGGCCCTCATTGCCACCCGAGCAGCCTATTTAAGGCTACCCGATGCGCCCAGCAGGCACTGGGCCTGTTCCAGATTTTCCTCCCACCCACCCTGCTTGTATCCATTGTTCGTTTGTTTTTTGTTATATTTCTTTTTGCGTATTCTTTGTTCGCATTGTGTAACTTTTCTTGCTGTTACTGTGTTCATCGTCGCAACTCCGTGTTTGGCGTGTGGCAAGGGCCCTGAATTTGGATGGCTTATCGCCCCTTGATGGAACGAGGGATAACGCCCTGGCCCCTGGAGTGCCGAGTTTTCGTGGACCGGTATTGGGCCGGTGGCACCCAGGCAGGCAAGCGCCTTCGGACAACTGTGGGCTGTTCGACCCTTGATCCAGGACCCATGTATGGCTGCCAACCCTTGTTCCTGCTATCAATAAATGAGTTGCGGCCAAATATTTTATTCCAACTATTTGTGTCTATGCCTCAATGGTTACCAGGCGGGAAGTGTATCACCTAGGCCTGGTTATGTGTTTCGTTATCCTCTGAAAGTCGTTATAAATTCATTTAAAAATTAATATTGAACCATTATCAACCCACTGTAAGCAACCCGGAATTAAATTACCTAAATCAAAGCCAGTGCCACTATTTTTTCGTAAAGACTTCCACATTTCAGAAAGGAGTTTCCCATCCCTGGCTTTCCCTTCCGTCGCCTGAGAACTGTCCCGTTCAGATCCTGGGGTAAGGCTTGGACTCGCGGGTTGATTTTCAGCTGGCGAGGGGGCGTGGAGGCAGGCATCCCCTGTGCACTGTGCATACGTGGGTGCAATTAATGAAATAGTAACAAATTTCGTTATTAAATACGGCTCGGTTTCGAAACAGAGCCAGAAAATTGCGCAAGGGTATCACTTTCGAAAGGGAAGCGGTTCCTGCCGCCCTCCCCCCTATGAGTTTAGAAACAATTTTTTTTGGATCCACCACCCCTAGTATCACCCATGCACACACAATTTATATTAAGACTGTTTTATCCACAGTTTTGGTTTGTTATTTGTTATTTTCGGCATTGAATGTTTGCCATTTTGTTACCTTCGCTGTAAACCATTTTGTTCTCCATCCTCTTCTAATACTCCCCATACCTTGAAATGTTCCTCTCACTTGTCTTGATGCAATGGCTGGCTCTCAAATCTATAACCATCAATTTGGGCTGATTTTGACTGCTAGTGAATAATTTATATCTAGCTGTGTTGCAAAGGCAATATGTAAATGAGCTGAAGATATGTGTATATATGTGCCTTCTATTCACCTGTTGATTTATTGTGGCCCTATGAATTCCATAAATTTTCTAAGGTAAGGAATACTTGGAGAGAATTTTGCAGGTTCCCTCTCCTGAAACATACCCTATATCATATAGTATTCATTGGTAGTCTCCCATCCAATATTCACCAGAGCTATTTAGCTACCAAGATCAGCTGGAATATGATATTTTAATATTAAGATATTGAGGTCATGAAGGCACATGCATCATTTTTTTTAACAACAACATTTTGAGGTGTTCTTTTTCCTCCCAAACTAACAAGCAAGCAAGCATAGTTCCAGTTGCCTTCATGTGTACAATTCTCATTCAGCACAGGAATAGGAGTTTTACTTCCTTATGTTAATATATATAACACACACACACACACACACACACAAACACACAAACACACACACACACACACACATATATATATATATAATGCTCTGTCCATAATGAGTACCTTAAAAACAAAGAAACCACTGAAGGAAATCACACCAAATTTGGCCACACAACGTCAAACAGTCCTAGGTGTGACCAACACTCTGAAAAACTTAAGAAAACAAAGACAAACACTTATAAATCTCGAAACAGTTTGGAGACTACATTTCCCAGCTTGCCCCAAACCCAAGGCGGCCAACGCATGCACAGTGGTGCATGGCTGGTTCCCACTAGCGCATCGCTGCCACCACTGACTGAGAAAGAGGGAGGGAAGAAGAAAAAGAGAGAAAGATAATAAACGAGGAAGAGAAGGCTTGGAAGCGAAGGAGGAGGAAGACAAGGAGGGAATGGAAGCGTGCCCCCGCTCCGACCCCACCCCTTACTCTAGCCTTGTCCCCGCCCCTTCTCCGCTCTGGCCCCGCCCCCTCTCCCTCGCTGCACTCCCCCCTCCTTCCCTCTTGCGTTAATTCCTTTCTTCTTTCCCTTTGGCAAGGGAGGGGGTTGTGGGGGGGGGGAGGAATGAAACAGGGAAAGAGGGAAGGAAGGAAAGAGAGAAGGAAGGAGGGAAACAAGAAAGGAGGGAAGGAAGGAAGAAGAAAAAGGAGAAAGGGAAGGCAGGAAAGAGGGAAGGAAGGAAGGAAGGAAGGAAGGAAGGAAGGAAGGAAGGAAGGAAGGAAGGAAGGAGAAAAAGAAATAAAAAGTGAAAGAAGGAAGGGAACAGGGAGGGAAGACAGGAGACAAAAGAAGAAGTGGAGAAAGGGTGACGGAAGGAAGGAAAGAGAGAAGGAAGGATGAAACCAAAGAGCGAAAGAAGGAATAAAAGAAAGAGGTAGAGAAGTAAGAAAGGAGATAAAGGGGAAGAAAAAGAGGGGAAGGAATAGGTAGGTACCCTTCTTTCATAATAGTCCAGATATCTACCTCTACTTCGAAAATTCTTACAGAAACGCGTGGCAGGGCAGCGCTAGTCATGTATAAGAAAGAGGTTGGTTTTTGGGGGGGGGGGGTTAAAAAAAGGAAGATCAGAGCAAAACATTTCTGGATCCAATTCCAGCCTTTAGTCTGTGTCTGAAGCATTGTCTCTTTTATTATAGCCTTTCTTGCTTTTTTGTACAAAGGAAAACATAATAGGCACTTTCGTCAGGAAACAGATACAATCTTCAAATGTTCCCTCTTAAATACAGATTAATGAATGGATGCTTGTTTTAATTCCTCTTACATTTCATTGAAACTAGTTTGCTTTGTTGTGTGTGTGTATATATATATATAGATAGATAGATAGATAGATAGATAGATAGACACACACACATATACACATATACACATATACACATATATATATATACACACACACACTGTAAGCAGGCAAGTCAAGAATGGGATTCAGGCCTGGATGTCTGTCTATTGCAATTAATTTAGCAATTACTGCACTCTAAATCTGTTTCCACTTTACATACATGTTTGTAACAATTCAGTGAGTATTTTATAGGGTGTTCACTTCCATACTGAGGGAATGCTTAACTCTGCAAACAGAAATAAATTATGCCTTATTAATCAGTGGCCAAACTACTAGCATAAGTCTTTTGCTCTTGATCAGAGTCCATAATTACCAACAGTCTAGTTTCAAATTATAACACCAGGTCTACTTCCAATTTTGCTTTCCCTATTTTTTAAAGGAAAATGGTAGAAAATGTACAGTGTTTACTTTGCTTCTAGGCCGCCTCTCGCAGCCCAAAGGCGACTCGAGGCAGTGTACAAATGGCAAGAACTGCCCAAGACAAACATATCAACAATTATCAACACAATTCCATCATATACAAATTAGCAGTTAACGTTAAAAACACATTATCAGCATCTCATTATTAAATCGGTTTCCAACTGCATCACCGTCGTTCTGTAGGTCTCAATTTGGTAATCATACTACATCTGCAAATGCCCGGTCAAATAGCCAGGTCTTGACCGTCTTGCGAAATGTCAGGAGGGAGGGGGCTGATCTGATGTCATAAGAAAGGTCGTTCCAAAGCCGAGGAGCCACCACTGAAAAGGCCCTGTCTCTCGTCCCCACCAATCGTGCCTGCAAAGCAGGCGGGACCGAGAGCAGGGCTGTAGCACACCAGTTCTCGTTTGTGCCTGGGAGGCAGGGGGCAGCACCGGGGGTCCCACTTGCATTGGAGCCAGCTGATTCTGAAGAGGATTTGGAGGGGCTAGAAGAAGGGGATTTTGAGATAGCTGGGCCTTCTTCCCCCACAGAAAGCCTGGCCTGGGATGACGGCTGGCCGGATCCTTACGAGAGGCAGGAAGGCCAGTCGAATTCGAAAGCAGTGATAGTGAAGATTATGAGCGGCGGAGGGGGAGGTTCACAAGAAAGAATGTGGAAAACAACCGAGGGAGAGGCCCTGGAAGCAGAAGGGGAGTTTGACTCTCACAAACATAGGGAAACAGGTGCTGGGAGGCAAGGTTGAACGTTTGATAGGAGACGGAGCATTGAGGCTAGCAGGAGGGGTTGGTTCCACAGCCTAGACCGACCGAGGGCTCGCAGCACAGATTGGAGGAGGGAGAAGCCTAGGCGTCGGGGGGCCTCGCCAAGGGATTAAGTATAGGATCCGTGGGAACGGATCCTCAGTACTTCGACCCACGTCTATCCTATACAGATGTGTAGTGAAGTCAAGTCCACGTAGCTAAGTTTGGGGCTAGGGGCCTGCCAAGCAGAGCTGGTATCTTGTAACCTTGTTTCATCCTTTGATCCGCTAGCTAAGCGGAGCCTTGCCAAGTCTTTGGATCTTACTGCCAAGTTTGCTTTTGGACTATACCTTTTATCTTTTGGATTACTTTTGATTTTTATGGACAATTACCTTTTCAACTGTTTTTATCATTCAATAAAGTAGTTAGCTGACTTCCGTCTCTGTGTGTGTGATTAAGGGGCCGGCCTAGGTCTTGCATCGTGACAAGGGCCTCTCCAGATGATCTTAAGCATCTTGAAGGTTCGTAGGGGGAGATGTGTTCGGACATGTACGTTGGACCAGAACCGTTCAGGGCTTTAAAGGCTAAAGCCAGCACTTTGAATTGTGCCCGGTAGCAAACTGGAAGCCAGTGGAGCTGGCGCAACAGAGGAGTTGTGCCCTTCCTGAGTGCCGCTCCTGTTATCAACCTGGCTGCTGTCCGTTGGACCAGTTGAAGCTTCCGAACAGTCTTCAAAGGCAGTCCCACGTAGAGGGTGTTGCAGTAATCTATACGGGATGTAACCAGAGCGTGGACCACCATGGCCAAGTCAGACTTCCCAAGGTACGGGTGCAGTTGGCGCACAAGTTTTAACTGTGAGAATGCTCCCCTGGTCACCGCCGAAACCTGGGGTTTCAGGCTCAGCGATGAATCCAGGAACACACCCAAACTGCGAACCTGCATCTTCAGGGGGAGTGCAACCCCATCCAACACAGGCTGTAACCCTATGCCCTGTTCAGCCTTTCGACTGACCAGGAGTGCCTCTGTCTTGTCTGGATTCAGTTTCAATTTGTTCACCCTCATCCAGTCCGACACAGTGGCCAAGCACCGGTTCAGGACCAAGACAGTCTCCTTAGTAGCAGGTGGGAAAGAGTGACAGAGCTAGACGTCATCTGCGTACAGGTGACACCACACTCCGAAACTCCGGATGACTTCCCCCAGTGGCTTCATGTAGAAACAACATCTATCTCCTGCTATCTCTCACAACATGTTCCATGTAAGGGAGTGGGTGAAGGAAGCTAAGTAACTGGAAATATGAAAATAAAATAACAGGGAAAGTAGAAAATAGAACCCACATATTTCACATTATCTATGAATGGTGACTAATGTTGGCCCTCTATGAAACAGGTTGCAGAAAACTACAAATCGTGTCTTGCACATTCCAGAGTCCAAAATGGCCAAGATCTGGTCCTTCAGAAGAAGCCAGGCCCTAGACATCCCACTTTAGTTAGATCTTGGAACAAGATCTACCTCTCCGTTGATGCCCCCTTGTTGTGGGGGAGAGGCTTGTGTACCCTAATGAATTTGTGAGCTATGCTGGCAGTGGCATAATGGCCACCGGTAGGGCCTCCCATGCCAGACAGGTCACAACCGAAGGGTCTGACAAAGAGCGTCAATGGGCAGGATGGGCTCTCTAGCCTTTTGGCAACCATCCTAGGAGAAGGAAAACTTTGATTTCAAACCTGGGCAGATGGTGCTCGTCTAACTCTGTAAGGTCAACCATCTAAGACAGTGGTTCTCAACCTTCCTAATCCTGTGACCCCTTAATACGGTTCCTCATGTTGTAGTGACCCCCAATCACATTATTTCATTGCTACTTCACAACTGTGATTTTGCTATTGTTATGAAGCATAATGTAAATTTCTGATATGCAGGATGTATTTTCATTCACTGGACGAAATTTGGCACATATACCCAATACGCCCAAATTTGAAAACTGGTGGGATCGGAGGGAGAGATTGATGTTGTTACTTGGGAGTTGTAGTTGCTGGGATTTCTAGTTCACCTACAATCAAAGAGCATTCTGAACTCCACCAATGGTGGAATTGAACCCAACTTGGGACACAGAATTCCCATGACCAACAGAAAATACTGGAAGGGTTTGGTGGGCATTGACCTTAAGTTTTGGAGTTGTAGTTCACGTACATCCCAAGAGCACCATCAACTAATAACAATGATGGATTTGGACCAAACTTGGCGTGAATATCAATATGACCAAATGTGAATGCTGGTGGAGTTTGGGGAAAATAGAATTGACATTTGGAAGTTGTAGTTGCTGGGATTTATAGTTCACCTACAATCAAATAGCCTTCTGAACTCCAACAAAGATAGAAATGGGCCAAACTTCCCACACACACACGCGCACGCACGCACACACACACACACCCCATGGTCAACAGAAAATGCTGTGTTTTCTGATGGTCTTTGGCGACCCCTCTGACACTCCCTCGTGACCCCTCCAGGGGTCCCGACCCCCAGGTTGAGAAACACTGATCTAAGACAAGGTAAATCTAATCAAACTTACGATCTGAGGACCTCGTTGCCACCATCCAACCTTGCTAGGCCATGGCAGATGAACCTTTGGTTTAAAAGGTGAGGCTAGTTCTGTGCACGCTGCACTCCACCAGAAAAATCCATTACACAGGCTCGAAGGACACATCCAACCACCGAATCATCAACTTTCAGGCCCCAGCCTGGTTCCATAGCCAAGCCTGACAAATGCCATGTTAATTCCCAAGCTCTCAGTCAGGCCTGAAAGCAGGCCTCTACAGAAGCCTCTGCGTCAACCATCAAGGGCAAGCGCAGCCTTTTCTCTTCCCAGGCTGATAAGGAGAGCTGGTACGGCCGGGATGTGTTGTCCTCCCGGCTCCCAGGTGCAAGCGTTAATGAGCAGACATTCTTTCCCTCCTCAGAGGGCAAGGGAGGGCTGGGCCCACAGACTATCCATGGGAAGGAGTTATGACGCAGAGTGCGTCTTCAAGAGAGAAAACCTATTTAAGCTGCTTCCTGATGGTACTCGGGACCTCGTGCCAACATTCAGCTTTCCTCGTTAAGTTCCACATACTCTAGTTCCAGCCCGGACCGGTGGGCCTCCAAGTCCTCGTACTCAAGTATTTGCCAAGCCTTGGTTGCCAGAGACTTAACCAGGATTTAGCCCATTGTGGCATCAGGACTATTCTTATTTCATTGAACCTTTCTACTCCTTGGACTATTGCATTGCATTATTAGATGCTGAGAGCATCTAAGGCAGGGGTGCCCACACTTTTTCAGCATGTGAGCTACTTAAACTAAAACCAAGTCAGAAAGATCTACCAAGAGAGAACAGGGCGGAGCTGGGGAAGGGGGCGGGGCTTGGCGAGGCTTGGCTCCGCCCCCTCCTCCCTCTGGCTTCAGCATTTCCACTGCTTCTCCTGGGTAGAAGAGGGTAATGCCAAGCCAGTGGTGGCATAGATCAGGGCTGTCCAACTTCTACCGGCCCAGGGGCCTGAATTCCGGTCACTAATGACCTGGGGGGCCGAAGGGTCTGCCCCCGGCTCCGCCCCTGCCCCGCCCCTCCCCCGGCTCCAATTTACTTACCATTCATAAGAGGCATCCATACAATCAAATATAATCTTTTACTAAGGGGAAATGCAGGGAGGGAATACATAAGGGGCATCCATACACAATTACATAATAATAACATAAAGGTTAGCCTACCTTCCCAAACGCGCAGGATCCAGGAGCAGCCGGACCGCGAGCAGAGGCGACGACCGACCGAGGCAGCAGCCGAGAAGGTCAAATCGCGTCTGCGAGGGCCGCAGTGATTAAGTAGCCAAGATTTCGGCAACAGGAGTATCGCAAGACTATGGAAGCCACACAGGATTTCGCTCTCAACGCAGGCGTGATCTGCGTTGAGAGCGAAATCCCGTGTGGCTTCCGTAGTCTCGCGATACTTGCCCGAACCCGGAAGTGGGTAATTTTTAAAATATTATTATTTAATTAATTTTTTATTTTTATTTTTTATTAAAAAGCTTAGGGGGCCGCAGGGAAGGGGCTGGGGGGCCTTATACGACCCCCGGGCCGCCAGTTGGACAGCCCTGCCATAGATAGCCATCACTGGCTTGGCATTACCCCCTTCTACTCTTGAGAAGCTGTGAAAATGCTGAAGCTGGCGGAGGGGGTGGAGCTTGGTGGGGCTTAGTTCCGCCCCCCTTTTCCTCTGGCTTTAGCATTTCCACAGCTTCTCCGGGGTACAGAAAGGTTATGCCAAGCCAGTGGTGGCCATCTATGCCACCACTGGCTTGGCATTACCCTCTTCTACCCATGAGAAGCAGTGGAAATGCTGAAGCTGGCGGAGGGGGCGGGGCTTGGTGGGGCTTGGTGGGGCTTGGCTCCGCCCCTTCCCCCTCTGGCTTTAGCATTTCCACTGCTTCTCCTGGGTGGAGGAGTGTAATGCCAAGCCAGTGGTGGCATAGATAGCCACCACTGGCTTGGCATTATCCTCTTCTACCCAGGAGAAGCAGTGGAAATGCTGAAGCCAGAGGGGGAGGGGGCGGAGCCAAGCCCCACCAAGCCCCGCCCCTCAGAAGCATCCCATCCAGCTGGGATCGACCTCCCTGGGTCCCAAGATCGACCAGTTGATCGCGATCGACTTTCTGAGCACCCCTGATCTAAGGACTATATTTTTATCTCTTTACTTCTTTTCACTTATTCTAAATAAAGCATTTAATCACGGCTGGTCTCAAGTGGTTTACTGAGGGATCCTTCAGGTCTACAGTGCAACATCAACACACTTGTAGAAAGCGTGGGATGAGTCCTTCCTGAACCTTCATTCGCGAAGAAAAGCCAAGGAACAAGACATTGTGAGTGGAATAATGTCAGTTTTGCAATGATACAGGTGAGTCAACACAACTTTGTCTTGTCTAAGAAAGGATCATCCAGAGACACAAAAGATAGACAATATTAGGGACATCACAGGGAGTTGGTTCATACATACATGGGTTCACGTCTACATGAGAAGGCTTTCAAGAACTCCCTCAGTTATTCACTCCCATTTATCCATTCTTGATTCCTTCTTTTCACACTACACAGTTTCCTCTCTTTTTGGTTGAGAATGTTATACAACCCCAAGCTATCATTTCCTCCTGCCTCATTCTGTGTTATCTCATTCTGGTTTTAAACATTATCTGAGATATAATGCCAAGCTACAGATGAGGAGGGTTGAGATATAGACCCTGGTAGTTTTTGTAGGTTCATCTTCAGGGCTGTCCAACTTCTACGGGCCCAAGGGCCAGAATTCTGGTCACTGATCACCTGGGGGGCCGAAGGGTCTGCCTCCGCCCCTGGCTCTGCCCCCTCCCTGGCTCTGCCCCCACCCCTCCCCCGGCTCCGCCCCCTCCCCGGCTCCAATTTACTTACAATTGACCTTGAGTTGTGGAGTTGTAGTTCACCTCCATCCAGAGAGCACTGTGGACTCAAATAATGATGGAACTGGACCAAACTTGGCATGAATACTCAATATACCCAAATGGGAACACTGGTGGATTTGGCGGAATGTTTCCTAATACCTTTTGAGTTATTTGAGTCCACACTCAAATTGGGACACACCAAAAAAAAACCCAAACACCTCAATGCCGTCCCAGGGCTTGATGGGGCCTCCTTTCCCAGAGGCGGGTGGAGGAGGCCCAAAGAGCTCCCTCCCTCCCTGAAGGGAAAGCAAGCCACGGGGCAGGCGCAAAGGAAGCCACGTTGTGCCCTGCACGAGGGGGAAAGCAGCACAACAAGGGGGAGGGGGCACGGAGGAGGGGAAGGAAGTGTTGCCAAGGAAACCGCCGCTGAGGGACCCCTCCCTCCCCACTCACCCACCATCCCGCTTTCACTTGAACCAGGCCCTTACCCATACTGCGGGAGCCCCGCTACAGGGCCGAAGCGCCAACGCCGCCACCGTCCCCAAAGAGCCCAACTGGAGCCGAGGCCAAGCTCAGGCCGGGCGCGACAGGTCTCCCATCCGCGGGGCGGGAAGCGAGGGCCCTCCACAGGAAGAGGACGGAGCCAGGAGGGGCTTTCCCTGCCTCACTCCCCTCCTCCCTCTCTCTGAGGGAATGGGGGCTGGCCTGGAAGCAGCCACGAGGGAGGAGGAGGCGCGCGCCCAGGCCGGCCACAAATCCCACGGGACCCGAGATTTCGGCAGCTATCGCGAGACTATGCAGCCACAGATGGGATTTTGACCTCCCTCGAAATCCCGTCTGTGGCTGGCGTAGTCTCGCGATGCTTGCCTAAACCCGGAAGTAGGTATTTTTTTTAATTTTTTAAATTTTATTTTTAATTTTTAATTTGTATTTTATTAAAACAAGTTAGGGGGGCGTAGGGAAGGAGCTCGGGGGCCGTTGGACAGCCCTGATCTATATAGCTTAAAAATAGTCTGCTGTTATGCCTCAATCAATCTGTTATGCTGATTCCATATTCTGCTAGAAAAAAGTCTACTTACATAGAATATAGATATCAAGTTAAAAAAAACTCTAGAAGGATAGAGTTTAACCATAGGGTTACAGCCTGTGCTGGACGGGGTTACACTCCCCCTGAAAGCGCAGGTTCGCAGTTTGGGAGTGATCCTGGACTTATCACTGAGCCTGGAACCCCAGGTTTCGGCAGTGACTGGGAAAGCATTTGCACAATTAAAACTTGTGCGTCAATGCGTCCATTAGGCATGAGAAAAAGTTATGAAAATGATTCGTTTCGTAAGAAATTCGTAAGAAATGCTACTTTCGAGTATTTCCGCACCTGGAACGCCAACCAGGAAGTGGACTTCCTTTTTCGAACTTCGGGGGCCAGGATTTTCTTAAGTGTCGTTATTAGGTCGTAAGGGGGGCGTAAGGGGGGGCACCCTCCTTCTCTCTCACCACCCTCCCGCCTCCCTTGCCAATAAGTATTATGGCAAGGCAAGCCCTAAACTCGCTCCTTCTTTCGGCTGGAAGGAAGCCTGGAAAAAATTAAACAGAGGATTACTCAGAAGTAAATCCACAAAGGAGGGCACTTTGGATGAAGGGCCCTCTTTTGTGGATTTACTTCTGAGTAAACCTCTCTGTTTACATTTTTTCCAGGCTTCCCTGCCTCTCCTGCCTGCCAGGATCATTCTAAAGCATCAAAGAGTATTGGGGTGAGAAACCAACCTAATGTATAATAGAATGAATGCTACTGTAAGTGCCTAATTTACCAGCTGTTAGGATTTCAGGCCAAAACCATCTAGCGTCCATACCTTGGGAAGTCTGACTTGACCACTGTAGTCCACACTCTGGTTACATCCCGTATAGATTACTGCAATGCTCTCTATGTGGGGTTGTCTTTGAAGACTGTTCAGTAGCTCCAAATGGTTCAAAGGGCGGCAGCCAGATTGTTAACAGGAGCGGCACTCAGATAGCATACAACTCCACTGTTGTGCCAACTCCACTGGCTGCCAGTCTGCTACTGAGCACAATTCAAAGTGCTGGCCTATAAAGCCCGCCACCGGGAATATGGCGCAGCTGGCTAAGTGTCAGCTGCATAAGATCTCTCTGACCAGTAGGTCATGAGTTCATGGACTGCCCGGGTTGAGGTGGGTGCTCGGCCTTTAAGTGTAGCCTGCTGTCGACCTTTGCAGCCCGAAAGACAGTTGCATCTGTCAAGTAGGAGATAAAGGTACCACATTAAGTGGGGTGGCAAATTTTGACTGAATTATGAGGCCATAAAAAGAAATCCAGGAATGCGGAAGGAACAACGAGGGACACTGGAAAAACGCTGAGATATGAGGAGTGCGTCAGCTCCCCCGGTGGCCAGATTTGCCTCTGTTCGTTTATATGTGTGTAATATGTCAAAGTGTACTGTACTGTGATAAACGGCAGGGATTGTCTACTTGCATGTGTACCTATAATCCGCCCTGAGTCCCCTTTGGGGTGAGAAGGGCGGAATATAAATAAAGTAAATAAATAAATAAATAAATAAATGGTTCTGGCCCTACCTATCTATCCAAACGTATCTCTCCTTGCAAACCATCTAGAAACTTAAGATCTTTTGGGGAGGCCCTGCTCTCTGTCCTGCCATTCTCACAGGTGCGGCTGGCAGGGACAAGAGATAGGGCCTTCCCAGCGGTGGCCCCCCGGGTATGGAATGCCCTCCCCAGGGACATTAGATCGGCCCCCACCCTCTTAACATTTTGTAAGAAAGTAAAAACTTGGTTCTTTGAGCAGGCGTTTCCAAACACAGTGTAGTTTGACCTCTGATCGTGGAATGCCTGGATAACGTGACTGGACAATAAACTGGTAACGAAGTGCGGAGGAGTTATGGTTTTGTTATGTTTTTATTGATGTTAATATGTTGTGATTTAGCTATGTGATTTTCATCTGTTTTTATTTTGTTATGGGCACTGAATAGTGCCGTTGTAAACCGCCATGAGTTGCCCTCGAGCTGAGAATGGCGGTATAAAAATGAAGTAAATCATAAATAAATAAATCTTAAAGATGGAATTAAGCATAAATTTAACTGATTTACGAGGCCATAAAAAATCTCCAGAAAATACGCTGAGGAATGAAGGAGTGCGACAGCTCCCCCCTGGTGGCCAGACATTTAATTGCCTCTGTCTGTCTTGTGTGTTTGTGTGTCTAAATGTAATGTGTACATTGTAACCCGCCCTGAGTCCCCTGCGGGGTGAGAAGGGCGGAATAGAAATGAAGTAAATAAATAAATAAATAAATAAGCTTTCCTCTAAATTGGACCAAGAAATTCTGCTGCCTGAGATAAAGAACAAATTGGTACTTCCTTTCACCTGGCATATAAAATCTATCTGGATGGTAGCATGTGTGGGACACCACACATGAAGGCCACATCTGAAGGTAGCAACTTGCTTAGAGCAGTGTTTCTCAACCTGGGGGTCGGGACCCCTGGGGGGGGTCGCAAGGGGATGTCAGAGGGGTCAACAAAGACCATCAGAAAAAACTGTACTTCCTGTTGGTCACTGGGGTTCTGTGTGGGAAGTTTGGCCCAATTCTATCATTGGTGGGGTTCAGAATTCTCTTTGATTGTACGTGAACTATAAATCCCAGCAACTACAACTCCCAAATGTCAAGATCTATTTTCCCCAAACTCCACCTGTGCTCACATTTGGGCATATTGAGTATTCGTGCCAAGTTTGGTCCTGATCCATCATTCACCCAGAGGGTCATTGGGTCATTGGGTTATGGAACTCACTTCCAGAAGAGGTTGTGACAGCTGTCAGCCTGAACAACTTCAAGGCAGGATTAGACAGATTCATGGATACCAAGTGTATCGGTAGTTACTGAAAAGGACATTCAAGTGCCACCTCGGAGTTGGTTGAGGTAGGCAGGATTTCCCTGGGTACTGGTTGTGGGGGGTCGGGAGCAGGTCAGGGTTTTGCCCTCCCTTCTGCTCGAGATCCCCGCGTACAACTGGTGGGCCACTGTGTGATACAGAATGCTGGACTAGATGGGCTGAGGTCCGATTCAGCATGGCTCTTCTTATGTTCTTATGTTCTTATTGTTTGGTTCCACAGTGCTCTCTGGATGTAGGTGAACTACAATTCCAAAACTCAAGGCCAATGCCCACCAAACCTTTTCAGTATTTTCTGTTGGTCATGGGAGTTCTGTGTGCCAAGTTTGGTTCAATTCCAGCAGCAACTACAACTCCCAAATGACAAAATCACTGTCCCCGCCAACCCCACCGGCATTCAAATTTGGGCATATTGGGTATTTGTGCCAAATTTGGTCATGGAGAATGAAAATCCACCCTGCACATCAGATATTCACATTATGATTGATAACAGTAGCAAAATTACAATTGTGAAGTAGCAACAAACATAATTTTATGGCTGGGGGTCAGCACAACATACGGAACTGTATTTAAGGGGTCGCGGCATGAGGAAGGTTGAGAACCACTGGCTTAGAGGAAACAAGGCTTAGGCCAAAATGTGGTTGCTCAACAATTCACTGCTATCTGCCATCACAGGCAACAACTTCATTCCATCGAATGGTAAGACTGGTCCCATTCCTTCATAGAAGGCTTTGATGTTTTCTGGACAAAAGCATACATTACGCATGATGGAAGGAAAGTTGTCATTTTAGAAATAAGATATTCAGACACAGTTGCAAATTAAAAGGATCTATTTTCAAGTAACCCCCGGGGTGTCATTTGTAATTAAATACAATTCTAAAACTCTTCTGAGACAGTGTCTCAGAAGCTAAAGTGCCAACTTGGCAACAAGAGTTCAACAGTCCTGTGATTAATTATATGGTATATATGGATGATCTCGTAGACAGCTGTGGAAAGATGAGAGAACTTAAACCTTAGTTTACAATCGGAAGCATGTGATCTTAGCCTTTTAAGTCCTGATTAAAGGAAAATAAAGCATTAATTGCATAAATTGCATGTTTTCAGTTTGGTCTTTTGTTATCTCAGGCCTGTGAAATTCTCTGTGCAGCTGGAGTGATTGATGACCAAGGAGATATCTTATGTATTTGGGGTGAATTGAAATCCCCCTGTATGCCCAAAGCTCTATGGTATTTTTTTGACATCTCAACATCTTAGTGATGCTTGGATGAAAGATTCTCTGTCTCGAGACTAGACTACTGTAATGCCCTCTACGTTGGCCTTCCCCTGTCGAGAATCCAGAAACTCAAGCTAGTGCAGAATGCCGCCGCTCGCTTGCTGGCAGGAGTGCCAGCGAGGGAGCACATTACTCTTCGGCGTCGAGTATTTATGCCACAGCGGAATAGGCAACAGAAATATAGAAGTTTAATTCCCCATTCGGCCCAATAAACTCCAGTCTCTGTTCGTGTGAATAATGACACTCTCAGTCAATTCACAAGGTAAAAATATAACTTTGTATTGAATTGAGTTTAACAATAATAAGCTAAGCATGAAAAACAACAGCAATTACAGCTACCTTCCTAAACATCCTTTCCTCACAAATATTTAATCCTAACTGTCCTCTTCAACGGACAAATTCCAACTGACAAATCTTAACTGACAAATCCTCAACATTCCATTTATCAGTCTTGAGACAGCGCCATCTGGTGTCAAACATGTCACACTGCAGAAAATACATCTTGTGCTGACTCATGAATTGCTATTAAAAATGCAATAATCTGACAATTACACCTACCCTCCGGCAACTGCACTGGCTTCCCATCGAGTACCGAATTGCCTTCAAGGTGCTGGTTTTGACCTTCAAGGCTTTGCACGGCCTAGGGCCTGCATACCTGAGGGACCGCCTTACCCGTACTCTCCCCGAGATCACTGCGCTCAGATGAACAAAATCTGTTGTCAGTTCCATCAGTCTGCTCCTGCCACCTATCGACGACTAGACAAAGGACTTTTTCTGTGGCGGCACCGGTGCTCTGGAACGCCTTCCCGGACAGTACCCGAGCTATCTCGGATCTGGCCCCATTCCGGAGGGCCTGCAAGACGGCCCTCTTCGGCCTAGCTTTCAACTAGGCTCACCGGACCAAGAACTATGCCATATGTCCTCTCTTCCCGTATATGACAATATAATTTGTTTTAATGTGGTTTTATGTTTTTATGTGTATTAATTGTAGGGTCACATGTCGACATGTTAGTGACATGCCACCCGTGTATTTTTTATTGTTATCCGCCCCGAGCCTGCTGGGAGGAGCGGAATACAAAAATGAACAATAAATAAATAAACAATAAATAAATAAATAAATAAATTGTCATTACAGCCATTGAATGCACACACTCTCTAGCAGCAGTTAAAATAAGTCATTCTGGTGTGTGTTTGTTATAAACAACTGAAAACAACGGAAAACCTGGTTCTTCCACTTGGCCTTCGGAGATTAAGCTCCGCGAGAGTTCGAAAATCTCACTGTTCCGTGAACGAGGGCAGGGTTCCGTATGGTTATAATCAAAGTATATTATCCAATGGTGTTGCCGGATGGGGATATCAGGAGGGGGAGATCCGGCAACACCATTGGATAATATACTTTGATTATAACCATACGGAACCGTGCCCTCATTCACGGAACGGCGAGATTTTCGAACTCTCGCGAGAAGACGCCCAGGTAACTTCACGGAGCCTCGAGACCTTTCCATCATCGCGAGAGGATGCACAAGTGTTTGGACAGAACAACGGGATTTCCCAATCCTCGCGAGAGGACGCGTGAGCTACTTCTGCATCCCGGGCTGCTAACACAGCATTAATGTATAATTACACCACCCGCATCGTCTCTTTGGGCCCACGGGCAACGCCACAAAGCTAAGCACGATACAGGATGTCCGCCTCAAATTTCATCAATTGGGCAAGTACATCAGTGGGATATCCCACACACATCCAATCATTTGGACTCTATCTGAACTGTGTGTTTTGTGTATGTACACTTTATATTTGTAAGCCTATTACTTTTCATGTTCACAGAGAATATATATTTTGAATACTATTCCCTGCCTGATCCATCCATAACCTCACTGGGGGATATATAGTCTGATTTCAATTGTGTTCTCAGCACTGTTGTTCTTTGCATTGTCCCACCAGCCCGCTCATTGTTTATACCAGGGCTGTCCAGCTTCTACAGGCCCAAGGACCGGAATTCCGGTCACTGATCACCTGGGGGGCCGAAGGGTCTGCCTCCGCCCCCGGCTCCGCCCATCCCCTGGCTCCTGCCCCACCCTTCCCCCGGCTCCACCCCCTTCCCAGCTCCGCCTCCTCCCCGGCTCCAATTTACTTACAATTGACCTTGAGTTGTGGAGTTCTAGTTCACCTCCATCCAGAGAGCACTGTGGACTCAAATAATGATGGATCTGGAACAAACTTGGCATGAATACTCAATATACCCAAATGGGAACACTGGTGGATTTGGGGGAATGTTTCCTAATACCTTTGAGTTATTTCAGTCCACACTCAAATTGGGACACACAAAAAAACCCCAAACACCTCAATGCCGTCGCAGGACTTGATGGGGCCTCCATTCCCAGAGGCGTGTGGAGGAGGCCCAAAGAGCTCCCTCCCTCCCTGAAGGGAAAACAAGTCGCGGGGGCAGGCGCAAAGGAAGCCACGTTGCACCCTGCACATGGGGGAAGGCAGCACAACAAGGGGGAGGGGGCGCGGAGGAGGGGAAGGAAGCGTCGCCAAGGAAACCGCCACTGAGGGACCCCTCCCCCCCTCACCCAATGTCCCACTGTTTTTAGATTGATTGATTCGAGCCAGGCCCTTCCTTACCCATACTACGGGAGCCCCGCCACAGGGCCGAAGCGCCAGCGCCGCCGCTGCCCCCGAAGAGCCCCATTGGAGCCGAGGCCAAGCTCAGGCCAGGCGCGGCGGCCCTCCCATCCGCGGGGTGGGAAGCGAGGGCCCTCCACAGGAAGAGGACGGAGCCAGGAGGGGCTTTCCCTGCCTCACTCCCCTCCTCCCTCTCTCTGAGGGAATGGGGGCTGGCCTGGAAGCAGCCGTGAGGGAGGAGGCGCGCGCCCAGGCCGCCCGCAAATCCCGCGGGACCCGAGATTTCGGCAGCTATTGCGAGACTACGCAGCCACAGACTCGACCTCCCTCGAAATCCCGTCTGTGGCTGCCGTAGTCTCGCGATGCTTGCCTAAACCCGGAAGTAGGTTTTTTTTTAAAAAAAAATTTATTTTTAATTTGTATTTTATTAAAACAAGTTAGGGGGCCAGAGGGAAGGGGCTCGGGGGCCGTGTACGGCCCCAGGGCCGCCTGTTGGGCAGCCCTGGTTTATACCATTATCCACTTGGACATCGCTGCCACTGGCACCATCACACTGTCCCTGGTTGTGTGGGTGCCCCCATTAGGATTTCAGATGATGTGATTACAATGGCTAGGTGCTTGCAGGGAGCCCAGTGACTGGCAGAGAATGGCAACAGTGACATCAAGTATAGGTGATTATACTAAGGCTTATACAGTATCAGCCTGGCTGAACACAAACACAGTGCTTCCGGTGGTTTGACTCCATACATCTAGCCACAATCATAGTAGATCTGGGACCAATCCTGGGCATAATTATCCAGACTGGCTCCAGATTAAGTGGCTGGTCTAGCCATGGCCTAATTTGAAGACCTTGGTGTTATAATTGCTAATTAATCACTGCATTACTAATATAGGTCATTATAGAGTAATTAATTAGCTGCTGCACAAGGCTTGCTGAAGAAAAGGAGACCTGAATGGGGAAATTGTATCTACTGAAAATGTTATAAATTAACAAGTGGGAGAAGGTGGCTCTATTGACAATTTCTGTTAAATTGACGATGCTTTTGAAAAGCCAGCAACTTCAGCAGGAATTGAGGCAAATTATATTTATTCCCTGCGACCCCCTGGGGGAATAAACAAACCACCAAAATTATGAGCAAAGCACTGAGGAGGCTGAAAGTCCTACTTTGAAAAAATAAATGTATATCAAGCAAAACAAGATGGTTGGGCAACCTATTTAAAAGGTAAAATTACAGTGTTGAATTCTTCCGTAAGAACTAATTCAAATTTGGGGAGAGGGATGAAAAAGGATGCACTTGAGATTCTGCGTCCTTTTTTGAATGTTTGAAGCTCAGCAGAATCTTGTGTGAATTTTAAGAGCTACCAATATAATGTTGCATAATAAATGTATTAGATCATTGCATAATGGTGATCCTTCATGTTTGTATATCTCAAGGCTCAAATGGGTGTAGTGCAGCTCAATATAGCAAGGGTATATCTACTGGGGGACAGGAACAATGAAGGTATTGCCCCTCAGTAACATTTTTACCCCAGTGAAAGTTTCCTTCAGTCATCAAATTTCTAGCATTGCAGAAAGTGAAACGTCGAAATTTGTTCACACCTTGAATTCTTTGCCTACCTCGTTCCTTTGGAAACCTATATTTATTATTTATTATTATTTATTAAGTTCAATTTGGTATACCGCTCTCTCTGGAGCCCACTTCTTGAGGTTCAACTTATTTGAAGTTACTAGCCTGGTACCTTCAACCTCATATGGGTGGGAATTTTCTAGCCTTCCGGTTCTCCGTTGGCGCCCCCTTGTTGTGGAGGAGAGGCTTGCGTACCCTAATGAAGTTGTGAGCTATGCTGGCAGTGGCAAAATAGCCACCGGTAGGGCCTCCCATGCCAGACAGGTCACAACCAAAGGGTCTGACAAAGAGCATCAAAGGATGGGCTCTTTAGCCTTTTGGCAACCATCCTAGGAGAAGGAAAACTCTGATTTCAAACCCGGGCAGATGGTTCTTGTTTAACCCTGTAAGGTCAACCATCTAGAGAAGGAAACTCGAACCAAACCTATGACCTGAGGACCTCGCTGCCACCGTCCTAAGCTTGCTAGGCCCCGGTAGACACACCTTTGGTTTAAAGGGTGAGGCCAGTTCTGTGCACGCTGCGCTCCACCAGAAAAATCAATTGCACAAGCTCGAATGACACGTTCAACCTCCGAATCATCAACACGCTTGTAGAGAGTGTGGGATGAGTCCGTCCTGAATCTTCGTTTGCGAAGAAAAGCCAAGAAGGTTCAATGAGGAGTTGGCAGCCATGAAGCGAAGGAAGAGGAACCTAGAGAGCATGTGGCGTTCGGATCCAAGCAAGCCAAATCGAACACGTCTTGATGCCTTTCTAAGGGTATATAGCACAGCAATAAAGACTGCAAAGAAATCTTTTCTGGCAGCCAATATTGCGTCTGCAAAGAGCCATCCGGCGGAGCTGTTTCAAGTTGTCAGAGGCCTATTGCACCCCACCGTCCAGGATGGGAGCCCTGACAATTCGGCAGCCCACTGTGAAGCATTTGCTCGGTTCTTCGCATACAAAGTCACTTTGATCCGTTCAGGTCTGGACACCATGTTAACGGCAGTCTCTGTGGATGTAGCTGGTAGGCATGAGAAAAAAGTTATGAAAATGAAATGATTCGTAAGAAATTCATAAGAAATGCTACTTTTGAGTATTTCCGCACCTGGAACGCCAACCAGGAAGTGGACTTTCTTTATAGAACTTCGGGGGGGAAATTTTCTTAAGTGTCATTATTAGGTCGTACGGGGGGGGGCACCCTCCTTCTCTCTCACCACCCTCCCGCCTCCCTTGCCAATAAGTATTATGGCAAGGCAAGCCCTAAACTCGCTCCTTCTTTCGGCTGGAAGCCTGAAAACGTAAACAGAGAGGATTACTCAAGTAAATCTGCAAGGAGGGCACTTTGGATGAAGTGCCCTCCTTTGTGGATTTACTACTGAGTAAACCTCTCTGTTTACATTTTTTCCAGGCTTCCCTGCCTCTCCTGCCTGCCAGGATCTAAAGCATCAAAGAGTATTGGGGTGAGAAACCAACCTAATGTATAATAGAATGAATGCTACTGTAAGTGCCTAATATTATAAGTAATCCAACTGGTCATATACCTACATTCCATGCACATGCAATAATACAGCAGTAATAACAATGGGTATAAGAAGAGGTAAAAATCAAACCGAAGTATTCTGACTGTGGTCCCTCCTCAAACTGCAAAAGGCTCTTCTCTGTGAGCCCGGGAAAAGCCAAAACCCGGGCACAGCGTTTGCTGCTTGGGTGAACACACATACATATTCTTGGGGGATTTGCTGCAGAATCCCGGGCTCATAGAGAAGATTCTGCAGCAAATCCCCTCCCCCAAAGAATATGTATGTGTGTGCACCCAGGCAGCAAACGCTGTGCCTGGGGTTTTGGCTTTTCCCGGCTCAGAGAAGAGCCTTTGCAGTTTGAGGAGGGACCACAGTCAGAATACTTCAGTTTGAATTTTTTACCTCTTCTTATACCCATTGTTATTACTGCTGTATTATTGCATGTGCATGGAATGTAGGTATATGACCAGTTGGATTACTTATAATATTAGGCACTTACAGTAGCATTCATTCTATTATACATTAAGTTGGTTTCTCACCCCAATACTCTTTGATGCTTTAGATCCTGGCAGGGCAGGAGGAGTGGACGGCTCTCCCTGCCCCTTCTGCCTGCCAGGATCTAAAGCCTTGAAGAGGCTTCATGAGGGGCCAACTTCAGCCCTCCAGGTGTTTTGGACTTCAACTCCCACCATTCCTCACAGCCTCAGGCCTCTTCCTTTTCCTCTCAGCCTGGGCAAACTTGGGCCCCCTCGCTCCCTCAGGATCGGGGTGAGAGAGAGGCAGCGAGGAGCGAGGGGGGCTCCTCCTCCTTTTTTGCTGTTTCCAAGAATAGAATACGCCCTCCCCTCCCTCCTTCCTATTTGGAGAGTCCCATCTAGAATTCAGTGTGATTTATTCAAGTTTTGGCCTACAACTCCCAGAAATCCCAGCCAATTTACCAGCTGTTAGGATTTCTGGGAGTTGTAGGCCAAAACCATCTGGAATGCGCATGCGCTGGCATACGAACTACTAACGAATTTCGTTAGTAATTAATTTACATTTTAGAAATTTTTGGAAAATTTTTTGTAAGTCTTTCTATTACTAATCAAAAAAAATCCCCCCCCCCATTTGATTTTAGAATCACGATTTTTGGGTTCGAAACCATGCCTAGTAGCTGGAGCACCTGTTTGTCCAGTTTTGATGGATTCATTTCAATTGGTGAAACCTGAGGATGTAGACAAGATACTCAGAGGGATGAGAGCAACCACATGCATCCTAGACCCCTGCCCACCCTGGCTTGTAAAGGAAGCCAGAGGGGGATTGGCCGAGTGGGTAAAGGTGGTGATTAATGCCTCCCTTCGGGAAGGTAATATTCCAGCCAGCTTAAAACAAGCTGTTATAAAACCACTGTTGAAGAAACCATCACTGGATCCCACTCAATTCGTCAATTATCGGCCTGTTTCCAATCCCCCCTTTTTGGGCAAAAATCTGGAATGTGTGGTGGCCTCACAACTCCAGGTATTCTTGGAAGACATGGATTATCTGGATCCAGCACAGTCTGGCTTTAGGCCGGGGCATGGTACCGAGACAGCCTTGGTCGCCTTACTGGATGATCTACGCCGGAGCTGGACAGGGAGAGTGTGTCCCTGTTCATTCTGCTGGACCTCTCAGTGGCCTTCGATACCTTTGACCACGGTATCCTTCTGGGATGCCTTGCGGGAACGGACCTTGGAGGTACTGTTCTGCAGTGGCTCCGGTCCTTCCTGGAGGGTTGACCTCAGATGGTGTTGTTGGGAGACACCTGTTCAACCCCTCAGCCATTGACTTGCGGGGTTCCTCAGGGTTCAATTCTGTCTCCCATGTTATTTAACATCTACATGAAGCCTCTGAGGGAGATCATCCGGAGTTTCTGGGTGCGGTGTCACCTGTACGCAGATGATGTCCAACTCTGTCACTCCTTCCCACCTGCTGCAAAGGTGGCTGTTCAGGTCCTGAACCGGTGATTGGCCACTGTGTCGGACTGGATGTGGGTGAACAAATTGAAATTGAATCCAGACAAGACAGAGGTACTCCTGATCAGTCGCAAGGCTGAACAGGGCATAGGGTTACAGCCTGTGTTGGATGGGGTTACACTCCCTCTGAAGGCACAGGTTCGCAGTCTGGGTGTGATCTTGGATTCAGCGCTGAGCCTGGAGCCCCAGGTTTCGGCGGTGACCGGGGGAGCATTTGCACAGTTAAAACTTGTGTGCCAGCTGCGCCCATACCTTGGGAAGTCTGACTTGGCCACAGTAGTCCATGCTCTGGTTACATCCTGTATAGATTACTGCAATGCGCTCTACATGGGGCTGCCTTTCAAGACTGTTCGGAAGCTACAATTGGTCCAATGGACAGCAGCCAGGTTGATAACAGGAGCAGTACTCCGGGAGCGCACAACTCCTCTGTTGTGCCAGCTCCACTGGCTATCGGTTTGCTACCGGGCACAATTCAAAGTGCTGGCTTTAGCCTTTAAAGCCCTAAACGGTTCTGGTCCAGCTTATCTGTCCGAATGCATCTCTCCCTATGAACCATATAGGTGCTTAAGATCTTCCGGAGAGCCCCTGCTCTCCATCCCGTCTCCTTCACAGACTTGACTGGCGGGGACGAGAGACAGGGTATTCTCAGTGGTGGCTCCTCAGCTATGGAATGCCCTCCCTAGGGACATTTGATCGACCCCCTCCCTCCTAACATTTCGGAAGAAAGTCAAGACCTGGCTGTTTGAGCAGGCTTTTGCAGATGAAATGTAATTATTTAATTGAGACCTTGGGAATGACGCCGATGCAACGGAAACCGATTTCAATAATGAGATGCTGAGATTTGTATTTTATATTTTTAACTGTGGATTTTTTGCTTTTATATGATTGTTTTATTAAGTGTTATGTATTTTATCTGTGGGCATTCATTGCCATGTGTGCACCGCCTCGAGTCGCCTTTGGGCTGATTTGGCCTGATAATAAAAATATAGTAAATAAAATAAATAAATAAATTCCAAATATTGAATGTTATATCCTGTTATTAGTTTTGCTGATTTGGGATGCTGGGATTTACAGTCCCACAATATCTGTGGGGCCATTTATTCCCACACCAGGCTTGGCATTTAGAATTAGACTTAGGACCTCATCACATGGGGAAAATTGCCCATCCTACCACACTTTGCTGATGCAACGGGCATGGAGCCTGCCAGATCTCATCACATGATGCACATCTAGTGCCAGTGGGGCTCTGTGCCAGCAGTGTTGACAAAGTGTGGTTTGAGGGGGAAATCTGACCACAGGAGACAGACTACCCATGTTCAGATAGGCAATCATGGGAACAATACAGGTGTGATGGGCAAGTGGGTGACGCTGGCATTGCTGGGTGTTGGGTGACAGATTTTCCCTGTTGCCTCATGATTTGCCCCGCTGTCCTCCATGACAAGGACCTCAAAGTTATAAGGCCCTTAGGTGCTCTATTGGTGAACTACTGTTCCTTTAGCTATGTGTCTCAGGATTTTCACAATTATATTCTTTTGCTCAGATTGTGTACAACATATCTGAAAACAGTTGTGGATTATGAAGCTGTTATGGTTAAAACCTGTGTTTTTCTCCCTCAGTATCTAGGTCAGTGTTTCCCAACCAGTGCGCCGTGGCACACTAGTGTGCCATGAGAAATCATCAGGTGTGCTGTGGGAAATTGGAACCTCCAATACCCTTTCTTCCCCCTCCTGCCGAACACTTTTTTTTTCTTTCATTCGGGCTCCCTTCTTCCCAGCCTCACTCTGCTCGCTTTGCCTCACTTTGCTCATGCTGCCGCTTCTGCAGGAGGGGGGAGGGAAGAAGACTTGACCCGTGCGGGCGCTACTGCGCAGAGTAGCCCCACGTCTTCCTCCCTCCCCTCCACAGTGCTCTCTGGATAGAGGTGAACTACAACTCCAAAACTCAAGGTAAATGCCCACCAAACTCTTGGTTATGGTAGTTCTGTGTGGGAAGTTTGATTCCATTTCATCATTGGTGGAGTTCAGAATGCTCTTTGATTGTGGGTGAACTATAATTCCCAGCTGTTGAGCAAGACTTTTGTGTGTGTCTTTCTGCCATTCCTGCCAGGATATCTATGTTGTGTTCATCGAAACAGGCCCAGGTTTCAAACTGAGTGTATAAATACATTTAAAAACATATTAACTATATGTATTACTGTGTTCGAGTGTCATTTTGTGTCATTTTGGTTGGTGGTGTGCCCCAGGATTTTGTAAATGTAAAAAATGTGCCACGGCTCAAAAAAGGTTGAAAAACACAGACCTAAGTGATTGAACCTAGAATATGTATTTTTAAAATACACATCTACCTTGAGAAGTTTTTTGCTGTCAAAATGTAAAAATAAATTCATGTAGGTAAGTTAGGCCATGAAAAATGAAATTTGTTTTCTGAAAACTGATGACCTAAATGGTGAATTCTGACAGCAGCCAAGAAAACAATATAACAAGAAAAAGCTTTGCAGAATATTGATTTAATGCATCACTTAAGCAACAGAATATCTCAGACTAGAATTATCCATGCTCTATTTCCTTGTAACTTGGACAGTTTATCTATTCACTTCTCTCAAAGGAACACGCACATATTTCTACATGAATTGCTTCGATCTGAAGCATAGATGTCCGCCATAGAGCCATAATGAAGTTTGTACTCAGTGTAGCCTCTGTGAGATAGATGTATGTTTCCCAAATTCTAGAATCTGGTTAATTCCACACTTGTGCTGATGATGCATTGCTTTTATACAGAATCATCGTAATCTTGAGTATGCACTTTTGTGTTTTCAAAATGCAATCTATTATATATATGACCATATATATGAACCGTACAAGCATCTTTACTCAGAAATCCCATTTTATAAATAGAGGCTTTGTATAGACAAATTACAAATGCTCTATTAAAGTTAGCAATATATCCTTTTTGTTCACAATAACATCTTCCACACCCAGTGCCATCTGTATATTTCTCCTACATGCCCAAGGGAATATGATGCCCGATTCCCTGTGAGACAGGATGTATCCACAATGACAAAGTATGTGTAGCAAGGGCGGGATGAGAAAAAAAATAATGGTTTCTCAAGGAAAATTTATTATTTACTTCATTTATATTCCACTCTTCTCACCCCGAAGGGGACTCAGAGTGGATTACAGTACACATACTTGCAGACAATCCCCTGCAGTTCAACATATATAGACATATATAGACATATATAGACAAACAGAGACAAACTTCTGGCCACCAGAGGGAGCTGACGCACTCCTCATCTCTCTCAGCATTTTCCTTCCAGCATTCCTTGTTGTTCTTCCGCAATCCTCAGCAATTCTTTATGGCAGTGGTTCCCAACCTTCCTCATGCCGCGACCCCTTAAATACAGTTCCGTATGTTGTGCTGACCCCCAGCCATAACATTATGTTTGTTGCTACTTCACAATTGTAATTTTGCTACTGTTATCAATCATAATGTGAATATCTGATGTGCAGGGTGGATTTTCATTCTCCATGACCAAATTTGGCACAAATACCCAATATGCCCAAATTTGAATGCCGGTGGGGTTGGCGGGGACAGTGATTTTGTCATTTGGGAGTTGTAGTTGCTGCTGGAATTGAACCAAACTTGGCACACAGAACTCCCATGACCAACAGAAAATACTGAAAATGTTTGGTGGGCATTGGCCTTGAGTTTTGGAATTGTAGTTCACCTACATCCAGAGAGCACTGTGGAACCAAACAATGATGGATCAGGACCAAACTTGGCACGAATACTCAATATGCCCAAATGTGAGCACAGGTGGAGTTTGGGGAAAATAGATCTTGACATTTGGGAGTCATAGTTGCTGGGATTTATAGTTCACGTACAATCAAAGAGAATTCTGAACCCCACCAATGATAGAATTGGGCCAAACTTCCCACACAGAACCCCAGTGACCAACAGGAAGTACAGTTCTTTCTGATGGTCTTTGTTGACCCCTCTGACATCCCCTTGCGACCCCCCCAGGGGTCCCGACCCCCAGGTTGAGAAACACTGCTTTATGGCCTCATAAATCAGTCAAAATAAATGTGGTACCTTTATCTCCTACTTGACAAATGAACTGTCTTTCGGGCTGCAACGGTTGACAGCAGGCTACACTTAAGGTCGAGCACCCACCTCGACCCGGGCAGGCCTCAAACTCATGACCTCCTGGTCAGAGATATCTTATGCAGTGGACACTTAGCCAGCTGTGCCACTTCCCGGTGCATAAGATCTCATTCCTTTTCTGCTGGCACCCTTCCATCAATTCTTCTCAAAACTTGGAAACATTGCATATTGGTTTTGGGTGTTACAAAGTCAGTCAGTCAGTCACGTTTATTGAGTAACCGTCAGGTCATTTCAAATAAAAGCTCCAACAGCAGTAGTAGTATACAGGATAAAAGAGAAAATCAGTACCTAATGTACAAGGCAAATACAATGTGACACATTAAAAGCTAAACTTATTGCAATTGTCTAGCGTCAACACATAGGAAGGGGAACTATTCGCATAGGATACTTAAGAGGCCCGGTGAACTGTTGATGTGACGCTTATTACCGCTGTACCGCGGGCTGTTCCGTGCTGCCTACTGGAACTCATCCCCCGCACAGTTGACTCCAATAGACTCCATATACCGCTGTCTCTTTTTGTATACTCTAAATAAGTAAGCAGCTACCTTATACACTGTTTGAAGGTTTGAGTCCGAGAGGAGGAAGTTAATTTTAAAGGTAGAGGGCCAAAATGTCCTTTTGGATAGTAAATAGCTAAGGTATTTCTCCCTCTCCTCTGCATATATGGCACAGATCAGCAGAATATGGGCTAGATCCTCAACTTCTGGTAGGCCGCAGACACAGACTCTGTCCCTATAGGGTATGGCAGCAAATCTGCTGGCCCTCACCATAGACTCAAATTGCTCGAACCTAGCTCTAGTTAGGGCAATCCTAAGGTGAGGAAGGAGCGGGCGAGCCAGATACAGGGCAGTGTCAAAGTAGTTGGGTTGTTGGGCTAACCAGTGCATGGATTTAACCCTAGCCAAATGGGCTAGGTCAGTCTTTCTCAACCAGTGTGCCGTGGCACACTAGTGTGCCATGAGCGAGCATCAGGTGTGCCGCGAGAAAAGCCCTCTGCCCTCCTTCCTTCCCCCTCCTCCTGCTGCTTGGGGGGAGGGGAGGGAGGCAAAGAAAAAGAAGGGGCCGGGACACCGCCTCCTTCGGCCGTTTCCCCAGCCAGCCTCCAATCCGCCATGACTCCCACCATGACTCTCGCCCCTCGCTCTCTGAAGCCGCACGGAGGATGAGCCCCGCCCACTGAAGCCCATCCACCGCTCATGCTCCTCCTCTGTGGGAGAGCTGAAGCTGGGTAGGGGCGGGCATGGCTCCCCCTCCCCCGGCCTCAGCGCTCTCACAGCTTCGCCAGCCTTGAGGGGGCAGTGCCAAGCCAGCAGTGGCAGAGCCAGCACAATGCTGGCTTGGCACTGCCCTCAAGGCTGGCGAGCTGGGAGAACTGAAGCCGTGGGAGGGCGGCATGGCACGGCCTGGCTCCTCCCCCCCCTGGCTTCTGTGCTCCCAGCAGATCACCATGTCTCAGCCGTTCTTTACTGTGTGAGAGTGTCATTTTGTGTCATTTTGGTTGGTGGTGTGCCCCCGGATTTTTTAAATGTTAAAAGTGTGCCGCAGCTCAAAAAAGGTTGAGAAACACTGGGCTAGGTCATCTTGGGCACATATATCGAGTACCCTCTGCTTCACCCAGTTCATCGTTGAAGTCACTCTGATGTTCGACGGATCCATCTGGAGCCCCTGTAGGTTGAGATATGTCATTATGCAGCCTCCCCATGTTTTCTGAGAGGGGACTCTGAATTGCTCCATCAGGCACAACTTGGGCAGTCTCGCGCCTTACAAAGTGATTTTCTGTAACCCCTATAAACATGTCATGCAAAGAGCACTCAGAGGTGGGTTGCCATGGCCTTCCTCTGAAATATAGTCCACAGTGCCTGATATTCCTTAGCGGTCCCCCATCCAAGTACTAACCAGGAGTATCCCTGGAATGGAAGCAGGCTACAAAATACCCTCTTCTCCCACCCCAATTATTACGAACTGCCTGTCATCCCCATAAACCTCAGGGACACATTTGGTCAGGATATGAGAGATGTCATCCTCAATTTCTGTTCTAAACACTTTTCCTAGGGAAACTAGGTTCAACCCTTCTGCTTACAAGCAAAGACCAACATCACCATGATGATCATCATCATCATCACCGCTGCCACCACCATCACAGTTTACAAGTGTCACTGACTGGAGTTTTGAAGGTGACCCAGCTTACTTGTCCGAATGTCTCTCCCCTTATGTCCCACCTTGAAATTTACGATCCTCCAGGGAGGGCCTGCTCTCGGTCCCATCTTTGTCACAAACACGTTTGGTGTGGACGAGAGACAGGGCCTTCTTAGGTCAACTTCTTCCCTCCTTTCCTTTGGGGAAAAGTTGAAGATGTGGCTATGGGACCAGGCGTTTGGATAGATATTGGGAGCAGACGGACAATAAAATGATGACAGTGTTTGAAAATGGACTGTGACTGGCTTTGGACAAATTTGAGACTCTGGAACTCGGACTTTATGTATTTTCACTCTGTGTATTTTAACTGGTTTTTAATTCTGTTTACTGTATTCTTTATGATACAATTAGTTGTTTTAATGATTGTATATGTATTGCTACTTGTTGTTAGCTGCCCTGAGTCCCCCTTCGGGGGTGGAGAAGGGCGGGCTATAAATAATTAAAATAATGAATTAATAAATAAATCCATATGATCTGGTTTCTATTCAAGAATCTATGAATCAGTTGAGATAGCGTTTGACGAGGTAGCATATTCCACGTAGCATCACTTTTTGTAATTATGCTGCAATGATACTCTTAATGGCACTTTTATTCTTATGTTGTCATTACGGAATTCATCTCAAAGTACCTAATACCATGTTCTTCTTATTACTATTTCTACTGAAAACAGCACTACACCATTTGTTTCAAAGTACTCTCAACATACAATTAAAAGATAAGTTCAATAAATAAATAAATAAATAAGAACCCCAAACTACTAAATTACAATAACAGACAACTCAATCAGTTAATGCTGTTGTCATTTACATTGATATAGTGGCTACTAAAATCAGTTTCTCCAATGAAATAGGAACACCTTATTGATTTCTAAGTAATTATTACTAAGTGCTGGTTTTGAGTCTCTATGCCTGTCCATTCTGACTGCTGCAGTTCTTTTCCATTACAACCCAGTTGTGAAAACTAAAGTAAGGATTGGGGTGGAGGGAGACATTCTGTTTGGGCTGGAAGTCAGCATGAAGAAAATGGAAGTCCTCTACCAGCCCGCACCACAGGAAGAACACCATCATCCCCACGTCAGCATAGGCACATCTGTGCTTACGTCCGTTTAGCAGTTCACTTACCTGGGAAGCATAATCTCTTCAGACACCAAGATTAATAAAGAGATAGATCACAGATTAGCAAAGGCATAGAGTGCATTTGGAAGGCTTCACAAAAGAGTCTGGAGCAACAAGCACCTGAGGCAAAGCACCAAAATCAATGTGTACAGAGCTATCGTACTGTCTATTCTCCTCTATGGGTCTGAAACATGGGTCACCTATCGCCAACACCTACAACTCCTCGAACGCTTTCATCAGCACTGTCTTCGCACAATCCTAAATATACACCAGACTGACTATGTGATGAATGTTGCTGTCCTTGAGCAAGCAGGAATCACCAGCATTGAGGCCTTGCTATTGAGAACACAGCTGCGCTGGGCAGGGCACGTCTCTAGGATGGAGGACCACCGCCTCCCAAAGATCCTACTCTATGGGGAACTCACCATGGGTCAGCGCAAGAGAGGCGCTCCAAAAAAGAGATATAAGGACTCCCTGAAACAACATCTCAGGCTCGGCCAGATTGATCATCAACAATGGTCCACCCTGGTCTCACATCGGGAGGCATGGAGATGCACTATCCACAATGTTGTGGCCTCTTTTGAGAAGTCACGCCAAATAGATCTCGAAGAGAAACGACAACGCAGAAAGAACCGCAACTTGGAAACAAAATCACCCAAGGAGACTTTCTGCTGTGCTTTCTGCAACCAAACTTGCCTATCTCAGATTGGCCTTTTTAGTCATCAACGCGCTTGTAAAAAGTGTGGGATGAGTCCTTCCTAAGAATCTTCGTTTGCATATATTATTATTATTATTATTTTAAGTAATGATGTGGCTTTAGCATGTTCTTCCATCCAAGATCACACTACCCAACACAGAAAGTTAGGTCCAGGGGATGTCTAGCATCTTGAATGAAACAAGAATGCCCTTGGGAGACGCTGGTGGTTGTCATGTAAAATAGGAAGTCCTGGGTCACTTCCGTCAAACCAGTCTCAGAATGGATAGTGACATCCCCAGCAGTATGAGCTAGTTCAGGAAGGGGCGGAATAGGCAGTAGAACAGTCTGTTCCAGACACACAACTTCAGAAACTCAGCAGATTGTGGGATAGGTCAGGGATGGAATCATTTATTTATTTATTTATTTATTCGGTTTTATATTCCGCTCCTCCCTGCAGGCTCGGGGCGGATCACAACGAACATTCGATAAAAACATCGAGATACAACAATGTTAAAAGACCACAAGGGTTGCAGATTCTTAAAAACTCATAAACATGGTCATACAATACATTTCCGGATTAGCCAAAAGCGAGTTTAAAAAGGGCAGTCTTGCACACTCTCCGGAAAGGAACAAGCTCTCGGATCGCGCGGGTATCGGGTGGAAGAGAGTTCCACAGCATAGGGGCCGCAACAGAAAAGGCACGCTGCCTGGTTGTGGACAAGTGGCAGGAGCGGATTGATGGAATTTCTAACAGGTTCTGCTCCTCTGAGCGCAGTGATCTCGGAGGAACGTATGGGGTAAGGCAGTCCCTCAGGTACACAGGCCCTAGACCGTATAAGGCCTTGAAGGTTAGAACCAACACCTTGAAGGCAATTCGGTACTCGATAAGAAGCCAGTGCAGTTGCCGTAGGATGGGAGTGATGTGCTCTCTCACCGGTGCTCCCACCAGTAAGCGAGCAGCGGCATTCTGCACTAGCTTGAGTTTCCGGATTGTCGACAAAGGAAGGCCCATGTAGAGGGTGTTACAGTAGTCCAGCCTCGAGATGACCGTCGCTTGGATCACCGTGGCCAGGTCATCCCTGGACAGGTAGGGTGCCAGTCACCTAGCCTGTCGAAGATGGAAAAATGATGCTTTGCTAACCATGGAGACCTGGGTCTCCATGGATAGCAAAGGGTCCAGATGGACACCCAAACTCTTAACAAGGGGTGACGGGCTAAGTTGCTCGCCATCCAGGGTAGGCAACCGTCACTCATCCGGCCCAAGGCGACCGGGCCACAAGATCTCGGTCTTCGATGGATTCACCTTCAGCCGGCTGGAATGCAGCCATCCAGTCACGGCTTCAAGGCATCATGATAGATCACTGTTTCAACAACCCGTTCCTCCAATCTCATGGAATTCTGGGGATGGGAGACTGGAGGAAATGAGTCGTCCCATCCCATCCCCCCCACAAACACACATAGAAAATCAAATCAGAAAGTCCAGGATGGCAATTGTTATACTCTTTACAAACGGATGACGGGGAATTTATTTCATCTATATGTAACTCAACAGCACCTGCCATTTATTGTAGGGTAGCTTGCGATGTCTGCCATCGGCAGTACATTTTTATTGATTTATTTATTGTCCAGAAAAAAGGGAGAGCTGCTTGTGAGAATTTCTGCCTCAAGTGATGAATAATTTAATTCATATGAGGTGCTCTCCAGTTGACTTATGGGAAGAAATACCATATGGTGATTGACTTTAAAAAGGTAAACTGTTTAGGCTGCTCATAAACACAAAATTTATTAAGTGTGGACAAAGAGTCAGCACTAGATATGTTATGGGCAAATCAATTTTAACTGAGAGGTGGGGCTGTAATGACATCACTATGTGATAACTGTTTAAAAAAAACAAGTAGCGGGAGTAGAAAGAGCCAAGGAATATACACTTACAATCAGAATGACGCGGAAAAATATATTGTGTAAATAACACAGTAGAGCTTAGCATATAAGATCAAGCATACTAGACATCTGTATACCTGTCACGATGCAAGTCCTAGGCCGGCCCCGTAATCACACACACAGAGACAATAATCAGCTAACTACTTTATTGAAGAATAAAAACAGTTGAAAAGGTAATTGTCCATAAAAATATCAAGTAATCCAAAAGTAAAGGTATAGTCCAAAAAGCAAACTTGGCAGTATTTCCAAAAACTTGGCAAAGCTCCGCTTAACTAGCGGATCAGGAACAAAGCAAGGTTACAAGGTAAAACTTCTCTTGGCAGGCCACTAGCCCCAAACTTGGCTACGTGGTCTTGGCTTCGCTACACATCTGTATAGGTAAGACATGGCCGAAGTACTGAGGATCTTTTCCCACGGATCCTATACTTAATCCCCTTGGCGAGGCCCCCGACGCTCTAGGCTTCTCTTCCTCCAATCTGTGCTCCGAGCCCTCGGTCGGTCTAGGCTGTGGAACCAACCCCTCCTGCTCGCCTCAATGCTCCGTCTCCTATCAAAGGTTCGACCTTGCCTCCCAGCACCTGCTTCCCTATCTTCGTGAGAGTCAAACTCCCCATCTGCTTCCTGGGCCTCTCCTTCGGTTGTTTCCCACATCCTCTCTTGCGAGCCTCGCCCCCCCCCCCCCCCCCGGCCGTTCGTAATCTTCACTATCAGTGCTTTCGAATTCCAACTGGCCTTCCTGCTGATCGTAAGGGTCAGGCCAGCCGTCATCCCAGGCTAGACTTTCTGTGGGAGAAGAATGCCCAGCTGTCTCAAACTCCCCATCTTCTAGCCCCTCCAAATCCTCTTCCGAATCAACTGGCTCTAATGCTAGTGGGACCCCCGGTGCTGTCCCCTGTTCCCCAGGCACAAACGAGAACTGGTGTGCTACAATACCTTAATAAAGCGGAATGTTTGTATGTATGTATGTGTGCGGAGGGCGGATATGTGGCAGCTATTTGCATAAAGTCCTTTGATTGGCCATCCTTGGCACTCCAAAATTCTAAGGCAGCAGACAGAGGGCATTGATAGACACTGATTAGCCAGCATCCCAGAATCCAGGCCTCTACATTCAAACAACAGGATTTCTTCCCACTGAGGGGGAAAATGCACCATCAACATTCCCTCCCCACTTGGCTCTGTGAAAACAAAATGGATTCCTGTTTTCTCCTCCCCCTCAGCTTTTAGAAAACGGCTGCCTGCCATTCCGCCTTTTAAAGTTAGCAATTACCAGCAGAGCAGGCCAGAACATTACAGGCCCCAAAAGAGAGTTTAGGGCAGGATGGCCCACGAATGATGGGATTTGCATCCCAATTCACTTCCCAGAAAACACTGTAGCCCCTACAAATCACAGACCAGGCCCAAAATTTACAGTAAGGCTTCGTTAACTTGATTTCCCTCAGTTAATGGGACATTGTGTATGGCCTGAATTAACAGTAACCAACCTTGGCACACTCAGCCCCTATGACCCATGATTCATTCTACTGCAGTTTGGAGTAGGGAGGACCATGGATGATGGGACTTGAAGTACCATCACAGGTTATGAGATTTGTAGTACTTTCAAACTCTTCATTCCCCACAGACCAAGGTGGCCCTGAACCACAAGACCAAACTTGGCACACAGTACCCCCATGTCCCACACTCCATCCTACTGCAGTTTAGAGGAGGATGGACCATGAAGGATGGGATTTCAAGTACCTCCATTCACTTCCCAAGCCCGCTGCAACCTTCATCCAGTGCATAATCATGACCACACTTGGCACAAAAAGAGCCCCCATGACCCAATGGACGTCCTGATGCAGTTTGGAGGGCGGACCATGGATGATGGGACTTGAAGTACCTCCACTCACTTCCCAAGACTGCTGCGACCCTCATTCAATGACTGATCAAGACCAAACTTGGCACACAAAGCCCTCATGACCCACTCTACATCCTGGTGCTGTTTGGAGGGGGATGGACCATGGATGACGGGACTTGAAGTACCTTCACTCACCTTCTGAGACTACTGTGACCCTCATCCAATGAATGATCAACACCAAACGTGGCACTAAGAGCCCCCATGACCCACTCTACATCCTGGTGCTGTTGGGAGGGGGATGGACCATGGCCAATGGGACTTGCAGTACCTTCACTAACTTCCTGAGACCACTGCAAGCCACATACACATCTAATAGGAACCAACCTTGGCACACAATGCCTTCCTCAAATAACCCGGGCACCGCCGGGTCCTCAGCTAGTAACATATAAAGCAACGTGCTGTAAATAGCAATCAAAACTGAACATAACACTTGCTGTAAATAGCAGTAGCAGGGGAAACGATCCCCAAGCGCGTACTCACGCGGCGAAAGTCCCGTGTGTTGGAACTCTGAGCGAGATAAAGTTTAGACAGACATAGTCCGCAACGGCGAACGGGTCGGCGAGACGGGGCACGCCAAGCGTCCAATTCAAAAACAATATTTGTAATCCAAATGGGAATCCAACAGGTCGACGAATCTGGAAATCCAAGCGCAATCATTTCACCTATGTAAGGCTTCCTCTGGACCCGGGACGAGTATGAGTAGCGGGTGCGAATGCCCTTAGATCGTGCAACAGAATATAATAGACATATATGTCTTCTGGTCAGATCATGGAACTTTGAGATTAAATAAGAAAGAGAGCTTTTGAAATACTGAGATGTAATGGACTAAGAATGATATTATCTATATCCACGGTACCGACCTCTAGTGGGCGGTGAGGCAATCCAAGGGGGCAGTGGGAGGCTCAGGAGAATTGGGGGGGCACTGAAGCCCTGTAAGGGGGCAGTGGCAGGATTTTAACTCGCAAGCTCACGAGTGTGTGCCTACCAGTTGGAAACCCTGTGCAGGTGCTGCCTGGAAACCGCAGCGCGCACCCCCTTCCTCTCCTCAACTCCGTCCATGGTGCAGTCCTGTATTGTCCCTTCCAATCCAACGGGTCCCTTGGAAGGAAGGGGCGATACGGGACTGCACCATGGGCGGAGTTGAGGAGAGGAAGGAGGTGCGCACTGCAGTTTTCAGGCAACGCCTGCCTAGGGATTCCAACTGGCAGGCTGAGACAGTCGTGCGCTTGCGAGTGTGTGCCTGCCAGTTGGTCCAGCAGAGAAGGAAAGCCTCTGCGTCTGCAAACGCCCCCTGAGTCGCTGCAGCGTTTGCAGGCGCCTTCTGGGAGATGGCCGTGGCACGAAGGAAAATGCAAGCAGCTCCCAATTTCCAAGGTCCAGTATTCACTATTGCTCAAGTTTAGTTCAATTCCATTGCTGTTGGGAGTTCAAAATGCTCTTTGAATATAGGTGAACTATAAATCCCGGCAGCTACAACTCCCAAATGACAAAATCAATTCCCCACAACTCCACCAGTGTTCAACTTTGGGTATATTGAGTATTTGTGTCAAATTTGGTCAAGATCCAGGGTTGTTTGGGTTCAGAGTGCTCTCCAAATGTAGGTGAACTATATCTCCCAAAAATCACTGTCAATTTTTTCCAAAGCTCTCCAGTATTTTCTGTTGGTCATGGGAGTTTGTGTGCCAAGTTTGGCTCAATTCCATTGTTGCTAGAGTAGGTGAACTATAAATCCCAGTAACTACAACTCCCAAATGAGAAGGGCTATTTTCTCCAAACTCCACCAGTGTTCAAATTTGGGCACAGTGAGTATTTGTGCCAAGTTTCATCCAAATCCATGGTTGTTTGGGTTCAGAGTGCTCTCCAAATATAGGTGAACTACATCTCCCCGAAATCACTGTGGATTCCTTCCAAAGCCCTCCAGTATTTTCTGTTGGTCATGAGAGTTTGTGTGCCAAGTTTGGCTCAATTCCATTGTTGCTGGAGTTCAAAATGTTCTTTGATTGTAGGTGAACTATAAATCCCGGCAGCTGCAACTCCCAAATGACAAAATCAATCCCCCCAACCCCACCAGTATTCAAATTTGGACATATGGAGTATTTGTGCCAAATTTGGTCCAGATCCAGGGTTGTTTGGGTTCAGAGTGCTCTCCAAATGTAGGTGAACTACATCTCCCCTAAATCACTGTCAATTCCTCCCAAACCACTCCAGTTTCTGTTGGTCATGGGGGTTCTGTGTGCCAGGTTTGGTCCAGGTCTGTCATTCATGGGGTCTCGGCTGTGGAAGTCAAAGCTGATCTACAGTATATACCCTATAAAGCAGTGGTTCTCAACCTTCCTAATGCTGTGACCCCTTAATACAGTTCCTCATGTTGTAGTGACCCCCATCATATAATTATTTCAATGCTACTTCACAACTGTGATTTTGCTATTGTTATGAAGTGTGATGTAAATATCTGATATGCAGGATGTATTTTCATTCACTGGACCAAATTTGGCACATATACCCAATATGCCCACATTTGAATACTGGTGGGATTGGAGGAAGAGATTGTCATTTGGGAGTTGTAGTTGCTGGGATTTATAGTTCACCTACAATCAAAGAGCATTCTGGACCCCACCAATGGAGGAATTGAACCAAACTTGGGACACAGAATTCCCATGACCAACAGAAAATACTGGAAGGGTTTCTTGGGCATTGACCTTAAGTTTTGGAGTTGTAGTTCACCTACATCCCGAGAGCACTGTCAACTCAAAACAATGATGGATCTGGACCAAACTTGGCATGAATATCAATATGCCCAAATGTGAACACTGGTGGAGTTTGGGGAAAATAGACTTGACATTTGGGAGTTATAGTTGCTGGGATTTATAGTTCACCTACAATCAAAGAGCATTCTGAACCCCACCAATGGAGGAATTGAACCAAACTTGGGACACAGAATTCCCATGACCAACAGAAAATACTGGAAGGGTTTGGTGGGCAATGACCTTGAGTTTTGGAGTTGTAGTTCACCTACATCCCGAGAGCACTGTCAACTCAAAACAATGATGGATCTGGACCAAACTTGGCATGAATATCAATAGGCCCAAATGTGAACACTGGTGGAGTTTGGGGGAAATAGACTTGACATTTGGGAGTTATAGTTGCTGGGATTTATAGTTCACCTACAATCAAAGAGCATTCTGGACCCCACCAATGGAGGAATTGAACCAAACTTGGGACACAGAATTCCCATGACCAACAGAAAATACTGGAAGGGTTTCGTGGGCATTGACCTTAAGTTTTGGAGTTGTAGTTCACCTACATCCCGAGAGCACTGTCAACTCAAAACAATGATGGATCTGGACCAAACTTGGCATGAATATCAGTATGCCCAAATGTGAACACTGGTGGAGTTTGGGGAAAATAGACTTGACATTTGGGGGTTGTAGTTGCTGGGATTTATAGTTCACCTACAATCAAAGAGCCCTTTGAACTCCACCAAAGATAGAATTGGGCCAAACTTTCCACACACACACACACCATGATCAACAGAAAATGCTGTGTTTTCTGATTATCTTTGGCGACCCCTCCGACACCCCCTCGTGACCCCTCCAGGGGTCCCGACCCCCAGGTTGAGAAACACTGCTATAAAGTCTAGAAATTGTAGTCCAAAAATCAACCCCCTATCAGTCTTAACTTAGTATCTCCTCCTCTGAGTAGGGTGATGACAGACAAAAATGTAGTCCTTCTCAGAAAAACCTGAAAGAAGCACGGACCCTTTTCCTCTTTCTGCAGTTGTGCCATTTCTGACCTTTTTGATAGGAAAGTGGCAGCACTGACCAGAGTCACGTGACCCTCTGAGGTGACATTGGTGCTTTCCCCTCTCTGCAGAATTACCCTTGACTTATCCATGGGTCATATCAAAATCAACAATGTTTTAACCCTTGTATCTATGGTGTGGTGCATCCAATATTAAAGAAACAACTGCTATCCCCCACCCAATGGAATGCTTAAAATGGATGTTGGCTCCAAACAATGTTGCATGTCTTTTAAATGGAGTTGGCTTTTACATGAGTGCATACAATAATTGCTGCATAGAAACTAAAAAGGATAATTTGGAGAGAAAAAAGAGTGAATGTGGAAGGTGCTAAATAGCCACACAACACCAGTATGAGTGGGCTAGAAAATGCAAAATAAAGTAGACCCAGCGGAGGGGCTGGCAGCTCCCCCCGCCGTGGCACCCACGCCAACGGGAGATATCCTGGTTTGTATAGGACCCCAAGTCCCGTTTCGCTATTTTACAATTTTAGCTTCATCAGGGCGTTAAAGATGGTAAATACACTCATAGTGTTGGTGAAACATACATGAATGGTAAACAGTGAACCATTTACATCACCCAATCCAGGTGCAAAAGAATAAACAGATATGAAGTACAGTGTCTCCCAATATGCAAGAAATTCTGCAATCTGACCGAACTCTAGAAATTGGGATTTGATGCGTCTTTTCCACCTTTCCATTTCCAACCCTGACCTTGTGTGATGAACAGTAATCAAAAGTAGAATTGTTCTGTCATCTGAAACCACCCTTATGATGGTTGAAGCAAGTGTGGTGTGGAAGATTTTATTAGGCCTGGTTGATCCCAAAAAATGGTTCGAAACTTGTTTCAGGTGTAGGGGGCGCTGGCGCTTCAAATATGATTGACTTCTGAAATTTTTTGGGAAAATTTCAAAATTAATTCATTAAAATTCCGAAATTTTGGAATGACTTTGTTAATGTCGAATCCAAACTGAAGGAAAACCGCATCCAGAGCGGGTTAAGCAGCCACTTTGGATGCAGCTTTCCTCTGCCCCCCCCCCCCCCGGTGGGGCCATTCAGATCCTTGTTGCGGGGCAGGTGCACAGGGCCGAGCAGAGGCCACGTTTTTCTGGCACACGCTTCTCTCCTAGACGAATGTTCTCCTCTCCTAGGCCCCGTTCTAGGGTTCCCATATGTCCCTTATTCTACGGGACGTCCCTTATTTTGGCCCTAAAATTTGTGTCCCTTATTTTCAGGCCCTGTCCCTTATTTTTGACTAGCAGGACAGGACTGGGCGGGGTTGACCAGAGGAAGGTGCGTGCTGCGGTTTCCACAGCAATGCCTGCCCGGCATTCCAACCGCAGGGCAGCCTGCGTCCCCGTTGAAAGGAAGAGGCGATACAGGACTTTTTCAAAGTACAGTAGACTAATTAACCGTTACCCAAGGGAATGTTGGATCATGTTGGATAAAGATAGTTTTTGGTTGCTTGAGAGTTACTCTTAAAATAGGCCTAGCTGTGCATCCCAATACTATACAATGCTGTGTATCCCATACTATACTATACCATTAACTATTGACATAATAATCATGAAGATGTACTGTCTTATAAAATTTATTTTATTTTAATGTTTAGACAGTGCACTCTTAAAGTCAGCAAAGTCAAGTACTAAATACAGATGGAGAAAATAAGATAGTTCTAATGATGTTTTTTCTGCATGACAAAGCATGCAGAAACATGCCATGTACTGCTAAGAGGGCGTAAGTTCGTTTCTTTTGTGAGTTTCAATCATTATCCTATTTTGTTAATAAAACTATTTCTACCTAATGTTTGAGTTTCAAGTTTTTAATGAAGTGTCCCTTATTTTTGTGAAAAATCCCGTAAATGTCCCTTATTTCTTATATCAAAAAATGGCAACCCTACCCCGTTCAGAAGCAGAGGGAAGACCTGGGCTTTCAAACCTGGTTTGAAAGCCCAAGTCTTCCCTCCATTTCTGAATGGCCCCGTTTGAAAGCCCAAGTCTTTCCTCTGCTTCTGAACGGGGCCTGGGAGAGGAGAACGTTCGCCTAGGAGAGCAGCGCATGCTGAAAAAACACCAGCCTGTGCCTGGCCCTGTGTACCTGGCCCGCAACAAGGCCCAGGGTGCCGGTCCAGCGCCGTGCCCGGTGACGCGCTTGCCGGCGAGAAGAGCGTGTGCACCATAAAAAATGCTGGCCTGTGCCCGGCGCAGCGCACATGATCCGCAGCAAGGCCCAGAGCGCCGGCCCCACACTGTGCCCAACGACGTGCTCCTGGATGTACTCGCCTGCCACCGAGAGGAGCACGCGCATTGCAAACAGCCGGCCCACCCCCAGGCAGCTTGCCCAGACCACAGCTCTGGCCGACGAAAAGGACGTGCCTGGCAGTGGGCCAGAGAAGGGAAAACCCTTTCCAAAAATGGCGATTTCTTTCCCAAAAATGGCGGCAGTGGCTTCGAATTTGGTAATTCACTTTCGGGTGGCTTACAGTGGTTCAGAAATGCTTCATAAGTAATTTAGAATCTAATTTAATACAAATTTGATCAAGATACGAAAAACCTAACCAGGCCAACTATGTACAGTGCATCTGTGAGTATGTGGGAGAAAGAGACTGAATGGAAGATAGATATCTGGGGGAAATTGCATCTCCCTACAACACCCCCATTAGTGGTATAAAGAAATTAGAAGTCTAGATGATAATGTCCTCAATGCCTCAGAAGATCGTTCCACATTAAAAGAAAATGTCAACTATTGACTCAATAAGTGATCCTTAAGAACACTACAAAGTTATTGTTCTTATCCTAGTGATGCTAACTACCAAGAGCCAACTTGCGCTATTTGGACCTCATCATACAAATAAATTTCACGGCCCTAGGGTGCTTTCACCCAAGTTAAGCCATGAAGCCCTATGACACCCATCAGATTATTCAGGCTCACTTTTGACAGGGCCCCGTGGCTCAACCAGGATGAAAGCATCCTACGACACTGCACCAGTAACACGGGAGCCTCTCCATCTTCCATTAGGAGCAACTGGGTTAGCTTGGGGGGAAGCCATGTAACAATGCTTCTCCACATGTGATGGGGAAGCATCACTGCTGGTGAGCTGGGGCACAGGCTGCTAGACTTGCCCGCTGCCCTGTCTATTTGCCACAGAGGCTGGCAAATCAGAATGTGGGACCTCATCAATGTGATGAGGTCCTAAATAACCATATATGTTTTCATGGAGAAATTTCCAGGTTCTTACACTGGACCTCCAGCAAAACTGGGATTTTCCCCCCTCTGAAACCATGTCTAATATGGTAGATAAAACAGAGTAATGTGGACTAATAGGCTTGGTTGATCCATAAAAAATGGTTCTAAACTACAAATGTGTGTGTGTGGGGGGGGGGGTTGATTAGTATTAGAAATACTTACAAAAAAAATTTCAAAAAATTCTTAATTGATATGTACTTAATAACGAAATTCCTTATTAGTTCTTATTCCAGCGCATGCGCACAGCAGGAAAACCGGGCTGACATCACAGGCAAATCAAGGGGGAAACATTTGCCTACAGGGGTGGTTTCCGCAAGCGTAGTAGTCTATCCAATCATAATATCAGGTAATCTTTGCAGGAATAGGGGTCAGTTACTTGTAATCCACAATTACATGTGTTGTAATCCACTCGGGAGTAATCTCAAAAGCCGCGCTGAGGAAAAACGCGGAAGATGCCCAGGCTGCAGCGCTGGCTGGGGGAGAGAATGCCATCAGGCCAGCGGAGCCAGCGGATCAAGAAGGGTGGTTCCCACAAAGGAAGTAGACAAGCAGAGCGTTCCACAATTGGCTTGGGGTGGTGCATTAACTGTTATCTTTGAATACCTCCCTCCTTCCTATTTGGAGTCCCATCTAGAATTCAGTGTGGTTTTCCTAAGGTTTGGGAAGCAGGAGAAGCATGCTAAAGGTTTGCCAAAACCGCAGACATGAGCAATGGATGGCAGAGACAATGGATCGATCCATTCCCTCTGGCATCCATTGCTCATGTCTGCGGTTTTGGCAAAGCTTTAGCATGCTTCTCCTGCTTCCCCTGACCAGGCAGAAGGCAGGGACAGCACTCTGGTGTGTGTGTACTGTGTAAGTTACCCTGAAAAGTAATTTTGGAGGACATAGATATTTCTGTTAGAAGAATCTCTACTGAGGGGGAAGATATGATCTAATTACAATAATAAAGAAAAATGGCGGCCCCCAGATTCGGTAAGGAAATTATACTTCCGGGTTGGAGCACGTGGTTCAAAAAACAATTAAATTAACTTTTTATACGAATTTAATCCGATTTCAAATAATTTTAAAACCACAGAAACCAACCCTATGGACTAATAATCTGTTTCATTCCAAGATGAAATCCAACCATAACGTTTGTTTCTTGGTCATGGGTCTATTCAAACATTGCCTTTTCATGCGGATTTTCTTGGGCATGTTGTACTTTGCTAAGTCCACTTGTGGCAGGTTGAATTTGCATTTTTATGGCTATACTTGCGGGGGGTCTTCATGAAGAAAGCAAATTGTGTGTGTAGAAATGTATTTTAATGTATGAGCATTCCCTACATAAAATGTAATACAATTTATTTCACCATTGATGGAGGTGTTTTTGAAAAGGTGCCGGGAAGATAAGGTGCAAGTTTTAATGTGCGTCAATTTAAGACCACCCAAAAAAGAGAAATAAGTACTAAATAGAGACAGTTACCTAAATTCAGCAGTAAAACAAAGTTTCTTTTCTTTTTGAAAGAGAGAGAGAATTAAAATGTCACAAACAAAAGTCTGTTTTAACATATGTGAACATCAATGATGTCTTATTGAAATGTGATATTGTGTAAAAGAAAGTTTAATATATGGAACTCTAATATTTAAGACAGACTTTTAAAATAAGCAATGTCTGCCAACACTGAAATATATTTAAAAAGGCATTATGAGCTCTGCAGTTACCAAAGTAATATGAAATCCCCACCAGTGCCCCCAACAAAACCAGAGAGTAAGTCTTCAGATTTTAAATATTTGATACTGGTTTAAAGATGTAGATCTCATCTGGAGTGCGCTGCAGCAGTGAAAAAAGCAAATTCTATGCTTGGCATGATCAGGAAGGGAATCGAAAATAGGTCGGCAAATGTTGTATTGCCTCTCTACAAATCTATGGTGAGGCCACCTCTGGAGTACTGTGTACAATTCTGGTCTCCGCACCTCAAGAAGGATATAACGGAACTGGAAAAGGTACAGAAAAGGGCAACAAGAATGATCCAAGGGATGGAGCGGCTCCCTTATGAAATCAGGTTGCAACGCCTTGGTCTTTTCAGCCTTGAAAGACGGCATTTAAGAGGTGACTTGATCGAAGTGTATAAAATCATGCATGGGATAGAAAAGGTGAATAAAGAAAAATATTTTCTCTGTCACACAACACTAGGACTAGGGGCACTCCCTGAAGCTCCAAGGTAGGAAAGTTAGGGCTAATAAAGGGAAATATTTCTTCACCCAGATGGTCATTGGGCTATGGAACTCACTTCCAGAGGAGGTTGTGACAGCTGTCAGCCTGGACAGCTTCAAGGCAGGATTAGACAGATTCATGGATACCAAGGGAATCAGTAGCTACTGAAATGGACATCCAAGTGCCACCTCTGTGTTGATGGAGGCAGGCAGGATTTTCCCGGTACTGGTTGTGGGGGGTCGGGAGCAGGTGAGGGTTTTGCCCTCCTTTCTGCTAGAGATCCCTGTGTACAACTGGTGGGCCACTGTGTGACACAGAATGCTGGACTTGATGGGCTAAGGCCCGATTCAGCATGGCTCTTCTTATGTTCTTATGTTCTTATGTTCCTGTTGCATTCTTACATGCAAGAAGAATTAATTTCATGAGTTGTCCAAATGCTAGACAAGATAATAGGAATTTCATGCATTTTTCTTTTCTTTTTTTCATCTTGAAATATTTTGGCACTGCTTTTTGTCCAAAAAATTCCTTGTGTGCAAAAAAAAATTGTAGAAGAGTTTGTAAAGATAAAATCCTTGGCATCTTCTTCATCATCATCATCTCAAACTGGTCTGCTTTTTTCCCCCCAAAGAGGGATTCAATGTACTTGAGACATCATGGTCTGAGTGCTTTCATACATAAAGCTAAGGTCTTTTATACATATGGTTTATTTATTTACTTACTTACTATATTTCTATACTGCCCCACTCAGCCCGAAGGCGACTTGAGGTGGTTTGCAGCAGTGACATTCGACTAGTCATTTCATATGAGCCTCAAGCCAATTACTAATCTCAACTAAAACTCATGTGCCAACTGCGACCTCTTGAAGTCTTACCTGACCATGGTGACCCACGCCTTGGTTACCTCTAGACTGCATTACTGCAATTCACCCTACATGGGGCTACCCTTGAAGATGGCCCGGAAACTTCAACTTGTCCAGCGATCAGCAGCCAGATTATGTTGCACCTCAGATCGCGGACAGCCCCCCCAGATCACACACACCAGGCAGATGCAATAAATGTACTTTCATTTAGAATAAGGAATAGTCCAAAGATAATAAGATGCAAGGCAATTCAAATCCGATGCAAAAGGCAATCCAAAACTGTCCAAAACAAAGGTAAAGTGAGCTGGTGTAATTCCCATGGAAAGCAAAGTTGCAAAGCTAAGTAAACCGCTCCTGCGGTCATCACGAACTTGAAACCCAGGACCCAAGTTCTTCCAAGCTGAACGTAGCTTCAGTTCTGACTAGAACGACCCCAGCACAATCGAATAAAGAGAACTATTTTCTATGTGACCAACGCACCCCCTTCCTCAAACTCCAATCTTTCCGGGAGGATCTGATGCTAGCCCTCCTGTCGAATTCCTGCTCATTAGCGGCCCCAGGTGCAGTACTATCATGCTGGGAAAGTTGATCCTCCCTATCCTCGGAATGCTCGGAGTGGAGAAGTTCTCGTGGGAATCAAGGTCGCTGGGCCTCTCACTGTCAAATTCAGAACTGACGTCCATGGAGTCATCATTATCCTTATCTTCAGGCCCATACCCATGTAACCATCCATCATCCCAGACTAATTCTTCATCTGCAGACCCATACCCATCTGGCCACCCCTCATCCCCGATCTGACCCGGATCAGCTGGAACCCCCGATGTCTGTCTATGGCTACTAGGCTGGAACAAAGGACACCGGCCGCGACCACTGCACCGGATTACCGGAAGATATGATTTTGGTTTTGTGGCTTCACCATATTCCGGAGATTTGCTTGTACAATTGATTGGTTCACCTAACTTTACTTTGGATTTCGCATTTTGAACATTGAACTATATCGTTGTTGGAATATAACCATTTATTTGATAATTGACACTGACTGATAATACATGATCGTTATTGGATTATAACCACTCTTTTGGTGATAGAGACTCATTGAAATAGAAACAATATATACTTTTGGAATACACCCAATTGATTGGACTTTCATTACCGTGAACGGTTACCCCATTTGGGACTGAAGAATACGTGTGTATATTGCTATAATAGGGACGCCGGTGTCCTTTGTTTACTATTGCTTTCTGGCACTCCCCCGATTTGTATTATTTACCAGGCTGGAACACCACAGATTAAAAACTGGGGCAAGTTACAGGGAGTGGTCAACTCCCTTGTTTAAAGAACTGCACTGGCTGCCATTTATTTTCTGGTCCCAATTCAAGGTACAGGTGATCACCTACAAAGCCCTAAACTGTTTGGGTCCCGCCTACCTTCGTGACCAGATCTCCCACCATGAACCAGCTCGAACCCTCCGCTCTTCGGTAGAGGCCCTCTGTCGCCCCTGCCAGTCTCACAGACTCGTCTGGTGGGCACAAGGGAGAGAGCCTTCTCCTCTGTGACCCCCCCCCCCCCCGGGATTCTGGAATTCCTTGCCTGGAGAGATTAGGAAAGCCTCCACTCTGGAAACCTTTAAAAATACCTGAAAACTTGGCTCTTCTTTTATTTATTTATTTATTTACTCGGCTTCTATGCCGCCACTCCCAATATGGCGGCTCACAGCCAGAAAGCAAGACAATACACAATAAACATATACACTCTAAAATGCAATACAAAATACAGGTTAAAAATACACAATAAAACATCATTAAAAACAGAGTTAAAATAATTAAGACAGTCTGGCAACAGTGGCATGGCTTGAGGAACCCGCTGGGCCTCTACCTGGAAAGCCAGCCGGAAAAGGTGAGTCTTACATGCCCGCCTAAACAGGAGTAAGTCATGGATAGCCCGTGTGGCTGGCGGAAGGGCATTCCACAATGTCGGCGCTATGACCGAGAAGGCCCTTTGGCGAGTGGCAGTTCTTTTAGCCACCTTAGCAGAGGGGACAGCCAGGAGATTAGAGTCCTCTGAACGAAGTGATCTAGAAGGGTAATATGGGGTGAGACGGTCCCTCAGATACGCTGGCCCCAGGCCGTGTACGGCCTTAGGGGTGAGAACCAACACTTTGAAGGCAATCCGGTGCTCGATAGGCAGCCAGTGCAGATCCTGCAAAATGGGTGTTATATGGCATCCTGCTGGGGAGCCAGACAGGAGCTGGGCGGCAGTGTTCTGCACCAGCCTGAGCTTCCGGGTTACCGACAGAGGAAGGCCAACGTAAAGAGCGTTACAGTAATCTAGCCTCGAGATGACCGTGGCTTGGAACACCATGGCCAGGTCAGACCGGGACAGGTAGGGGGCCAGCCTCCTTGCCTGACGGAGATGGAAGAAGGCAATCTTGCTGACCGCAGAGACCTGGGTCTCCATGGTCAGCTGGGAGTCCAAGTGGACCCCCAGGCTCTTCACAGAAGACGATGGGCATAATGCCGCACCGTCCAGGGTCGGAAGCTGGACATCCCCACCGCCCGGACGACCCGGCCACAAGATCTCCGTCTTCGCCGGATTCACCCTCAACCTACTGGCTCACAGCCATCCAGTAACGGCTTCGAGGCAGCGCTGGAAATTATCGGGGACGAGGTCAGACCTGTCCTACACCCTCAGGATGAGCTGAGTGTCATCAGCGTACTGGTGACACTCAAGCCCATAACTCCGCACCAGCTGTGCAAGCGGCTGCATGTAGATATTAAATAATAGAGGGGAAAGAATGGCCCCCTGCGGAACTCCACAAACTAATGGGGAGCCCTCAGAGACCACTCCGCCCCTCCTCACATGCTGGGACCGCTGGTGGAGGAAGGAGGTCAGCCATTTAAGGGCTGTCCCCCTCACTCCAGCCATGGCCAGGCGGTGGAGCGAAAGATTGTGGTCGACCGTGTCAAACGCTGCCGTGAGGTCCAATAACACGAGCAGTGCAGACCCGCCTTGGTCGAGCTGGCAGCGGAGTTGGTCTGTGATGGAGACCAGGACCGTCTCCGTCCCATGCCCCGAACGGAAGCCGGACTGGAAGGGGTCTAGCCATGTTGTATCATCTAAGAAGGACTGCAACTGCTCCATTACTGCCCTCTCAACTACCTTGCCCAGGTACGAAAGATTCGACACTGGTCGGTAGTTGGAGGGAACCGCCGGATCTAAAGACGGTTTCTTCAGTAATGGAGCTACCACCGCCTCTTTTAAGCACTCTGGAAAGACTCCTTGCTCAAGGGAGCTGTTTACGATATTCAACAGAGGCCCACGTAACCCCTCCAGGCAAGATCTAACAAGATCTGCTGTGCTTTCGGAGAGTAGTTATTTAATTTCTCTCATTCCTCTTGTCAATGTCGCCATTCTCCGAGTCCATCCCCCCAATAAAGGATGTTTCCCCTGTAAAGGATGCTATTTCGAGTATCCCACCCTGAGTTTTAACATTTTAACATTTTATATATGTGCTTGCAACCTGCCCTGTCTTTATGATTTTAGATATAGTTGTATATTGTTTTTTATGTATATGTATGTATCTTTTTTATTGTGTTCATTGCTGGTGTTTTGATTTTATTTTATTGTAATTTGTTGTTTGGGCTTGGCCTCGTGTGAGCCGCCACGAGTCCCCATTGGGGAGATGGGGCAGGGTATGAATAAAGTTTTTGGAAGCTGCTCTGAGTCCCCCCTCGGGGGTTGAGAAGAGCGGGGTAAAATACCGTAAATAAATAAATATTATTATTATTATTAACTAGAGGAGATATATTGAAACACTTGAGTACACAGCACGGAAAGGTAGTGCTGTAGTGAATTTTAGTCAGCACTTGGCTTTCTGTTAAAAGTATTATACAAGAAGAAAATTCAAACCTAGGTTTTATTCTTTTAAGTGAACTCTTATGGTGGTTTTTTTTATTTAAAAAATATTATGAAATGCATTCTGAACTAGCTTCAAACCTACATGCTCAACTCAAGAACAGTGAACACAAAAGGGAAAGTCTGCCTTGTCTCTCAAAACCATATCATAAATCCATCTAAAAATACCCCTTATTACATTTGTATTTAAACAAATATCTTTTGCTTCTTGAATCTCTAAAGCTTTTTACAAATCTCCTCTGTGATCTTAGTTGGCATAGTAACCTACATCATATTGGTCTCTCCAAATCCACAATAACAAAATTGTTCTATTGTGCAATACTGCTGTGTTTTGAAGGTCATTCACACTGGAGTGGCTCAGACCTGGGAAGCATGGATGCAACTTACAGAATTCAGAATAGAGAGGTAATTTATTAAAGAGACATACACCCCAAATATATATACGCTAGTCCTGTTTTATGGTTCAAACGTTGATTTGGATGTAGGTTGTGCTGTTGTCTCGTATCTGATAGACTTCCGAATTATTCAGAGTTTTTTTCAAAATTGATTTGGATGTATTTCCGAAATTCGGAAGTTTTCGCTAATGGCGTCCGCAATTGCGCAATGCGCGGAAACCTGCAGAAGGGACAGTCAAAACTTTGGGGATTCCCTTTCTCTCTGTTTTTGACCACTACTACTTACAAAACTAGCCACACGGGTACAAAATATTGAACACATTTAACACATTAATAAATATTTTAAACATTTTAAATGCAATGGGACAAAAATATAGAAGGGCGGAAGTGACATACAAGCCCTATCCGAATATGGCGACAGAGACTTCGAATTGATGAATCTACTTCTGTCAGACCCCAGCCTGGTCCCATAGCCAAGCCAGACCGAGGCCATGTTAATTCCAAGATCCTAGCTAGGCCTGAGAGCACATCTCTGGAAAAGCCTCTGTGTCAACCAGCGGTCAAGGGCAGGCACAGCCTTTCCTCTTCCCAGGCCGATAAGAAGAGATGGTGTTGCCTCCCCAGCTCCCAGGTGCAACCGCTAATGAGTGGACATACTTCCCCTCTTCAGAGGGCAAGGGAGGGCCAGGCCCACAGACTATCCATGGGAAAGAATGAGCATCTTCAAGAGAGAAACCAGGGAAAACCTATTTAAGCTGCTTCCTAGGGTTGCCATATGTCCCTTATTCTAAGAGACGTCCCTTATTTTGGCCCTAAAATTTGTGCCCCGTTTTTTCAGGCCCTGTCCCTTATTATTGACTAACAGGACAGGACTGGGCGGGGTTGACCAGAGGAAGGTGCGCACTGCGTTTTCCACAGCAATGCCTGCCCGGGGATTCCAACTCGCAGGGCAGGCTGACAGTTGCGCACTTGCGAGTGTGTGCCCACCTGCATCCCCGTTGGAAGGAAGAGGCGATACAGGACTTTTTCAAAGTACAGTAGACTCAATTAACCATTACCCAAGGGAAATGTTAGATCATGTTGGATAAAGATAGTTTCTGGTTGCTTGAGAGTTACTCTTAAAATAGACCTAGCTGTGTATCCCAATACTATACAATGCTGTGTATCCCATACTATACCATTAACTATATAATAATAATAATAATGAAGATGTACTGTCTTATGACATTTATTTTATTTTAATGTTTAGACAGTGCACTTTTACAGTCAGCAAAGTCAAGTACTAAATACAGATGGAGAAAACAAGGTAGTTCTAATAATGCTTTTTTCTGCATGACAAAGCATGCAGAAACATACCCTGTCCTGTTAAGAGGGTGTAAGTTGTTTTCTTTTGTGAGTTTCAATCATTATCTTATTCTGTTAATAAAACTATTTATACCTAACGTTTGAGCTTCAAGTTTTTATGAAGTGTCCCTTATTTTTGTGAAAAATCCCATAAATGTCCCCTATTTCTTATATCAAAAAGTGGCAACCCTACTGCTTCCCGTTGGCACTCGAGATCTCGCGCCAACGTTAAGCTTTCCTCGCCAAGTTCCACGTACTCTAGTTCCAGCCCGGGCCGTTGGGCCTTCAAGTCCTCGTACTCAAGTATTTGCCAAGCCTTCGTTGCCAGAGACTTATCCAGGATTTAGCCCATTGGGGCATCAGGACTATTTCTTCATTAATTGAACCTTTTTACTCTTTGGACTATTGCATTGCAATACTCGATGCTGAGAGCATCAAAGGACTATATTTTTATCTCTTTACTTCTTTTCACTTATTCTAAATAAACCATTTAATCACGGCTGGTCTCAAGTGGTGTACTGAGGGATCCTTCAGGTCTAAGGTGCAACAACTTCCTGTTTCCTTAACTCCCTTCGGAATCTCTTCAAAAGTAAAAAAATCCAAATTACATCCAAATTTTGGGTGTATCCAACGTACGAAAACAGGCCTAATATACACATAAGATCAGGAAACCAGGTCCAAGGCACCTGCTTAGAATTAAGAGGCCCTGTTTAGTTTTAAACAAAATGTGAGAGTACAGGAGGGAAATACGGAAATGTGGAGGTGGGCCAGTTTTGACTTTCATGTTAATTGTATCCAGAATCACACACCAGAAGTAAAAAAAAGATGTTCACGTACAATGTTATATACATCAACAACTATGCCATACAGACTAGGCATGAGAAAAAAGTTATGAAAATGAAAAGAAATCGGAAGGGATTCGTATGTAATGGGACTTTCAAGTTTATACGGATCGCAAGGCCAATCCCGGAAGTGGACTTTCATTTCCGCACCCCCAAAATTTCGTTAGATTATTAAATATTTCGGATGCCCCCCCAACAGGAAAATTTCCCCCTCCAAAATAGCTTTGCAGACATAACTCACAGTCAAATCGGGGCCTTTCCATGCTTGAAGCCTAATTAGAGTGAAAGGCCTCCTCCAGGAAGTGAAAAAGGAGCCAGAAACGATAGAGAGATCCAGATCGGGACTCCTAGAGGGGCTGGAGGACTGACGAAAGCGATTTAAACACCCAGGAAGGGGGTTTAGATAGAAGGACAGAGTAGAAGGACATAAGAACTGCTGAGAGAAGGGCAGCAGGAGTGAAAAGAGCACGGAGAGGAGAAGGAAGAGTTCAGAATCAAGAAAAGCCATAGAGTTCAAACGGAGGTCCTAGACTGCTATGGTAAAGCTGAATGGGAAAAAGCTGGCGTGAGGAGAGCTCTAGCAAGGCCTGCACGAGAGGTATTTTAATATTAATAATAATATATTAATGCATTATATCTCTCCTGCAAGGAAACCAAGGGAAATGTTGCCCCTTGATTTGCCTGTGCTTAAAACAGTATCAGTCCTGTTTCCCTGCTTTGCCTACTTTAGAACTACTAACGAATTTCGTTAGTAATTAAGTTACATTTTAGAAATTTTTGGAAATTTTTTTGTCTTTCTTTTACTAATAAAAAAAATCCCCCCATTAGATTTTTGATTCCCTATTTTTGGGTTCGAAACCATGCCTAATACAGACATCTCTGAAATGTAAAACCATTTCTAAAATTTAAAATGAACTTTCTAAATTTTTTTCCAGATTTCAGTTCTAGAGGTGCCACATTTGGAGGTGCTAAACATCTTCAGCTAGTGTTTTTCCCAAGAAGCACAAACAAATCTAACTGACCCTTGGAGTCTGACTCCAAAGTGTTGCTGTGCGGCATTGCTGACTGGAGTTTAAACAGAACATAAACAAGTCAAGAATGCTCTAAAATAGCCATTCCCTGCTATTATTTCCTATGACCGAACTTCCTTAAAGCAGGCAGCCACACTAATAGATTCCTACTTTCCTTGGGAAAATGGCTTTAGCTGGTTTCCAGGTGATTCCAATTTCCTACCTACGCATGGTTTGTGAAATCTTTTTAACAGATGCTGACTGTATAAAATAGGGGCAGCCAAGGTTTCCAAGCTACGCGCTAAAAATGCACATATGCAGGAGGTTCTTTTATTCCCTGCATGGCCCCCACTGCTGCTTCCTGCCCTGACATCACAGCTGTGTATTGGGAGTAGCAGGCACTGAGCAACAATGCGAGTCCAGGATCTGTCCTTGCTCTGTGCCCATTTATTAAACATGTGAACAGCTGGGAAAACATGGAGATCTTTTGACAGATGTTCTAGCAAATATGCACATAGCTAAAGGCTAAAATCTACCACCCCCATTCCACTCTCCTTGCTAGATTTAATATCTAAACAATGAAACTAAATATTAAGAGCCAAAACTGCTGTCGGGTTCAGTGCCAGCTCGACCATTAGATAGAACAGTGTTTTTCAACCTTTTTTGAGCCGCGGCACATTTTTTACATTTACAAAATCCTGGGGCACACCACCTACCAAAATGACACTCTTAACACAGTAATATGTATAGTTAATATGTTTTTAAATGTATTTATGCACTCAGTGTGAAACCTGGGCCTGTTTCGATGAACACAACCTATATATGACTTTCTCTCACATACTTATACATGGCTATCATGTCTTCTCTCAGCCTTCTCTTCTTCTGGCTAAACATGCCCAGCTCTTCAAGCCGCTCCTCATAGGGCTTGTTCTCCAGACCGTTGTGGAATTTCACCCTGAGCGAAACTTGCTTCCAGATAACTATGGATGTCATGAAGCTGTTATAAACAGTTCGGGGGGGGCACTAAAAAAATCCAGTAAAATAGTACCAAAAAAAACATTTCCAAGCAGAGAGGCTCAATTTGTTTCTTGGAAACCTGTGAATGCTTCAGCCTCCCAATGCTCCCAGGTTTGCTCACTGCCCAATTCACCGACGTGGAGCTTCCGGCATTCGGTGGTGTCAGACCCCAGCCTGATTCCTTAGTCCGGTCTTTCTCAACCAGTGTGCCGTGGCACACTAGTGTGCCGTGATGGACCTCCTGCTGTGCCGCGAGAAAAGCTCTCTGCCCCCCTTCCTCCCCCCCTCCTGCCGAACTCCTGCTGCTTGGGGGAGGAGGAGGAAGGGCCGGGCGGTGGCGAAGAAAAAGAAGAAGGGGCCGGGGCACTGCCTCCTTCGGCCATTTCCCCAGCCAGCCTCCAATCCGCCATGACTCCCACCATGACTCTTGCCCCTCGCTCGCTGAAGCTGCGTGGGGGAGGAGCCCCACCCACTGAAGCCCGTTCACCGCTCATGATCCTCCTCTGTAGGAGAGCTGAAGTTGGGGGAGGGGGAGGGGCATGGCGCGGCCTGGCTCTGCCCCCTCCCCCGGCTTTGGCACTCCCAGCAGCTGCTCCAGCCTTGAGGGGACAGTGCCAAGCCAGCTCTGGCACCGCTGGCTTGGCACTGCCCTCAAGGCTGGAGCAGCTGCTGGGAGAGGTGAAGCCGGGTAGGGGACGGGGCATGGCGCGGCCTGGCTCTGCCCCCTCCCCCGGCTTTGGCACTCCCAGCAGCTGCTCCCAGCAGGCCACCAACCCCCAGCCATTCTTTACTGTGTTAGAGTGTCATTTTGGTTGGTGGCGTGCCCCCGAATTTTTTTAATGTTAAAAGTGTGCCGCGGCTCAAAAAAGGTTGGGAAACACTGCCTTAGTCAAACCAGACCAAAGCCATGTTGTTTCTGAGATTCCAGCTAGGCCAAAAAGCAAGCCTCTGCAGAGGCCTCCAGTTCAATCCACGTTCAAGGACAGGCGAAGCTTCGCTCCATCCCGGGCCGATAAGAAGCGCTGGGAAAGGGGAGTCAGGTTAACTCCTTTCCTCCCAGGTGCAGGCGTTAATGAGTTGACATACCATTCTGATGCGGGAGGCTTGAGAAAGCCCACCTGGGGATCAGTTCATGAGAACCAGTTACGACGCACCTTTGCGTCGTAAGAATCAAAGCCTGGGAGACCTATTTAAGTTAGGTCTTAGAGATGTGTGTCATCTCTCGCCAACGTTTAGCTTCAAGCCTTCACGGAACCCTGCCTGGGCCATTGGGCCTTCTAGCCTTTGGACTCTGTTTGTCAAGTCTTTGTGCCAAGAACTTATCCCTGGATTTATCCCATTGGGACATCAAGACACTTTTTACCTATTTTGATCCTGTTTTACTTTTGGACTAATGCTTGGCAATACCCTGATGCTTGGGAGCATCAATGGACTATATTTCTATCTTCTTTACTCTTTTCATTTATTCTAAATAAATATTTTCATCTGTTTTGCCACACTCCAACGATTCATGGATGGGGTTTTGGACTTCTTTATCCCATTTTTTAAACCCGAGCAAAAACCCATGCTGGCCGCCTTGGGCCCCTCCCTCGGGGCGGAAATGGAGCTAGCCGGAGCTTGATAAATACATAAAAAGTAACAAATCAAATGTATTCTTCTGTCACACCTCAAGGGCCTCAGGCATCACTTTTGCTTGAGCAAGACTTTAGCCAAAGCGGCAATAAGGTGCTGTCCAAGCCAGCTTGTTTAACTCTTAAACCTTGCCCTGGGCCTCCCGTCTTTTCCCGTGAGAAGTAAGGGATGAATGCATAACATAGGCAGCTCAAGGCTAGGCTATCTAGTCTCCCTGATAGTGAGGTGCCCTGAAGGAACCGAGAGATCGCCTCCCTTCTGTCCAGATGGTAGCCGCTAACGAGCTGTGCATACCAGAAAGGCTGAGGTAACATAACATATAGACACCCATCCATCATTGGGCAGTGACACTCGATGCAGCTACATCAAAGCCAGGGAATACTATAATTGCCAAGAGATGCCAAGTTGCCAGTATCTTGTACCAACGCCGCAATAAGGAGACACTAAGGGGAAGAGGCCTCATTGGGCCTCCCAGCCAAGCTTGTGCCAGCCAGCCTACACCGGGCTGACTTGATCCAGCGTTGTGCCTTGTTCCCGTTAACCGTCGAGACCCTGTGATTGATCCAGAAAGACTTTGCTGTCTAGAGAACTCTTTGCCTTTAAACCAACCCAGCCTTATTGCTCCGGCTGGGATTCCACTGAGAGACTTTCCTTGCATCCGGCTTGTGTTCCCGTTTTCCTCCACTTGTGATCCTGTTGCCACGGATCACACTTCCCTGTTGAATCCTGACTTTGGCTGCTATTTGGAGACACCATAAGGATTGTCTCCAAACCTTTTACTAAACATATTAATCAATAAAGTTTGTTGTACCTTAGCTGCTGTGTGGTTTATCCAGGGAGGTCAGGTCCCAAGGCCCAAGGAGGCGACATCTTCCGGCCGAGGGTGGGGAACCTGCCTCCAGCAGCCCCCAACTCCCAGAAGCCCCGCCTGCTCCTCCAAAGGCCAGGAATTCTGGGGAATGGAGTCCCAGGCGCCCCTTGGGAGGAGGCTTTCCACGCAGGTGCCGCCTCCCTCCCTTCCACTCAGGCTTCTTCTTGGACAGTCGTGCTGGCTCTTCTCCCGATGGCGGCCCAAGGAAGTCAAGGGGTGCCCTCTGCGGCAGCCCCGTGTGCATGTGCCATCATCACCACACTGAGGACCCGGGGGCGTCAAAAAAAGATTCGCTTATTACATTTTTTTTTACCTTAGTCCGGTCCTGGCTGCCATTCATTTTCCGGTCACAATTCAAGGAGCTCCATTGGCTGCCGTTCATTTTCCGGTCCCAATTCAAGGTTCAGGTCATCACTTATAAAGCCCTAAATGGTTTGGGAACTGCCTACCTTCATGACCGCCTCTCCTACCACAAATCTGCACAATCTCTTTGACCCTCTGGAGAGGCCTTTCTTTCACCCCTTCCTCTATCACAGGCTCGATTTGTGGGTACGAGGGAGAGGGCTTTCTCCGCTGTGGGCCCCTGCCTTTGGAATTCACTACCTGGGGAGATCAGACAAGCCCCTACCCTGGCAGCCTTCAAGAAAGAGCTAAAACTTGGCTCTTCTGATGTGCCTTTGGAGAATTAGCATTTTATCCATCATTTGCAAATCACCTTCTACAGCTCCCCCAAATCACTGTTCCTCCTTTTTTGGGCTCTTTTTGAGAAAGCAGCCCCCTATATAAAGATTAAACTCCCACTGCCTTACCTTATTTAAACTTTGGGTTTATTCATATCATGATCTGATCACCATGCTCATTATATCCCACATTCTGGGGTTATTGGGATAACAACAGGTTTTGCCCCTAGTCACAGCCCCCCGAATCAAAATTTTAACGGCTCTCAGGGTTTTAACATTTTATCCCTAGACATCTGGGCTGCCTGCTGTTCTGTTTTTATTATGTGTTGTTATATTGTTTATCTTATTTGTTATTTTATATATGTTGTATGATTTTTTCCCCCCTTTTGCTGTTTTATGTCTGTGTTTATTGTTTTTTGGGGCTTGGCCTCATATTAGCCGCCCCGAGTCCCCTTTGGGGAGATGGAGGCGGGTTATAAATAAAGATTATCATTATCATTATTATTATTATTATTAAATGATCACAATAAATGAATTTAAATCTGTTTTAGGAATATAAACTTCTGAACCATTTATGGCAGTTACAATGAGAACAGCTTGCTAATTGTCATTGGAAAAGGACTGTGTTTGTTAAATGTAATCTGAATTGCAAACACAAAAGCAGCTCAATTATAATTTTAGCATGTTGGAGTTGAAAAGGTCTAACCGTCATGTTAAAAGTTAATTTTAAGGAAAAGGTCCATTGTAGGATCTTTACAGGTGAAAAGAACAAGATTGCTTACTCTTCAAAAAATAAATCCACATATATAAATTGTAATTTATGGCCCCAGAATTTTTCAGTAACACTAGAGCAGTGTTTTCCAACCAGTGTGCTGTGGCACACTCGTGTTCCGTGAGCGATCAGCTGGTGTGCTGCGAGAAAACCTCTCCCCCCCCTTTCTTTCCCCTCTGAGGTTTTCCCATGGCACACCAGCTGATCGCGGAACAGCGGTTGGGAAGCACGACCCTCTCTAGAGAGGCATTTCCTCCATTTCCCCAAGCCTCCCTGCGCTTGTGAGGGAGACCTGGGGAAATGGAGGAAACCCTCTCTGGAAGCAGGCAGCCCCCGAGAGGCATTTCCTCCATTTCCCCAAGCCTCCCTGTGCTTGTGAGGGAGACCTGGGGAAATGGAGGAAACTCGGGGCCTGGCTGTTTCAAGCCGCCGTTTGGAAGCAGGCAGCCCCCGAGAGGCATCTTCTCCATATTCTTGCAGGGAGCCTTTCTCCCGGTTTGTGGCTCCACCAAGCCCGGCAGAGCCACAAACCGGGAGAACGGTTCCCCGCATGGCCCCGCTCCTTCCCCTCCTCTGCGGTGCGCGTGAAACTGCTCTTGGCCTCCCTCCGGCTCCCTGTCTATTTCCCCCAAACTCCATCTGTGTTCACTTTTGGGCATATTGAGTATTCATGCCAAGTTTGGTCCTGATCCAACATTGTTTGAGTCCACAGTGCTCTCTAGATGTAGGTGAACGACAACTGCAAAACTCAAGGTGAATTAACTATATGTATTACTGTGTTAGCATGTCATTTTGTGTCCTTTTGGTTGGTAGTGTGCCCCAGGATTTTTTAAATTTTAAAAGTGTGCCTCGGCTGAAAAACGGTTGGGAAACACTGCACTGGAGGGCAGAGATTAAAATTGATGGGAAACATGATGGTGTTAGAAGAACCTAATTTGGTGATTTCCAAACTATGGTCCTCAAGACATTTTTGACTTCATCTTCCAGTAGTCTGTCACATTGGCCAAAGGTCAGAAATCCACAGAACTGAAGTTCAAAATTCCCAGAGAAACAGGTTCTGGGATTCAACAAGCTAAGGAATGGGTTAGCATAAATTGTCTGAAGGAGGAAACTGAAACTGAAACAGGAAGTACTCCTAAAATATGGAGGAACATATGCAACTGCTTCAGATCATTGTTCTTTGGCTCATTTTGGATGGAATTGCACACTGTCATCTCACAAGCAATAGGTACACAGTGTGAGAAAGTAATTTTAGATTCAACTTTGTAATTGGAGTCTCAGGTGATACTGGCTAGCCAGGAGACGTGTGCATTTTTCTCGTTAGTTCTTGTAAGTTGTATGAAATTCATTACATTTCTACTTATGAGGCGATATCTAAACCAAAACCTACCCAATACTTTTCTGTTTGCATTTCGTAAACCTCAGAAGCCTTCCAATGTCAGTTTTATTTTTAGCACTAGGAAGCAAAGCAAAGCCAAAAAAAGCTGCCAAAAAAGCAAAGTTTGCTGGGAAAGAAAGCGCATTATTCTGGGAAATGTAGTTTGGGAACACAAAGAACTCTATGCCAGAGAATACAAAGGCTCTGCCCTAAAATGCTTTTCACAGAATTCTGCTTATATCAGAAAGCCCCAATCAGGAGAGGGAAGAGATCTGTCCCTCTATTGCCTCAGCCAAGCAGAGTTCCAATAAATTGTTGAATCTGCAAAGAGGAGGATTGACTAATACTTCTAGTAAGTAAATCAGTGTTGGGATGGGAAGAAATCCCTAAATGGATGGCCCTTTGGGGTCCCTTTCAACTCAATAGGGAAGCATAATAATTAATTTAGAGCAGTGGTTCCCAACTTTTTTAAACCAGGGACCACTTGACCAGGGACGACTCTCCAACATTAGTACCAAAATCAGTTTTTGGTCTACTTTAGATTCGGTGTGGTTATTTAAGGTGCTGACTCAGAAAATTGCATTGGATAGACCAGATCAACGGTAGTTTCTGATACAGAACACATGCCATTCAGTAGTTGCCATCTGCTAACCCACAGAAAAGCATATTTAATAATCTACAGCTGATGTGGTAGTAGTAATCTTTCATGGATAGTCAACCTCTCCCCTCCTGAAATCCCTGTTGCCTTGGCACTATAAGAGGTTTTCGTGAGACCAGTTGCTCTCATCGCTTGTCACGATGCACGGACTTGACCGGCCCCTTAATCACACACAGAGAGACGGACTGAAGGCTAACTACTTTATTGAATATAAAGAAACAGTTCAAAAGGAATATTGTCCATAAAAATAGCAAAAGCAAATCCAAAGGCCGTAAGCAATCAATTGGCCAAAAACAGCTTGGTAAATAATCCAAAAGGCTTGGCAAAGCTCCGCACGGCAATGCGGATTCAGGAACAAAGCAAGGTACAGGATACAAGACAAGACTTGGTGGCCACTAGCCAACTTAGCTCCGTGGACCCACTTCGCTACACGTCTACTCAGAAGAGACGTGGCCGAAGCACTGGGGATTGGTTCCCACGGATCCTATACTTAATCTTTCGGCCGAGGTCCCCAACGCTCTAGGCTTCGTCGTCTCCAATCTCTGCTGACGGACCTCGGCCTGTCTAGGCTGTGGTACCATCTCCTCCTGCTGGACTCGATGCTACGTCTCCTATCAAAGGTTCGGCCTTGTCTCCCAGCACCTGGGTCTCTATCTCCATGAGAGCTCTCCTCCCTAGAATCTTCCCAGCCGCTTTCTTCCATGTTTTCACTCACAAGATCCTGTGAGCCCCTCCCACCCGGCCGTTCATAACTTTCGCTATCACTGCTTTCCATTTGCACCTGGTTATCTATGTCTTCATAGGGGTCAGGCCAACCTTCATCCCAAGCCAAGCTTTCAGTGGGAGAAAGGGGCCCGGTGATGGGAAACTCTCCTTCAGCTAAACCTTCCAAATCCTCTTCAGAATCTATCTCTGCTGGTGCAGGCCCTAATGCTAAAGGAACTCCCGGTCCTGTTCCCTGGCCCCCAGGCACAAACGAGAACTGCTGTGCTACATCGCTGTGTGGTTTCGAGGCAACGGTGTAGTAATGGTGAGGCTGTGGACCATATTTTCGTTCTTGCAGACTACTGGTGGTTCATAGACCATAGTGTAGACTCATATAATCCAGTTCAAATTAGATAATGTTAATTATCTGCTTTTATAATCTGGATTATATGGCAGTGTAGAAAGGGCCATAGTTAAGATTGATGTTTTTTGTTGTGTACCTTCCTTCTCTTCCAATGGCAGTAGGACCAACTTTGTTCTGAATCCACGTACTGGCTAGGAGCAAGTTTAAATGCTCCCCTCAATTTACATAAATAAGAATAATTGCATCATTTTTTCTGGATTTCAGGCGAATATTTAATCTTTCGGTGTGCGTATTTAAATGACATGTTGCAGGCATGCTGGCACAGATATGATGTGAGGAGGCAAGATTGTTCTGTTCTCCTTTTCTCCACCTCTGCACCCCTTCACAATAATTTTACTAACCTTCCCTGAACATGCAAAAGTTTATTTTTTAAAAAAAAAAAGAAAGAAAGAAAGTAACAGAACAGTGGGAATGTGACACAGCAAAGTTACATTCCTACGCAGAAGTACTGCCAAGGGACCATGGAGCACTGAAAAATTGCAGCTACACAACTACAGAGAGGTACAATAGCCAGGGCAGGAGTAGGGAACCTTTTCAACTCAGAGAGCCATAAAAGCAAAATATCTAGAAATGTATTTCAGTGAGAGCCATATAATTCCCCAGGCCTCCTTTTCCTCATTGCCGGCGCTCTGCCCGATGGGGCTTGCCTCTTTCTCCCTCGGCTCCACTGCAGCCCTCTCCTTAGGTGGGTCCACTTTCCTGGGGGATACTGTGGAGACCCGGGTTGGAATCCCGGGGCTTCCATTTCTTCAGTCCTGCTTGCGGGGAGGCCTTTTTCCCGCGTTCGCATGCCCCCTATCCTTCCCTGTGCCGGGCCTTTGCTGAGGCAGGCTCACCTCCAGCAGGGGAGATCTTGCTGGGGCCTCGCCCCTCCCCCCTCACCACAGCCACCGGACCCAGCTGCTTCAGGTCGTGCAGCAGTTTCCTGCAGCCCGCCATGGGCCTCGGTTCCTGGTGGTGCCTGCACAGCAGGGCTTCAGCCCCACTGCAGGTTCGGGGTCCCCAGGCCTCCAGTGGGGAGGCCTCACCAGGGCCTTGCTCATCCCACCCTCTTCCCTTAGTTGCTGGCACAGGGCCTGGCATTGTCCTTTCCAGCCTGCTCGAGTTAGGTGGGGAAGGGTCTTGGCCGCCAGCTGCCCTGCTCTCCTACCTTCTTTTCCAGTAGTGGCGGCCTTCGGTGCTACAGGGCTCCGGCAGGGTTCCGTGGCTCCTTTGCTCCTCCAAACATGAGTGGGAGACTGCCAGGAAACAGAGGAGCCTGCGCCATACAAATGTGCATGCGTGAAACCAGCCTGGTGCAGCTAGCTCAGCCTCCGCCCTCAAGCCTGGTGTCTGCTCCAGGCTTGAAGGCAGAGACGGAGGTAGCACTAGGCTGGCGGCAGCGGGCACAGTCGAGCCAGATGCAGTCTTCAAAAGAGCCAGATATGGCTCGTGAGCCATAGGTTCCCTTCCCCTGAGTCAGGGTGATCCTCCCAGTAAGTTGTCTCTATCAATGATCATGAGAATACCATAGGAAAGTGGCTTCATTCAATCAAGTCCTAACTGAGAAAAAAAAGTTGGTAGGTTGCATCTGAGGGAACAGGCTTAAGTCTATGAAAGCATTTGCTAATATTGTCTTTCTCCCAGTTAGTCTCAAAGGTACTACATAAGATTCACTGATATAGTCATGTTAGTCTGGAATGCAGACTAAAGGGAGGTGTGGCTGCAAGGCATCCACACACACCCCTTCCTTCCCCCACCACCTCAGAGGCATCCTGTGTTATATTTAATCCGCGATGCTTCTGAGCTGAGGGGGAGGGAGGGAAGAAGGGAGGGCTTGCTCTCCATTTCTCCCTCCCTGCCCTGCCAGCTGAGAGGCATTGCAGATTAAATTTAATCTGTGATGCTTCTGAGCTGTGGGGGAGGGAGGGAAGAGTGCAGAGTTTTCCCTCCATTCTTCCCTCCCAGCTGGCGTAACGAATAATAACAAAAAATCATTATTAATTACGTTTCAATTATGAAATTTACTTTAAATTTTCGGAATAATTTTTATAATGACCCAGCAAAGGAAATTCCCCCCCCCCCAAAGTTTAGAATCAAAAATTTTATGGATCAACCACCCCTAGTAACTAAGGCATGGACCACTGTGGTCGAGTCACACTTCACAAGGTATGGTTGCAGCTGGTGCATGAGCTTTAATTGTGGCCCTCTCAGCCACCGCTGACACCTGTGCACCCGGGCCTGGAGGAGCAAGGACCGAGTGGAGTGGCCATCCCCGGCCCCTCGGACGGACTCCCGGAGGACAGGCGGCAGCCTGCCGAGGGGAGCCCCCCCATCTGCGAGGAGGCGACTCCATCGGGCGGATGGTGCCTTGGCGGAGCGGCGGTTGACCGATGGTGGAGCCCATGGGAGGCCCTGGGGCGCGGGCTCCCAGTCCCGACGGTAAGGGCGTTGGCTGGCTGCCCCAACATGGCGCTGGCCTCGTCCAGCCCGGCGTCCCTGGTCCCGCCCCCTCTGCCTCCCCCAACGACCAAGCCCACGCCCCTGGTGACGCCCCTGGCGACCCCTCCCACGGAGCGCCGGCCGCCGCCGGCCATGCCACTGGGAGCTGCGAGCTCCCCCCGCCAATGTTCGGGCAGCCCTTGATGGGTGCAGTAGACATTGAGAGGGCTCTGGCGAGGGTTCCTGAGGAGCGGCCCCGACGACGGGCAGGACGGCTGCCGGTGATTCCTTTGACCGCGACTAGCTCAGGTCCTCTGCCAACATCAGATGGTGCCTGGCCGGCCCCCGATGACAGCTATGGGGCCAGGAACGCCGTTAGTGTGGGAGGTCCCACGATTGATCCCCCCCCTGTGCCCCGATGGACTGTCCAGACCCGAGAGACATCTGCCGAAGCGGAGGCGGGGTTGAGGGCGGGGCAGGGGACGGGGCCGGAGGATGTCCCTCCCCCGCTCTGCAATTCCCCCCCTCCCATGGCGGTTGTCCCTCGGAAGGCGCCCCCCGCAGGGCCCCGTTCCAGGACCTTCAGGAACGCTACCCGTAGGCGCGGGACGCCTCCACCGACAAGCCCCCAATTTGGGAGGGTGGGCAAGCCGCAGACAACGAGGCATGGCCCACTGACTGACAACGACCGATATCGCAGTGGCTGTCACTGCTCTGACTTGGAGTCTTTGAGGACGCTCCTCGATTTGTGGGTCCCCCGGCTCCCCTCATTTGATGGACGTGCTTGATAGCTCTATCGGGTGGCTCTGCCCCTGGGCATGAGCCTGGTCTCCCCCTATTTGCTGTTGGTTACCCTGTGATGTTTTACCTTCTGTATGTCTTGTATGTTTATTTATGTATACTTTGTATCCTTGTTTGCCTTTGGCTCCTGTGAGCCGCCGCGAGCCTCAGGGAGTCGGCAGCATAGAAGTCCGAACAAATAAATAAATAAATAAGTGTTAGTGCTGAATCCAGGAGGACCCTCAAGCTGCGGACCTGTGTCTTCAGGGGGAGTGCAACTCCCTGAAGCCCTTTGAGTGCCACAGGTTGTGTACCACTGCTCTAGATTCATCTTTCCATAAACTTCAAATTACTTCTCTCTCCTCTGACTGCCACTTGTCTCCTTGACCCAACCTTGGCCTTGTGTATCTGATGTGTTTCTGCTGTAGATTGTCCTGTATGAAAAGGATTTTGGTTTTTGTTACAGTTTGTGTGAGAAGAACCACATCTTGTGTATAGTTACTGGAATGCTTTCAATGAAGGAAAGCTGGGTCAGTAGCAGAAAAGCTTTCACTTCCCCCGTTTCCTGGGCTTTCCACATCTGGGCTCCAGAACACTGAGGGGGCAGAGCTTTGCTGTTTTCTTTCTCTTTTTTGAAGTCATTGCTGGTGGTCTTCAGATTTTTCTCCCTGGTCGTTTCCCTTCCTTTCAATTAACATGGAAAGAAACAGTAATAGAAGAAACCTCGCTCTTAAGAACTATCAGTTCTACTTCCTTTGAAAGAAATGTGTTTTAAATATGTGATCACAATCCTATACAAAAACACCCCAGGGTGAGTCCCATTGATTCAGCTGAACTTATTTTTCAGGAGACATATATTTCCAGTGTAAATAGTAGCTTTTCAGTGAGAAATAAATGGGGTTGATATTTTTAAAATAATACATAAAAAATGTAATGCTAGGAGGGTGCATATGTTTAATACATAGACAATAGGCCTGGTTAGGTTTTTCGTATCTCGATCAAATTCATATTAAATTTGATTCTAAATTAGTTTTGAAGCATTTCTGAAGCGCTTTAAGCAACCCGGAAGTGAATTACCAAATTAGAAGCCACCGCCGCCATTTTCGGAAAGGAATCGCTATTTTCAGAAAGAGTTTTCCCTTCCCTGGCCTTCCCTTCTGGGTTTGGAAGCCCATGCTTTCCCTCCGCTTCTGAATGGCCCCTTTCAGATGCGGAGGGAAGGCATTAGCTTTCAAACCCATGCCTTCCAAACCAGGTTTAACAGGGCTCCTGCCCAGGTCCCTCTCTTCCAAAAATTTCGGAAGACATTCAGATTCGAAGCGCCCACGCCCCCAACATCCGAAACGAGTTTTGAACCATTTTTTTCTTGATCAACCAGGCCTAATCGACAATGTCAACCTCTAGAAAAAAGGAAGGAAGGAAGGAAAGAAGGAAGGAAGGACACTTCTACCTACTAAACAACCAAATGTGTAGGGAAATGGAGTGTACACTTTTAGGATTACCTGCTGTACTGAATGGATTCGAAACAATTATATTGCCAGTGTCACACAATGTGTTGAAGGGGTCATGTGTGTTTCACAACCTGTGGAGTTGGTGATAGGATATCCTGGAGTAAAATTGGAAGATTTTGCAAAGGTTTTGTGAAAGATTATAGCAAAAGCATTTGGGCCAGAAAAAGGAACAAATTAAATTTTATGGCAGTTCCTTAGAATTCACTGATATAGTCATGTTAGTCTGGAATGCAGACTAAAGGGATGCCTTGCATCCACACCTCCCTTCCTTTCCCCCCACCTCAGAGGCACCCCGTGTTAAATATAATGCGGGATGCCTCTGAGGTGGCGAGGGAAGGAAGGGGTGTGTGTGGATGCCTTACATCCACAGTTCCCTTCCTTTCCCCCCACCTCAGAGGCACCCCGTGTTAAATATAACGCGGGATGCCTCTGAGGTGGCGGGGGAAGGAAGGGATGTGTGTGGATGCCTTACATCCACAGTTCCCTTCCTTTCCCCCCACCTCAGAGGCATCCCGTGTTAAATATAACGCGGGATGCCTCTGAGGTGGCGGGGAAGGAAGGGTGTGTGTGGATGCCTTATCCACAGTTCCTTCCTTTCCCCCACCTCAGAAGCACCCCGTGTTAAATATAACGTGGGATGCCTCTGAGGTGGCGGGGGACGGAAGGGGGGGGTGTGGATGCCTTACATCCACAGTTCCCTTCCTTTCCCCCCACCTCAGAGGCATCCCGTGTTAAATATAACGTGGGATGCCTCTAACTGGTGGGGGGAAGGAAGGGGGTGTGTGGATGCCTTACATCCACAGTTCCCCTTCCTTTCCCCCACCTCAGAGGCATCCCGTGTTAAATATAACGTGGGATGCCTCTGAGGTGGCGGGGGAAGGAAGGGGTGTGTGTGGATGCCTTACATCAGTCTTTCTCAACCAGTGTGCCGTGGCACACTAGTGTGCCGCGACGGACCTCCTGCTGTGCCGCGAGAAAAGCTTTCTGCCCCCCTTCCTCCCCCCTCCTGCCGAACTCCTGCTGCTTGGGGGAGGAGGAGAAAGGGCTGGGCAGTGGCGAAGAAAAAGAAGAAGGGGTCAGGGTGCCGCCTCCTTCAGCCGTTTTCCCAGCCAGCCTCCAATCCGCCATGACTCCCACCATGACTCTCGCCCCTCGCTCGCTGAAGCCGCGTGGAGAAGAAGCCCCCGCCCACTGAAGCCCGTCCACCGCTCATGCTCCTCCTCTGTAGGAGAGCTGAAGCTGGGGGGGGAGGGGCGGGGCATGGCACGGCCTGTAGGAGAGCTGAAGCTGGGGGCGGGGCGGGGCATGGCACGGCCTGTAGGAGAGCTGAAGCTGGGGGAGGGGGCAGGGCATGGCACGGCCTGGCTCTGCCCCTCCCCGGCCGGCACTCCCAGCAGCTGCTCCAGCCTTGAGGGGACAGTGCCAAGCCAGCATTGTGCTGGCTCTGGCACCGCTGGCTTGGCACTGCCCCTCAAGGCTGGAGCAGCTGCTGGGAAAGGTGAAGCCGGGAGGGGCAGGGCATGGCACAGCCTGGCTCTGCCCCCTCCCCGCCTCGGCACTCCCAGCAGCTGCTCCCAGCAGGCCACCAACCCCAGCCGTTCTTTACTGTGTTAAACTGTCATTTTGTGTCATTTTGGTTGGTGGTGTGCCCCGGATTTTTTAATGTTAAAAGTGTGCCGCGGCTCAAAAAAGGTTGGGAACACTGCCTTACATCCACAGTTCCTTCCTTTCCCCCACCTCAGAGGCATCCCGTGTTAAATATAACGCGGGATGCCTCTGAGGTGGTGGTGGAAGGAAGGGAGGTGTGTGGATGCCTTACATCCCCCGTTCCCTTCCTTCCCCCACCTCAGAGGCATCCTGTGTTAAATATAATGTGGGATGCCTCTGAGGTGGCGGGGGAAGGAAGGGAGGTGTGGATGTTTGCGGCCAAGCCTTGACGCGCTTTAGTTCTTAGCAGGGAAAGGGGTGCGGACGCTCCTCCTTCCCTGCAAAGACCTAAACCTCGTTAAGGCTTGACACACTTTAGTTCTTAGCAGGGAAGGGGGTGCGGACGCTCCTCCTTCCTTGCTAAGACCTAAACCGCATCAAGGCTTGATGCGCTTTAGTTATTCTAAGTAACAGGGGAGAGTTGCTAAACAGCAACACAACACAAACTACGAGTCAATTTCAATAATAAACTATAATATAGTCAGTATATAAATCATATAAATCATATCAATTACATATATTGTGATTATACTGTACATAAAAGCCGTTCACGCCCGGGTGGGGCTCCTACCCTTAATGCGAGTTATTCATCAACTCAAGTCCAAGTAAGTAATATGAGTCTGCGAGGGAGGCGCTTCTCCTGAGAGTAAATAAGTATCCGAGTCCATAAACAAAGTCTCAAAATCGAAAGTTCCAGGTTTGAATGATCGTAGCGTTGTGGTTCTCGATACAAAACCTCAAGGCGTCAACGCAACAAATCCAAGCGCCTGTAAGTTGCTCCGTCAATACGGCAATAGTGAAAAGTTGTGTGTTGGGTGGATCTCTCTGTTCCCAAGTGCATTCACAGCTCGGAAAATTCCATATTGGTTAGATCCAATCCATATGCTCAGACCGACAAGGATATGTCTATATGATGACACCAACTCTCGTTTCGACCCTTTACCAATGGATCTTTATCAAGGCCACATATCTACACATTGCAACTCATAATTCACAGTAAAACAGGTGCATAGTTCTGTAATGCAAAACAAACATAAATACATAGTGTATATACACACCTAAGCTCGAAAGCAACTCTTGTAGTATAAATCATCCAATTATAAAAACATAATATACATAGTATATATTGATAGGAACATAGAGGAAAGTGTGTACTTCTATGACCAGACCAATGGCCGAAGCAATCTACAATGCCCAGAGGGTTAGGTTATATTCACTTCTATTGTGGGTTACACAGTTGTAATTCATCTCAATAGGTCTATGATTCTGAGTTTGTCGTTTAACCCGTGAGGAATCTCAGTTCTAAGTTTTTGGATCCACCAGGTTTCGGCTCTAAGTAGACACGTATCTACATCACTATGTGGTGGTATTTTAATCCTCTCAATGCCAAAGAAAAGTAAATCATCTGGTCCATGTTGCATCGTTTTAAAATGAATATATAAGGGTGAATCCTCTGATTGAGTGCGGATTCTTGAACGTTGTTCAGAAATTCTCACATACAGATGCGTTTTCGTTGTGCCCAAATAAAGTTTTCCACATGGACACCGGATCCCATAAATACATAAATCAGTTTTACAGGAAAAGAACTCTTTAAAGGTAAACATACAAGATGTCCCCGGGTTAAATATTTCTTTTTCTGGGAAAAATGCAAACCTGCATTGCGTGCAATTGCCACATTTATGCATTTTGGGTGTTAAACTACTTTTCTTCTGTGGTGTGCACATACCGGAGTGTATTAAAATATCTCTGATATTTTTAGATCGTTTGTTAGCAATAACGGGGGTGGATTCTAAACCCGGTATATAGTTCTTAGCAGGGAAGGGGGTGTGGATGCTCCTCATTCCCTGCTAAGACCTAAACTGCGTCAAGGCTTGACAAGCTTTAGTTCTTAGCAGGGAAGGAGGTGCGGAGGGCATCCCCTCGCGTCCTCTTTCCCTGCTGAGAACTAACTCCGAGATTCGGAGGAATTTCCTCCTGTTCTCCAGGCTCTCCCTCTGCTTGTGAGGGAGAGCCTGGGGAACAGGAGGAAAGCTCGGCCAGGCTGCTTCCAAAGCGCCTGTCTCAGCTCTCAGCTGGTGAGAGGAGAAAGGAGGGTGCTGCTGCCCTCCAGTCTCCTTTCACGAGTTGAGAGCTGAGGAGGGGAAAAACGACCTAATAACGTGCCCTTTACAAAAATGGCGATCCCGGGTTCGGTTTTGAAACTTCACTTCCGGGTTGGACGCCGAGGGTCAATATAGGGTCAAAGTAATTTCAAATATTAAATATTAACGGGTTTCAAAGTATTTAAATTGGAGATATCCATCCCTATTAGTTACCTTTAGATTGGACTATTGCAATGCATTCTACATAACCAGTCGCAAGACCTTCTTGACAGACTGTGAGTATGAGGAATTTTACTCTATCAGTAGGATCTTTAGGAATGGGTTTGTAGAAAGATAAATCATTCAGATATTTTTCTGCTTCTTTTATATAATCACTTTTATTCAATGCCCAAATATTCATTTATTAAAATTAATAATTTTTTTTGAAAAATATTAAAATGTATAAAAAAATACATTTCAAATTACTATCAGAAACAATTTTCATCTTTCTCCCCACCAAGTATTAGACACAATTTTTAAATATGAAATGTATTTTGGAAGGGTATGCTTCACAGGTCCTCTTTCAGTCTTCTTTTTCTGCCACCCACACCAGAAGTTCATGGAGACATATGATGATTGGCTAGAATCACTCTTCTAAGCTGCTTTCCTGGCAAATGGAAGAGAAACAGTGGGAAGGCCAGCTTTGTTTTCCATATGGAGCCATGACCGTGTGATTAGAGTTGCACTGAGTGTAACCACCACAAAAATTACAAGGAAGATAAAAGTTATCCAGAGCTGAAGCTGTAGTATTATAGAGGAGGTTCGGGCTTAAGCTTTAAACTGCAAGCAGCTCACGCTATTAGTTACCCAAAACACACAGTCAGAATTAATAATATTACCTCTAATATAAGGAAGTTGACATCTTCTTTCACATATTTTCATATTGTGGCTATGTCTTTTAATCTACTGCTGCCAGAATCCCACAACCATGGAAGGATTTGCCATATAGGCAAGGATTGCTGGGAATTATAGTCCAAAAAAGTACTTCAATATCAATGGAACAATGAATCCATCCTGGGGTTTAGTCAACGTTTTCCAAAAATACTACCTAAAGTGCTGAATGCTAACCACCTTGAATATCTCTTTTAAACATGCAATGGATTTACCATCTCTTTGATGTGAAAAAGAAGGAAATATTTATCCACCATGTAAGCACATATTCTTCTTGGTGCCTCAATGCCGGTTTCTTACAGGAAGAAATTATAGCTTAGTAAGAAGCACATTTTTCATGGCTTCAGTTAGAACAGGGCTGTCCAACTGGCAGCCCGGGGGCCGTATATGGCCCCCAGCCCCTTCCCTCCGGCCCCCTAAGCTTTTTAATTAAAAAATTGAAAAATAAAATAAATAATAAAAAATTAAAAAAAATACCTACTTCCGGGTTCGGAGCAAGTATCGCGAGAATACGCAATCCACACGGGATTTCGCTGTCAACGCGAGATCACGCCAACGTTGACAGCGAAATCCTGTGTGGATTGCGTATTCTCGCGATACTCTTCGGCTACTCTACTACTGGATCACTGAGGCTCACAGATGCGATTAGGACCTTCTTCAACTCAGTCGGTCGTCGCCTCTCTCGTCGTCTCGGTACCCCGGATCCTGCGCATTTGGAAAAGGTAGGCCGAAGCAGGGGGCTCCTCAGGGGCTCCTCATTCCTCTCCCCCATCTCCCCTCATGTATTAAATATAAAATTAAATATATTTAAAGATGAAATAAGGGGAGATGGGATACATTAAGGGGGGAGGGGAGGATGGAATTAAATATATTTAATATTAAATTAAAATAATTTAATATCTTATCCCTGCATTTAATGTTAGTAAAAGATTATATTTCACTGTATGGATGCCCCTTTTGAATGCCCACCTTGCATTTAATGATAGTAAAAGATTATATTTGACTGTATGGATGCCCCTTTTGAATTCCCACCCTGCATTTAATGTTAGTAAAAGATTATATTTGACTGTATGGATGCCCCTTTTGAATGCCCACCCTGCATTTTATCTCAGTAAAAGATTATATTTGACTGTATGCATGCAGGGGCGGGGGGCAGGGCGGGGGCGGAGCCGGGGAGGAGGTGGAGCCGGGGGTGGTGAGGGGGTGGAGCTGGGGGCGGGGGCAGACCCTACGGCCCCCCAGGTCATCAGTGACCGGAATTCAGGCCCCTGGGCCAGTAGAAGTTGGATAGCCCTGAGTTAGAAGATCAAGTCATAGACAATCACTCATGGCTAGGTAGGATTTCCTTCCAGAGGTAGAGCCTTGGCAGTAGGTCCGTAAAGGACTGTGAAGACCTGTTCTGGATCTGTATGGACTTTCACAGTGAGGACATAGGTTTCCAGATGGAAGACAATCACAATTAAGATTGCTTGAAGTGCCTTCCTCATGCAACATTTCTTCCTTTCACCCTGTATTCATGCCTCTTCTAACTTCACAGCACCTTCTGTAACAGTACACCTCCTGTTACAATGCTTGAAGGCCAAGACTTCCCTGTTCTTGATGTGTATGTCACATTTTTAAGGTTAGCTTTAAGACCATCTTGAAACCTCTTGTTGTCCACTAATATTCTATTTTCAATTCTTAAGTTGAGAAAAAAGTAACTGCTTTAGTAGACAGTGATCAGACATGTGGACAATGTAGTCAGGTCAGTGAAGTTGATTGCAGCTGCGACCACACCTCATGAAGTTGGATCTGGCCATGGTGGTCCACGCCTTAGTCACCTCCAGATTGGACTACTGTAATGCACTTTACGTGGGGCTGCCCTTGAAGATGGCCCAGAATTTTCAATTGGTCCAACGGTCGGCAGCCAGATTACTCACCGGAGCGACTTACAGGGAGCGGTCAAACCACGTGTTTAAGGAGCTCCATTGGCTGCCGTTCATCTTCCGGTCCCAATTCAAGGTGCAGGTTCTTACCAAAAGTCCCTGAATGGTTTGGGACCCGCCTACCTGTGTGACCGCATCTCTGTTTACGAACCCAGGTGTGAAGACTCTCTACTTTATAACTTCTGCCACCACCAAAATGTTAGGAACTGAGGTATTTTTGATCAGGGATCCTAACTGTAAAGATCTCCAATTCTTCCTCAAATTAATGGAGGTGTGTGTCACCCAACTGTAATGACACAACACCTTTGTAAATCTGCTGCCACCAGTGAGTAATTCTTGGCCAACCGATGTTTCTAAAGCTTGCACCAAAAGAGGTCACGGAGATAGATTTATAAATAAAGAACGTTAACAGTTTATTTGTTAACAAAGCTTAAAGCGTGGAGGTTTTAAGGTACACAGAGCTTAGTTGGTTACAGTATCTTCTTAGAGGCACAGATCTTAAGGTTACTAAATTTCTAAATGGGGTACAATGTTTGACTGTATTTTTCCAAACACTGACTCAACAATATTATAGATACTTTGCCCACTTATAGGCCTTTTATCTATCTTCTAGGTTAGCTTTTCAGCCTAACCTACAAACAGCGGTCTTTAAAGGCTTTCTAAACCCTAACTGCCTTTCTGCAGTATCAAAACACAGCCTTTATCCTGTTCTTTTCAGAACAGATAACAGCAGCCTCCCAAAACTTCCACCAGCCGGTCTAACCACAACTAATTAACTGATGAATTTCAAATCTGGAAATTCTAAGGCTAGTTGTAGGCTCCGCCTCCTGTTGCTATAGCAACGGAACTTCTCAGAGGCCGGGCACTCTAATACTCTCCATTAACCCTTTGTGGTCTGTCTAACATTTAATCATCTAACACAATACAAATGTAATAATACTAACCATACATTTAACAATAAAATAAAGATAAAACCCGCAATACACGTATCGACTTCATTACAACAGGCAATCTCTCTGATCATCTGGAGAGGCCCTACTCTCGCTCCCACTGGCCTCGCAGGCATGTTTGGTTGGGATGAGGGAGATGGCCTTCTCTGCAGTGGCGCCCCAACTCTGGAACGTGCTCCCAGGGATATCAGACAGGCCCCCACTTTGGCAGTTTTTAGGAGGAGCCTGAAGATGTGGCTGTTCCAATGTGCCGTTCCTGAATAAGGTAAATAATGCCCTGCTGTGGTCAATCTCTGCAACTGCCCTTGGAAGCACTTCAATTACCCGTTGGGTGTCTGCCCCTTATTGTTCTTGAAGCCTTCCTGCTATATGCAAACTACCTTTGTCTGCACCCAGTGCTTATTTATTTTATAATTTTTAACATTCACATTTGGCCTGCCCGAAATGGTTTTAAATTGTCTGTTACTGCTTGTGTTTGAGTTTTATTGATTGTATTGCTTTTATAATTGCTGTTGTGTTGTTCCTATGTGTTGTTGGGCTTGGCCTCATGTAAGCTGCCCCGAGTCCCCTTGGGGAGATGGGTGCGGGGTATAAATAAAGTTAATAATAATAATAATATGGAATCATTCTTTCCATGCCCAGATTGGCTGCACCAGGTCTCCCTTGATCCCCATGTGTTTCCTGCAGAGCAGTGTATGGGTAGCTCTTTTCTTACATTAATGAGTGCCTCTTGACTACAAGGCCCACTCACTAAGGCAGAAGGAATTTGAACACATAATGTTGACTTGGGACCCCTTCTGTGGTTATCTCAGTGGCATGGAAGCAGAGACATAAAATCTTGACTTGATTCATTCTTGTTCATTAGACTAGAAAAGGTCAATTCTTTCTCTTCAATGGGAATCACTGAAAGATGGCAAGTATTTTGCTGTTACTGTTATTATTAGTAAGAGAAAATGGGGATAGATTGTTTCATATTCATGGATGTCATTCAAGTGTACTTGAAGAAACATTGGAATCCTAGCTTTACCAGAAAGGGCAGCCTACCAACTTTCCAAGTCATTGTTACTTTTTTAAGAGATAAAGACCTTTCAACATCATGAGATCTCTCTCTCTCTCTCCTTCTCTCTCCTTCTCTCTCCCTCTCTCCTTCTCTCCTTCTCTACTTTCTCACATAGCAATATTATTCTACTTTCTCTGCCATGAGGATATCATATGAAATCCTTGGATTTGTAGTTTGGGAAGGGGCATTTAGAATTCTCAGAGAGCTCTTCACCTTGATATCGGAGGTGACCCCCTTTTTCTTAGGCTCTGTAGAAGACAGTTTAAAACCAAGGGATTCATAGTTTTCCCAAAAACACCAGGCTGGAAGTGATCCCATAATCCCCTATCTGTCTCCCACATGGGAACCTAAGGCTCTTCCCATGGCCCCATGGTCCCACATGACAATGCCCCTGTAACCCACACTTTATGAATACACCTTTTGCATTACTCTTATGGACTTTTGCTCACTCCCAAAGCCTTTTTTTTACCCTTTCTGTCTAGGACCCCTTTCTCTTGGGCTATCTCTTACGAATCTAATAAACTGTGTATCTTTCTGGTGGGTAGGCAGGGGTGATCAGGGTGGTATATTTCCCCCCATAAACCTCAATGTATCTCCCCTCATGTTTTCCCCATGTATGTAATTTTAAAAAATATGAAAGTGCCACTGTTTACCTTTATCCAGCTACCTTGGGCGAGGCTTGCCAGCTGCAAGTTTGTGATTTAATCACCCCTCCATTAGCCTCATTTGCATGATAATAATAGGGCTTTTCTGGTGTAGAAGCAGAGGCTGTTTTGTTTCTCAATGAAGACCCTCATTTCTCAGCAGGAAGGGCCTCAGCAACAAGTTTAGTTTAAAAACATACAATTGCAGCCTCAGGTTGAGAATATTGGCATGATTATTTCTATTAATCACAATGGCTCGGTTTCCCTGGCTTTGGACCCCAGGAATCCCAGCAATCTGCAGAAATCATGTATTTATTTATTATTACTGAGACTTCCATGAAAAGATCTGTATCTGTCCTTTGTCAACAGGAAGGGACAGATATGGCCAATTCCCCATTTCTCACAGAAAACAAAAGACTTTCTTTAGCCCAAAAGGCCAGACACCTGGGTCCTCAATTTACATGAGGACAAATTTAATCAAGACATTTCCAGCTGCATTGTTTTTCTACAAGCTCCCGCCTCTCGCTCCCCATTCGCCAGAACAGAAGCGGCACTGTTTCACTATTGGCTCAAACTCCAGCTGCCCCAGCGATTCCATCCAATCAACACAAAGCTGGTCTGGGGGTGGGAAGTGGGAAATTTGAATCTGTAACCTTATAAAATGGCATGTACTTTCAATGTAACTTTATGACTGCTTTGCGACAAGGATATTGCGGTTGTCATCCTCTTCAGCTGATGAGAAATAAAGACCTCAGTGGTTTTTCTTCAACTGGACTACTGTAATGCACTCTACGTTGGCCTTCCTCTGTCGGTGACCCGGAAGCTCAAGCTGGTGCGGAACACTGCCGCCCGACTCCTGTCTGGTTTCTCCAGCAGGTTGTCACATCACACCTATTTTGCAGGATCTGCACTGGCTTCCAATTGAGCACAGGATCACCTTCAAAGTGTTGATGCTCACCTTTAAGGCCTTATGCGGCCTGGGGCCAATGTACCTGAGGGACCGGCTTTTCCCATATTGCCCTACGAGATCACTGCGGTCAGAATATACCAACTTGCTGGCCATTCCATCCACAAAGTCAATCAGATTAACTGTAACCCACAGGAGAGCGTTCTCCATGATTTCCCCAACACTGTGGAACGCTCTCCCGGCTGAGACGCGGGCTCTCCAAGACCTCATGTCATTCAGGCGGTCTTGTAAGACATTGCTTTTCCAGCAGGCTTTCGGCCTATAAGATGTCCTCAGCACCTGACCCGCCTGCTATCGCTGTGTTACATTGCATTGTGCTGTGCCTTGTATCCTCTGCAGCACATTGTTAATTTAATCTTATCTCTGAGATTTTATAGTTGTATTGGTTTTAACTCTGTTTTTATTGTACCTTGTTTTATTGTGAGCCGCCCCGAGCCTCTTGGGAGTGGCGGCCTAAAAGTCCGAGAAATAAATAAATAACTTGGTGAGACTTATTGGGAAATCTTGGGGTGGGTTCTTATGTGTCCTGCCTTTGCTCACCAAGGGTTTTGATCCTTCTTTTTGGGCACTAGGGCTCTTGCCTCTTATGGGCAGAGCCAACCCAAATTCTGTTCGGTAACAACCTCACTAAACTACAAACCTCAGAATTCCCCAGAATGCTAATACTACAAGAGTAGAGTGTTTGGGCCCCTAGTACAGGGCTGTCCAACTTCTACCGGATCGGGGGCCTGAGTTCCGGTCAGTGATCACCTGGGGGGCCAAGCCCCCCGGCTCCGCCCCCTCCCTGCCCCTCCATCGGCTCCGCCCCCTCCCCGCTCCGGCTCCGCCCCTAATTAAAATACAATTAAATATAATTATAACAGAAAGGTGGAAGGTTGGATATTTAATATTATATCCCCAGAACAAAATTATATTAATAAAGCAATCCATTTAATATTATATCCCCCAGATTCCAGAACATTTGGGAGTTGTAGTTGCTGGGATTGGTAGTTCGTCTACAATCAAAGAGCATTCTAAACCCCACCAAAGATGGAATTAACCAATCTTGGCACACAGAACTCCCATGACCAACAAGAAATACTGGAATGCTTTGGTGGGCATTTACCTTGAGTTGTGGAGTTGTAGTTCACCTCCATCCAGAGAGCACTGTGGACTCAAATAATGATGGTTCTGGAGCACTGGAGAAGCAGGAACGGACGCCCCGCCCTCCGGTTCGCAATGGTTTGCATTGGCGCCGCCGAGAGAGGGACAAGGGGGCGGTGCAGGTAGGAGGAGCTGGCTCTCTTCCTCCTCCTGCCCCCGCCCCCTGCGGCACCGATGCAACCCATTGGCGCCGCCGGGAGGGGGCGGTGTCTCCCCCTTCCTCCTCCCTCTCTCATCCCTCTCTGGGCGGCGCCAATGCAAACCGGTTTGCATCGGCGCCGCCGAGAGAGGGACAGAGGGGGTGGCGCAGGTAGGAGGAGCTGGCTCCCTTCCTCCTCCCTGCCCCGCCTCCTCCTCCCTCCCCTCCCCCGGCCACCATTTTTAAAAAAATAATTGAAAAAAATATTTTTTAAAAAATATTTTTTAAAAATAAATTCTTTCAGGAGGGTAGCGGGGCCATGTCCAACAGGCTGGGGGCCGTGTTCGGCCCGCGGGTCGCCAGTTGGACAGCCCTGCCCTAGTAGATGGTTCATAGTTGTTATTGCATTTGCTGAAATAGTGTTGCCATCTCTTTTTTTCATAAGTTTCTCATTTTAAATGTAATTTATTCATATTGCTATTCTGGTATATAAG